>JAPXFQ010001324.1:0-600000 GCA_028564705.1 Apricaphanius iberus | reverse complement strand
GCACCTCGCTACGGAGGCGTGGCCGAGTTTGCCGGTCTTATATACTCCATCACGGCCAGGCTGCTTTCGTCACTATTCCAAGCCTACGTAGATAACCCAAGATTATCCATTTGGAATGCAGGATTTGAATTTCAGTGAATTGCAGTGCAGTGTAATCGTTTAACCACTTGAGGCACTAAACTAACGGTTTTGGGTACAAAATTTATATTTTCACTAAAATGTACTATAATACATAAAATGGTTACTGTAAATGTACATAGTGCTATTATAGACTCAGTTATACAGTTTATCAACAAAAAAAAGTTGATTTTGGGGTGAGTTACTCTTTAACTTCTATGATTTCTATCCCAACTCACTGATTAAATTGAAAATATTTTAGGGCCTAATCTACATCCTTGTGGAACACCCTTACATATTAAACATTAAATTATATTTATCATGTTAAAGGGTGGCTTTCTGCAGTCAGAAAATTAATTTCTGATCATTTTACTGAATGCTATAGGACTGAATCTTTCAACAGGAGTTTATGGAGTTAATCTAAACCCCCAGTGATGTTTAATCTCTGATTAATTCAACACTGCTAAATTGTCTTGAATTTAGTACAGATGTCATTTAAACAATTTTCTTTCAGTTGGTAACTAATAAATGGTTTATACAATTAATCTGGGGCAGGTATTCTAGAAATTCGGTGGCAAAAATATAAATTGCTACAACTCTTTCTTTATTAGGACAGGCAGAGCTTGTCCAACAGTTTAGCCTTAACTACTATTGAAGGATAAACTAAATAGAGAAACAGTGGTAAAAAAAAGTATTATGTAAAAAACTAGAGCAAGAAAGTCACATGATTTTAGCTTGAGAACTTATTTGTTAAAACAGGCATTTAAAAAAATGTTTGTAGCTTTACTAATCGATAATCCAATGATTATTTCAGTTATTTTTCGTTTAAACCCCATGTTTCTCATCAGCAGTGGCGTGAGCACCCAGACAATGAACTCCCGGGTCAGAACCACATCCTCTGACATTCTCCTCTGCATCCTGCCAAGAGACGAGAGTTTAGGGGAACGGTGGCTGGAGGTTTTGGCTCCAGCTGTCCTCCTGTTTTTTTTTTGGAACCATGGGGGGTTTCCCAGAACCTGATACTCTGGGAACCACAGCATTGGAAGGGCATCCCAGCTCAGAGTCTGTGCCCACATCCTTGCAGAGGGCATACCAGAGGTCTTCCACCCGTTGATCTGAAGCTCACAGTGGCCAGCGAGTTGGTGGACCCTAAACGGATGGTCAGTTTGCTTTTGGGTGGTTCTGGTTACATTCTTTGTGACTGTATGTGGCTCTCACACAAGTTCATTAAGTCACATACTGTGGTTGTATGATGATTTACCGTCTGTGCTCTAATGCCATTGGGGTGATTCTATTTTGCAGAGGTCACAAAAGGGCTCTGATGTAATCAAGCGAGTATTTGTGGCCGATGGAGTCACCCTGTTTGTCTGAACAATAAGCTGCTCCTTGCTAACGTGGCCGCTGGAATTCACATCTCGAACTTGACTCCATGCACGGAGAAAGGCAGTGATTATAACTTTCCTGTCATGCACTTTAGCTGGAGCTCACTCTCTTTGTAAATAGCACTAGACGTTTTTTCTTAGGCTTAAATAGGGTTTTTTATATGTCTTTAGTCTGCCAACATTGGAAGGGCTGATCTGTTTATTTTTAGATTTGGTTTAAACTCAAAGCTTCTGTTCAGGAACATTTAACTAAGGGAAGGTTGTGTCTGTGCCAGGAGTGAAGCCCTGTCCATCAGGATATTAAACTAACATGATGCAATAGAAACTCATCTGCAAATTGAGACTGGATCCAGCATTGTATGAAATATTAGTAATTGAAGAAACAGAATAATCTTTTACAGAGATGTTTTAAAGTTGAAGCAAAATTCATATTTCTCTGAGTTGTTCTTTTCAGGATAATGCAGTCCCTCAGTAAAGTATTCACACTCCTCAAACTTATTCCTTTTTGACAAGTTACAACCGCAAACTACAATGTATTTTGCTTAATTTTTTGTAATAGGTCATGACGAAATAACACATTTTATTGTGAAATAGGAGGAAAACATTTTGTGCATTTCCACTAATACTCTACAGAATAGGATTAGGACAAAAAAAATAAATTCCGACTTAAATCTGAAAATTCCCACTTCTTTTTCAATCTCAGAATTCTGAAATATATATATATATTTAATTTTTCAGACTTTCGCCAAAAATCTGGGACAATTCAGAATACTCCAAACTGTTTTACTTTTGTCCTCAGAAGTTTGATTTTTATCTTGTAAGATTTTTGACATTTTTCTGAGAACATTTTTTAGCATTCTGACTTTTATCTCAGAATTCTGACTTTTTTTACACATTCAGAAACAAGTCAGACTTCTTAACAGGCTACTTTTATTCTTTCTATGTGTTTTCATACAATATCTACATAGAATTTCAAGAACAGAATGGCACTGTTGGAATGGGTCAGTTTTTGCTCTTTTTTTAAGACAACTAAAATAAAAAGATCGTTATAGTTTTTTTTAAACGTATTCATAAAACTTTTACGTGTTTTTTTAGGTTTTGTGGGAATTGCAAAAAAAGCTGGCCCCTTGTGGCAATAGAAGGATCCGTTGTGTTAGCAAAGTAAAATTTTTTGGGGCTGATTTATCTAAATTCCAAATAAAGAGTGCAAAATTGCGCGTGCGACAAAAATGTTGCGACGCTGGGTTGTCCATTTGCGGGTGATCTACAAAGATTGTCTGCGCAATTCATAACAGGCTCAAGGGCAGTATTCAAATGAGGACTTTGTGTCCGTTGCTTTGTGTGCCACCCTTTCTGCCCCATGCACTGTGCTATAGCGAGAGAGAGGAGAAACAGCCGCAGTGGATTCATGATGCGTCTTTAGCAAAATAAAAATAAAAAAAGAAGGGGAAAAAACCCACTGTCAAGTCTGTGGCTACTATTAGGTTAAAATGTCTGTGAATTATTTTTCGTTGTTGATTAAAAGACTCATAACCTATTATTAACGCGGATAACCACGCTATATTATAGTCTTTCAGGCCATCAAAAAAACAACAACATTTGAGTGGGGAAAAAAATCAAAAACATTGTGCTTTTGTGTCCCTTTTTTTGTAAACGCAGTATTATCTCATGAGAAGATGTGCAATATTTTGTCTGTACTAGTTGGTCATTAAAATGCCAATGAGGGGCGCGTTTATTGGTGGCAGGAATGAGAGGGGTTGACACTGTAGGGTCCCCTTCAGCGTCTCACACTACCGAACCGGACCTGGCGACGGCCTACAGATTTAAATGCATTCAATGCATGTTTCCTACTTCAGCTTTCTCTGTGTTTTCGGCAGTTTTTCGACCATCTACATGTTGTAAAATACCCCAACATGGCGCCCACTGTCCCCTATAGCCCTCACTCCTTTCCTCATAGCTCTATTAGCAGTTAGCTACTATTTGTTATACACTGTAGAGTAATAAGACCACAGCGTTACAGTCTGAATTGCAAGGAAGTCTGTGATTCTTGGACTGCCCCCTCAAACGGAGCTTCGATGCCATCTTCGGCTTAGATTGTCCCAAACTAGCAAAGCATTCTTCACCGGAGGGGACGGTTGCAGCCAGGAACGAAGTCATTAAAAACAAATTTTATCCATTTGTCCCTGGTAGCTTGGCCTGGAGTCGGTAGTCAACAAACGAGCAACTCACATGTGCACCTCGTTTCTTAATTTTCCACACTCGATTCTGTACGCCCAATCCGAATTCAGTAATGGCGGCGGCTGACTGAAAACGAAGGGAGAGGGATGGGGCGGTCTTGCAGCAGCACTGGTCTGCGGTGCCCAAATATGATATTTCCCCCTGATTTGACGTCAAGACGGGAGAGAAATTCAGATCTCTTGAAAAAGTGCGTGTGTACGTGGGCTGATTGAGGAAGCCATGGTTAAACAAATGGTCCATTTTTATAAATCAGCTTCCCGGTCGGTGTAAAATCATTAGGAAACCATAATATACATATTTTCACTTGGAAAAGTGATTATTTCGGGTTATCACTCCTTTAATAAACTTAATACATGTGGAGTACATACATATTTTAGAGCCAGACTGATTAAATGTGCAGCTTGTCCAGAACAAGAACATTAAATGTTGAACATTAAATGTATTAAATTAAAGGTAAAACATGCTAGCACAGACTTCCTGCAAAAATCTCCTGTCTACACAGCATCTCAGAAATGGAATATATTGCCTATAAATATTACAGAACCTAATAATATTTATTCTTTAAAAAAAAGAATAAAATCCAATTTTACCTTTTGATCTACCTGAACGTTTTAAGAATTTTATTGAAGGCTGGACATTTAAAAGTTAATTATATCTGGCTTTTGTATGTAATCTGAAATATTTTAATTTTGTTTTTAAAATCTCATATATGGGATTGTCATTTTAGTACTATACATGATTATTATGTTTATAACCACTCTGGTGGGAACTAATGAGGATCCAAATAAATAAAAAAATATACAGCAGGTACAGATGTGCAGTAAGTTATGAAGCATGTTTGGAAAAAAGCGTGTAAAAAAGAAATCGACATAGCTGTCATCTTTATGGGCATTAGAATGTGTGTGAATTATATTTTTAGATAATAAGTTATAAAATCATGTGGAATGTGGTGCTGCAAAGTTAAGACATGCCGTTTAGAGGTGGTAAAAAACAGCAGATGCAAACAGTTTGATTTTTCTCCTCTCAATATTTGCGTCTTCAGACAGACACGCACCAAAATGTATATTTATCAAGGGCAAAAGCACACATCTTGCTACAGGTTTAACGAGCACAATGCTCTCTGCATCCAGGTTAGTAAATCAGCTGCACCGTGTTTTTGTGACGCTGTACAGTTCGCGCCCATTTTAATAACCATTGATAAATCGGGCCATTTCAGTTCTGATGTTGAGTAAAAAGGGAAAAAAAAAGAAGTACGAACTAAGTAGGAAGGTAGGATTCTGACTATTTTTCACACTTTTTTTTCTTGGGTTAAAGTGACTTGTTCTTAGAATGATGGGTAAAGTCAGATTTCAGATTTTTTTTTGTTAATTTCATCATTCTGGCTTTTTTAAGATCAGAAATCAAACTTTTATTTGAATTTATAATTGGGAAATTTGGGATTGCTGTGGCTTGAGTCTGCATGATCCGGGCACAACCTCACGTCGATGTCAACACAATCTGATGGTATTCCTTACATAGAAAACTTTTTACTGAATGCAATTTTTGTATAATTGTATTGAAATAACGTTTCTTGTAAAGTCTGTTGTGAATTGGCACTATAGGAATAAAATGAATCAAATTTAAAAAGAGTCTCGAAAAATTCAAAATTTTGTGATTAAAGTAATAAATGCTGACTTTTTGAAACATTTTTTTTTTGCACGTTAGGTTGACTTTTTCTACAGAAATCTGTAACAAGTCAGAATTCTCAATCGAGCATAAAAATTCAACTTTTTTTCTTAGAATTGTGACTTTTTTTTCTGAATGTATAATATTTTTAATGGACCTTGAGTCTGACAATAAAGAGGATGATGAAAGTTTGACTCTATCATTTAACATCAAGTGAGAAAGGTAATGCAAAAAAACCAAATGTAATCTAGCGAACTTTAGGTATGTAAGAAACTGTTTTACAACACCTGTAGCTATGATAATCCCTCACCTAACATATTATATAACAAGCTGGACCCAGGTGTGAAGCACAACATTAAGACCTATTTTATCACTTCACAAACAGGCACTTAAAGTCTAGGACAAAAAAAACCCAAGTTTACCACCGCTGCAATATTCTTACCAAATATAACCTACTCAATTGGGAAAATATTTTAAAACACAGTGCCCAATCTTTAAGATCATCAATGGGAAGGCTCCCCCACCACTCTGCATTTGAATACTGTAGAAGTTATCTAGCAGCAGAACCACAAGGTCTGCCTTAAAGAGTGGATTGTGCTGTCCCTCTTAGGTCCAGTTCCTTTGGCCAATTTTGCTTTTCTCTGAGAGCCTCTGAACTATGGGACCAATTACCAGTGGACATTAGAAACCCCACACATTGACACACCATCTTAGGGAATGGCTTTTGAGCATGCAAAAACGTGAACCCCTCTCATAATAATTATTGTCTGTCTGCCTCTATACTTTAGCTGTCCTGTAACTCATGGTATATGTATGATAGATTGATGGATAGATGGTTACTTTATTGATTCCCTAAGAGCTGTATGGTCGTATGGATATATGTTTTTATGTTGTTATGGAGCCAGTGCTATGGCATTATGTTTTATTGTAGTAAATCAATTGCTGTGTCATTTAATATGCTCATTTAATGTGTTTTTTTATCCACCATATAACATATCGCCAATGGATTACAGTTGAAAATTATCCTGCTGGCTAACTAACACTGGCACATTTACAGAAATGTTGATTGCACTGTCCTTAAATAAATAAAATTATGATTATTCAGCACTCTGAGGAAAAAAGTTAATATCAGAATCCTGACTTTTTTCATAATAATTCTTTCTAGCTCTGTTTATCTTACAGGAACTATACATAGGTTTAACCACAAATAAATATATACAAATGTAAACTGTCTACCTCATACATGCTGAAGCATTGCCCTGGTCAGTAGAATTATCTCTGGCCTTTTTCACCGCGGTTTCCTCTACCTGCCTGTAAATTCAGTTGAATAGCGAGTGCCTCGGGTCGAACAAGCAGATTTCCCGAGTGCTTTCCAGGGGCAGCGTCAAGCGCATTCACGCTCAGGTGTAGCGTTCGCTATCTCGATCATAAATGAAGCTGCCGAGCGAGAGGTAATGTTGATGGACGGATTCAGCGGAGAATAATAGACCGGGTTCCTGCACCGGTGAAACTCCAGCCCAGACCCCAATTAAACTTACACAACAGTAACATTTCTTACCTCTTTGAAGTCATGCCTGAATATCTGTAAATTTTCCAGGATGGGACTCACCCAGCTGTTGTTTCTGGTCGTCCGTGCTCGTACAGCCTCATGCACAAGCTTACCATTGAGGCTGCGGTTGTGCGTTTGGGCTGAGGGGGGCAAATAGAGGGTGACACGGGAATCAATTGTCGCTCCCGTCCCGTTCTGATCCTAGAAAAATACTCCCGTCATGTCCTGATCACGTGACAGCCCCCCCAAAAAAATATTTTCCCGAAAAAATCCAGAGAGAAAGAATCCCGCAGATTAGTAATTTACCTCCTATGGCGCTCGATCCCCCCGGCCCCTTTCAACCATAGCCTAGCACAGTATCAAAGATCATCTATTTAGCTTTATCCGCCATCTTTAACCATTTCCTGCATTCTCGTTGTTTTGGCCACCTTACCACGTCATGAATGGACTCGACTCGTCTGACTACCAAACTATTAAGATACACGCATTTTCAGTCGGATATCATATACTTACCAGTTTATCCAGGTGGTGTAGCAACAACGTAGCAGTTTCAGTTTTGGTGCGTGCCGTGTAGTAGACCCGATGGAATTCAACTAAGGATAGATGTAAAAAAAAAAAAAAAAAAAATTCTAATTTCCAGTTTCCCGCCCGTTCCCGTGGATTATTTCCTGTCCCGTCCCAATCACGTTACCAACAGTGAAATTGACTCCCGTCCTGCGGGAATCCAGCAGGAATCTCATGATCCGTGGGAATCCCGAACAATTGTCACCCTCTAAGGGCAAACATAAATATAAAACTTTGAATCCCTATAAAGTGTTAATTTTACTTAAAGTGACAGTGTGTAGTTTTGCAGTACATCTTTGAAAATAGCCATTAAGATATTATGTAATAATAATTTCCGTAAAGCACATCAATTGCAAAATATTGGCGATATTGTAAAATATGACTTTAGAAATCAGTTTTAAAATACATAGGCACGGGTCCTCTTTTCAGGAGAAAGCCATATTAGATGACGTCTTTACTTCTACAAGAGCCCGGAGGGACAAAGCGCACAGAACAAGCCCGCTGTTAAAACATTGATTTCCCCTCAAAATGTAAAAAAGTTTCGCCATAAATACATTTTTACCTCTTTGCTAGTTCCAAGCGATGAAAGAGAGACTGATGTGCTCGTCATGTTGGTGCAAATAGATAATTCTCAGGGAACTGAGCGTTTGAAAACAGCACTAGTTGGACCTCTGTTGTTGAGTTTCTTACTCGAAGACACAGATACCGCATGCTTGTGATAATTTAGGTATGCACTGCCCCCTACTGGCTGAAAAATACACGCTGTGCCTTTATGGATGTTAATAATTTTGGGATAAGTCAGAGTTCTCACTTTAGACTCAAAACTTCCTCAGAATTCTATTTTCTCAGCATTATGAAGGTTTTTTTTCTGAGAAAAAGTCAAATTTTTTTAGATTAAAGTCAGAATTATTATTTTTTTCAGTAGCCCAAATACTCTTCTATAATTCCCCTTTCACTCTGCTAACGCTAAAATCTAATTAGTCCAAATGTCTTGAGAGTATACCAAATTACCAAAAAAAAGAGTTTACTTGTATCAAAGTAAAAAATAAAGCTTATTCTGTGGAGCTATTGGCAGCATTCCACCGTTGTGATGCTTTTCTTTAAAAGTGGCAGGGAAGAAAGATGCGGCTAAATACAGGACAACACTTGAAGAAACTTTATTTGTATAGCACACTTTCAACAATAAGGCACGTCAAGGTGCTCTACGTGACATGAGGAGAACATTAAAAGCATAAAATACAACAATAAAAACACAAAACACGTTAAAACATACAACTTAAAGGCAGCTCTAAACAGACAAGTTGTTGGCTTTGATTTGAGCAGCTCAGCAATTCAGCAGCTTTGCAGTGGTCAGGAATTTTGTTCCAGGTAAGGGGAGCACCGAAACTGAAAGCTGCTTCTCCATAAATTTTATTGAACTCCTGTAGCGACATTAGTCTTTTAATCCTGAAGATGTCCTTCAACACTGACCTTTTTATTGCGTTTTAGGTGAGCTTGGAGGTTCAGGTCTGAGTCCATTACCACACCTAGATTTTAAGCTTGGTCAGTAGTTTCTATCTGAGTTTGTTTCTATTAAAAGCTTCTATTCTATTTTAGGGTAAGTTACTCATTCTGTTTTCCGACCCCGTGTGTTTCAACAATTCATCTGATTTAGTCTGACCTAATCAGCTACATTTCTGAACTCCTAACCAAACTGTGGGGGTATGCTGCATCAGCAAGTTTGCACCAACTTGTTTTTTTTTTTCTTCAGATAAATGTCTTTCTGAGTTGTAATGAAGCAGTTGATTTTTAAGGTTTACTGCTGAGATGCTTAGGTAAACACTCTGAATACAAAAAGTTATGTATTGCAGACACATGTAAGTAAGGGTCAGGTTTTATGAGTCTCAAAGCTCCCCACCCTAACTCTGAGACACAGAAGTCAGTCCAGTCATTGCCAACTTGCAGACACAGAGGGCTTTCTGTAAGCGCCGCAAACGAAAGTATTGACTCGGTTATTTTTAGCCAAAGCTTGAGAGTACTTCAAAGTGTTTATTTTTTTACCTGGCACTGTGAGTATTTCCATGTATTTTTGCAGCGATTAAAGGAGAACTGTGCAGCTGACAGACAATTAACAAAGTCCACCAAGTCGACTGTTTGTCTTCTGGGGAACCAACTATGAATCGACTTCATCACGTTTTTGCTTTGAACTGATTAACCTTCTCCTCTTACAGCACAGCAGAGATTTTGAGAGTGAACAGAAGGCTGTTCCACGGAGCGAGCTCAAAGAAAATCTAGACTCATTTGTAGCAACCTTGCTTTATTTAGCCCAAAGGTTCAGGCCAGGATTTGTTGAATTCAGAACCACAAGTTTTGTTTGTGGAACTGAATTCAAGCAACAGGTCAGGCTCATGTGTGTCAACGCTAAATTAAAGAAAACTGCTCTGAATCGATGCCAGATAAGTGAGAATGTAAGGAAAGGAAAGAGTCACGTTCTTCCCCAAGGCTGAGAAAGAATTATTAATGCAGCAATGAGCATTTTAAATACATTAAAACCAATAAGGGGAACATCAGCTGCACGAAAAAGCTTATCATGGTGCATTGCGCAATAATATGAATCAGGTGATGTTGCTTCACGGATGGTCTAGAGCAGAGGTGTCAAACTCATTTTCATTTTGTGCCACATCAAGTTCCCAAATATCTTTAACGGGCTGTTTGTGGCAGAAAGCATTGATAAAACTATAATAAACCATTAAGATATGAGTAAAATCCGTCTCAGCGTTCAACAAGTATTTCTTAAATTTAGATAATACTGAACATCTTTTCATGGGGAGCCTAAGTCTCCTCCGCTTCCGGTCGGCCCATGGGTCCCCAAACCGAAAAATTGGTGAATGGAAGTCAATGAGGCGATTAAAGTTATTTTCTGGTCCACTTTGTATTACGTCCTGAATCACACATATGTTGTATTTTGTTTTAAATGATAACTAATGATGTATCTTTCGACTGTGTTTGTCAAGTGACTTAGGATTTATTTGATTGTAAAAATTCGCATTTAAACAAATTTCTACAAATCAGAAGTCGCATATATGACATCATTTGGCGACCTAACTCGAGCTAACATTAGCTATAGCACGTAAAACACTTACCTAGAGCTTGTAGAGCTTCCCCTCCATGCTGGCTGTCACTCCACCGACTGCTTTACCTCCAACATAGCTGCTACTTTCCACAGACAAGATTAATAGAGGTTTTCTCCGTGTTTAATACTCGTTTTTTTGTTCTGGAGGCTACGACCCTTGCTCTCCTTCTTCTGTAGTTGTAGTCCTCTAAACGTTTTTACAAAAAAACCTAAAGTAAGTTTTGTCGCCAGTCGAAAATCAGCGTTTTTTCTGCATCAAAATTGCTTTTTAAAATTCACGGACATCATATGTTTGAATAACGGCGAATTTCAAACTGGATCAGAATATAACTTATATCGCTCCAATGACTCTCAATCATTTTTTGGGGCATTTGGTGATCCATGGACCGGAAGTAGAAGGGCGTGACTTAGGCTGCCCATAATGATGTGCTTTAGAACTCATCAAATAAACACTGATTTGATTTTACAGAAAAAAATATATATATAGGTGCTCATGAATAGAAATTAAAGGTTCTATTTATAGGGTCCTCTAGAGTTTAGAGGGTCACATAAATGGAGTGTGACACAGTGAGTGCTGACAAGTGCTTCTAACTATAAACATGATAAACTGCAGTCAGTTGTGAATTAAAACCAGAACAAAATACATGAGAGAAAATAGCTGACGGGTTGAACGTTTAAAACACTTAATAATTGTAAGGATGTAAAAGATATTTAACAATGATATAAAACGGTTTCAAACCTTCAAAATGTAACATCACATTAATACAGTATTTCATTTTAGAAATGTATTTTGTTACAAGTTGTAAGGTACTGCAAGGCTATTTTAACACATTTAAACAGGACGGCATGTTGAATATGCGGGTCCATCTTAGACAAAAAGGGATTTATTTGTAATTGTTGATTCTGCCTGGTGTCAGGAGCAACATGACCGCAAGGAAATATTTAATAAAGTAATATTGTTCAAAATAGAAAAAATGAAATGTAATTAGAACTACGTTTTAAGAGACATAAGCTATGCTGCATTGCACAATTGAGAATAGAACAGAAAAGACCTTTAATTGTCCCACAAGGGAAAATTTGGCTATAACAGCAGCAAAACAGAAACACACAATTTTTACAGAAGAAAAAATATTTACATCATTTACCTTGTTACAAAAAAGCCACCAGAAAGAAAACTGCAGCTGCTTCAACCGCTGTAATTACTTTATATTGGAAGGGCTTCAGGTTAGCCTCGTTGTTGGTACCGGATTTTGGGAAACTAAACCGGGATTGATATATAGGTACTTTATTAAACCCGACTGGGGAAATTCAAGTGTCCAGCAGCATAAAGCGTTTGCAATTCATAATCAAACATTCTAACAATACAACATCAATACCAATAAATTAAGGTTAAAAACTACTATCAGTAGTAATAAAAGGTGCACATTATGAGGGTCCATTGTATTGCCTTATGGCAGCCGGAATACATGACGTCCAGAACCTCTGGGTCCTGCAATGCAGGGAGAGGAGACGGTTACTGTCAAAAATAAGCCTGAAATTGGTTACCTTAGTGGAATATCTGAATTATTCTGTGATTGTCCAAAGTTTTAAATTTGTCTTTTTTATGTCCCCTCTCCCCCTGTCTCTCTGTATTACAGATACAGTTTCTCAGCCGCTTCGTCCATCCCAGGGTCTCAACTTCAGAGCTCAGCTGCCCGTCTGACAGTCGTTGTGTGTGTCTGTGTGTGTCTGTATGTTTGTGTGCATGTTTTCTGCTGGTTTGTTCATAGTGCATTAGTATGCAGGGTGTTTGTGTGTCAGTCTTGTGTGTGTGCATATGTGTGTCTGTGCTCCTCCGCAGTGCGATTTCACAGTCACACAGAGAAACTCACACCTACACGGTAAGGATGGACGTCTCTTCTCTCTCCTCTTTTCTTTTTATTTGCATTTAGTGACTTCAGATCATAATCTTTGTTGTATATAGTAACAAGCAAACAAAATTTCATGCCATTTACATTTTTGGCAATTAAATTAATAAAATGACTTTTATACCAGGTAAGTGGAGTTTGAATTTTAAGCTTTCTTTCCAGCGCTTTGCAAAGAAAACCTGAAACCTGTGTCAGTGCATTGCAGAACCGCCTTTAGTTGCAAATTCTTCAATTTTTTCAAAATCTCTAATGAGAAGGACATTTTTGTCAATTGTCCATTGTAAAATAGATCCAGCTCAGTCAGCATGGAAGAGATCATCTTTAAGTGGGAATTTGAAAGTCTTTCCACAGATTCCCAAAGTGTCTGTACATATTTCTAAATATTTGCAATTATTTAAACATCTTTAACTATCCTACTCTGCTGCACTCTTGTTACAAACTCTGGGTATGCCAATTTATCAGTACTTTAATCTTAATTTGTAACCATGTCAATGATGTAATTATTTCATCTGTAAAAATTGTGTTTCTGTTCCATTCTGTTTTTTCTGTAGTTACAACCAAATTTCCCCTTGTGGTACAATTAAAGGATTATTCTATTCTATTCTATTCTTACACAACTATACTGTTTATGTTTAGGGTCTGTGTCCTGCTGGAATATGACCATTAGCTCTTGTCTTTAGCGACCCCTAACAGGGGTTTACCAAGTATTACCTAGTAAAGGGAAGCATACCCGCAGCATGATGCTGCCTTGACCATGTTTTACTTTTCGAATTGTGTGTTTAGGGTGAGGTGTGGTGTTAGTTTTTCCTCCATGCTCAGTCATAACTTCAATGTTATTACCATCTGACCAGAGCACCTTCTTCCATACGTTTCCTGCATGACTCGTGGCAAACTTTAAACGCAACGTAACTATTATTGCATCTTCAGTTTCTAGTGGAATGTGGATTTTAATCCGTAGTTAAAATCAGCGATAGATTATCTCCCACATTGGAAGATTTTGCTTTGACTTTAATGGTTTTTACTCTAAATATCACACAAAAGTGACTCCTTCTCCCACTTTAACAAATTTAAAATAGGTTAAAGTTAGTTTTACATTAATGCCTTCTGGAAATCTGTGACGTTTTTCTTGTTTAGCTGCTTGTCGAGGCAGAATCATTTTCCCTGAGGGCCATAAAACAAAACAGAAATTGGCATGCCATTCCACCACACCTGTCAGGTGATACAGACGATTTTTGGGCAGAAATGTTGACCTTAAGTCACCTCTCCTCCTCTCCGTGGGATGTTTCACGTAAATGTCTCTTCCTTGGACTTTAAAGTGGTCATTGCTGGTGATAAATTTGGTTTTAAAACCATGTTTCTTCAGTCCTCCGTTTTTCTTTCCATCCAGGTCACAGTGGTGTATTTTCTCTGTGATAATGACAAATTTTCCAAACTGAGCCTTCAAACACAAAAAAAGTTTGGCTTCAGGAGAGACTTTTAAAACATTAAAACAGATTTACATCTCTTCAGCTCCGAGCTTTAACATGAATACCCCCTGCTTCGTTTTTTTTCTTGTCCCACTACTGGAGATTTATTGTGTATAATGAATATATTATGCAACCCCCTTGGCTCGGGTAGTCTGCTCACGTATTTTTTTCCACTTTTCCCCCTCACAGTCTTCTCTCTCTGCTGCTCTTTGCAGGAATGCACAGATGGGTATCACTGGGACCCCCTGACGGAGCACTGCAAAGGTAAAAATCTCTGAAGCGAAAGCACTTCTCAGAGCTCTCTTGATCCATTTTTAATCTGACACCAATTTGTTTTTGTTTTTTTCTGGGCAGACATAAATGAGTGCGAGACCATTCCAGATGCCTGCAAAGGAGAAATGAAGTGTTTCAATCACTATGGAGGCTACCTGTGCCTTCCCCGCTCTGCGTCAGTCATCCCCGCTCCAGAGCCCCCAATCACCCCTACAGAGCCCTTTAACCCCTGCCCCCTGGGCTACGAGCCGCATGGAGACAGCTGTGTGGGTGGGTGGCTGTTTTTTCATCTAAGGGTTGGAGGAGGTGGGCAGGGGGCCACGGGATGAGTGATCGTTATTATAGTGTGTGGTTGTGAGGGATTGTTGGTGGCCGCAGACTGGTGAGAGACAGGTGGCTGTAGCAGGCTTTGGGACTGGAAGCAGCAAGCTGGTGCAATCTCTGTGGGTGTGAGTGGGTGGGAGCCCACAGGAGGCGGGCGGGCATGATGGGAATTTGGAAGATTTCACACGAGGACAGCTGCCACGTTTTTTAGAAACCTGCTTGTGCCGTGAGGTTCTTTACATGACTTGCATGAGACAGCAAGCATGACTCAACGCGATACCCTCAGCTGCTGGGTGCAAGCGAGGCGAAACGGCGCGGCCGTGGCCCCAGGTGGTCTCAACGTAGCTGCCTTCCCGTGTGTTTGCTCACAATAAGAAGGTTTTAACATCCGTCTCTGCTCTGCCTCACCCACACACACACACACAGATGTCGACGAGTGTGAGCGAGAGGAACACGACTGCCAGCCCAGCCAGCAGTGCATCAACACGCTGGGTGCCTTTAACTGTCAGTGCCCCCGCGGTTACAACAAAGTTGGCACGGAGTGCATCGGTGAGCTCATCTCCACTCTCCAGATCATTTTCTGCTGCGTTGGAAAAACAGGTAAAAAAAATTAATAAAAACAAACCCTGACTCATGTTTCTTCACCTCAGACATAGATGAGTGCAGATACAGGTACTGCCAGCATCGCTGTGTCAACGTCCCCGGCTCCTTCTCCTGTCAGTGTGAGCCTGGTTTCCAGCTGGGAGGAAACAACCGATCCTGTGTTGGTGAGAATTAAATAATGCAACCCTACATTAGCTCACATTCAACTAAAACTCATAAAGTTGGTCCAAATAACCAGTTTAGTAAAGGTAAAAGAATGTAGTAAAGGGACTAAATTAATAGTAACTGGTGTATGGGGAGCCTAAGTCTCCTCCGATCCCGGTCGGCCCATGGGTCCCCCGGCCGAAATAATAATGAAGGAAGTCAATGGAGCAATAAAAGTTATTTTCCTGAATCCTGAATCAAACATATGTTGTATATCAGTTTAAATGATAATTAATGATGTACATTTTGTTTGTCAAGTTATTTAGAATTGATTTGATAGTAAAATTTTGCAATTAAAATGCCTACAAATCAGAAGTCGCATATAGGACGCCATGCAGCTAACGCGAGCTAACACTAGCTATGGCACGTAAAACACTCGCCTAGAACTTGTAGAGCTTCTTCTCCATGTTTAATGCTCCTTCCTTCATCCTGGAGGCTACGGCCCTCACTATCCTTCCTCTTTTGCAGCTTTTGTCCGTTAAACGTTTTTACACAAAACCTAAAGTAACTTTTGCCGCCGGTCGAAAATCAGCGTTTTCTCTGCATCAAAATTAGTCTTTAAAATTTACAGACGCCATTTCCAAGGCACACTTCGAACGGGATCAGAAAATAACTTTTATCGCACCATTGACTCTCACTTATTTTATTTTTTTTGGCAGTAGGAAACCATGGACCGGAAGAAGAAGGGAGTGACTTATTTATTACAAGAATGAGTGAATTGTATATGTGGTCATAACAGTTTAAAACTATTCAGCTCTCGCAGGTAAATTTTCATACATTCATTAACCCTCTAATAAGTATGAACAAATGTCAAAAGTAAATATATCAATAAGCCACAACTCAAAGAGTATGCTAACCCACGAACATCAATTAGCTGGGTTAATTACACACCATGAGCAGTAAATGACTCAGCAGTTATGTCGTCAATTAGCAGTGAGCAAGAAACCTTCAAAACATTTGGGTTGTAGCATATGCAATGCTTGCAAATTAATCTGTGTTTTTATATAGAAAAAAGGGTGACCAAAATGCTTCACCGTAAAAAACAACAATCTAGTCATATAAAAGCAAATAAGAACAACAGCATAAACCAATAATGGAGACACGTTCTGTATAACAGATGTCATTAGAACAATTGAATGCATGAAAAGTTGTGGGAGTTACCCATGCGAGCCAAGCCACAACAGCGCCATCTTGAAGTTACGTAACATCTTGCAGCCAAGGTACGTTCACAGCGCCCCAAATGTCAAGATCAAGAGCGGCATGATTACATGTAAAGTCTATGGTTGAGGCCATCAGAGTCTTTGTGGTGCTTTATGTGCTTTGGCCGCGTCAGAGTGACAAAAGTCAGCAACGTAGGAGTTCAGCTAGCTGAACTTTTGACTCTTTACTTATTTTATTTGCATAGGGACATTGTGTTAATGAACATGTTTTTTTTGCAAATCAAAATACACAAGATTATAGCCTGGGCTAACTTCCATCTCCAGTCCCTTTGCTGGAAGTACCAGCAACAATTCAAATAAGAACTTACTCCCTAAAAATTTAAGATTTACTATTATTCATGATAAAGAAAGGAAACAGAATAAAACTGTATAAAAAATTGTTAAAAAACATTAACCGCATTAGATTCTTATTTTATGAATACCAATTAGTACATTTGTAACTGCAATAAGTAAAAAAAACAGCCTAAAATGTTCATAATGCAAGTAATAATTGTGGATGGGCGTTGTTTGGCATCAAAGCCAGGAACATTCCTCCATTTCATTGAGATCTTATGTAACAGACCTACGGAAATTTCACTGCAAAAATGTCGATTTTAAACCTATTTCATCTAGATGATGTTTCTTTTTTTGCATTCTAAACATTCTATTCTAACATATAAACATGCTTCCACTTTAGCTCTAAAGGTGAACCTCTCCCACAGTTTAAAGTCTTTTGTGGCCACGGTGGCTCTCTGGAACGCTGACTAAAAATAATAAAAAAACAAATGAAGTTTTTTAGTAACTAATTCAGGTTTTAGAAGATGTTTTGTTTTTTTCATTGAATAATGAAGGGGATTGAGGAAGTTATGTTTCTATTCAGCTGGAGAGAATTATGGCACATCCATCCATTGATTTGCTCGATGCATTTACTTACAATTCAGATGGTTTCATAGACACCTGGTGATGTTGTAATGATGTTGTAAAGCTGAGTATCGTCTGCATAGTTATGAACACTATAACTAATCTCTTTGGGTTCTATAATGTGGGCTAGTGGGAGCATGTAGATATTAAATAGGAAGGACCCGTGGATGGAGCCCTGAGGGACCCCACATGTGATTAAAGACCATACATTGTCAATGGAAGTACTTTACCCATTTCTAACATATGATATATACATTACCTACTATAAGTGTTAAGTGTTTCTTATTGAAAGAAAGTTTGCTTACATTAATTTGTCATTTTGTAAATGTATTTGTTTGTATTAATTTAGTCTTTAAAATATGAGAATTTGCCCACAACAATATTATTGCCAGTCTGATGACATCTTTTTATTTATTTTACACTTTATGCATTGACTGTATAGTTTCTTAAGTAGCATTTTTTTAACTTTTACTAAATTAAAAATATGTTAAAGTACTTCCACTCTTACTTGAATACAGTTTTTGGGTTGGTCTACCTACCTGTGTGTCTCTTGGAGGCTTGGGTGTATTATAATGAGTTGTTCCTCCTTTCAGATGTAAATGAGTGTGAGATGGGTGCCCCCTGCTCTCAACGGTGTTTCAACACCTACGGCACCTTCATGTGTCGCTGTGATCAGGGCTACGAGCTCGGGCCTGACGGCTTCAACTGTAACGGTAGGAAACGAGCGACGGTTCGCTATCCGCTCCCATCCGTGAACGAGCATTAAGAACCAGATCTCGTACCTTTTTCAGACATCGATGAGTGCGTTTCCTCCAGTTACCACTGCCAGTTCCAGTGCGTCAACGAGCCCGGGAAGTTCTCCTGTGTGTGCCCTGAGGGATACCAGCTGGTGGGCAGCAGAATGTGCCAGGGTGAGCACCTGAAACCGGAGGGGAGAAAAAATGGCCCCTCACCTCCCGTTCGGGTCTTCCACAGCCTCACAATCTGTTCTGTCCTGTGCAGATATAAACGAATGTGAAATAGGCGAACATCAGTGCACAGACTCGCAGACGTGCGTAAACATCCACGGACGGTACCAGTGTGTGGACACCAACCGCTGCCAAGATCCATACGTACAGGCCTCTGACAAGTGAGTGATGGCCCATGAAAGAGTGCGTGTGTCTCCTTTTGCTGTCCACAAACACACACGTACACACCTTGTCCTAATTACTGAAATATGTGCTGGCCATCGGCTCTGAATATAATCAGCCCCTGTGCCGAGCGTGGCTCAGACTGCTAAATTACACCAATTACTTTTTCCACGTATGAGACAAGCTTTACAAGCTTTTCTTTTGAACGTTTTCCAATGCAATAAGAAAACTTCTACAGCTGAGAACAAGCTGTAACAGGTGGAAATAACTATTAACATGTCACACATGACTGAAGGGTGTAAAATGTGTGTTTGACCCCCCCCCCCCCCCCCCCCAAAAGCTACTGTTGAGTGTTTGTTCATTGTTTGGGAGAGCTTTACTCCCTCTGGTGGCTGATAGACGAACTGCTAAATGCCTCTTTGCCCATGTTTTATTGGTGTGTTTCTCTTTCCCTGTAAATCAGCCGCTGTGTGTGCCCGCACAGCAAGCCTGCCTGTAGAGATTTGCCTTACAACGTGGTTCACCGATACATGTCCATCACCTCGGAGCGCTCCGTCCCCTCCGACATATTCCTGATTCAGGCCACTAACTTCCTGACGGGGTCCCTCAACACCTTTCGCATCCGTTCCGGAGACGACAACAGGGACTTTTATATCAGGGTGAGGACTGCTGGAGGGTTTCAACCAGCTCTGTTAGGCCGGAGGAAGAAACAGGACTTAACATACTAGGGAACATGTAGTAAGATCTGCACTAAGGGCATAATATTTAGCATCAAAAACCTAAAACATTTAAAAATCAGGTTCTATAGTACCTTTGTTTCTAAATGAAATGTGTAACCTAAAATATCTGAGCTGGGTCACTTTAACCCTTCAAGAATGGTTCAGAATTTGCTACCACAGTTCATTCTCATTCTCTTTAATTTATTCAAATTAGAAAAAATTTTTTTTAGACTTGTCTGTCCTGTTTTTGTTATTCTTGCACATACACGAAAGAAAGTCTTACTGATGCCAAGATGTAGTTAAATCTGCTTAAGTGGTTTTCAGATTGGTTCCTTCAACTAATATTTCTGATTTTCACGACCAGTTAAACAGAAAAAAAACCCTTAAAGAAATTAGCTACAGCTAATAAATTACGCTGGCGCAATTTCCTTCAAACAAGGAATTTATTTTATTATTTATTTAACTATGTCTTTATACCTATTGCAGTATTTATACATGTGTTTTTAATTGATTAATGTAATCTTAATTTAATGTACACTCTGCACCACATCCTGACAGTAAAAAAAAATGTAGCTAATTTATTAAAACAGAAAAACTGAATTATCACTATGGTCATACGTATTCAGACCCTTTACAGTGACGCTCATATTTAACTCACAGGATGTCCTTTTTTTATAAATACTTCTAATACTTATGACCATATGATTTTTTAGGGCTTCTTTTTTTATATAAATTTGCTAAAAAAAAATTATAATTGTTCTTTTGCAAACAGGTGTAATGAAACAGAGTGAAACATTTAAAGGGGTCTAATACTTTCCTTCCTCTGTGTGTGTGTGTGTGTGTGTGTGTGTGTATATATATATATATATATATGTATATATGTGTATATATATATATATGTATATATATATATATATATATATATATATATATATATATATATATGTATGGGCTGCAACTAATGATTGTTTTCATAATCGATTAATCTATCGATTATTTTTTACGATTAATCGATTGATCGCTTTCAATTATAATTATATTTGACTATTACTTTCACCTATATAAATTATTATGAACAAAATGTCATTAAGAACAGTAAAAACACAAGAGAATTGTGCAGTTCACTTCAATCTATGTATTGGACCTAAACACAGTTAACAGTGTAAAATGAGCGTAACAGTGCAAGATATTTGTTCAGAATAATTTTTAGGCATAAAAATACAAAATGAGGCTAAAAATTCTATACAAATTAATGTACAGCATATTAACAAAAAATATCTCAGCCCTTGAAATGAAAATGACGTTTTCATTTCGGGAATGAAGGAGGCTGACTTAGTTGGGCGGTATATTGGGGCAACATTGGGGCTCTCAGAATCAATTAACCTATCTTCACTAAACACATTTTCATGGTATGTTGGGCGTTGGAGTAAATGTGGCTTTTTAAATTTGGATCTTCTGATTTCAATTAAATTAACTCAAACATTTCAAAGATCAGATCTGTGAGAGACAGCAGGCAGCAAAATGTGAGTTGTGCATAATTATTTATCTAGAGGGAATGGGGAGTGACAAATACAACTGCTGTGTTCACACTTATGATTATGTCCTTTATTTGCATATATGCTTAAAAAACACAATATTAATAGCTTTCCAATTATATAAAACGTATAAATTCATGGAAAGTATCAGAATATCATGGATTAAACAGTAAAAATGGAGGATGGGCCCGCGGGCCATTGGAATGTTAAGGGATTAAGCTAAAATGTTATTACAAAGCAACTAATCGATGACTTAATTAGTTGTATACCATTTGATTATATCGATAATAACCGATTAAATCGATTAGTTGTTTCAGCTCTAATATATATATGTACTGTATGTATATATATATATATATATATATATATATATATATATATATATATATATATATATATATAATAGTACCTTTTTATTCTCTTTAAAACTTAACTAACTCTAAAAGTTAAGCTCTGTTATTGTTATTGTCTTAATTTTTATATTTATCAATAGAAATAAAAATCAAGTTTCCCTTTGTAAAGAAATTTAAATTAACTGCTCGTCGCCCTGTGTCACCTCATATTTATCCTCAGATGAAACATTAAGCCATGCGTCTGTCTAATCAGAATTTTCCAAGCCATCTTATAAACTTAAAAAAATTATAGAATTACATTGCTATCAATATAAAATACAGTGATTTCTGCAAGTGTGTTTATCAAATCTGGTACCAAGGATTTAGTTAAAAATAATTTCTTAATATGGACATTTTACTCTAAATAATAAACATTTTCTGTGTACCATTATGTTACTGCAATATAAGAGTAATTGTTTTAGACTTTTTACGTGGATGATTATGTTTGCAGGCTTTGCATTTGCATTTGTTTTATAGAAGATTTCTTTTGACTGTTAAACTCAGCTGATTTGTTTTTTGTTTCGTCTGCCCATATCAGCAAACCAATAACTACAGCGCCATGCTGGTACTGGCCCGAGCCGTGTCAGGCCCCAGAGAGTACACGTTGGACCTGGAGATGTTGTCGGGTCACCCTCTGGTCAGCCAGCGGAGCAGCTCCGTCCTCAGACTTTCTATCTTTGTTGGGCCTTACACCTTCTGAAGCAGGAGCAGAGTGGAGGGACACAGATCCAAAAGTAGCTGTAAAACAGAAGTGGTCAATGCAGTTCAGCCAGTCACTGTGATATTTACCTTATTAGCCTTTTTGTACTCAGTCGTCCACAGAAATTCTCACTTTCCTTTCAGAATAAACGTTGTAGCACACAATCCAAACCAATATACGTTTTATTGATTTTACTTTATGTCATTCAAATCCATCTGACAATCTGGGATGTACAAAATGTTTTACTCTGAACAGGGTAAAAATGATTGTATTCTCATCAGTCTTCTCCAGTTGACATGATTATCTCCAGCTCACCTCGGTCACTTTAATGTTTTTTGCAACCACTCAGACCAGACCTCAGCACCATCACTCCTCCACCCTCCACTGTTCACCATCTATGTTTTTGCTACTTTTCTGCTGTTTTTGGGGTTTGTCATGTCATGATGTACTTTATATTTTTTAAGATTTGAGTCCAAATAAAACAATACTCCTATCCGTGTGCCGCACTGAAAATGCTGTTATAAAAACACTCCCACTGTTTTAGCATTCCTATAACTAGTGGAATTTAAGTGTAATTTATCTGGTGTAGCATCTCTGTCCTGCTAGAACGTTAACCTCATCTACAATATTTAGTCTTTTTGCAGATTTTTAACAGGTTTTCTACCCGGATTGTCCTGTATTTAGCTCTATGAATTTAATCTGAGCAGATTCCCTGTCCCTATTGAAGTAAAGCATCCCCACAAAATGGTAAAAACACCATGTTTCATGGTGGGCTTAGTGTGTTCAGAGAGTCAGTTTTCCTCCATGCAAACTGTTTTGCTTAAGATTAGGGATGTTCGATATTGGCTTTTTTACCGATATACCGATATAGCCTAACTCATAATTTCCGATAAAGATATAAACCGATACAGATATGTGGGGACCCTCCCTCATAAAAAAC
This sequence comes from Apricaphanius iberus, assembly GCA_028564705.1. NCBI lineage: Eukaryota > Metazoa > Chordata > Actinopteri > Cyprinodontiformes > Aphaniidae > Apricaphanius > Apricaphanius iberus. Next base: position 577,060 of record JAPXFQ010001324.1, on the reverse strand, counting down.
AAAAACTACTAAACCCTTTTAGGTAACCACAATGAAATATCTTGTATCATGCATACTTGAGCTTTAAAAGTTTAGAAAATGTAATAAGTACTAGAATTTTAGTTAGGCAATTGAAAAAGGGGCCATTTTTATTTTGTCTTCAAAAGTAGCTGGAACATTTTCTCACACAGAGAATACTGACAAAGGCTCACCACTCAGGAAAAATTTCTACTTTTAGAAAATGTAAACAGCATTGAGGTAAAGTGGAAACAACTGAAACAAGAATAAAAAATAAAAAAACAGCAAACATTTAAGCAGGGCCAATAATGAACCTACCTTTTGATATATTTAAAGTTTTCTCAAAAAAATAAAAACTCATCTTATTAAAAAAATAAAAACCGATGCCGATAATTTCCGATATTACATTTTAATGCCGATATCGGCCAATAATGACTTTAGGCCAATAATATCGGACATCCCTACTTACGATTCATGCATTTATTCATCCACCCATCTGCTAATCTCAGACCAGGTTGCCAGGGTAACAGGTCTAGGTTTTTTTGGTGGGTTCCCAAGGCATTCCCAGATTAGATGATTTTTACACACATATATATATATATATATATATATATATATATATACATACATTATATATATATATATATATATATATATAAACATATATATATACATTATATATATATATAAACATATATATATACATTATATATACAGTATACTTTTATTCAATATTAGTGCTGTCAAACGATACATTTCTTTAATCTAATTAATCATAGTAGCTGTGAATTAATCACATTTAATTTACATTCCTAAATTTGACAAAAAAAACCTACCATTTTTGGTGTAAAAGGAAAAATCCGGATGCCTTTGCAGAAATTAATGGAATATTTGGTTTTAACTCCACACTCACATTCTTACATGGCCCTTTTAACCTATTTATCTTTTGGCCAGTTGCTAAGTTAACAAAAAGCAAACGAAACATGTAAATAAACGTAACATTCGGATTCAACAGTCTGTGTCAAACATCAAATAAATGAAATGTAATATAGACTTAGTAATAAAATGTCATAATTTACAATTTTCCCATTAGTAAACACTCAGCAGATAAAACTAACAATCATAACATCATGAAATAAACGCTCTCATTGTGAAGATCATGCACAGCTACTTCCGCTAACTAGTTAGCATTAATTTAAGTCCAAAAACATTACTTTAACTGAATATTTTCACATTTTAATGCAGTGGTAACTAAATACGAAATGTACTGAAACTATACAGTGAACCAATATGCATCAAGCAACATAAATACGCCACATTTATACTCTGCATCGCGCACAGGAAAGAGGGAGAGGAGGGGTTAGCTATGGCCAAGCTGAAATCAGAAGCAGATAGTAGGAAAATTCCCACTGACAACTTATTAACTAAATCATATCAACTCAAAGCCAATACCTTAATAATAAGAATATACTCACATGTCATTTGTGCACACACATACGTCCTGCTGCACAACAATTCGTCACCATCCACCTGTTAGGAGGGAGAACGGATGTGGTGAGGATGAACTATAATATAAACAGGGCAGTATTCTGTGCGTGCATCAATTGCATTATAAAAATGAATCATCTTAATTCTATGAATTAATCGACCATGCGTTAACGCGTTAATTTTGACAGCCATAATAAATACACTCCAGCCAAAGCCATTCCAGTGAGATCTTCTGCAGGATCTTCTCCCAACAGATCTTGAATGTATTTTGGTGCTATGCCATTCAGTAATTTAAAAACTAACAAAAGTGTTTTGAAGTCTTTTCTCGAGCTACTGGGAGCCAGTGTGATGGTGCGTTCACAACGCCCCAAACGCCAGCGTCAGTTGCGGCAAGATTACATGTAAAGTCTACGGTCGATTCCGTCAGAGGTCCGTCGGTGTCTCTGCGGTGCGTGGACTGGTCTTGAGCCTCCAGTGGGTCGAGGACGAGATCCTGCCCCAAGTGAAGGAGTTCAGGTATCTGGTATCAAGAATCTTGGTCAAGAAATAGGGAGAAATGGATCAAGAAATCAATAGGCGGTCTGTCGGGGTAAAGAGGAATCTGAGGATTTACCGTTTAATCTGAGTTTCTACCCTCTTCTATGGTAACGAACTCTGGCTAGTGACCAAAAGAACTGGATTACATAGATACAAGTGGCCAAAATGAGTTTCCTCCATATGGTGTCTGAGCTCTCCCTTAGAGATAGTGTGAGAAGCTCGGTCATCCATGAGAGGCTCAAAGTAGAGCCATTGCTCCTCCACATCGAGAGGAGACAGTTGAGGTGGATCGGCCATCTGGTCATGAGGCCTCCTGGACGTCTTCCTGGTAATCTGGGTGTTCCGGGCACGTTCCGCTGGAAGGAGACCCAGAAGTAGACCCAGGACATGCTGGAAGGACTATATGTTTCTCGGCTGGTCTGGGAACACCTTGGGGTTAACCTGAAGGAGCTGACCCAAGTGGCTGGAGAGAGGGAAGTCTCTCTGCTTCTGCTTCCCCCACGACCCGACCTCAGATAAACGGAAGAAGATGGATGGATGAAATGTACAGATAATTTTTTCATCTAACCTACTCATTCTGTTAGGTAACCTACTTCTATGCACCAAACAAAGAGCAGCAACCATCATCATCAATTGTATTAGCTGTAATATATGTAAAACTAGACGACTTCCTCTGTTTTTAACGGTGCAGTAAAGGACGTTTCAACCTGAGTTCGTAGGGAAGATCCACGCTTCCAAAAACTAGAATGCCACCTCATCGTTACACCCACCCACACTCTCATCAGGAACATCCCAGCATGCCTGTGTGTGTAGCATTATAATCTTCTTCAGGTTCGGCCGGATATTCACCATCAGTCACATGTCTTTACTGTCATTAATGGTCTAAAATGTGTAAGAGGCAGACCGGAGCCTATTTTTTTTTATATTTTACTGTCTCAGTATCACACAGTAGGAGCAGAAGCTTCTGGCCCACAAAAAAAGGGGGGGGGGCTGAAAGTAAAAGAGGAGAAAGAGAAACTAAGAGAGAGAGAGAGAGAGGGGGAAGCCCTTATTTAAGAGTCCACCACTGTTTTCCTCCGCCCAGTCCCACACAAACACCACAAACACACACCTCCATCTGTCCTCCACGGGGGGAATGATGACTCACACATAGCCTCTGTTTTATGTAATTGGAGGCTCGGACTCATTTCGGTCAGCAGGGGGCAGCAGATCCCGTACATATCTTCTGCAGGATCCAGAAATAGTAACAGCCTGAGGTAACAGTACTGGTTTCATAACCCAGTGGACGGTTGAGCCCACATTTTTCCTCCATTTCCCACAAACAGAAACACCTTTAGGGAGAAACACTGAGGGTGACTTAATAAAGTGATGAACTATCTGAGCGAATCAGAGTGATGCCGACACGGTGGAGGTCTTCATCTGGGTTCGAGGGTTGGAACCCTGAGGGAAAACACAAACAATGGGTACAAACTGAGAAGAAAAAGGGAGAATGAGGGCATGGCAGTCCAAATAGCAAAAAGAACAAATAAGGTGCAGATCAACTAAATTAGATTGGGGGAAAAACAGCAACAAACAGTACAAGAAGAATCCACCTATTCAGTCATAAGGGAAATCAATCCAGCACCTAAAAAGTAATCAGATTTGTAAATTGAGACTTTTTCTTTTTGGTTCAGCTCTTTCTTCACTCGAGTAATCCATCTCTCCATCTCCCAATACATCCTAGCATCACTCCTGATCAATAGACCAAGACACATGAGCTCCACAACTTGAGGTACAAACTGACTTTTCACCCAACTACTGCTTTAGACATAGATGAGCGGACTTGCATTCTTGCCACTTCACACACGGCTGGGATTCGCTGCAGTGAACCCTGAGGGTCACGTGTTGAAGCCAACTATAGGGACTACACGTTCGGTTCAAATCCATTCAGCAATATTTTATTAGTCCCCAAAAAATGAAAAATGTAATACAAATTCAGATCAAAAAACAAAAAGCTTGACCTTGAGCCTAGAATGTGACAGGAGCTCTTACGGTGTAGACCTGTGTATTGATTAAAATTTCAAGAATCGTTTTTATTCTGACTCTCAAGAGTAAAGCCTAGTTTATACTTCTCCGTCAGGAAGTTTGCATCCAGACGCAGATATATTGATAGAGTCGTTTTCCTGTTAAACTTCTCCGTTGGTGTGTGAGTGTTGCAAACCACTTCCCCACCAGGACTGCAAGGGGATCTGCCTACCGTTACTGTGTCAACTAGAGTTTATTCATTTTGTAAGTGTATTCCCTCTCAAGGGGCTATGGACGACAGAAAGTACGTTTTGATTGAACTGCAAAGCTTTATACCGGAAGCTCATAGAATACTGTATAAAGACCATATTAGAGAAAATGGCCTTGGAGTATAAAGGAAAGACTGCATTGACTACTGATTGCATCAACTAAAGGAACCATCTTCTGGTGAAATTATCTTTCGCTGTTAATGAGCTGACCAATCACAGGCATACACTCTCCGTTGATGGAGACAGATAGTTAGAAGACTGGGCTCTACTCCATCCGTCCTTGCATAGATGCCGGGGAGCCCTTGCATCGACGGATAATGGCGTTGCGTCAATCCGTTTCGACGTAGAAGTATAAACTAGGCTTCACAATCCGATATGTTCCAGTTTGATATCGAATGGGTCTGTGCTATAAATCTTTTTGTTTTTTAGCTGTTACCTTAAATAAATGAGAGCAATTCAATGACCCAGCACTAGGTGGGGTTACAGTTCACCAGGAGAAACTGTATTAACCCTTTAAGAATTAAATCTTAAGATGTCTCTCTTGTTTTTCCGCCTCCTACTTTAGCTGTAAACAGGGCAAAAAATGTTTAACAACTAAATACATTTTTGGATGTCTAAATCGATTTTTAAGAATCTAATAAGATAAGAATCGATTCAGAGTGTACTGTATTTTAATAGAGCAAAAATAAAATCCTAAAAGCCACCCAGGTACTACATGTTCTCAACACAACTGGATCCATGACCACCATCAGCAATTCTGCAAGGATTAAAGTGACAGTGTATAGTTTTTGCAGTACATCTTTGAAAATAGCCATTAAGATATTATGTAATAATAATTACGTAAAGCACATTTATTGCAAAATATTGCCGATATTGTAAAATATGACTTTAAAAAATCAGTTTTAAAATACATAGGCACGGGTCCTCTTTTCAGGGGAAAGCCATATTAGCTGACGTCTTTACTTCTACAAGAGCCCGGACGGACAAAGTGCATGGAACACGCCCGCTATTAAAACATTGATTTCCCCTCAGAATGCAAAAAAGTTTAGCTATAAATACATTTTTACCTCTTCGCTAGTTCCAAGCGATGAAAGAGAGACTGATGTGCTCATCATGTAGCTGCAAATAGATAATTCTCAGGGAATTGAGCGTTTGAAAACAGCACTAATTGGACCTCTGTTGTTGAGTTTCTTACTCGAAGACACAGATACCGCATGTTTGAGATAATTTACGTTTGCACTGCCCCCTACAGGCCGACAATTACACACTGTGCCTTTGAGATCTGGTTCAGCGTTCAGCATGAACACAACGACTGTAATGGTGTAGTCGAAGGCCTCAGCTTGTCTGAGCTCATCCTTCCATAATCCGGCTGGATGTTATAGGTAACATTTCAGAGCAGTGTGTGTTCCTGTCTGTGTGTGAGAGCAGCAATCAAATAAAGCATTTAAATGTATGCATTAGTCAGTTTGCACTTGTATCCCCTGTCTACATAGTTGTTATTATGTTTATTTGTGAGCAGGGCGTGGGTGTTTATGCTGGGAGAGCGTGTCTTCGAGAGTGGCAGTGCCCACATGGGTGAGTGTGGGAGGAGTGTTCGGGACAGAAGACAGGGGAACAGTGGGGAACGAAGTCCCCGGGACTCCGAGTTTTGGCACCTTTAGCCTGGGTATGAGCTAATCTCTGGACAAGCTGTACCCTGCAGGAAACAGAGAACACCGGTGATGGGAGGAGACTGGAAAAAAAGCAGTTTCCCATGTTTTACAGTCGAGCTCTGTCCGATATCATCCACCTCATGTTGTCAGGATCTTTGATGTCGTCCTATTGCTTTACAAAAAGCTCTCCATGCCTCCCCCTTTCCACTACACTACAATGCAGGTATTGTATTGCTGAATGAAAGAGCGAGGTGGAGTGTCATTTACCTCCACCGACAAATCAGAGACACCTCGATTAATTCATTGATGGAAAGAGCGGTCAGTGCCATCTGCCGGACCCGAGAGCGGTGATACATAAAATGAGGCGGGTCGAGCAGTTTTAGGGTGTGAATTAGTGAGGACTCGAAGCAGGAAATTGCTCTCTCCTCTTGAAATTTACATATGGCACACACAGATGTTTGAGGGTGACCAATGTGGGAATATCATTCACAAAAACAGGAAAAAAACTACTTTTGATGTGCAAATACAATGGAAAACAGACGAGGAATCAATTAGTTGTATAAAAAGGAGGAATGCCCGTGTTGAGGTCGGGGATCAGGCAAAGTGAAATGGCTGAAGCACAGTGCAATGAGCCATCACTCCTGTATCAAACAGGGGAATTCGTGCTTTCAGTGTCTTCTACATGAGGGATGTGAGAAAAAAGGACGACACAGATAGAAACTACTGGGGCTTCATCGGCAGTAATGAGGGCATTTCTCCAATGCATGATGGCAAAAAAAGAACTGAGCTCAAAACTATACCAACTCATACATATGGTCGTGGCATAAAAAAAAATCAAGACTGAAACAATTCAATCCTGGATATAAGAAGCTAAGAAAATAGCTTCCTGGTCTTGTTTGGTGATAAATTAAGGAGCTCCATCATCCAGAGGGAACTCAGAGGTTCTGAGGTATTTCAGGCATCTCATTTGGATGCTTTTTGGACACCATCCTTTATAAGATTTCTAGACATGTCCCACTGGTAGGAGGCAGGAGCAGAACCTGAAATGATTACAAAATGCTCATGTCCTGGGAAAAACGTTAGGATCCCATGAGCTACAGTGTCTCTGGGAATGAGGGATGTCTGGGTTGTCTTTCTGTTACCACTAGTACCTGGATAAGCGGAAGAGAATGTCTAACCCTTTTCTATTGGGATGGCGAGGCTACAATATGTACAGTTTGGATGGCTTTCCACTACAGTTGAATAACATGGATCTCAGGGAAAGCAGGTACAAAGAAAATAATAAGGGGACTAAAAATGAGTCCTGATGGACCACATTTCAAGGGGAGCAGAGAGAGATTCATGGTTGGCGAGTTTTACAGAAAACTCTCTATCGGTCGGATAGGATCTCAGCCACTCCAGTGCTGTAGTATATCCAATGCCCACCCTGTTTTGTAGGCGTGATAGCAAGATACAGTGATATAACCACTCTACATTTGATTTATTTTATTCATAAGATCAAATCTTATACAAACATGGTCAAACCAAAACTGGTGTACCATCTTGTAGTCAGAAAATATCAGCAAATAGAATAATAGAAAAAGTATGTAGCCTGGATGCTGACCACAGTTACCAACTCTGACTGGTTTCTTACTTGCGACTGAAACAGGATTCATTTTTGGGTGATGCCATCATGAGATTACAGGTCTGAGACCAACTGAACGCCACAGAATGATGAGAAGTTAGCTCTCCGCAATGCTGTTGTTAGCATAGCAGTTAGCATTCAACAGCATGGCGAAGTTAGCTCTCCATCTTGCTGTTGTTAGCATGTTAACTGCTGCTTGGTTAGCTTGTTATGCAGTGCACCATGTTCTCTTCAGACCAATGCAGTAAACAATCTCTGCAGACTGCCTTTATGGTTTTAAAAGCTAAATGTGTAGCTCTTCCATCTTATTTAGCGCTAGCTATACAGTGCTACTGCTATACTGGGTGAGTACTAGCGATGGTTGATCAAACACAGCCAACATGTTAGCTCAAACTACGAGGTTTCCATCACCCCATCACCATCAGTTACTGTTAACAACAAAATAATATTCCAAATTATCAATACTTTGAAAAAAAATCACATTATGATGAAATCAGTGTGCCAGTGAAATGTTTAGTATTAAAAATACCAAGCATTTATTTTAAACCTCATCCAACAGACCTCAATGAACCCCAAAACATTGACTGTACACATCATAAATGTAAAACAGATATATTTAATTATTTCTTTATTATTATCCTCTAGATATTACAAAGGAGCTCACATGCTAATGCATCACCATTCACTTTCTTGTTAAAACTGTAAATAATTAGCTCATCAGTCTGGCTCAATTGCAGGTTTCGGTTGCTGGGTTTGGTTATTACTGTGGGTTAATTGTAACCTGCCAAGTGTGTTCTGGGAATTTTGAACCACTTAAACAATTAACAGCAGAATGATTAAAGAAAAGTTGCAGGTCTCTGAAAACTGAAAAATTAAATGGGGGAGAATCAACTGAAAGAGGAAAAAATGCTGAACATCCACATGTTAAATTGAGAGATATTTATATTGCTACATGAAACAGTCTAAGTCAAAAACATGACCATTTTATTTTCAGTTTCTTCACTCGTTACGTAAATGTTGTTACCAAGAGACGACGGCGTGTTGCTATGGTTGTGTGGGTGTAGCGCGCCAAAAAAGGCTGCTGCTGAAAAGACATTCAGCCCTGAGAAAAATAACAGAAGGAAAAAAAGTGAAAGGTATGAGAATGGCAGGCAACAGAAGGCTGGAGAAGAATTTTGTGAATCTGAAAAACACAAAATGAATGTACAACAGACATTCAATTGGCTGCTGAGGCCCTTTTTTAAGAAGCGAGTTCAAGGAAAGAACAGAGTGGGCTTAAAGGTGCATCAAAAGTGCATTCAGAAAACTAAATTTGTGAAGTTTGACATCACTGTATTTACCAAATCAAAAAGTTACTTTTGCAAAGTTTTAAATTGAATTTCTCTACATGTTGTTTTCATCGACATAGATTCTTTTTCTGAGTGGTTTTGATGAACAGGTTTTTAAGCTTTTTGTGGGTGTGACTAAGTTTTTCTTCAGTGCATGTTGTAAATGTTAGTCTAACAAAAGAGGACAAGAAGAAGACGAAAGAAAAACTGTCAGGCATAAAACTCCAGCTAACGAGTTGAATCTTAAAGTCACGTTTTTAGCAGACAGTTCACACAAAAAACAGCACAGAGTAGACACATCTCACATAATCCTAAAGTTTCATATTATAATTTATGTCTTTCAGGTTCTGTTTCTGATTTTGAGGGTGTTTAAGGTCACCCCATACGATCTCATTAGGTTTTCAGTCCAGACCTTGACCAGGCCAATACAGAACCTTTTAATGAGGCATTCAGATCACTGAACGGATGGACAACTCGGACATTCTCCTTCAGGATTTTGAGGCAGAGATCTTGAGCCAGTTTACACCAGATGTAGCAGCAGACAAACCTTCCAAAAACACCAATGTTACGATTTCACTTGTCCACAAAAATGTATATATATACTTTTTTGAAATGAGAATCTGTGTTTCTGTTGCTTTATACCTGCAATTTTTGCCAAGTCTCTTGAACAATAAACAAAGATCTTGATGCAAGAAAAGGCTGCACTACTATTCTGGGTTATTCTGCAACGTCCTGAATGAGTTGTTGATGAGCTCTTGGAGTGATTTTGGTAGGCTGGCCCCTCATGAGAGGGTTCACCATTGTTCTATGTGTTCTCTCAATGTGGTTCACCGAAGTCCCAAACCCTTAAAAAAAGGCTTTGTAACCCTTTCCACTGTCAGCGACTTCATCTTTGTCCGTTCTTGAATTTCATTAGATGTTTGAGATATGTAAGTCTGCTTCAAATTGTCAGACAGGCTCGATTTATCTGATTTGCTGATTCTACAGGTTTGGTGGTAACCTTGGCAAGGTTTGTGCAGGAGAACCAAAACAAGGTGTGAAATCACAATGATTGTTTAAATAGGGCCATACTTTGTTTTATTTTTCTATTTTCCCTCTCTTTGCCATCCTGCAGGCGTAGGAGCAGACTAGGATCTTTTTGTATTTTCTTTATTCCCCTTCTTCTCTCTCTTCAATTCACCTCTTTTCTCTAACAGCTCTTCCTACCTTTCTTTATCTAGTCTTTTTTCCCTTTTATTTTCCATCCCCATGTCCAAAATATTGGGGGGAAAAAGTTACATAAATTTCTCTTACAGATATAGATCGAGTGGAGTACAATAGAAGAAACCGTAATAGTCCAATTGTGAAAGTAAATCTGCGGTGCTTCTTGGTTATTAGAAGCCAATTCTGATTGTCTTACTGCCAGACAAGACATTTAAATAAAATACAGTTATATTAAATTAAAAAAAAGGACTAGATTGGTTGTGATAGTTTTTTTCTTCTCGTCACTAAATGTAAGAAAACTGCTTTTTGTATTGTATTCATATCAAAATCTGTGAGATAATCTAAAAGATTTAAGTGATACAAAACATTTAAAATGATGTTAGGGTGATTTTAAACACTTCACTTTTTGGTCTGTTTTTTCAACAGTGCTGATCCCCCCCCCCCACTAATAATGGCATTCCCCGTTTTTTTGCCTACACTTATCTATAGCTCTCAGGCACTAAAACAGAATGCACAAATGCATTTGTTTATTGCACCATTGCCCACAGGAATGTTTACATCTACTCATAAACACCTCCAAAAATAGATACATTCTGCCCTGCCAGTGAATGCTCAGCAGGCCTCCACAACAATCAGATAACAAGGAGCACACAGGTATGGTTATTCATAGCCAAATGTGCTTTTTAGAAACTGTAAGGAGGTTCATGTTGACAGTAAAAACAATATTATTCCCTAAAATGATGTCAAGCCATCTGCACCCTGCTGCTTTTTTTCCCCGGCTTTTCCGGTGACACCGTACTTGACGGATGGTTGAACAGATAATTGGAGGGATGGAAAACAGGTATTTTTTGGAAAGGAATGAATGAGCAACGGCTGATAACGAGAGACGAGCCGCGTCCAGCAGCGAATCAGTTTGGAGATAGTGGATGAGGAGGGAATCTGAACAGGAAGAAAGCGGGCGAGCTGTGTGATTGGGTTTGAAATCACGGAGGTCAATAGACGTGTAGTTTGGATGAGGGTTTAAAAAAAACACACTCAGTCCGCTTTTAGCATCAGCTCACTTAGCGATTCGCTTAAGCAAAACCCACCAATCAATCTGCTCCAGGAGGTGATTCAGATTTTTTTTTTTTTTTTATGAACACTTGACAGAATGTCTGTCACAATGTCTGTCTTCTCCCCAGGTTATCTGCACTTGACCTTTCGGACTGTAAAAGGAGGCTGAGAGCTTATCGATGGAGGGGAGAAAAAGGGAAAGGGGAGTCTCAACGAAAGATCTGCTGTGAGGAGGTCTCTTATGATGTAACACATCTAGATCACATCACCATGGCAACCCTGCATCAGCACCAAGTGTCATAGAGAGAAGAGCCACTGTCTCTGCTGGTATGTGTTACAGTATGAGACTCAAAACCAGTTTAAATGTTGAGACAGCTTTACAGACACATATAGATATAGTTTATATGGATAATTTTCAAGCTGAAGTAAAGTTTTCAGAGTCTTCGCCTTGAAAACTTCAGCACATGTTAAACATCTCCCTCCTATGTTTGAGTGTGGAGACTAAGTCAGCCTGACAAAAGCAGCCCGCTGCATCCTTAATAAAAACCCATCAAGGCTATTTACCGAGCCATTGTCCCCATGTTCTCCAGAGAGTCTAAGTATAATCCAGGGACCTTGGGGAGACAGAGAGCTCGAGCACAAATTCAAAGAACGCAGGTTGAAAAACTTCTGTTCACAGACTGATAAAAATAAATCTGATATTGAAACGAGAAGAGAAAAGGAACAAGGCTGCTCGCCTTTACCTAGAGGGAGGGTAGGGGGGGGGGGGGGGTTGGTGGATAAAAAGGCGGGAAGTGAGGAGCAGCAGTGTGGGTGGGCGTCTGTGAGGCTCACATTCACAAGCCATGTTCATACATGGATCCGACTCAACAGAGAAGGTAATAATTTCCCAAATACCCCCATAATATATTCTGATAAACAAGTCTATCGCATGATAACACCCAATACAGGTTTTCTGGTTCTGTGGAACAAAAGTGTGATGCTCGAATAATAAATCTAAGTCTGATGCCTTCTTAAGCACAGACAGAGAAAGATGCAGCGGCCTCCAGCCTGAGCTTTAACTCAGCGGCTGAAGCTTAGACACTGAGAAAAACAATTGAGAAGTAAAAACTCTCTTCTAGACCAGGAGGAGGTCCAATAATGCAAGGCTATGAATAACTATGACAAAATGCTTAGGGAAATTATTAGGGATGCAATGATACAATTTCAAACTGATACGATACCGATACTTGGATCGGAGTATTTGCTGATACCGAGTACCATGGCCGAAACTATTACACACACAAAAGATGCAGTTAATTGGAAGACAGGTTTTCTGTTCTTCCCTGCTTATCACAACAAATGATGGCAAATTAGGTAAGTCCATTCATTATGTTCTGCTTATCTGGGGTCGGGTCGCGGGGGCAGTAGCTTAATGAGAGAAACCACGCTTCCTTCTCCCCAGCCACTTGAGCCAGCTCCTCAGGAGGAATCCTGAGGCCCTCCCAGGCCAGCCGGGAGACATAGTTCGTCCAGCGAGTCCTGGGTCTTCCCCTGGGCCTCCTCCTGGTGGGACGTGCCCTGAACGCCTCACCAGGGAGCAGGAGCTCTACTCTGAGCCCCCTCCTGATGACTGAGCTTCTCACCCTATCTCTAATGGTGCGTTCACGCCGCACATTTTGTCAGCGTCAAGCAGCGCTCACATCGCATCTAGTTTGATGCAGATACATTTTTAAACTGAAGCTTGTAAAGTGTGTGGCCGGACCTTTCTCTGCTGGCTGTTTAAAACACTAGCGGATCGTGATTGGCTAGACAACGTTGAACTCGGGCGACGACACTACAGTGAGACGCTCTGATTGGTTGCCAAACTGCTTCAAGTCCGTCAAAAGTTCAACTAGCTGAACTCCTGCGTTGCTTGCGTTTGCCTCTTTGCCACTTGAAAAGCAGGTAACGCTTGAAAAATTGACACGGCCAACGCACAGAAAGCGCCGCAGAGTCCTGGTTGTCCAGGAAATAAAAATAGCCAAATAGTTCAGTCTCAGTTAATGTTCACGACTCCCTGCCTGATAAGGCTGAGGTGATGAAATAGATGGAGAAAGCTTGTAGCGTTCTTTGAACAGCAAGTGACTGTACAAAGGCCTGTGTTAAAAGATTGGATTGGTATTGTGTATGATGTTTATAAAATGGAGATTACTTTCTGTATAAGATTGCAAGAAAAAAAAACGTTCAAGAAAGATGGAAAAGTTGGATTGAGTATATAACACCAGTCATAAAAGATCTTGTTTAAAAATTGAAAGAACCCCAATTTACGTGTGCATATTTCTGTTTAGTATAGGTTTTCCGAAAAGTGTATTTTAACTTGATGAAAGAAGGTAGGCACTCACCCCCAATGTTTGTTTTATGTTCAATTGTACACCTATAAAAAGAAACAACAAATAAACAAAGAATTGAAAAAAAGAAAAGGAATGGTGAGAGTACAGTTCCCTGTGGTGCTCCTTTGCTGCTGACCACCTGGTTTGAAACACCTTAAGTCTCACAAAATGTAGTCTGTTTGTCAGGTAGTCATTAATCTTGGCGATTGTTGAGGCCTCCGCCTATGTCTTCAGGAGAAAAAAACAGCGGGAGAGAACAGTTAGTTTGAATGTTTTGTTCACATTAAATTCTTTCTCTCTTTTAAAGAAAAACTGCATAATTTTTTGACCCAAACTAAAACCTAGCAGAACAAACAGTGTGAGGAGCTAGTGGGGTTATGATGTTAGAGAACATGTTTTAATCATCACAAACTAGTCCATGCCTTTGTTACTTCAAGGCTGGGTTATTGTAACTCTTTATTATCAGGTAATCCACAGAAAACAATTAAAAGTCTTCAGTTAGTCCACAATGCTGCTGCAAGGGTTCTTATGAATAAAAGAAGAAGAGATCACTTTCCCCCTGTTTTAGCTTCTCTTCACTGGCTCCCAGTAAAATCTAGAATAGAATTCAAGATCCTCCTTCTGACATATAAAGATCTTAATAATCTAGCTCCATCATACATCAGAGACCTGATTGTTCCATATGTCCCTAAAAGAGTCCTTCGCTCTCAGACTGCAGGTTTACTGGTAGTTCCTAGGATTTCTAAAAGTAGAATGGGTGGCAGATCTTTCAGCTATCAGGCTCCCCTCCTATGGAACAGGCTACCAGGGTTGGTTTGTGAAGCAGATAACTTGTCTATCTTTAAAACTAGGCTTAAAACTTTCCTCTTTGACAAAGCTTACAGTTAGAGACAGGTTAATAGGTAGTTAGAGACAGGTTAGACAGGTAGCTAGGATGAGACAGGTTAATGTTAGTAGTCAGGTAGAGTAGCTAGGTAAAGATAGATTAATGTAAGCCAGGTAGAGAGCGTTAGTAGCTAGGTCTCCTAGTAGCTAGGAGACAGGTTAATGTTAGTAGCTATGCTGCTTTAGGCTAGGCTGTTGGAGGACATTATTAGAGTCTGTTCCTACTTTCTCTCCTACTTCTCCCCAACTGCATTATGTGCTGTCAATTCAAGCGCTAACCTGTTTTCTCTTAGTCTCTTCCCACAGTAGGTGCTCCTGACCCGCCCTGCTTGGCGACCCCGACTAAGATGGCATTCCAGTGACGGAACGTTCTCCACGTCCTGCTACCAACTTCTGTATCAATTCTGTTGCTCTTTCTGTGTCTCTGCTGCCTTCTCCAAACCCCAGACGGTCTCGGCAGATAACCGCTTATGCTGAGCCTGGTTCTGTTGAAGGTTTCTTCCTGTTAAAAGGGAGTTTTTCCTCTCCACTGTCGCTTCATGCTTGCTCAGTGTGAGGGATTGCTGAGAATTCACAACGCAATCTTCTGTGGTTCTCCAATTCCTTAATTAAACATTGCATTGTAATAACTCTTCTTGTAAAGTGCCTTGACATGACATCTGTTGTGAAACGGCACTATATAAATAAACTGTATTTAATTGAAAGTTCACCGAAAGCTTTTCTATGTTAACGCCTTCATCATGAAACAGATTAAACTGACGGATAGTGTTGTTTTCAGCATTAACACATTTAAAAAAAAATTAATTCCAACAATGGCACACCTCTTTCTTTAAAAATGTCCTAATAAAAAATAATGCTACTTGTGTTAACTGGTGCTGGTTTAATTTGCCGCGATTCAAACATTTCTCTGACAACTTCTTCCAATTCAAGATGCATGAAGAGAGACAAAGATCACCTTCAGTCACTCTGAAAGCATTTAACGCCCCATCCTACAAAGAGAAGTTTACTGCAAGCAGTTATTCAACTCAGTGTGCTGCTGTTAAGAATGATGATCCTTCCAGATTCTTCTGCAAACTTATGTCCCAGCAGATCCTCAGTTTGGTTTGGTGTCCTCCCAATAGCCAAAAAACCCCCAAAAACATGCATTTAATTGAAGACACCAAAACGGCCATCTTTTAGTTCACCAGATTCCTTAATGCACTGTCTGGGAGAAACGGGAAATGCTATTTTAAGGTTTTTAGCCTCATTGTCCGTTCCCCAAGCTTTGTACGGATAGATTTCCCCAAATTCCCCCCAAAACTCTCCTCTATTACTTCACATCCTCTCTTGCTTTTGCTTTAATGCAGGAGTGGGAGGTGTTGCTACGCGACAGATTAGCTCCTTCCTCAAAAGAAGCAGAGTGCAGACCTTGACTCCGGGTGTAAAAATAAACTGAAATCATTCAGTTATGCTTACCTTGAGCAAATTTTCCTATATAACCAACCACTTTCTCCTCAAGTCGACAAATAACCCTGAATTGGTCCAAAAATAACCCACTTATTCACATGTGAGACAAACAATTCATTTTGTCATTGCCGGTGCATGTTTTTTTTCTCTCATCGGCAGCTAACTTTCACACCAGAGGATGGTGAAGCTGCTGGGTGATCCGAGCGCTCTGTTCCCTGCAATGAGATGACTAAGTTAGTGAAGAAACAGGCTGCTCGTCCCTCATCTGCAGTCTCTGTCAACAGACAAAGCTGAGAAAGTCACACTTGTTGAGTGTGTGAACAGAAAGAGCCAGAATAGTTCCTGCCCTTTGTGCATCTGCTCAGTGTGAGTGTGGACAGACTGAAGGAGGATGAGAAGCGGTGTGTCAGGGGTGCTAAATGTGAGTTGGTTTTTGTGATGGTGGGTGGGTGACGGGGTTTATTTTCATTTATTTTCTTACCCCAAATGTTAAACCATGTTCTGAGACAGCAGGAGGACTCAGAAATCATCACATCATTTCTCACTGAGTAGAACATCTATCATATGTCAAAGGAGGATAACTTTAGAAAAGTCAAAATTGGCAATTTGAGATAATCTCGACCTGATTATTAACCTTTTTAACATTACGTAGCCAATACTTTGTGAAGGTTGGGAAAAGATCTGGAGTAAGCAAAGGAAAGTGTTTGTAATCTCACCACCACTTACAGCATGTGAGTCACTGCTGGAGACACCATTATTGTGGGTATTTGTAACAGGAACATTGGGAGTAATAGCAATTTTGAATTTCATTCTGTTTTTAATATCTCATTACATCTAAACCAGATTTCTAATATTTAGATTAAGAAGTATGTTTGTGCCAGAAGTAACATATTGTATTTGCTCAGTGAGTGTCTGTGCACTGCTCAGTTTCTATTACAAAGTGGTACCCTGTGCTCCCCTACAGGTTTGTTTCATAAATAAAGAGGAAAATCACCATGGCAACCAGAAACTCAGTAGGTTCATTTCTATATTCCAAATGTTGCACCAGAAAGCCAGCATAGTTTCGGCGATTGCATAATTTCTAAAGATCTGAGAAGCATCTGCTCCAGGATCCTGAAAAAAAAAAACCCTCTGAATTTATCCATTTTGTTTATTTCTTTATTTTTTGCCTGGATCGATCTTTAATTTTTTTGGTTGCTTTTATTTATAAATGTGCTATAAAACGTAGGTATGAGTGTAAGACGCTGGCTGAAAGGGCCCAAATCCAAACAGTAGTAACACTGGTGACTGTAAAACACAGTGACTACATGAAAGAGCCCTTTCCTACTTTCTGAAGCATGAATGTCAGCACAGCGGGAAATAATTAAGCAGCCAATCCTGACTAAGAGAAGTATGAAGATCACACATGCGGCATTGGGCCCGACTTTGTTTCTGCAACAGATAGAGCACTTTTTCATGCAGAATCAAATCTTAAAATTAGGGGTTTCAGACAGACTTGTGCAAAATTAAAAAACAAGAAAAAAAGATGATGATTACAGAGTTGCTCTCAAAACTGTATAAACCTCTTAAAATATTGAAACATGATAAATCTTTTTTTTTGGCTATTTCTGCCTTTGATGTGACACAAATCCGTCTCAATCCAACTAAAAACAAACAAATCTGTTCAAAGAAATATGAAAAAGGTGCAATAAACTAGTTGCATAAAGGTGCGTATATTTGAGACGAAGCTCTTCTGCGGTTCAGAGGCGTCATCAGTTTCAGCTACCCGCTGTCGAAGGAGGATTTTCCGGACATTTTTTTAAAACCTAAAACCAGAGATTGAAGAGCGGTTACACAAAATCTGAAAAATTCCACTTTATAAATGTATCAGTCAGAATAAGGGTAAGTGAAGGCCGTCATCAATGATTGGTGAAAATATGAAATATGAAAACTGGAGGTTTCTCCAAAATGGATGCAAACACAACAAGCGGTGAAGGAGGCAACACAGGAGGAGCTGTAGCAGCTTCTACAGGTGAGAAAACCGTTCCGTCATTCGCCACATACCCGGATATAAGGGCCGTCATCGTTTCTTCCAAAGAAAGCATTCTTGATGGGCGAACGATCTTCTGAAACTTTGTGTGAGAATATGTTGTGGTCTGACGAAACCAAACTTCTCACAGTCACATCAAAATGCAGAACGTTTGCGAGGTAGAGCGAGTGAACGCCGACATTATCCGATAAAAAATGACTGAATGCAGAAACAAAATCAAAAGGTGCTTCAGAAAGCATTTATTCAAAGGAAGTAAACACTTGTGTAGCAAGACTCGATTGTAGAAACTTCAGCCATGATAGCCGACAAGCTTCAATACTGAAAACTACACACTCACAGTAGTTATCTGTGCAAATAGTTGCTACATGGCATTTCTGTGGCAACCAGAAATATAAATGCCACCTTTCAACTCTTCTTCTCTACCTCTCTAACATACTGTAGCAGGTAGCTGTGCTGTATGATTACCCATAAACAGAAGTAAGATTAAGGTTTAGCTAACAATATTTTTGCTAACATCTCTACATAGGTTAAAACTATCTTTCCCTTTTGAACCGACTGTGAACGGGCTTAAAGGGGAGGATCGTTTTTTTCTCAATCTGGATTTTATTTTTACCACAACTGCATATAAACTCCTTCCGAAGGACTCCAAGTGGCTCCAGACTTATCTGGGTGAGTAAATGAACATAATAACAACTCAAAATAAGGTTTGGGTTTGAAAAAAACAAACTTTCGCTTTATGGCATCCCTGCTTGACCTTAGCCTGGAAGGACACCATAGCACTGTGATGAACAGAGAGGCCGTTTCTCGCCTTTGTCAGATTATTCTTCTCAAAAGGATCTGAATGTCTCTGCAACAGATTCCCACATGCTACCCAAGCCAGACTGAGATTATGCAATAGTCTGTTTCCTTCTTGGTGATTTCAAGTAAAGATCCTCATGCTGTTGGGATGCTTTTCTGCAGCAGAGACGCAAAAAGATGTTCAGCGTTGATCGCCTACATACAAAGCAAACGCAGAGGAAAAACAGAGGCTGCTTATGGTATTTTTATTTGTTGAAAGTCTCCTTCGACCCCACAAGTACATGCTCCTTCTTGTTGGTCTAAGCCTTGAATACATAGAAGTTCCTGCAAGGGATAAATTGTATGTAATCAGATGTTAACACACCACATGGAATAAAATCATGAATACAGATCCTTTCTGCAAACACAATTGTTTTCTTCTGTGCAAGAGTAAAACCTTCGGTTCAAATTCATGCTCAGAGAGCAAGTCAATTTATGGTAAACTGAAGAGGTGATTGAGTGGAGAAAAAGGAGCAGAAAGCATGAAAATGAAGCAGTGAGTGCTTGAGTTAATAAGCCTGTAGTACCAAAAAGGATTATAAGACCAAATGAGCCTCTGAATGAACAGCGAGACAAACGGGAGTTTCTGGCCCTCTAATTGGATCCATTTGAGTCCATTTGCTGTCAGGGAGACAACACACTTCTCCCCACAACCTGTCGCTCTTCTTCCGCCTGCCTCTTCACAGAATCGTACTCATCTAAGATGCCACCACAAGCATTTTCTCATGTTTCTGGGGTTCTTATGACAACCATGAAAAATGGAAGCGGTCGAGACGACGCAGAGAGAGGAGCGTTGCAGGGACATCTGAAGTAGATGCAGAACCGCTTGGCTGAGGGAAAAACAAACAACCTGGAGTGCTTCTGTTCTGGGAGCTCCTGCATAATAATACGCGCCTCTTCAGCCCTCATAAATCCTGACTGAAATGCTTTCATAACCTGGTTGGTGAACACAAAAATCATAAATAACAGCATGAACAGAAACAACACAAACACCTGCGGATCATCAATTTGCTTGGAAATTTGCACACAATTTAGATATATTTTAAAAAAGTGTACATTTTTAGAAGGTGCCATATTATCTGATGCATATTAACCAACTCTAAATAATTTTAGGACGTCCTAATCTGTGTAAATTTACCAGGGTTTCTTGGAAAATTGTAAGAAACTGTACAGATTTTCTAGTTTTTCGGTTTAATCAAGCGAAGTGCAATTATACTCGGCACAAATGATTTAAAGCCTGGATTTAGGAGTGATTGATGGGAGTTTTTTTTTTTAGGGGAGTAATTAATTGGAAAAAAAAGTGTCAGGAAAGTGAAAAGTGTTCTGAGTTCAACACAATTAGCAACCTGTTTAAGGCAGGGAGTAGGACAGCTTCAATTACAGCCTGAACCCACACTGTCATGTGTTAATATGTAGGATGCAACAAGCAAATTTAAGATGTTCATTTTTAATAAAAATGCATTAAAAATGGACATCATCAATGCAAAGTGTGACAGTCTGATCTGAAATTAAAACTGATGCAATTGAAGCAGGGGTTTGTGACTTTTATAATCTGAAAAGCCCCTTTTTGCCATCAATAAAACTTGTTCAGAGGCACGAATGTGCCGACATTTTGAAAAATAAGACTTTAAATTTCTACTTTTAATCAAATAAATTTTCTCTGCAGGGTGCTCAGAGCCTCCGTTCTTCCACATCAACAGTAGAGTTGAGGTGTCTCAGGCATCTGGTAAGGACACCTCCTGGGAGGGACTTTCGATGGACTATCTTTGACACTGTCAAAGACACTGTGTGAAACGGTTTGTTTTCATGTGTCAAACTGACACATGAAAACAAACCATCTTTAGAATATTTGAAACAAAGAGTTTGACTCAACTTGAACCTATAATTATGTCTCATCTGAGTGAGCTGCATCCACTGCACTGATTTCACTCTCTTGACTCATGGTCCTCAGTTTAGCAACAGATGGGTGCGAAATGTATTTCTTTCAGCTTTAGGGGTGGCGCTGATCCATGCGATGTGTTGTGGAGATGACAAACTCCTTTTTTCTCCGTTATTACAGCTGCAGGGTGAAGAAGAGGCAGACATAAAATCTACAAATAGGAGTAATTTTAGGTGTAGAGATTAAAGAAACAGAAGGTTTTATCACTGCCTTAAGGCACAAATGTGTAATTCTTGTTCGATCATCTGGTTTTGTACCTTTGGGTGATTATGAGTCTGGAGCCAGTGATGGAAGAAGAGGAAACAGAGGTGGCTGAGTCATCGGATGCCAGCCAGGAGGCAGCTTGACAAAGTAGCATCGAAGCAGGATTATTTATCATCTACATTTCCTGGTGTCAAAATAAGATAACAAACGGGCAGAATTATCAATACTGTTTGGCTAATTGTTCCTAATTTATCTAGATTTATGCGAAAATCAGGGGAATCTGAATATCTTCACATGATATAACCGATCAGATTTGATCTTTTATTTGAATCGTTGAAACTCACGATCAGATTAAATGTGAGGTGGTTTTCTGCTGAAAAATGCGCCAGCTTCATTCAACCTTTAAGCAGAGGGATAAATGTTGCCCTGCTTGTGTGACCTGCTGATTATATCCTGCGGCTTCGTCGTATTTCCTCTGCGGGTCTCTTTTGTGAATAGGAGGGAAAGGGGGGGGGGCGCTCCTCCATGTCGGTCACTGGTGAGATCTATTTTTAGAGACGCGGAATAATTCATGAGCGCCATTCATTAAAAACTGGTCGACTTTTCATTGAGACTTTGTAAATCATCACTGTAACTTTGAAGCACATCAGAGGGGGGATAATAAGGAGAGAGCGAGGGTCCTGAGTCAGAGATGAACGTCATTGTTTAGACTACAAGGCGGCAGCTTAGATGGAAAATTTTGATATTTTACTGCTCTACATGTTTAGTTCTGTGCGCTATTTATTCTAACACGCGTGGTTTTTAATCGTATGATTATTTCCTGAGCGTGTTATTAACAGTTTTAAATAAAAAAAAATGTGATGCTCAAAAATATCTCGTTTTGTCCAAATTGGTATTTTTGTTGATACATACACAGACAAAAACTACAAACTAAGCAAGTAATTGGAATCATCCATTTGATATGAATTTCCCCAATAGTGTGGACGCTATTCAGACGCTATTCCTGTTCACAAAGCATCCTTTGCATCCACGTCTGCCTCTATCAATCTCCACCATTTGATTTATATGTAGTAAATGTGGTCTAACGAGCACCTGCCGTGTTTACCGACCGGTCTGGGGCAAACAGGCAGGTGCCAGACGTATAAACACACAGACCTCGTTCGTATTCAGCTCAGTCCTCTCATCCCATCCCCACATCTTCCTCCTCCTCCTCCTTTCACAATTCACCGGAGCCCGGTGACTCCGTTTACGTTTCTACGATGGCTCCGCCCCATACGCGGTTTTGTCCAAATCGGGATTTTTGCGTCGCCGGAGCTCCCGATTTCAAGCCGACGTCACGGCCGAGTAAAGGGAAGAGCTGACGTCGAGGAAGAGTCACAGAGAGGAGAGGGCATGAGAGAGGGAGGGGGATGCTCTCAGTACCGCTTGCAATCATATGAGGCATATCTGCCCCCCCCCCTCTCCTCCTCCCTCCGTTTTACGTCGGTGTTGGCGCGTCGGGAGCCCCCCTGCTCCGGTGGAGTCCCAGGCTATATAAGAGACCGGCGAGCAGAGTCCCTCAACCAGATTTACGGGTTCCGGACATCTGAGCCAGAAGACACGGCGACCAGCAGCCGCCAATTCACCTGCACTCCAGAAAGGAGGGACGAGGGGAGAAAAAAAACTTGCTGTGGAGACAAACTAAAACAACCGAGATGAAAGTCCAATAGCACGCCGTTTTCTCCCACTCTCTGAACACATCCTGAGGAGACAGACGGGAAACTTCAGCAGACCTTTAACAGCTTCTTCCCCCCTTGGAGGGACTCACTACCGCAGCCGCAGCGTTAACGGACCACGATGTACCGCTCTACCAAAGGTGCGTCCAAGGCGCGACGAGACCAGATCAACGCCGAGATCCGAAACCTGAAGGACCTGTTGCCGATCTCTGATGCAGACAAAGCGCGGCTCTCGTACCTGCACATCATGTCCCTGGCCTGCATGTACACCAGGAAGTCCGTCTTCTTCACTCAAGGTAGGAACGAAACGGCAACCTGTTGATGAATCTCAACAAGTGTTTGAGCTTCGATGTGACAGAAAAACTAATAATCAGATTTTAGGATTAAATGTGCAGCTATAATAAATCTGAATATTATAAAAGATTATGAGTTTATGGGGCTCAGAAAAGTGTAAGAAAATGGTCAGTGTCGCTGTCCGTGGTGCTGAAATGCGTAAAAACTATGAGCGCAGAGTCGGTGCTGTCCGCGGTGCTGAAACAGATTCGGCGTGAATCCAAAACCTCCTCCTTACTAACAGCCGTTCTGTTCCTCTCTCCCCAGAAGCGGGATCTGCCGGTAGTCTGGAGGAGAGCGCAGCGCTCCTGTCTTTTCATGAGCTGTCGGAGTTGATGCAGGCGCTGCCGGGCTTCCTGATGCTGCTCACCGGCGAAGGGAAGCTGCTCTACCTGTCCGACAGCGTCTCCGAGCACCTCGGACACTCCATGGTGAGTACGCACCCAGCAGCTGCTGCTGCCGCCGCTGCATTCCTCGACACAGGAAGATCGTTTCAGACATGTTTAACACTGGGTGTCATCGTTTATTTATTCATTTTTTGTTTCAGGTGGATCTTGTGGCACAAGGTGACAGTGTTTTTGACATAATCGACGCTGCAGACCACTTCACAATGAGGACCAACCTGTCTGCCTCTACATCACTTGAGATGGGTAAGACATTGTGGGGTTTTTTCTTAGATTTAATGGCTCTTATTTCTTTATTACACAATAAAAACAGATTTTTATTAATCACCTCAACCAAAGTGAACCCTTAAATAGAGATATAATAATGCGGATTCCTGCTGTACTTCCTACATATATTATTTTTTTAAAAGCATTGGCTCTAGTACCAAACCCTGGGGTACTCCAATATTAACTCCACAGTTGAAATGTTTAGCCAATGCAAACCTTTAACTTTTTATTTCTAATGAACCTCCTCACATCTTCTCCCCCACAGACCGTCTCTTCCGCTGCCGTTTCAACACCTCCAAGTCGGTGCGGAGGCAGAGCGCCGGAAACAAGCTGGTTCTGATCCGAGCTCGCTGCCTTGCTCCCCCTTCCACCGCCAGCTCCTACTGGACCTCCAACCCCGTGTGGGTGTGTTTCTGCACCCCGCTGGAGCCCCAGCCCGCCCGCTCCGGGTCCGGGCCGGAGAGGGACCCGGCCTCCGCCCCTCCGCTGGCCGAGACCAACCTGTTCCTGGCTTGCTTCCACTCCCAGCATGGCCGTGACATGAGGCTGCAGGCGGCGCAGGACAGGTGAGTTTGTCCTTCTCATCGCCCAGCTTAGATTGTGATGTTACTCAGTTTCGCTGGATGAAGATGTGAAAAAAATCTAACCTCCACCCACTCTACCCTTTGCAGCATGAGCATGTATCTGGGCTACGATGTGACAGCTTTACGCTCCCGCTCCTGGTACGGCCTCCTCCACCCACAGGACCTGTCACACGCCTCTGCTCAGCACCGCAGCCTATGTAAGTGCGCCGTTTGATGCAGTTTAGACACTGTACACCCGTGCATGCCCACACTGGGCCCACTGGCTCAGTCACACAGTGAGAAACACCATGATGATGATCGCGATTACACACAGACTGTAACGTGTTCTGCAACTTGTTGTTGGCAGTGAGGGAAGGTGGAGAGGGCAGAGCTGAAATGGTGGTTCGTGTCCAGGCTCAAGACCTGTCCTGGGTCTGGCTCTACATGGTGCTTCAGCTGCAGCATGGAGACAACCCCATCAGCAGCAACAACTACATCATCAGGTATATGTTCCTCTTAAACAAACCTACTAGAAGAACACAGATTCATGTGAGCAAACAGAAAATTAGCTCACCGGTTTCCCTTTTGTTTCCTTTCAGTGACTCTGAAGCCTGGTCGGTGCGTCAGCAGCTCAGCTCAGAGCAGAATCAGTTGACCCTGGTTCTGAGTGCTGGTACCACTCAGCAGGAGGGTTTGAGTCTGCAGTCCCCAGAGACCCTCTCCAGCCCAGACCAGGTGTTCACCCCGGGTAGTAGCGGCCTGTCCGGCCAGTCCTTTGACTTCAGCACGGCGGGCTGCAGCGTCGGCTCCTCTGACGAACCCGGGAGCTCCACCGCCGAGCCCATGCAGCTGGAGGGAGACCCCCGCTCCAGCATCTCTTCCCTGGAGGAGGAGAGCTTCTTTCAGCAGCCTTCCGTCGAAACCCTCTCCGCTGCTTCTTCGCCCACCCCGGTCACCGTCGAGACGGTGGCAGATTTGGACTTTTTGACCCAGAACATTCTCCTGCCGCCCTCCTTCCAGCTCGACCCCCCCCTACCTGCCCTCCCCCTGCCTCTCCCCCCAGTGCCCACCTCACAAGCTCAGCAGACCAAAGAGTTTGTGTGCACTCCCCCATACACGCCCCAAGTTGGGGGCACCAGCTTCCAGTTCAATGAACCCCTCTTCAGCTTTGACCCGACTGGTACCACCACTCCACCGCCCTCGGCGACAACCGCCACCTCCACCGCCTCCCTGGCCCCGTCGGCCTCCTCCACAGCCCCACCGACCACAGCCACCAGTCCCGCGCCCCCCACCACGCTCTCCACCAAGCTCCCCCTCGCGCTGCCCACTCTCTCCGCCGACCTCCTCTTCCCCATCGAGACCTGCAGCGGCTCCCTGTACGAGAAACTGCCCCCCACCCCCGACAGTCCAGGAGATGGAGACTGCACGGTGATGACTCTGCCCGAGGTACGGGGCCCGCTTTATGTGGACGTTCCACTGGGGCCCCTCCAGTGCCCCCCTGAAGGTCTGCTCACCCCTGAGGCGTCACCCGGTAAACAGCCCTGCCTCTCCTTCTTCTCTCTGGAGAGGGAGAAGGAGCGGGCGGAGATCTCCCTCCTCGCTCAGCACATCAGCTCCCTGGCAGAGGGATTCTACTTGGACCCACTCCTGTCCAAACTCTCACCCTCCTCCTCCCCTCCGTCCCCCTTCTTGTCTCCAGCTATCGAACCTGCTGATCCAGTCCACATGCTAAGGGAGTTTTATCCCGTAAAAACATGGAGAGGTCTGGACGTCCCCATCTTCCTCGACGACGATGAATCTCTGTTTGAAGAGAACATCCTAGAAACCCTTCTACAGGACGACTTCGCTCCACCCCAGACTCCACACATCTCGGCCCCCTCCCCCTTGAACGCCCCTGTGTCTGACCCCTCGAGCCCAACCTCTCCTCAGACCCCAGCGTGCTGGAACCAACCCTCCCAATTTGAGGGAGTGGGCCACATCTGTAGCGTCCAATCGGCGCAACGTAACTCAACGGCCGGATGCGGGGCGACCGCGGCTGCCGAGGCCGGGCTGAAGATGGATGGGGAGGCGCTGGCGGAGGAAGCGATGGAGATCGAGGTGGTGTCATCTCCCGTGTCCTCTTGCTCCTCCATCCCAGCTTCCCCTCCGCTCATCCTCACCGCCTCACCGAGCCCCGCCGCCTCCATGCCCGCCGCCTCGCCCACGCCCGCCGTGTCTTGCACTCAGTCCCTCCTGGAGGAACTGGCCGTCCTGGAACCCATGTTTGGGGCAGGTGCCTCGATCGCCCCTGGCTTAGGGCAACAACCTGAGTTGTATCAACTCCAATGTCATCCATCGCCACAGTGCTTCCACAAAGGTGAACATTTATGGCATTTTCTTCTGAGCCGAAATGCAAACACTCTGATCTCAGTCACTAATTTTCTTCTCCTTCTACCTTTTTGTCTTTCAGATGGGAGTGGAAGTGTTCCTCCGTTCTAAAATAAGTCTGTGACTTACTTCATTAAGTATGGCATATTGTCATATTTTGTGGAGACCCTTTTACTGAAAAGTAAAAAACAATTAAGTGTATAAATATACATAATGTATATACAACTTAAGGACTTCATCTCCTACATGTCTGCTGAGAACAAAGATTTGGCTTTATATTTTTGTTCAGTCATTTTTCTGTGTAACTCTGCAAAAAAAAGAGAAAAGAAACAACAACAAAAGAAATAAACTGGTGCAAGATTGAGATGATGGTGCAACCGCATAGACTCAGAACTGCCTGGGTTCTGAGTCCATGCGGTGACCTCTCAAGAGCTTCAGAGATGATCAAACTCCAGATACATATGTGTATTCACTCTAGTGAAATATCTGTTGTGAACAAAAAACAAACAATGATGCATTTCTTGCTATTTC
This sequence comes from Apricaphanius iberus, assembly GCA_028564705.1. Lineage (NCBI taxonomy): Eukaryota > Metazoa > Chordata > Actinopteri > Cyprinodontiformes > Aphaniidae > Apricaphanius > Apricaphanius iberus. The sequence goes on along the minus strand of JAPXFQ010001324.1, from coordinate 550,034 downwards.
AGTAGTGGGATGAATCATAGCACTCTTTTTGCCTGACATGCAGCAACGCAAACACAAACCTCAAACGTTACAGGAAGTCAAATGTTTACAGTCGTTTACAAGCCAAGTGCGAAAACAATCAGTAGAGGAAACGTGGAAGATTTCTTTTAGGAAATCCTCAGATTTAGTTCCCAAAGCCAGAGGAGTTCTGGCTTAAAAGCCTTCCAAAACTTAAAAACGGTACAAATTGATATCCGAGATACTTTGAGCTTTGAGTTTGCGACTTTTAAACCTTTAACATCTCATAGATATCACTCCATCTGAAATCTTGTGTATCAATGTGATCTGCGAACAAAAAGAAAACACGTGAAGAGGCATCTGGCATCTGAAGAAATAGAGCTTCTCTGCAAAGTTTGCTTGGACTCTGATCATGCCACAAACCCACTGCTACTCTGTACTGTACATTAAGACTCTGAATGTGGACCCATCAGGTCCCCCCTTCCTCCTCCTCTTCTTCCCTGCTTTTGGCCGTGGGGCAGTCGGCTGGATATTCTTGCAGCATCAATATTTGCAATGCTGGCAGCTTATAGCGGCTGCTGTGTGCCTGAAACGGCCCCTGCCTGACCTGCTGAACTCTTCCGTCCGCGGAAGGTCGCATCGTGGCTCCACTAGGAGCGCGGTGCAGTGAGGCACAAATTGACTATGTTGAACAAGCAATTCTTCTTTTTTGAGAGGGGTTTAGAATACAAAGGTTTTGTTTTAAAAAAATGAAAAACGGGGACAGGTTGCTATTTCTATTCAGTTAACAAACGACACGGGTTGAGAATGGTACAATTCCCATGGTGTCGACATGCTCACGTAGAGTTGTCTACGGTCAAGTAAAGGATTGATTCCTACGTTCTAGCTATTCAAGGCTAAATTAATATACATGTGTAAAAAATACTTCTGTATGTGCAATATTTGGGAAAAAAATGTTATTTTATATGCATTATGTCTCAGGATGTAGGCATATGTTTTATCAGAGAGGTTGTACACATTTGTACATTTGTATGAAACGGTTATTGGTCTGTAAATACAGAAGAGAGAGATTTTTATTGCATAAGATGGAACATATTCTGAACATCTTATTATTGCTATTAATATTCCTATTATTTACTGCAGAATGGACATTGTGACCCAGTGTTCTATTGTGATGCTTATAAGTGTATTTGGTTGTCATACAAATGCATTTATATTAAAGTGCACTTAATGCTGCTGATGCATTCGTGTCGTCAGAGTCGATCTCTCTGTTCCTCCCTCAGCCTCATCATCATCATCATCATCATCATCTTTTCCTCCCTCCCCTTCGCTTTCCTGCGTTTCTTCCCCCGGAGCGAGGTTCGCTCAGCAACAGCTCTGACGCACATGTATGACGAGACAGAATGAGACACAATCTGACTCAGACTGACGCACACGCCTGGCGCTGATGCTTCTTTTCGAGGGGGGGGGGGGGGTTACACGTAATAGTAGGGAGATGACAACCCCCCTCCCCCCTCTTTTTCCTCCTACCAACACCCCTCTTTACAAATCACAGAAGCCCATTTTTGCTGATGTACCTGTGACTCTCAGCGTGGCGTGGAGCTCCATATATAGGCATTCCTCCTCTGACTGAAAACAGCCTTGAATCTATTCTTAGCTCCTATTCAGAATGATGGGAGGAGGGTAGGGAAAGGGGGGGGCAAATAAAGAGTTGGAAGAGGCTAAAATTAGAGGTACAGTACAAAAAAGGAGTAAAAATGGAAACGGAACAAGCTGATCCAACGATGCCGCAAAGCAAAGAAACATGGCATAAATTACAGCAAAATATGGATTTTCCTCCCTCAAGATTTGTTCTGTAAATTGAATTTGCTGTAGGTTTTAGGAAAAAAAATACACCGAAAGGCAGGTGATGAAATAAACCATTCAGCTTTGCATCTTTTTTTCCTCCCTCTGCGAGTGAACATTTTGTTCCACCGCTACCTGCTGCAGTGTCGCTGACAGAGGTGAGATCACTGGATGGGAGAACCGCACGCAGCTGACTGCTGCTATCTTCTGGAAAACACAAGCACTGCATCTTGAAGGTCTCCGCTGTGTGTTTTATAAGAACATTAAAAAAAAAAAAAAACTGGTTAGGGGGAGGCCAAAGGGACAGAATGGGTTCATACCTCATTGTCCCAGCCAGCAATGACACGTGGGGCCCAGATGGATTCAGTATGGGTCCCATGGGTACTGTGTGGGCATGGGCTTCGGCTGGGTGAAATCAGCGGGTCCCATGTAGATTTTGTAGCATGAGTCCCACATAGGAAGCCCATATGAGCTGATTACACGGGCCCCATAAGGGACAGGCATGGGACAAGTGGGAATGGGTTTGAACTGGGAACACGTGGGTCCTGCATGGCAGAAAAGCAAAGTAAGCAGGCCTACTTGAGTTATTTAATTACTTACTGTATAATTTTTAGCAACTTATAGTAACTCTGCATGTAGTCTGAGCAAGCATTCTGAGATTGACTAATTGTAACTCAATACATTGAAGTCATGCTAGAACAAACATTGCATACATTAGGGTCTTTTGCCGACATTTAAATAGTTTTTTAAAGATTATGTCTGTTGTTCGATTTAACAATATAACATGTATTAATGTTTTTTTAAGTGTTTTTTTTCTGATATTTAAAAAATATATATTTTTGATTTGTTTACCTGTATGTTGTGATATTTAAATTGTCTTTAAAGATAATTTTTTTTGTTCAATTTAACAATATATTTCTTGCAGTTCAAAGCATGGAGTGTCTTGTATTTATCTTGTACTTATATTCATTCTTCGTTTTTAGTATTTCTTACATCGTTTCCTTAAACCATTTGGCATGATCGGGCTTAGATAGGGCTTGCATAAATTGCCTGCTTCACACTTGAACTGTCTGTGGCTCAGTGGTAGAGTTATTGGCTCAGAATCCAGAAGTAGTTGGTTGAACTCCTGTATACTACACTTTGTGTCCTTGGGTAGGACACTTTACCAGAGGTGTCCAAACAATATAATAGGACAGCCCGTGGTGGCTATGTAAGGATCTCTGAAAAAGAGAGCTATATAAATCCAATCCATTTTTATTATGAATTTTGTTGCAAGCCCACTTTATACCCTTTTTGGCAGATGGAGCCCAAATGTGTCTGACATGAATTACTCAGTTAAGACCCATATAAGACCCTTATGGGTCTCACTAAAAGCCAATCTGCTGGCGCCCCTGTGGATCCCGGGTACAAGCCCATAATGAGGCCCACATTTGCCGGCCATGAAGCCCTCATCTGGGCCCCACATGTCATTGCTGGCTGGGGTAACGTCAGGAAATCCAATCCGAGCGCAGACTAGGATGCAAGAAGCACTGTTCAAAGCTGAAACGTTGAGAAGAATCATGTAAATCTGTAATCTATGCACGTAAATACAATTATAGTAAAAATTAAACGAACAACCTCCTCAATTGTAGGGCTTTAAGATGTCAAAATTAGGGATGCAACAATATCGATCTGAGTACTTGCTGATACAGAGTACCAATGCCGGTACTCGTACCACACGAAACAATAAAATGAATTGGAAAACAGGTTTTATTTCCCTTTCTGCTTGTTACAACGAATGATGGTGAAGTAGATAAAAAAGATTAATAAAAAATGAACACAAAACTATAAGTTCAAGTGAAAAATAAACATTTTCTGTTATGTTAATGCAGATTTTCCACATTTTAAGTTTCGGTTCATGGTGTCATTAAGTTAAACCAATACAGGTACGAGTACATTAGAACGGTATCAGCTGCGTTATCCGATACCAGTATTGTGTAGGTGCATTCTTAGTCAAAATACAATGAAAAAGATCTGCTCTTTACCAGACTCTAATATTTAAATATGATCTCATGTGTACAAAAAGACAGCAGACAGCCTATTGCTCTTACTTAATAAATAGAAATTAGGCTACAATGTAATAATAAGTGCACAAAAATGCCTCAAGTGGATCTGCAACAGCTACTAGTTAAATGCAGCTGATCAGCATCACAGGGATCATCTCCATAAACGCAGGAGTTTGCTGGTCTGAAGCATACTGGTGTGCCAACAAAAGCCATCATTTTATGGTAAGGAGGGGGAAAATACTTAGGGAGATTAGCATCAAAAGTTTAGGATACTCAGATGGTTCTATGAAACTCCTTCTCAGTCTACAGAATTCAGTTAATTTAAATGAAGTTTATCACAGAACAGCTGGGAAGAGACTCTAAAGAAAGCATGGGGACAAAATAAACCCCAGTATGTTTGAAACATTGTCACTTTAGAGAGTTGAGAGCAAAGCAGAGATGTTTCGCCATAACGCAGAGCTCCGTGTTTCAAAAGCAGAATAGACAACGAATCAATACACACACATACAAAACTCCAGACTCACCAGCATGTTGGTTGGTGGAGGGATAATGATCTGGGCAGGGGATGTAGCATCTGTGAATGAACAAAAGACATTATAGGGAGGTCAAGTGTCCAGCAGCTGAAGCTTGGCCCAGTCTGGGTCATCGACATGAAAGAGAATAACATCAAATCGGTAAGAAAATGAGTGAAAACCAGGATGACTCAGAAAGGAAACCGAAGAACTGAGGCAATGTTGTAAAAAGAGTGGAGAAAAAAAACCGACAACCATGTGAAGGATTGACAAAGCCGAGCCGAAACAAAATTATTACAGAAAGTTGTTGCGACTAAAGAGGATTTTATGAGCTTTGAAACTAGTTGTTTTCTGTTCACGTAATGTTTAATAAATAAAAGTGTGAACTTTGTTGTATTTTTCTACTGTTTAATATTTGATTTAAATAAGTGTCAAACCTGGTTAACACCAGATATTATATACAATGGTCTACTTGTAAAACCTTAAGCTAAACTCAGGAAAGTAAATCTGTTGCGCTTCTACTTGACACTCCGACATCAATTCAGAGCATTGGTGGAAAATTTAGGGTTCCAAGGCAAACAAAGACATGAGGCAACTTTTGTTTTCAACCTTTTTTTCCATTCTAACTTTTAAAAAATCCTATATCTAACTTCTTTGCTGGTCCAGTCTTTAGACGGGACTGATATCTGGAATTAAAATGTCTGGAACTGCATCTGAATGAAGAAACACCAGTTTAATACAAGTATTTTCCATATATAATATTTATTTTGGTAACAGTGTGTGCCAGGTACCATGTTTGTGACGAAGCAAATATATTTGTATAGCACACTTTCCGCAACTATGCATTTCAAGGTGATACAGACGTGGACAAACTTGTTGGTACCCTTCATTAAATAAAGGAAAAACTCATAATGGTCACAGAAATAACCTTAATCTGACAAAAGTAATAATAAATAAAAATTATATAAATGTTGACCAATGAAAGTCAGACATTGCTTTTCATCCATGCTTCAACAGAATTATTTAAAAAATAAATGCATGAAACAGGCCTGGACAAAAATGATGGTACCCCTAGAAAAGAATGAAAATAATGTGACCAAAGGGACATGTTAATCCAAGGTATGTCCACTAATCAGCATCCTAGGTGTCTACAATCCTGTAATCACTCAGTGGGCCTATATATAGGACTCCAGGTAGTCACTGTGTTGTTTGGTGACGTGGTGTGTACCACACTCAATATAAACAAGAGGAAAGAGTTGTCTTAGGAGATGAGAAAGAAAATCATAGACAAGCATGTTAACTGTAAAGGCTATAAGACCATCTCCAAGCAGCTAGATGTTTTTGTGACTACAGCTGCACATGTCATTCAGTAATGTACGATCCATGGGACTGTAGCCAACCTCCCTGGACGTGGCTGCAGGAGGAAAATTGATGACAGATCAAAGAGACGGATAATCCAAATGGTAACAAAAGAGCCTAGAAAGACTTCAAAATAGATCCAAGCTGAACTTTATGCTCAAGGAACATCAGTGTCAGATCGGAACATCCTTCGCTGTTTGAGCCAGAGGACAAATCATTAAAAAAAACAGACTGGAGTATGCCAAACTACATGCTGACGAGCCACAAAGCTTTTGGGAGAATGTCCTGTGGACAGATGAGACAAAAATTTAACTTTTTGCCAAGGCACATCAGCTCTATGTTCACAGACGGAAAAATGAAGCATATCTAGAAAAGAACACGGTCCCTACTGTGAAACATGGGGGAGGCTCGGTTATGTTCTGGGGCTGATTTGCTGCATCTGACACAGGGTGTCTTGAATCTGTGCAGGGTACAATGAAATCTCAAGACTATCAGGGGATTCTAGAGAGAAATGTGCTGGCCAGTGTCAGAAAGCATGGTCTCAGTCGCAGGTCACGGGTCTTACAACAGGAAAATGACCCAAAACACACAGCTAAAAACACCCAAGAAGGGCTAAGAGGAAAACACTGGCCTTCTATGAGCCCTGATCTCAATCCTATTGAGCATCTTTGGAAGGAGCTGAAACGTGCTGTCTGGAAAAGGCGCCCTTCAAACCGGAAACAACTAGAACAGTTTGCTCATGAGGAGTGGGCCAAAATACCTGCTGAGAGGTGCAGAAGTCTCATTGACAGTTACAGGAATCATTTGATTGCAGTGATTGCCTCAAAAGGTTGTGCAACCAAATATTAAGTTGTGGGTACCATCATTTTTGTCCAGGCCTGTTTCATGCATTTATTTTTTAAATAATTCCTGTTGAAGCATGGATGAAAAGCAATGTCTGACTTTCATTGGTCAACATTTATATAATTTTTATTTATTATTACTTTTGTCAGATTAAAGTTATTTCTGTGACCATTATGAGTTTTTCTTTGATTTAATGAAGGGTACCAACAATTTTGCCCACGTCTGTATGTTCAGCAGACATTTTCACGCGGTTTCAAATGCGCTGCAAGTAGTGATAGCTTGATATTAATATAAATATTTTTGGTTGAGCTGATGTACCAAAAGATTCATCTTCCTAGTTTGGCATAAGCATTCAAACGAATGGTTGGAAAATGACAATTCGATAATAATTGAAACATTCTTCTTATAGCAAAATAACATGAAGGGCTACATTAACAAATCGGGAAAGGTTTCTTCATTAACTTGCAGACTGGTCAGTATTTAATTATGTAATCAGTGTAAACAGCTAACTCTGAATCAGAGTGAATAGTGTGGAAAATGCTAAATTGATATATGATTGTCTAGAAATTCAAATCCGAACAAACATCAGGCTAAACACTGCTGAAACTGAACCTTTGACAATCAACTAATGACAGAGAGCAGAGGCCTTCCTACCAAGAAGAACAAAAACACACTTGTATAGAATTATAATCATGGCTACAAACATAAAATAGGAGATCTGGAGGAGGTTTGGAACCACAACGCTAAGTAATCCCCCTAGATTTATCTGACAGTCAGGCGCTCAGCTGATCAGTGCACGTTTAAAATAGTTGTTTTATTGATTTCATACAATGTTCAAATTTTTTTAGATTTATCATTGGAGGTTTTCATAAAATGTAAGCCATAATCATCAAATTTAGAGCAAATAAAAGGCTTGAAATATCTTGCTTTCATGTAATGAGTCTATATCATATATTAGTTTCACCCCCCCCCCCCAGTTAAATTCCTGAAATAAATTGACTTTTGCACGATATTCTAATTTTTCGAGTTTCACCTGTAGATACCTGCCTGGTTTCTCGCAGCAATTGATCTCTTTCACTCAGGCAGTTCTAACCTCTCCTCATATGTGAAGACACCACATCATCATCCCTGCCGCTGGCCTCATGTCTACTCCTTGACTCTTAATATTTTAATTGGGGAAATAAACATTTATTTAAAATAGGTCACAGCAATAGTGATAGCAAGTTCTTCACAGAAATGAAAGAGGCCTGGGTTTATTCCAACCATGAACTAACCATAAAGGAATGTAACAATTAACATTAGTATTTTTAACCAGCTTGAAATTATATATTGGCATGTATTAACTTGCTATAATTTAGCTAATATTATCTGCATGCTACAGCATAACTCAACTTACAGCTTGTTTGGGGAAACTGTCTGCAATGTTTATTCCCTTTTGCAGCGTCTGACTGGTTTGCTGAACAAGCTGTGGTCTGTGGACAACTGATGCATGCGTTAGCGTTTATGCACTCAAGGTGCGTTTAAAGAAAGCTCGTAAAAACATGTTACAGCAAGTTAAACAGCAGTGACATGCATCCATTATGCCCATGTCTAAAACATCTCCGTTTGGTGTTCATCATGGGGCCCTCACAGTGTTTGGGCCCCAAGGCCATTGCCTACCTTTGGCTAAGGGTAAGACCACCTCTGATTCTGTGTGCCACACTGCCAGACAGGACACATTAAAAAACCCAACAAAAACAAAACACCCCAGGATTAAAGGGCCTATATCATGCAAAATCAAGTTTTCGGAGTTTTCAACCATCTGGTAATGCAATGTTCTCATAAAAACCCCCACCAGAGTGGGGTCGTCACGGTGCCAAAATTTCAGTATTCGGTACAGATACCAGTGAAAATCCATGGTTCTCTGTACCAATTCCGGTACCAAACCAACGTTTAATTTAGACTAAATTTACCAATAAAAAAGGTACCAAAGCAAAACACAAAAACATGATACCTGAACAACACACTTTTTATTAATAAAGTTAAACAATGCCATAAATTTGCTACAACAGGTAGTGTTAAGTGTTTGAAAAGAAATTACAAACCCGATTTTTTTTAAATAAGGGAAAATATGCCTGAACAATTAAAATATAAATTTAAACCAAAAACAATGGCATAATTGAAGTATTTCAAGCCAACAAGGATGGTAAACATTTTAGTCATTAAATACCTAGATAAATAGCAAAAGACTAAGCCGTAACGGAATAAGCACTCCTATTCTTTATTTTTATAAAAGAACATATGCTACGACTGAAATTAATTTTCTTTTAAAGTGTCTTGAGATGACATCTGCTGTGAATCGGTGCTAGGAAAAATAAATTGAATTACTACTCTATCATAACATGTTTTCAATGCACTTTTATTTAGTCAAAATGTGTTTTAATATAATTTCTGTAAACCTGCTATTTATCCACACAATTACCTCCTTTTAGAACAGATTCTTTTGATGGACTGATTTTAAGGACATCACTGTGAGACATACATTTTTGTGCACCTTTTGGATAAAAAATCATTTAAAAAAAACTCTGGTCTGTGAGCAGTCAATGCCTTTATGTCATCCTGTTTGTTAGGTTTTTTCCCTAATTAAATGTATAGGAGATTTAAATATTTTATAAAGATGATGATGCATTAAAACCGCACACTTTGTCAGACAAACAATGCTCAAAGTTACTAGTTTGCTTCGGTTGACGTAACCACAGCGAGGTGCTGTAATTGACGGACATCGGCCATTTTAGATGACGTCTTTACTTCTACAGGAGCCCGGACGGACAAAGCGCACTGAACACGCCCGCTATTAAAACATTGATTTCCCCTCAAAATGCAAAAAAGTTTCGCCATAAATACATTTTTACCTCTTCGCTAGTTCCAAGCGATGAAAGAGAGACTGATGTGCTCGTCATGTTGCTGCAAATAGATAATTCTCAGGGAGTTGAGCGTTTGAAAACAGCACTAGTTGGACCTCTGTTGTTGAGTTTCTTACTCAAAGACACAGATACCGCATGTTTGTGATAATTTAGGTATGCACTGCCCCCTACTGGCCGAAAATTACACACTGTGCCTTTAACTTTTTCGTGGCGGGCTTTTGTCGCTTTGAAGCTTGGAAAGCAGCAGAAGTTTAATACATTGTCGCACACACAGCACCACTGAGACTCGCACGGCCTCACTTAACTTGTAATCTTGCTGTTCAAGGGGTAGATGTTTCGGGCAATGTAAACACTAGACTTAGCATCCGTTAGCAATGTAGTAAATCATACAGCATCCGTAATGTTAATGATTTACTACGAAACTGACAATTCAGACATGCAAGGTAAAATATGATATATAACTCAACAGAAGCTCTAAATTGGAAATTAGTTTGAAACTTACCTGCTTGAACTCTTTCATCAGATCCTGGTTGAGGTGTCTTATTAAGTTGGATGTGTTTCCTCCTTTTGAGAGAAAACTTCGATGCAGATGTGTTTTTGATTGTCAATAATGTTCCCCTCATCATCAGCTTCAAATCCAAAGTACTTCCACACATGGCTCTTAGCCCCAACAAGTGGCTTTATCACATCAGCTGGTCCACCGCTCGCCATGGCATTCTGTGGCATTGCTTTAGAAGTGCCTGCATGCGCCCAGTGAATGCGAGATTCAAGGACCCAGGTTAAGACGGGTCCTCGGTAGATTTACATTTTTTTTTGGTACCGAAGTACCGTTTTTTTGACACCCAACACCAGAGTGGTTTTTGGCTTAATTCACGCATGTCTGAGTAATCCTCCTAAATTCTGCTCACTGAGCAGCTGCCCCTCCCTCTCCTAGTAAACGACTGAGGGTTCAACTAGTGACATCACTGGTTGAAAACAAGGGGGTGTTGAGGTGTCTGCAGGCAGAGCGGCTTACCTCTGCTAGAGTTCAAACGCACCTCCTCCTTCTCACAGCTAATGGCAGCTTCGGTTTTTGGCAGCTTAAATCACTTTTTTTTGTTGGATTTTTTACTTTGTCTGTGAAAACGCCTCTTTGGATGCATGGATTACAGGATTTTATTCTACATTCCTAAAGAACAGCTGCTGGATCAAAGAACAAAGACGCCTGATGGACAGAGAACTAAGTAGCTACATGCTAATGTGGGTTAGCCATTTATCAAGCTGCTTATGTGTTAACTGCATTGTATGGTTAATTAATGGTTAATTTTTTGATAGATTATCTTATTAGGAATTTTTTAAAACTTTTTTTGTCCCCTATATTATTCTTTTGAATATATTTTATCCTTGGATAATCAGACTAGTTTTAAAGTTTTTAACATTTTCCCTACTTTTTTGGTTCCTAATCAAACCCCAAAAAATCTCTAATTATTTAATTTGTATTTTATTGTGTGCTGAAGGTTAGAACATTTTACGTGGAAAAAATACATAAAATAAATGCAAGAGATTATTTAATTTAAAAATGCTCATATCCCTTCTAATATAGCAGTTTCCCCAAGGGCCAGTGTCCTGCATGTCGCAGAGATTGCTCTGCCTCTAAATCTTAATTTAGGGGCAAGGCCTTCAGATTTACCAGATTTAATTGCTGAATCATCTGCTGTGATGATCTAATGCAGAGGCCTGTTATTGACCCAACAATTAAATTCAGCCTGCAGACCGAAATTAAACAACTGTATAATAAATGTTTGCACATTTCTGCCTGACTGCTTAAATTATTTGTTTAATTTTACTTGTAATTATATTTACAGACTAAGGCTGAGATTGTTGAAGGCAAAATATAAAATGTAGATTTTTCCTTCTCTGTAAAAAAAAACAACCTTTTTTTCTGAGCTTCTTTTAACAAAATAATGACTTAAATATGAACACTTTCAAAAAACGGTTTAGCTTTCAGGGACCACGTCCTGTCTGTTTCAATCGGAGTGTAAGAAAGGCAGCTTAAATATTTAAAAGTTAAAATGTTCCTTTTCTTATGTCACTGTTGATGCCAGATCTGATAACGGCCAATATTTGCTTTTGTGCAACGAAACCAAAAATAAAAAAAAAACATTAAACAAAAGTTCCGTTTTTCAGAGAAGAAACTTTAACAAGAGCTACATGAACAGAGAGTACTCTGACGTTCAACAAAAATAAAATACCCGTGTAGAGAATTCCAGAGATTTGAACCAATAATTAATGACGAGAACCTTTCAGATCCCAGAATGATTGAAACCCCCCCCAAAAAATGTGTGAAATATGGAGGAATCCATCTGCAAAACTTGCCTTAGAGCCAAACCGCTCCCAGATGTGTTAATAATGGATAATCACATCAAAGAGGCTGAAGAAACAAACCCTACAGAGGCAGAACAATTATGGTCTGAGCATCCCAGCTCAGGGAAGTCTGCAAATTAGAGTCATAAATATTTTCAGCACCCCAGTAGATGTATTTGTTAGGAACCTGTAGGTGGGATGAGAACTGGACCAAAACAAACCAGGTACGTCTTTCTTAACGTAAAACTTTTATTAAACACAGGTTTTATACAATTGTAGTACATGTATAAAGTCAAAATGAACAAATACAGGAGGGTGTCGCAGGTTTTCATTTCTTCTTTCCCGATGCAGCCTCGACTGCGGCGGCTGCAGCTGCGGCAGCGTCCGCTTTCAGCTTCTCCTCTCTCTGCTCCAGGAAGACTTTGTACTCATCTGCTGAAAGACTGGACAGGAAATACAGAAAATTATCACAAGGAAACACAAATTTACCACAAGTCGCCTGCAAAAGGGTCATAAATAAGTGTCAGCAATGGCAATGCTGTGGCCTAGTGGTTTAATTTTAATAAAACTGGACCATCAAACGGAGCTGCATTGTTAACTTGTTTGGGCATCAGAGAACAACAGCCTTACTGCAGCAATCATCTTTTGATGAATCCAACATTAACGAGGCGAAGATGCCAATTTATCCTCTGAGGTTACAAAATAAATCATAATGTCCTGCAACCGCAGGACACGTTAAGTTTGATGGATCTGAAGCTGATTCTGGGAGAAGTACTTCATTAAGGGAAGAAAAACAGAAAGAGGGCGAATGTCTCTGAATAATAAAGAGCTGCTGATGTCACGACTAACAGAGCACCGTGTTTTTTCACGAACAATCAATATCCAGTTATATGAAAGGTAAAATGGTGCAGAGGGAGATTGTTTAAAACCAATATTACTTCTGGGCAGTATAAGGTACACCTGTGCACTAATCATGATGTCAGATCAGCATCTTGATGTGGTATACCTGTGAGGTGGGATGGATTATCTCAGCAAAGCAGAAGTGCTCACTATCACACATTTAGACGGATTTTTGAACAATGTTTGAGAGAAATGGTAATATTGTGTATCTGGAATGAATTTTAGATCTTTTAGTCCATCTCATGAAAAATGGGAGCAGAAACAAAGGTGTCGCGTTTATATTTTTGTTTAGTGTATTTAAGACAGCAGCCAGCTCCTCTATTAAATAGCCTTCTCCATAGTAAACCCGGTATTAATCAACCCTCACGAAAATATACAATTAAAAGTAGCTTCATTTCACCAAGAACTTTGTTTCTGACAAGAAATTAGACCAGAAACTCTCAGAAAATAATAAAACAATCTAAAAGAAGGTTCAGTTGTGAAAAACCCTCCTTGCCATCACCCTAATCCTTAGCGTCCTCAACAGATGTAAATCAAGACTCCTGCTCCAAACCAGTAAAAATTCTTTCAGCCAGATGAAACATGTTGGTAAAACCTAAATTTGTCAGAAGTATGAGTAACCTTATGTTTAATTTATCGCAACTTTAAACGGCATATTTTATTAACTTCATTGTTGACTCGGTTTTCCTCGGCTAATCAGGATAAAACTGAGCTCTCACTTACTGCCGTTCAGACAATGAATCCGAATCTAAGCGTGAAACATTAGAAATGTTACGAATCTGTAGGGGGCAGATCTAAGATGTATGTTTCTTTTTTTAACCACCTCCCACCTAATGTGACCGTTTCTTACCTTTATTGTTTGTTGTTATATATCTCCTTGGACGGGTTGTATTTTAAACTTAATTATCCCTCTTGGGATCAAAGAAGTATGCTTTATCGTCTGAAAATTATTGCCAAAGTTCCATCGTTTCTCTCTCAGTAGACTGAAAGGTGATGGTGGGGTTAAAATGTAAGTTTATCAGCTGCTTTACTCTTCATCTATTACTGTAAAATGCTGATGTTGTTTCAGTTTCTCTTGCTGCAAGGCTTATTGTATTATTACAGCTCCGACGGTTGAAACTGTGTGTACAGCTTAACAATATAAAGCTAACAGTTGTTTACTGGGAATTAAACTCATACTGTGATCTTATGCAGGCTACTTCCATTACTCTGAAAGTTCCCCCAGTAAGAAGCTAGAGTCAGGAATGAAAAACAGATGAGACAGGTTTGTGAAGCTGGACCAGGAAGACAATCCTGGGCAAGTTTTTTCTTTTGGAGAACAACGACACCACAACGTTGGGCTGCAGAAACGTTGATGAAGACATCTGAATGGTGTTGGCTAATTTAACCTTTTATACTAGGATTTTATTTATATTTTAAAGCATATATGCTTTACAAGGAGTTTGGTTATCTAATTTGCTTTTAGCTTGGGAGTAACCTTTTAAAAGACCAGATTGGAGAGTGTTTGTTTTAAAAAGCAAAAACAACAACCACCACCAAAAAATCTCTTCAACTTCAGTAACTTCATCCTATTTTTCCCACATTTTATCTGTTTATTAGATTTATAATACAATACCTGTCATTTAATTTCATTTTTAATTTGATCCTAATGCTTTATTTCCTCGACAGGAAATACGAGAAAGAAAAGGGGGTAAGGAAACATGTGGCGCAGGTTCTGTATTCGGGTAATCGAACCGCATTGAGGACTGCAGCGTCTGCATATGTGGCGCCCGGCCCGCTCCACTACTCTACCACGCAGTATTTATTCTTATATACCTTTTAAAAAACATTCTATCATAAGTGAAATGTATTTGTAGATGTATCTTTAATATTTTATTTAATATTTTTTAAGTAGTTTTTGAATTATCTCCGCATTGACTAGATTTCCAATTTTATCAAATTTAATCCAGTTGTTTCTTCTTCCTTAAACTTCAGTAAAGTGTTTTTATGTTACATTTGACTCCGTTAAAGTATCATAAACAAGGTCTAATCAGCTAACTGATGGATTCATTGATTAAAAATATGAAATATGAAATGATCTATGGCTTTGACTGCAAACCACAGCATTAACCTAAACTTTTTGGGATTTAAAGGTTAGGAGTTTAAATCAGTGGTCCCTATTTCTGGCCTTCAGGGCCCGATATCCTGGTTTACCTGTTGCCACATATCTGATCTGAACGATAAACTCTCTTTCTCCAGCCTACTTCAGAATCAGAAGCTGAGGAGGTCAAGCATCATTTCTGCAAAGTCAGATTCATATTTTAATCATAATTTAGTATTTTGAAATCCACAACATTTCTCAGTGGGACCCTTGAACTATTTTGTAGATCATTACTCTATTGGCAAATAGGGTGATTTTCTGATTTTATATGAACGCAGAAAAGAAAATAATGCAACTCAAAAACTTCCCCGTTTGTTTCAGTAACAGTCTGAAGAACTCTAAACTACTTCTGGTCTGTTATTGAGCCAAATCAGAAAAAAGATAAGCAGCCTTAGGTCTTAATAGTTTTTGTTTAGTTCCTCTGCTGATCTCTAGTGGACATTTAAAGGCATAGCAGGATGTGAAGAAAACCAACATGATGTGAAAGTCTCATTTTAAAGCTGTGTTGCCCTCAAATGGACCTCAGGACCAGATCTGATTACAAATTACAGAATCTGAGCTTACTCGTTGACAACTTGGATCCCCAGCGAGCGAGCCGAGCCGACGATGGTTTTGACGACCGTCTCGAGGCGGGTGTCCCTCATCTTGAAGCACTCGTCATGAGCTTTCACCTGTGCGATTTCGTACACGGCTCTCACCGACACCATCCCTGCCGTTTCGTGGCCTTCGGAGTCAGGACAGGAGAAAGAGAGAAACAGTGCCTCAGGTCGGGAAAGTTCGCCACAGAAGTGTGCAGGAGGGGATGCGAGACGAGACACGGTGGTGGTGTTAGGAAAAAAGGCTGAGGATAGCTTGGAGCAAAAAGGAGGAAATCCAAGAGGAAAAAAATACTTCTTCCTCCCTCTTCTCTTTAATAAAACATCACACCAGAAGTCAACACTATATGGAGAGATGCATACTACAGTCAAGCTTCAGCAGATGAAGCTCTGCTTCTAGGACTTCTCACCTGTCTTGCTGGCACCTTTATCAATTCCCGCTGCTTGTTTGAGGAAGTAAGAGACGGTGGGCTGACCGATCTTCAGATCATACGTCCTGTCAGGCTGAGGAGACAGAGAAAAACATTTACATTAGCACTCATCGAGGGATTTTCACATTTCATCACATTAGAAACACAAATTTAACTGGATATCAGTCGTAATCAGGGGTGCTGCAGCAAAGACGAGGTTATAGAGGAACTCAAAAAGAGATTCGACCAAGATGGCATGAAAACAACAGCTCAGAGAGAGACGGTGGTCATTAAAGCAGGACAAAAGGAACGTCCCCGTGAATGTGGATTCCCTTCACCTTCCGTTGCACTTTGACAGGGACCGCCTGGAAATGCAGCTAAAAATGATCGGAGACGTCGTCTTCAGCGACTCTTTCCGGTAACACCTTACAGGAAACGGCCATAAACACGTCTAAACTTCATCCACAAGTTGGTCACTGCCAAGACGCCCAGTAACCAACCTGAACTGTGTCTAGTCAGGAATGTATTTTAGACGAGTTTAACCAACGTTTAAGTTAGCAATAGGGATAGGTATTGTTAAGGAATTATCGATACTACTACTCTTAACGATACTCCTTATCGATCTGGTACTTTATCTGTACTTTTTATTTTGAAAGACTAAAATAAAAGGTGAAAAACACAAATAATGAACAATATTTTTTTAACTGGAAAAAAACCCCCTAAAAAATAAAAATTACAAAATGAATTACTTCATAAAAAATTATATAAAACAACTTCTTTTATATATCAAAAACTAAAAATACTATGTTTTCTAAAAAAAGTATAAGGTATTCAAATAAAAAAACTCAAAAATAACTTCCCCAAATTAAAATGAAAACGAAATATTTTGAATGCTAAAGTGCAAAAAGAAACCAGAGAACAACAATATAACATCCACCCATCATTTTCTATACCGCTGCATCCTGCTGCAGCACTCGGTCAAACACAGTGCTTGATCTGTTTGTATTTGGTGTATTCTAGCAAGGTGTTTGGTCAAATAACTCGTGTTCTGGCCTTTGCAAACAAAGCTTTTATTGCATTTATGACAGCGTGGATTGTCGGCTTCTATTTTTGTAAGACGAAGCCAAAGTTTTGATCGTTCTGTTCGCTCTGCCATCGTGTCTGTGTAACTACGAGCGCAGCAGTCGCTCCTCCCACCATCAGTCCCGGCACCTTTTGTGAAGGAGTAACAGGCTGCCAATACAGTGTTTGGCTTGTGTTTATCTCCCGCAAAAGATGAATACGACCTTAATTTTACCGTTAAGAGGACGGATAAGGCTGAAGCTTATTTAATACCGGGTTTCGGTACCCATCCCTAGTTAGCAAGTTAGCTAGCTTACCGCTCCAGGAGGAAAGTCGCCGTTTCTGCGTGTGTTTGATGCAGTGGAAATATTTTATGTGGGTCCATCTAGTGTAGGCTTCACCTAAAACTACTCTAGTTTCTGTTCTTCTGCGGTCGCTCCTGTCCTGAGACGGATAACAATACCTCCAGGGCTCTGAGGCAGCTGCTTGACTTGCTGACTCCATCCTTTTTCCGACCACATTGTTGGAACGTAGAAACCGTATCCGTCAACCCGCAATGGCGGCTGGCTGCTACTGGCTGGTAGATGTGAGCATAATGTCATCGTGGTGTCCACTTAAAATGTACATTCTATTATAATTCAATTCAAATATTTTTTTTTTAGAGGAAAGGCTGCACCTTCATTCTGCATCCCTCTAAAAGCCCCGTGGAGGCATTATTCTTATTTAAATGTAACTTTTTATGAAGATTTTCCAAATTCAACCTTTAACATGAACACTGTTACATAATTTCTTCTTCTTATTCTCCTAATTAATTAATGGTTAATTCTTTCTAAATTATTATGGCAGATGTTCAGCTTTGAATTAAAAGTTTTTGACTGATAAGTGATCGAACATCTCATTGCGTTGTGTTTAATGATTTTGTCTTGAGTTGTAATGAGACTCATATCAGTGTGCATACTACACGTAGGATATGTTTCACTTGTACGTAGTGAACTGTGAGTTAGGTGCAGCTGAGCTCCCCCCCCTCCTCCGCGGTTATGGTTGGGCGTTTAGTTTACATACACTTGATGTGGAAGTTTTGGATCAGAATAATAATTTCTTTTGTAACTGGGTCATGACTTTATGTTGCTGCTATACTGGACAAACATGTTAAGATCTCAGTGATAATGTGTCAGCATCTTCATCTGATGCACGTCAGACCAGCGGGACATCTACAGAGAACCATGAGTTTGCCTCTGCAGATGAAGAAAAACAATCAAAGGGAACATTTCCACAGATTTTTTCACGAAAATGACAGATTTAAAAGGATCGCAATTTTCCAAGCAGCGAATTTGGATAATTCAATTGTTGCCTACCATTAAAAGCCCTGATATATTTTTTTTATCTGTTGCTATTCTTAGTTTGCACCTTCTTTGTAACAGCCTGATTAGAAATCAGTCACATAATTCTCCAGCAAAATAGAGTAAGACGTCTGCTGCGTCTGGTTCCTCAGTGAAAGAAACAGTCTTTCCCTGCAGTCCCCTTGATATCATCTGTCTTTATCTCCCATAAGTTTTGTCCTGTTATGACAAATCTACACTGAGGGGGGATTTTATCACACACATGCACTAATGGAAGGAGGGCTCAGGTTTAGAGATTAATTTGATTTCCTTTGTAATAACCAAGCACGACATAGGTAACTTTTTTCAGATTGCGAGAATAAAGGCAACAATGCCCAGCAGGGCAGAGTAAGCCAAAGAAGGGACCAGCTGGAGCGATCTGGAGTCCAGAATGTGCAGATGGTTTTATCTGTGGGGGCGAAGCGACCTCGCCTCTCACTGTTTCAACAGAATGCTGTGAAGAAAAATCTTCAGACCTCGTTTTCCCTTGACATGGTTGCATTGTTTTACAGCGTTAGCATTAAAATTTATGAGCTTGAAAACTGGTGGGGATTTTAGGTAACCTTTTTATAATTTGGTTCATGATTATATGATATGATTCTTGGGCCAAAACCACATTTCCCTAACAAATTGTAGACTGTTATTTTCCCTACTTAATTACGAGAAGAATTCAAAATTCTGGTAAAAAAAAGGCAAAAGTTTTTTTTCCCTGTTAGCTTGATATAGATGTGCCGGTAAAAAAATATATTTTTTTACATTTATTCAACATTTCTTTTCTGTGTTTTTCTAAAAATAATGTTTGAAGATTTCTTTATTTTTAAATAATTCCGTTTTTTTTCTTACATAACATTTTTAAATGTTTCTTTTCTAAATGTTAATTCCCCTTTACTAATAAAATAAAATCCTAAAACATCCAATATTTTTTTTCCTGTTTTTTATTTGTGTATAGTGAAAGCTTTTTCAGTTTATCATCAGTATATTTACTATTAGAAAATATAGATATGCCAATATATTGCGATATTTTGTGTCACGATGAGCAGAGCATCGATTTTTTTTAAAGAATTTTAATTGGACCATTAATGATAACAGTAATTTTTGTAGATAAATTAAAAGTATGACTGGTAGTTGGTGGCTATTTTCAACTGATTCGTTCCAGTGGATCAACTATATCTAGTAATAAAATTTGATGTGTTATGTATTAAACGGGTTGAAAAAAATTAAAACACAATATATAGTTTTATTCATCGAATCGCAATATTTGGCAATATATTGGCATATATTGTATCGTCCCCTTTGTATCGTCATACACCAGATTCTTTCCAATATACATCCCTACTCTATAATTTTGGATTTATTTAAATATTAATTATTTTTATGTGTTTTACAGTAAACTATTAAAGCCTTTACATTTTAAGTATCTGACCTTTTCTAAATGGTTAATGCTTTGTGTAAGTCAACCATTTAAATTTTTCTTTTGTGTGTACCATTTTCTGAGATATGTTTTGTTTTTGAACTTTTTAACTTTTTTTGGGAAATAGAATTTTTAAAAATATTCTGTGAACAATAAGACAAGAGAGCCGTACAATAATTGAATATTTTCGAATCCCAGCGTTTACACAAATTATGTAATTTTTCACATTCAAAAGATCAAAAGAACTGTTTCTAAACTGTTCATAAACATATTTTTTTACATTTGTGTCTTTTTACATTTAAAATATATAACATGAAACAAAATGCATTTTGTTATTCTTTTCATTTTACTTTAAAAAAATCCTACATTTAAATTTTATGTTCTTGTTATTGCTACTATTGGTGCATTTCTGAAACATTCTGAGGTCATTTCAAATTTTTTTTTTACCTCTCTGCCATTTGTACACCCTCCTGTGTGCTCCAGACCAACAAACTGTAAAAACTCCTTTCATCGATGTGATAATTAAGACCATTTGATTTGCAGGATCTGGCCAATAATTTTCCTCTTGAAAAAGTAAATTTCAAGATCTCCTGAGATGCTGGTTTTCGTTCAAACCCTGGTGGATGTGACATCTTTAGGGTATTTAAGTTGCTGATTTTGCTCTTCTTTAGAATACTTTGGTCTCCTATGAATCCTCAGGAGAACAGCTGGTATTTATCCACATCTTTGCTGGTTCTCTTTACAACAGGCTCTTTTAGCCGGGAACACTTTTAGACAGGAACAAACCCGTTTGTAAAATATGCTTTTAGTGGAGATTAATACACACAGAACTTTATATACTCATTTAGTCCCCTGGTATCTTTATAAAGCACACCAGCCGATTTTGAGGATGACAGAAAACCCCACATACTCATAAAATGATAATGAACTGAATGTGTGTATTTCTATTTTCCGTCTCAACATCTGCTCCCCAGCTCCGTCTGCCCTGTGTCTCCATGCTGCCCTCAGGGGCAAAGTAAAAATAATCTTATCAGCCCTCCTGAGTTATTCTGACCCACTTTTCTTCTGAATTCGGCTCCACAACCTTGCTGGCAGACCTCTATAAAACCAAAAACTGACAGGCTGATCCAATCAATAAATCATCTGGCAGAAAGTCTGCTTTGGATCAATTTTTATCCGTCTCATAAAAAACGGCAAACAGTAGACCGTGGGCTGGAGTGAGGCGATCCAACGGAGCCGGTGATTCGTCATCAGCATCGAATTATCTACCTGCGCTGACCTTTTCAGCAGAGGAAACTGAATTTTCCTCCATCCAGGGAGAAGCCTCTGCTCGTTATTGCTTGTCGAAGGTCCTGTAAGGAGTTTTCGGGTTGCTTCACCGTTTTTATTAAATAAAACTAACATTTCCGCCAGTTTTTTTTTTTTTACGTGTGTGTGTGTGTGTGGGGGGGGGGGGGTGGTAATAAAAGAAAAAAACAGCTGCTGTGCAGGGATGAGCTCAGAGGAACAGTTACTGTTGATGGAGACAAGCCTAAAAAATCTCTAAAAAAACAAAACCAATCTGAGTTGTGAGGAATACTCCGTGTCTTAGTAACAACCAAACAAGAATAGACTCAATTAGAGCAGCAAATATCTGATTTGCTTCGTCCAAATATGACACTTTTTATGGCATTCACTATTTCACGGCTTTAGCTTCTTAGAATAAAACAAATTGTTTTTAACCAAAGTAGCATCAGCTTGCTTGTCTGTGTGGTCTTTGTTTTATCTCTTCCATAGAAAATGAACCTGTTGGCAAAAGCTTGACCAGTTAAAACAACCACCACAATGGCTGACTGAAATCTGCAGGGTTCCTTAGATTAATCACACGTTCAACTGAATGTAATGGTCTCTAAACCAACCTTTTACCGCATGTTTACCTCCCAGGACAAAAACGAAACTAAGTTTCTATGTCACCCCTCTCTGGAGCAAACTGCCCCAAAACCTGAAATGTGAAGAAAACGTTTGCACCTTTAAATCAAGACTGAAAACATTAACGTCTCCGTCAGCTTTCCCATAAAAATCAAAGACCCGTTTATCGATTTAGTTTTATAACGTCAGAGCTCCTTATTCATCTTAAATTTCAATCCGATGCTCAAACTTTGACATTACTCTTTTCACACATTTCTTGTTTTAGTAAGATTTTTTTTATTTATCTAATTTCTTTCCCTATATTACCTTGTGTATAATACCTTGCCTTGTAAGGTATTATAAGTTGTATTTAACCCCTTGAAATTCCTGCAATTTTTACTCAAAATGCTTTACAATAAAATTGAGCAAGATAACAGACTTGAAGAGAAATAGATGCGTCCAGGATACATTTTGAAAGATTTTAGCAGCAGATTATGTTGGATTGTGGATGCAAAACTTGCTGTGGACCAGCGATTTTATTGGAGTACTTCTACTGGAGCCTTGTGGATGAAAAAGAACCATTTTTGGTTGACATGGCTCAGTTTTTATGTCAATGATATGAGGCTTCAAATGGTGATTTGGAGGTCATATTTAATCTCTGGGTTGTTTCACAAAAGCACTTACAGAATACTGCAGATTATTGGATTTTGAACAATCTTAACTTTCCAAAGATGTATAATATGTAACAGGATTAGAACCTGACTGTATGACTGATTTAGGGCTGCCACAAACAATTATTTTGATAATCGACTAATCATTAATTATTTTTTTTCCAGTTAGTTGACTAATCGGATCACGTGTAAAATATTATTTTATATTATTATTCCAGGAGCAAGCAGCTGCTCTAATATTTGCGCATTACCTTGAAGTGTTATGTAGTATCTAAAATAGTGATTTTTAAGGTGACAGCTCACTTAACAGTTATGAACTATAAAAAAAAAACAGTGATACAGCTGACATGTGACTTATGCTAAGGATAATCAAATTATCACCACTGTTAATGTTGTATATATCAAGTAATACAACAGCCTCGTCAGTCAGGAGCTTCAGTAAAACTACAGAATGATCCTTACAGAAACATCCTTCCTGCCCACAGCCATTTAACATCTAAAGTCAGAGTAAACATCACATTATGACAAGTATTTAATTGCAATAAGAAAAAACTGCAGTTTTTTGTTTAGACACCTGTACCTTGGTGTCCCGTCAGCTGCTGATCTGTCCATGAACGGATCAGAACCAGCCTCTAAGCAGCAGCTTGGGCCGTAGAGGATATCATATGAGAGAATCTAGATGTTTTCGTTAATCTATGAATACCCATGGATACCTAGGAGAGAAGGTAAGAAGCCAACATATCAGGGGAAAGGAGAAAATCGCTCTTCTGTTGATGCTAACGTTAGCAGCTAACAAGCTAACTAGCTCACAGAGGCTGCTGTCTGTGTTTGTAGTCAGCCACAGCGTGCTTCCCTTTAAGAAGCTCAAAATACCCTGGTGTATTGCTGTGGAAAGCAGGTTCTACTTCGTGAATTTTACATTACACCTTTCTCCTATTATTAAATAAAACAGGGAAACCCGGAAACAGGACAGAGTGTCTTGAGGACCAGGGTTGGGAAACACTGGTCTACACAGCGCGGAGACACATAAATCCCAAAACTCATATTCCAATGTTATTACAAAAGTAACTGTATTCCGAATACCATGTTTAATAATAGTTACTGTAACGGAATATAGTTACTCATAATAAGTATTCTTAATACGTACCGCGGGTACATGTATTCAGTTACTCCCCGACACTGTTTTGTGTCGACAATTTTACTCGTCGAAGTTGTCGTGACGAATCGATTAATCGTAGCAGCCCAAGACTGATTGAGATTAACTGAATTCGGATCCCTTTTTTTGCAATAAAAAATAAACTGAACTGAATAAAATGCATCCATCCATTAGAACAGTCCACTCTCAGACTGTTAACTTTATGTTTTCTCTCAGTGTTTTCTCTCCATAGAAGCTTCCCCTGGTCTGACGTTCTACTGAACTAAGAGGATTCTCTCATTAACTGAACGTTTTCCCTCTTCTGTTATCAACTTTCTACTTTATTCTAACATCAGTTCTTCTGGTTTTTCCTGTGTCTCTGCTCTGTCTTCTCGAACCCCCGGTTGGTTGTTGAAGATGGCGGCTCATACTGGGCCAAGTTCTGGTTCTGCTAAAGGGGAGTTTTTTCCTCTCCACTGTTGCTACATGCTTGCTCAGTATGAGGGATTGCTGTGAAGTCAAAAACACAGACGACCATCTACTGTCGCTACTCCGTAAGAAGGGATGCTGCACATCAATCACTCGAAGCAATCTACTGGGTTTCCTTAGACGGAAAACTTTTAAAAACTGATTGGTATGTATGATTTAATTAAAATTAAATTTCTTGTAAAGTTTCTTGAAATGCCGCGTTGTGAAGTGATGCAATATAAACAAACTGAATTGAACAGAGATACCCGAAATGTTTTTATATTTTGCATCCTGCCATCTCTTATAATGGTCCTCATCAGTAGGATTTCTGCAGGCATTTCTATTTCCTTTAACTTTACCAGAATTTTGCTTATTTTCTTCTCATAGCGGCATACTGTAGAGCAGGGGTCACTAACTCCAGTCCTCGAGAGCCACCGTACTGCAACTTTTAGATGCATCCTTGCTCTAACACAGCTGAACTTCCTCATCAGTATGTCATGCAGCTCTGCAGAGGCCTGGTAACGAGCCAATAATTTTATTCAGGTGTGTTGGAGAAGGGATGGTGGCTCTAGAGGACTGAACTTGGCGTCCCCACTATGGAATGGGGTTATAAAATGCAGAAAAGGGTGGGAAAAAAGAAAAGTACGGAGAGCAGATGAACGGTATCTTTTATGTCAAACTGTTCTGCTTTGGAAATGGCCTGAGCTCTGAATTTAACATGAAGAAAAAAACAACCAAAGTCTTTAAACTTTAAAATGCCTTAAAATAAGTGAGGAGAACTTCAAATCTTTGGGTAAGCATAAAGTTTTGTCCCTTAAGAGGAAAATATAAAGACATTATTTCTGCAAGCAGCTGGAAAAGCCAACATTACCAGAGGTATCCATTCACCACCATGTGTACCTGGTGGGGATGTTCGTCTGTTAACCTTGTTAATATTTGCTTCTGTGATGTACTCGGCGGTCTGTTGACTGATGACTGCGGTTACATCTTCATCAGTCTCACAGCAGCAGGCCTCTTTAAACATGCAACCTCAACTTCCTTGTCTTTATCAAACCGGTGAAGAACGACTGCTGCACAAAGACTGAGAGAAGGACAATGCAGCTCCCTCTGTTGGCACAGCCGCAGCTAATTCAATATTTATTTATGCGTTGTGATGTGTCATGGCGATCCTTTATAGCCATCTGAGAGGCTGAGGCACAGCATACAGATAAGCTCAACGGATTCAACTTGTGAGGTAAAAATCACAGGAAAAAGCGTGGAAATATTTGCACACCCAGCACTTTCCACAATAAAGCATAAAGTTGTTTTTTTTATGTTTTTTCTTTTCTTACAAGGTCGATTAACACAAAGTAGTGCATGCTCACCTGCTGCTATTACAGGTATGTCTTCAACAGCTTTACACATGTGAAATATTTGCAGATGCGTCTTTAAAAAGCAGCTAAGGCTTCAAACATCAAATATTCAGGTCTTACGACAGATTCTCGGTTGCCTTTAGGTCTGACCTTTGACCTGGGACGTCTAACTCATGAAGATGCTTTGATCTGGCTGTGTGTGAGCGGCCAAAGCTCAGTCTCAAGCTTTCAGCTGCCTCCAAGTTCATCAGTTCATCTCATACCAGCCTCCCTGATGCAGAAAAGCCTCCCCACAGCATGATGCTGCCATCACTATGTTTACAGTGCAGATGGTGTGTTCAGAGCGATTTGCAGCGTTTTACATGTAGGTCTAAAATGTTCGATGTTGGTCTTTAAGATGTTTGCTGTGTCCCAGACTTTGCTTTTGATAAACTAAACAAATCTACAAGAATTTCTTTCAAAAAACTGCAGCTAGTGCTGGGCGACTATGAAAATAAATAAATCACAATTTTTTTCAATATATTGAATTATCTCTGCTTTCGATTCGATTTTTGTCTAATAAAAAAAAAAAAAAAATCAAAACAATTAAATATAGCCTTCACTATTAATGTTGCATACAGATTGTGTGTCGATCTCTCTAACCTACTGGAGCGATTGGAGTAAAGATCCTCAAGAAAAACGTGTTTTCCTTAAAGACCCACTCTGATCATCTTTTGAGCCATTTTAAAATGTTCTCAGAGATCTTTAAATGTTTTGCAGTTTTAAGACAAAGCCACAAAACCTGTGCTGTTTTCTAGGAGCTAGATTCTGCAGAGCATCAGTAGCTCATTAACAAATCATCTCTGTGCTGTAGGCGGAGCCCGCCTAGTGGAGTTGCTACGTCACAAAAGCAGTCTGCCTTAAACTGCGTTTTAGTGTCTGCAACAGATGCACAGAGATTTGAATGCAGAAATACTCAGAAATGCAATTTTAAACTTAATTGTCGTAAGATATGTCCATTAACATTAGAAAAAAAAAGACACAAAAACAGGTTAACAATAAGAAAAACCTGATTTTCATCGCAGTCGGTCTTTAACGCTCAATATCGGGGGGGAAACTGCTGGGTTATTTTCTATCATCATCCAGCCTGAAGCTGCATTATTTCTTATTTTGTTGACCATAGAGCTGGAAGTCACTGACCTTTAACTGGACTAGACTAGACTGATTACTTTGTTCAACAGTATACGTCAAGCATAACTTTATACTTTTATATAATAAATAAAAAATATTTGTTCTTAATCCCAACAAATATATAAAATGGCTAAATTGGTCAGTTGGATTAAAACACACCAAGCGATTATCGTCATTATGCTTTTTAATATCGCGATTTCGATAAAAATATGATTAATTGCCCAGCCCTAACTGCTGCTGCCTTATTGCTACCCTTCCTCGCTCAGAGTCGATCTCTGCAGCTCCTCCAGAGCTACCATAAAGCCTTTTCTCTGATTAATACTCCTTGCCGGTCAATTTAGGTCAGTGGTCTCAAACACTGGTCCTCGAAGTCTGCAGCTTTCTGATGCATCCCTGCTCCAACAAACCTGAATCAACCTGGTTAACAGGCCAAATTTGATGGCGTGCTGGCGAGGTACTTCAATCATTTGATTCGGCCGTGTTGGGAGTTAGTATACATCTAAGACCTGCAGGACCTGTAGTAGTTCTCGAGGACCAGGGTTGCGGACCAGGTGCTTCGGTGGACGGCCATGTCTTGGTGGATGACTGATGGGAGACAACTCACTGAGAGGTTGCTTTATAAATTAACTCTGCTTTTAGCTTCTTCAGAGCTTCATCTGTGACTGGTCTGCTGGGTTCCAAGGTCTGCCTGATGCCATTTGCACTTTAATCGTCTCCAACAAACCAGCAAGGACCTTCACAGAGCAGCTGAATTTTTGCTGAGGTAAAATTCTGTGATTTATTTACCAACTAGGTGATTTCATGACTTTACAGTTTTCATTTGTTAAAAAAACATCATTAATGCTATTCCTCCTGATTCATTAGTATATATTCATTTATGTTGAATCTTTAATTAAAATTCATTAAAGTTTGCTGAAGAGAGGTGCGAATACTTTTGCGAGGCACTGCATGAGCATCCCCGGCTGATGCCCTCTGGCTTCATCTTCATTCGTTGTTTAAATGCCAGATCTGCTGGAAGGCACCGATACGACGGAGATGAAATGCAGCTGTAAAACATTTGCGCAAAGCTAATCGCAATTATCCATAATAGAAATGATAAAACCCAGCATGCAGGGCAGCAAAAACCACCAGCAGATGGCACTAATGTGAAAGCCCCTGCTGTGCTGGCAGAGCTGTTGCTGGATATTGCGTCGGAGACTAAATTCATGCCTTTTAAAGGATTAGGCTTACCCCCTCCCCACCCTCCTTTTCAGCACAAATCTCATTATAACTCAGATTCAGACGGCTGGGAGGACACAACTTCTGGTTTGAAGCAACACACAAAGTGAGGAGGAGGTGCGACGAGTCAAAACAATATCTGCTGGGGTGAAATGCAGACTAACACCCATTTTTCTGAGTGAGTCCCACCTCCTCCATGTGTTTAATGCCTCTTGACTCCAAGCTCCTCTGGGCATTGTTGCTTCATTAATGAATGCAAATAGAAAGGCTTACTTGAGTGGTGGAGTATGAATAATGGAGGTGCTCTGGTGATGTTATGCAGCTTGCAGTTTGTGGTTTGGGATGGGTGTTAGAGTGAGGAGGGTCAGAGATGGGTTAAAGAAAAGCACCTTGACGTGGATCTTGATCGGAAGCGGGATCCCTTCCTTCAGCTCTTTGGTTTTCTCGTTGAATTCCTTGCAGAACTGCCCGATGGGGATACCTTTCTGCATTTTAGAAAAAAAAGAGAGAGAAAAAAAGAAGTAGAGATAAGCATGAAAAACCGATGAAGAGCTGCGTTAAAAATGCATGAGCTCACAGATCATTCAGCTGAATATCACCGATGTGCTGTCAGAATACAGATGGCGTGGCTGCTGTCAGTCAATCCGTCACCAAGCTTCAAATGCCCGACTATATCCACGCACATGAGCGGTCTAGGAACCGAGCGGCTGCTCGTGTGGT
Organism: Apricaphanius iberus; assembly: GCA_028564705.1. Classification (NCBI taxonomy): domain Eukaryota; kingdom Metazoa; phylum Chordata; class Actinopteri; order Cyprinodontiformes; family Aphaniidae; genus Apricaphanius; species Apricaphanius iberus. The sequence goes on along the minus strand of JAPXFQ010001324.1, from coordinate 521,668 downwards.
TGCGCCGTCACCACAGCCATGACTGAATGCACGTTGGAGCCCGGAGCCGGAGAAACCTGGTGATGAACGAGCTCCCATTTTCCTGGCTCATGCAAGGCCAACCGGAGCGAAAGTAAAATGAATGGGTGACATTAAGTCAACACCCGGCCAACGCTGCATTTCTGTCCGAGAGCTGAAAATCACGAGCAAAGACTAATAAAGAATCAAATTAATGCAGCCGAAATTCCAGATGACCTTCACTCGCGGTTCCTCCCCAAAGGCAACACGCTGATTGAAGTGTTCATTTTAGAAATGAGGGGGAGAAGAGAGAAAAAAAACGTGTTTTATACCGAGTTTAATGGAGTTTTGAGCCTCCCCTGCTCCACAACAGAGCAGAGCGCACACTAATAATGACTGATGAAAAGTCAGTCACCCTGAGACATCAGTCAAACGACAGGCTGGGGGAAGACATTCGTACAAAGCTAATGGAGCGGCAAGTTTTCCGAACGCCATTCCCACTAAAGGGTTCCAGGAAGGAACCTGATGAATGCAAATCAGTCATGCATCCCTGTTACTTCATCGGCGTCTCAAATGCTTGCCGTTTCCTGCTCGCTTCTCTTTGCAAACACAAAAACAATGTGATGATGAGCTTATTTTTATTTATTTTTTCCCGGTATTCAAATTACAAGATCATAAAGGGAGAAAAACATACAACGCCGTCCCTGGAGTCCTCAGGCTTTACCTTACCTCTCCTTCCGACTAATTAGTAGCAATCCCATGTGGCAAACTTCTAGTTCTCCCTCCCATAAAACAACACAGGAAAGGTAAACAGGGAGGGATGGAGCAATACAGGAAAGCCTAATTAAATATGGATTAATATAAAGGCTGTGATGTTGGGCATGAGTCAAAGCAAACCCTCGGGCTCTGCTTCAGCACTCGCTCTTTTCCCCCTCTTAGGTCCCTGTTGGATAATGATCTCTCCAACCGACTCAGACAGCCTTTCATACTCCTCACAAAGCCATGGAAAAAAGGCCAGGAGATAATGCCTGACACCTCTAAAATGTGCTTGAGCCCGGCCAGTAGTGCAGAGATTGGGGACCGTGCTAAAGATAGAGAGGGACACGGTTTGACAAAGCTAAACTATCTGAAAAGGGGCAGTAAGACAAGCAGACACCAGAGAGAGATGATCATAATGCAATAAGCTGATTAAGAAAAGTACAGACGCATCGACATGTGTGTATCTGGTAACATCTGTATCTTCTAGTGCTACAACGCAGCTGCTGGAGGCAAATCTTGACCCCATTTAGAGAGAACTCGACTCGACTGTGTTTCTCTTCACCATAAAACCCTACATCTGGCCTTTCTGTCAACAGCTAGCCTGAGTTCAGATTCAACTCAGCTGATGGGGTTTCAACCACGTTTAAGTCAACGGCCCTCTACGAGTATGGCGGAATTGTAAAATGTTCTCAAGGGACAGCTTTTAGATAAATCCCCTGGTAGGGATCTGCGTTTTTCGCATTGTTTGGACTTTTAGGACTATGAAAAATTCTACTTACTGATGTCTGAAAACCCCCAAAACACTGTTTTTTCTCTCTCAATTCGTTCCGTAAAAAGAATCAATAAAGACAAATTACTAAAAGCGGTGTTGTGGAAGGATTCTGTCTGCTCCTTATTTCTAGGATTTACTGCAGGAATAAGATCTTGGTTATGATTTCTGTTATGACTTAACTCCCACATACTGTAGCCAGAGTAGAACAAGTGTCAGGGACACCATCTGCCACTGGGAACTCTACCCCCACCCAGACTGGTTCACGTGTATGCATCTGTGACCCAGACTAGGTGGAAGACTGCAGACACTTCAAAGGAGGATCTTCAACAGATAGCTTTTGTTTTTTGTCTATTCATCCACATAAAATGTCTGTTTTGATTTTGGGGTCTGCAGATCAGTTCATACGATGCTTGGTGTGTGTGCTGATGCTCCTTGTTAATTAACAAGACGAATTAAACACTCTTGGACCACCAAAGGAACCTTCTCACCCTTTATTTAACAGTATTCATTATTGGTTGAATATTTTAAGTCAGATTCCCAAATCAGTGGCTACAGTACTCAGCTTAGTGATAAGAATTACACTTTAAGTCCCACAGAAGAGTCTTAAAACGGGTATGTCTAGAGAAAGATCTGTGCTGGTGGGCAAAAAAGGCAGTAAAGAAGTTATTACAATACATATGCCAAAATATTGTGATATTTTCACACACGCCTGGATGAAATGGACCAAACGCCTCCTCAGTATGCAGTCAACTTGTTCTCTGATGCTAAGGACCTAATTGTTTGATTCAGAAGCGTTGAAACAAAGACGCACTTAAGTGGCACTTTACACCGCAACATTTTTCAGCAAAATGAGGATTTTTAGACGATTTGGCCTGTCTATACGAGAACAGGATCTCAGGCGGGGCGAGAACACACCCTTTCGAAAAACGGGTTCCAGAGTGGAGAATCAGACAACGCCGGGAGATTTGTTGTCATGTAAAGGGAGGGCTGCTCCGGGACTTGCGTTAGTTTATGGCGAGGTGCTACGTGATTGGCTGGATATAAGAATGCTGAGGTTGTGTGCAGTTTAAAAAAAATAATAACTTTATTGAAACAAAATAGTAAGTATACATAACACAAACAAATGAAGTATAGCCTTCAGAAGAATTCAACAGATACAAACAGCCAGGAATGTTATTTAGATATTCTGCATATAAAATTTTACAAATATGAATTGTTTTAAAAGCCTCTTGATAGATACTCTACACGTATAGCTTTTTGGGGTTTCTCAAATAAAACATTTTACCATTGTTAGGGAAAATCCCTGAAAATACGGTTTATAAATCCTGCTAAACTCTTTCCAAAGCCCATATGTGAAAGAACAGCACCAGAAAAGAAGTGCATGTTTATTTTTAACATTTATATATCTCCTTAATTTCACCATATAGTGCTTGTCGGGGTTAAAAATGGGTTACAATGTAGTTTGTCTGTAGTGGACATGCTGTAGTGTTTTATTTATTGGGAAGCGTAGGGCCCCCGGGCAGATCTGGTACCTACACTGGGGACCTTCGTCAACCGTTACGTCACTGCCAGCCGCCAGTGGCTTATTCGACTCGCACACTCCAACATTCTTCAATTTGCAAGAACAACAACAAAGGCATGCTCTTTCTGCTGATCAAGCCTCTCAAGTTATTCGTTTCAACAGTCCACACCACAGTTGTACCTGCAGAGGCCGCCGTTGTTCGTTATCTTCTGACCAGAGATGTTTATTTTCCAGGTAACGAGGGGGAAAAAACCCTCCATCGAACACTGCATACACGGGGCACACTGCCATCTAAAGGCGGAGCGTTTGTACTACATCGTTTTCAATTAGATCACACAAATTGCAATAAAGTGCCCCTAAAGGTTGCAGCACACCGGCCCCCAGGGGACTGGATGTGAACACCTGGGGTCTCACTTATAAAGCTTGCTGAAAACTGAAAACTGACTGAGCCACTTTCTACGACAAGTTTGGGATTTATAGGAAAACGAAACGTGGCAGAAATATTGGCGCAACTTTAAGCACGTAAAGGACTTTGGAAACACAGTCGGTGAGAAGTTAAAAGTGTGACTTTAAACCACATTTTCAGACTTGTAAAGCTTTGCAGACACACAAACTAATCAGCCCCCATCTCTGAGCTGAGAAAAATGAGAATCTGATTGAAAATATGTTATATTTATGAATTATATCACAGTAGGCCCACATGTATCTCTTCATCTTATACACCAATATCATTTATTAGTGCATTAATGCTGTGAACTCTATATATGACAGTATATATATGTGTATCATATATAGCATTAAGCAGGAGGGGTTTGCCTTGACTGTTTATCATCATTTTGCAGTGATGATAGTTTTTAAAAGCAGACTTCACAACTTTTCACACCTGAATTTAATGATTCGGATCGGTGAGCGTGTGTTTTCGGTGACACAGTCCACGTAAATGTTCACATTATCGCTTTTTGTGAGAGAGTCAATATTCAGATCGAATCACCAAATAAGCAGTGGGAAAACATTTGCCTCTAGAAGCTGGTAGACATCCAGACTAGATGTCCCAGCCAGGTTGAGATTTGGCCCAGTTTGCTGTAGCTCAGAACCAGCACAGAGAGATGTTAAATAAAGCAGGAGATCTATACACTCCATCTGACACTCGGTTACACATTGGCCTCGAGCGGTTCAATAATTTACCTGCATTAATCTCTCTGACTGAAAGTGGTGAGTAACTGCAGAAAGAGAGCTTGGCATGTCATGAAAGCCCCTGTTGATGGTTGGCTCCTCCAACTCCACATGACATTTATCAGCAAGAAGAGAGCTGGAACGGCAACATCCATGTGCCGGCCAAATTACTAACCCCGCTCACCGCATCTGAGCATCTAATCATCCACGGGCTCAAGCTGCCGGACAAATCCTCGTTTCCCAACCGTGGCTGATTAGAAGCTCTCCAGAATAAAATGGCTGCGGCTCTTGAACCGAGGCGGAGGCCTTCCACGCCGCTGACCGTGGAAAGGACATCTTCAAAGCCTTTTGAGATCCTGGGCGGCGGGATTAGACGTTAATCTAACACGATATTTCCTCGCTGTCAAATGCGGCGGCGAGTAATTGCCACAGGATCCATTCAAAATCAGTCCGCGGGGTCGAGTTTTATTGCTCATAATTATGGGAGCAATTAGACATTTGCAATTAAAATCTGAGGGGTTTCCGTTTGATTCGAGCCTTCCGCCGTGTTCTCTGCTGTCTTCTCTGACACTCTGTCCCCGTTAATGTGATTGGCCTTTCAGCTTCACTAACTCTTTTTAACAAGATGTAGCACTGGCATGGACTGCGCCTGTGAAAGAGAGGAGAGCCGAGATGGAAATGGGAAAAAGAGACAGCTGAGGTACATTAAAGTTGTCAGAGAGTGGCAAGCGATTGTGGTCAATATTTGAACAATGAGGAGGGGGGAGAGGGGTTGTTTGACCGAGACGGACAACAGAGGGGGGGTTGGGTGGAGGAAAAGTGAAGCGAAGGCCGCTGGAGGTCCTCATGAATATGGGCGAGCGTGCTTCAATGTTTATGTATGAACGCTTTGCCCTTGTTTTCGTCTGATGAGACGCTTTAAAGAGTAGATATAAGCTGCTGACGACAGCAAAGGGCTTCCAGCGTGCTTCTGTCTTTGCTTGTGACGTCTAAATGCTCCAGCTCATTAAGCAAATTATAACATAAAGCAAATATAATCCAAGTACACACAAAATACTGTTTTTTTTAATGGGTGTTTTAAATTATTGAGGGTATAACGGTATTAAAACCAACCCTAGGAACTGGTTGAGTTAAACATTGCTACCAAGCAATGCCTGTAAAACCTGGTTTATACTTCTACGTCGGAACGGGAAGACGCAACGCGATTATCCTTCAACACAAGAGCCCAATTTTCTAACCATCCATCTCCGTCAACGAGGAGCGCATGTCTGTGATTGGTCAGTTCAAAAACAGCCAGAGATCGTTTCACCAGAACGGTGCTCTATAGTCGATGTAATCAGTAGTTAGTGCAACGTTTAGGCACAATATAATTTATATTGCAAGGGCAGTTTGTTTAATATGGTCTTTGGGCGATTTTGAGAACAAGGAGGGGTAGAGAAAACAACAACAGAGAACATGGAACATGTTTACCTGGATTTTAAGCGTATTCCATGAGCTGCACTTCTAGTAAAAAGCTTTCCAGCTTAATCAAAACGTACTTTCTGTCAGCTGTTACTCCTTGAGAGGGAATTCATTTACACGTTGAAGAAAATAAATTAGTTGAAACAGCAATGGTAGGCAAATCTGCTAGAAAAAGTTAGCACCCCCTGCTGTTCTGGTCGGGAATTGCTTTGTAACACTGACGGCAAGCTCAGACCGCACTTTGCCGGCAGGCGTCAAACAGCTCAAAAGGACGAAAGTTGCTGCTTTTGAAATTCAAACCCAGATGCTTGCACATTTTTACTCCGCGTCAGCGGCGTGTCACGTCAGTACATCAGCGAGAGGGCGGGGGTTTCTCTTCCACCAGGAAAGTAGTAGTGTATATTTTAAGCATAGTTGCCCTAACTGGGTTTGTGCTAGTGTTAGCGAAGATGACAAGAAAGTTAAAAGAACATTACCTGGCACGCCGACATCTTCCACCAAATAAAGTCTTATTTTTCCTGAGTCTCCGACTCCCCAGCCTCCCCTCCAATCACAGCGGAAATCCTGCTCGTTGAGTAGCTAGATGGCACGGCTCGTCCTCCATCCTCCCCTCTCCCCAAGTAGCTCCAGCCGGCGGCTCAGCTCATCCTACGTCTTCTCCGCCCTTAATGCCCGCATCCCGTCACTGATTGGTTGCTGCCCCGCGTTTGCTGCCCCAAAGTTCAAATTTCCCAACTTCATGCAGCGGCTGCGTGGCCACCTTAAAGGATCGCCCGAGCAGCAGCTGCATTACGGGCTGATTCCAGCTGTGTCGACCAATGGCCGCTGGCTGCTCTGCTTTTTGACCGCATGCCATGGAGGCCGCCATTGCTCCTCCATTGCTGTAGTACCTCCATTTGGCCCCTAGGCCCCCATTGAAACACATTGTACTTTAGACACATTAAAAATAACTTTAATGCCTGGTGCCCCATTGTTTTAAACTTTCTATGGCTACATATTCTTCCTGAGATAACGCTGGGCTCATAAAAAACCAGGCTGGCTTTCGTAAGATAATTTTTGAAATCTTGCATAATTAATGAGGGGGCCGAGCCTAGTTTAGCATCAGAGCTAACGACGCGGGAGCAGAATGGGCGTGATTACGACCGAACTACACGCCCATACACGCCCCGCGAGGGCAGAGTCTACAGTGAAGATCCCGCCCCTATGCCCTTTTTAGGAACATGCTTCGTCAGAGCTGGGGAGGAGGAGTCTGTGAATCCGCCATGAATTCCCCCATGAAAGTGTGTCATTCTGGTAAACAGGGAGGAGTGAGGAGGCGCTGTCTATTCTTTTTTACAGTCTATGGTGCCGACCCACGCGACTAGCTGCATGACAGCTTAGGGCAGCTTGACGATCACTTGCTGCATAGGTACCATACACTTTGTATGTAATCTAGCTGCCCTACTGCCTGGCAGTAAAGTGTGGTCTGAACGTGGCATTACACACAAATGGAGAAGTATGAAGGAAAAACATATCTGTCAATGTGTGTACATCTGGTGCAAACTTGCTGACTAAGAAATATAAAACAGGTTATAGTAAGTAGCAATAGGTCTTTTAAATCCCTGTGGATGACTCTCGGTACACTCTTTGTTGCAGAATTGTTTTAACTCAGCCCCACTGGACAGTTTTATGACCCCTTTTTAAAGTAACACAACGGCACCTCAAGTAGAATTAATTTCAGACTTTGACTAGACCTTCAGCTTCAGGGTTTCCACCTAAAGAGCAGAATTCATGCTTCTGTCATACAGTTCCTGAGGCAGCATAGCAGGCACAGACCATTACACTACCACCACCATGTTTGACTGTAGGTATTTATTTTCCTGTAAAGCTGAGTAAATTTTATACCAGATGTAACAGAATGCAAACTTTTCCAGGCAGTTTCTCATTTTCCTCGTCGTTCAGTAGAATATTTCCCCAGAAGTCAGTGGGAGTATTAAAACTAGAACTTTCGGAAATATCAGAGAGCTTTTATGATCAGAGGGTTTTTATGTTTGAGCTCTCTTGCCGGAGGCTATTTTAACCCAATATCTCCGTTCAATTAGGCCCATTTTCACTGTCGGAACCTCCAGACAATTTTACTGGACCCTCACTGTATGAAGGTATGCGTTTCTTCATTTCACCGAGATGGCCGGTGTGATGACGGCGGACGTCACAAAACAACCGGTATGTGTAAACTGGAATAGCTGCTGGCGAAGCGGTGTATAACAACACAACAAATGGAAACGGGGCAACCATCCCTGTTGCTCCCATTGTCAACCTCTTATTCTCTGCTACTTTGAGCGCCTTTTGGTGCTTATGACTTACTGCCGAAACGGTTGCGATATGCTGGCGATTTAGCAAGTTCCTAAAAGATTTTTATTCTGTATGGAGACACAATGGCCAAGAGGACGGAATCTGCGTATTTTCCTCATCACCACCCCCCTCCGCTCAGACATGTCCCATAAGTCGTCAAGAGGAAATGTTGATTCGACCTGTACAGAGTCAGGTGAAGCCTGTCGGGCTGCATGGATGAGGAGGTTACGGGGGCAAGCAACTCCTGGGAAGAACGACAACTATTCCATGTTTTCTCCATTTGTAGATAATGACTCCTACTGTAGATAACCGGAGGCCTGAAGCAATAGGAATAGATTTGGTGTAATTTCTAGTAGAGCTGGGTATCGATTCAAATCTCAAACAGATTCTGTTCTGATAGTTAGAACTCACAAGAGTTGGAATCGATTATCACAATCCAATCTTTTCCAGTTTGATATGGATATGGTCTGTGCTAATAAAAACATATATTTTTTGAGCTGTTACCTGAATTATGTTACTGTAATTCATTGATAATGCTGGGTGGATAAACCTTGCAGACCAAAGCCTCAACATACCTGTCTGGACTTTTCCCTCATATTTTAGCTGTAGAAAGTGCAAACAATGTTAAACGATTAAATCAAATCCTGGATGTCTAAATTGATATTGAGAAAATTTGATAAGAATCGATTCAAAATTGATTTTTTAAAATAATTTATAGGCCAGAAGGAGCTTTTGCTTTTTCATTTGTTTTTCTATTGCCTACATCATGCCAGTCACAAATTCAAATTTGATTCTAAAAGTCTGCTAGTAATCAGTTTTGAGTATTGCAAGTAAAACTGAACGGACGCAATGACTTTTTATACATCGGGAACGTTTGCTCTGGATATCTTTCTTAAAGACAAATCTACTGAAGACTGCCTTTTTGACGTTTACTCAGGTTATGTTTGATCTTAAAATGTTTGATTTTCTGAAACATTTAAGTGTCACTGAAAGAAACTTGTAAGGAGGGAAACATTTCTTTCATGGCACTATGAGCAGCAAAAAGTGTCAGAGGGCTTTCTGTGTGCAGATGCAGATGTTTCTCCATTTTAGACAGAAGAAAGAAAGGATGTTGGAGGAAGAGGCGTAGCAAATATGAGGTTAAGAGAGATATGAAAAATGGTGTTGGGATCAGGCAGCAGAATTAATTGCCCCAGGCATTCAAGGCCAATTGATGAATTGCCCCTGGCAGTCAGCATGGAGGTGGTCTGTGATATGGTGACAAAGGTGTTACAGTGAAGAAGAGGTGGTGGGAGGTGAGGTTAATTAAACCCTTTAGTGTGAACCACTCTCATTCATTACCTTCATTAACTCGTTCATTTAATCTGCTCCAGTGTCTGCATTTTATCACGCCCGTCCCCACTGCAGCGTCATACAGCTGATTAGTTTTCATGCTGAGGCCCTTTGGCTGAAGGGGGGGGGGGCAAGAGACTAAAAAAACAGGCCGGTTAAGGACACACATGCTGCATATTGCCAGAAATAAATAGAGATCATGCTGGACGTGTATTTTTCTTGATTTTCCACTGGAGAATCAGCAGATTAGTATTAAGAGTGGGAAATAAAAATGGTTTTCATCTCCCAGTCTCCACTGAACTGTGCTGAGGTGAATCTACAGGCCAGAATGGAAGAGCTGATCATATAAGAGCAAGTGGGGCAAGTCGAATAAGCCAAAAAAAAAAAAAGAAAAGAAAAAACATTCAGGGATTTTTTATTTCAAACAAAACAAGGTAAACCCTCTCTTCAGGGTTTCTATTGTGTGGATCTTTGCTCAAAATAGACAACCTTCCCCCTTTTGTTTGCACCTGGCACCAGAAGAACTTGCCTTTTGAGGGCTGGGTGAAAGCAAAATGAACATGCGGCGGCAGGCACACAAAATGGATTGCACAACTACAAAACATCCCATTTTCAACTCCATTAGGTCTCCCCCACAGACCTGACAGTGTTGTGCTTTTTGCCACTTCACATGATTAATCACGTGCGGAGGCTGCAGCAGGAACAGAGGCCTGAACTGCAGGCTGTCGCGGCTCCACACTGGAGATGAATGACGAAAAAGAAATAAGACACGCTCGACATGTCGAGAAGAGACACAATAAACTAAGTGTCAAGCGAAAGGATAGAGTCACCATTTAACATTATGTGGAGGGAAAGAAACCTGCTATTATGTGGTTTAGTCTGACTTGGAAACAGCTTCAGAGTACTTCTGGAGTTTCTCCGATAATGATGACCCCCAAGATGCAACAGCGATTACACTACACTTCACATGCTGGTTATGACACCATAGTTAATGAGAAATGATCAACCACCTTAATCTTTTAAATGACGTCTGAAAGCACATTTCTTATTTTCTACGAACACTGGATATTATTTTTCCAATTTGCTGCCATGCATCATATAAACTAATACGGCCTCGATCACATGGCAAGATTTTTAAATTGTCCTAAGATTGTCACATTTTTTTACTCACGTTCGCGGTCTGATTGTTCTCAGAACACACCGAATACACTGTGGTATCTGGCCAAGAGAATCCAACATGTTGAAAATCTACAATCTGTGATCAGAGCGGTCCCAACGTGCGTCCAAGTCAGTGGCAGATCTAGGATTTCTCGGAGTATGGGGCCATCAATGTGCCACAATATTTATAAAGGGACCAATTATTAGTCCAATATACTTAAACACAATCCCAAATGGCAAAATGGCAAAAGGTTATCCTCATCTATTTCTCTTCTGACTAGTATATATAAAAACAGTATTTTTTGTCAAAACATGAAAATCATTGTCATATTTAGGGCTGCAACTAATGATTATTTTCAGAATCGATTGATCTGTTGATTATTTTTAACCGGTAAATCGCTTTTATTAAAAATTATATTCGGGTATTACTTTCACCTATATAATTATGATTATTACGAACAAATTTTCATTATGAACAATGAAATCACAAGAGAATTGTGCAGTTCACTGCAATCTATTTTATTGGACCTGAACACAGTTAACAGTGTAAAATGAGCGTATGTTCCAAACTCTCTTCTCGAGACAGTTTTTACAGATTTTCTGTTAATGCTACACCTTTGTCTGTGGTAAAAAACAAAATATAAAAAAACAGTGCTACAAGCTAAAAAAGTTCAATATTAACTTTTGATTTGTAAAAAATATATATTCTCCAAAGTAACTTCTGAAAATAAAGTTTTAAAATATACTAATGTATGTTTCTTTTGAGTAAGACTTTTTTAAGAATAACTATCGGCCAAACCCAGTATCGGTTTTTCTCTACTTAGGACGAAAAAATAGATGCAAATTTAATTCCCCAGATGTTCAAAGTGGGTACCGTAGGTGCAACTGCAGAAAAGGAGAAAATTCAACAGAGGACTGACATATGGGGGCTTGATACAACTGCTCATCACATTAAAAGTCATTTAATATTGTGTTTGTACTGTGAAAATGTCAAATTAGTGTTAATACCTTCTGAAGTCATTGTATATACAGCTGTCGTTCTGTTCGTAGACTCAGGCTCTACAGCTGGGGCGCAATCACCAGCTTCATTGCTGGCAGTAAAGATAATCACTACACTGAGTCTCATTTACACACTGCTGTGTGCACCATGACCCCACCTCTGATGGGTTGATAAACTGCAGAAAAGCGTAATAATATAACTTTCTTCTTCATTAGAAATTCAAACAAAAAGGTTTTTAGTTGAGTAAACTCTTAAAAAAAATTAACCAAAAACCATAAGTAAAGAAGCTTAAACTGTTGCAACTAACATTTTGGGGTCAAATGTTTCGCGCCATGCATCATTGCTGCAAAGGATGTAACTATAAAAAGTTATATTCGAGGTGCTGCCAACCACATATCACAGAGAGCTAAAGGCTGCACAAATGTACTTTTATTACAAAGGCTAAATTTTGTCTCTCACCTTTGGTCCCCTTTGTGCAGATTCTCGTGCAGCTCTGCTTATCGATTAGACAGAACAAGCCTCTCAAAGCCATTCTCCCTGCTGGAGGCGAGCTGCTTCAGGCTTCATTATCAGCTACCTGCAGAACTGTTGGCAATCAACTTAAATTACGGGCAAAACGAGAGCCAGATTTTGACAAGGAAGATTAATGTCTGGGTGTTAAAAACAGGCAGCATCTCTGGTGCCGCTGCCGTTGAGGTCTCTCGCTGTGATAACTTGGAGTAAGAGCAGGAAAAGGACTCCTACGTGTTTGTGGAGGTCACTGCATGGTGCAGGGCTCTCTGTTGATGCCTTTAGCGCTCTTGTCAGAGTGTAACCTCATGTGTCCTTCCAAACTTCCCCAATCATGTCTGAGGCAGAAAGTGATGAGTGCAGAGTACTGTGGACAGCCGGGCCGCCTGGCTGCCCCCTCGTCCATTCTCCGGCTCTCCTTTCTTTTTTTCTTTGCGAAAGTGAGCCAGTGCGAGAGTGACCTTCAACCACACCCAGTGGGAAGAAGAAAAGACAAGGGAAAAGGAAAGGAGATGAAGGAGCATGGAAAAGAGAATGGGATAAAGATGAAATGCATGATAGAAAAAAGGGGAAAGAGCTGAAGAATGCGCGCACACACACATGCTATAATAAAAAAAATAAAACACAAGTGAATAAAATGGAAAATCTCTCCTCTCTTGGAAGCCATCGGAGCGGGGAGCTGAATCTGACAAGAAAGATGACTCTCCATCCCTTTTTCTCGCCAGTCTGATTAAACCTCTCACTCCACAATAAGCCCAACACTCTGCAAGCCTCAGAAATAAGGAGGGCTGAGGACCTGAGCCTTGGCTAAAAATGTTAAAACCTTGAGGGTACAGCTACGCCGTGACATTCAAAATGTGTCTGACAAAGAAACTGAAATTGAATTCTTGAACAAGTAATGAGCCAGCCGTTTGCAAAGATTCATTTTTCCCAAGAAAATCTCCCTTTGAAAATTCCCAATCCCTGTTTGAGCACGCACAAAGCCGCCTAAAAGAAGTTAATCTACAACAGAGGAATAATTTCCTCGTGTGACGAAGGCAGTGAGCAGACAGAAAGAGGGCTAATTAAAGTTGTAGCATCTGCCTTCTGAGCTCTAAATGTGTCTTCAGGCTAGAAACATCTCTCGCTCCACTTCCTCCGCTTCTCCTTTAAGTGAAGAAGGGTGTAAAAGGCTTTTTGCACAAAAAAAAGAAAAGGTTTTGTAAGCAGCGGCTTCCTCCCATCCATCAGAAGGTGAAACTAGATCTAAAAAAAAAAAATCTTTCAGTTGCACCATGAATTTGCTTTAAAGTATTTGCCTGCTTAGTTGATGTAAAGTTACAAGTTGCACCGCCTTGTGTAAAACAGACTGTAATCATTGCACTAATTCAACCTTGTTCATTACTGTTGGTATTTAACATGTTTAGTTATTTAGTTCCATATCAAAGGATTCATAGTTTTTAATTATTCTGAAATCTTTGATATTCTTTTGTATAGTTACAAATCTACCAATAAGGCCAATAAAAAATAAAATTGGAACAGTATCCCATTGCCATGTACTGGGTAGTATTTCGCAATCCTCAGTTAGGGCTCGTTTTTATGCGTTGCTGCATTAGTACCAATATGAACTCCTAGAACAGGTGTCTGCAACCCTAAATATAATACTAAATGCAGATTACAGCAGATTTTTTCATGAAAAAACAGAATTTACACAATGTAATGGGACAAAAAGGACACATTTTTTATATACATATTTTGAATATACTATATAGAGATATTTGTATGTATTTAGTATATTTTTCAGTTCTTCAGTACAGATGAATCTTGATAAATTAGAAAATTAATGGAAAAAAATCATACTATATTCAAGTTCAAGTTTAATTTATTGCCCCAGATGGGGATTTGGTTTGTGGTAGTGTACAATTAAACAACACAATAATAAAAAAAAACAATATAATAGATGTCAGTAATCTAGATTAATTCACAGAGCGTGATGTTTTGAGTCTTTCTGTTCATTGTGAAGAATTTCTGCTTACGGTTGATGAAGGCAAGGCAATTTTATTTATATAGCAAACTTTCAACACAAGGCAATTCAAGGTGCTTTACATGATTCAGTGATAATGATACAAAATACATGATTACAGAAGCATGATTAGAGAAATACAGAAACATATAGGTTTAACAGATAGACATAATCAATCAGTAAGAAAAATAAGATGAAAACATGACATTTAAGATTACAAAATTATATAAAGCCCAACAGTGGTTAGTAAGACATTTCTCAGAAATTAACAGTTGTCTGTTTTCAAAAGGTCATATAACATATGCTGCTTAGTGGACCAACACCAAAAGATGATAAAAAATAATTGCAGACTGGGGAAGGTTTACCATGGACCTTCAACACAGCGTCTCTCTAGTCTTCCTCCAGACTCTGGGAATTTAATTTTCCAAATGAATCGCAAAATTTGTTTTCATCTGAGGAGGGAACTGTGGGAAATTAAACAATAGTCCAGTACTTTTTTTTCCTAAGCCCAGATGCAGTAATACAATCCTGCCATTGTCTCAGGGAGGGCTCGACACAGGGAAAGGACAGCTGTAGCCCATCTTAGTGGATCTTATAGCAACACCTGTAGCTACAGTCCATGCCTCATTGAGTTTGCTATGCTCCACAATCTTTTCAAGGCTTCTTATCCCTGTTGCTTGTGTACCTTTTTTTTCCCTTTAACCTAAGACTGCATAATTACTGTTTGGATGCAGCGCTCTCTGAAGATCCAGCTGTCTAAGCGATGATCGTTTGTGGCTTGCACTCCTTGGAGGGGAAGTCAAACAGAAATCTGAAGTTCTCGTCACAATGTGGAATAACATAATCAGGCCAAGAACTTTCATTTTTGGTTTTAAAAAAATATTTTTATTATCAGCTTTGTATTATTGTCAAATGCATTTTGGCGGTTAATTTTGGAGTTTTAACTAAGCCAAAATAAAAAAATTAAACATATAGTTAAATGTGTCTAATCTAATAAAGGGATAATATATTTTTTTAAACAAAATTAACTTTTTGAGGTATCATTTACTGGGGTGCACTTGTACACTGATTAAAAATCATTTAAAATACAGTTGAGACCTTTACTATAAACCAAAATAAAAAATTTTTTAAACAACATTTATAATTCCTGTGCTTCCTGTTTTTGTTTCCTCATGTGAGCCTAAATAGTTGCGATGCAACCCTTAACATGACATTATGAACAAATTGGGTCACAAAAAGCTTTTTTTCAAGGTTGAATTAATAAACGAATAAACGAATCAGATGTTCCCTTGGGGCTTCCCTCTGTTCCTCTTTTGAGGGGTGCGGTCAGCCCAGTGTTAGTCCGCCTGGGGCTCCTGGGCTCTAGGGCCCTCTGGGCGTTTGTATGTCTGCATCGATTCCTGTAGCATGGATTGGCGGCTCCTCACACCAGCTCATATAGGGGAGCCTTATATGCACCAGCATGCTCACACACACATAGGTGTGGGGAAATTGGTGTTAACAGATATATTCCTGGGCTGAGGTTATCATTAATAGATCTTCAATAATTGGTGCCAAGAGCTTTTCAGTGACGTATTTATGTACCCATTTTTATGTGTAGTTCTTAGTTCAGATTATTTGGCTTGTTTCTTTTCTTGCATCATCAACTCTTGCCTCTCTACTTCATCCTATTTCTTTCTTTTCTCTTGTTTTTGTGTTTCAGTTTCCATAACTTCAGGAAATTAAACCCACAGCAATTTCTAATAAAAATTTTCACTCATTTATATCAAGTGGAGTACTATAGCAAAAGCTGTAAGGCTGTGCTTGAGAAAGCAAATCTGTTAGGCTTATACTTGGACACCAATTCTGAGTGCCACCCTGCCAGACAGGCCACGCTAAAAAAATAAATCAAATCAATAAAATAAAATAATCAGCAATTGGAAGAGGAAAGAATTGCTGTTTTTTAAATTTTCTTAGGCCTCACCTGGCTCTGTAACTGCCCTGAAACTATAGGTGGCGCCGTTTCCTGTGTACAATAGACCCCCGTGTAACTAGACCCCCTTTAAAAACACCTATAACTGACTATCTCGTTCAATACACCAAATATACCTTAATATGCATTATTACGTATGGAGGAAACAGCCTTTGGTACAGCGTAGCAGCTAACATCTACGGCTTCTTTTGGAGTTACAGCCAATCAGCATCAAGAAAAATGAAAGGCACTCTTGGATTGGCTGCTTTGCAAACTCCAACTAATACAGCGTTGAAAGGCATTTCACTTTCCGCTTCCTAAGTTGTTTTTATTTTTCAAGAATATTTTAGTAATAAACTTCAGTCCCAGCTTTACCTCAAAACAAATATAGATAGTTAGCAATATAAAACAAAAACATCTAAAATTTTGATGCATTTGGATGTGCACATCTTTTAGTGCTGCAGTTTAGGCATGGGTTGTTTTTTTTCTTGCTTTTCTTTGCTGGTAGTTTTAATTGTTCTAAATATATCAAAAATAGCAAAACAGCTTAAATATAAATTGGATATTTTTTTAACTTTAGAACAAACAAAATTATTCCTTATCACGCATGGGCTCCTTGCCCAGGGCTCCATTTATGCAAGAACGGCCACTGCCTGCAAATGGCATCATTATTAGAAACATTACCACAACTGTAAGAGGCTGCTCTGGAATAATCATGTATTTCTGCTGAACTTTGGAGAAGAGGAGGAGGAGGAGGAGGAGGAACTGAAGTAGGGTGGGAGGTCTGAGCTGTGAGCACGTAGCCTGCTTACAAATTACCGCGACCAAACTCAGCGTGAGGGAGTTTGGCTTGCACCTTGCAGAGATCTGCCGCTCCTTTCCTCCCTCTCGTCTGAAACGCAGATGAGGACGCCGCCGCTGCTGATGCTGCTGCTCCACTTCTGAGCGACTTCCCCGTCCGCACAGCCGGAGCCAGAGCAGCGGGAGCAACCTCCTCCCCTCCTCCTGCACGGTTCTCCTCCCCCGCTGCTGTGTCAAAAGATTACCAGACCCCCACACTGCGGGGAGGTGACAGCAGACTCACAGAATCAGATCGAGCCTCTGCACAAGAAGGAAGGGAGGGGGAAAAAAGGAGAGTAGAACCGAGCCTAACCGGGAAGGAGACATCTGCGCTGAGGAGGAGAGGGGAAATCTTTAACTATGAGATGAGTTTTTGTTTTTAATTCCCCAACGCCTTCTCCGGGCTTCTCGGTGAAGCTTCTCCCGGACCCAGGGTGCGACCAAACACCCGGACAGTGACACTTTTATCGGCTCATCATCGACATTAAAGGAGGGAGGGGGGTTGACTTTATTGGCCACCCGACTGCGCTTCTAAATCAAGCCAGGACGACTGAGCCCAAGTGCAATACGAATGGTTTGGGTAACTACAGCCTCACTTTTTCTTATTGATGTACTTACTTATTTACAGAGACAGACCTCTAATACAGGCAGTTATTATGTGCGGTTATGAAACAGGTGTTGCAGGAAGACGTTTTTTATTATATGTTGTTAAACTCAAGGATGCAAACCGCTTTACAAGGAAAACCACATGCAGGGCAGCTAATGAGTGGGGGATACAACAAAGGTAATAACCACGCAGGGAAAGCTTGCAAACACCAACTCTGTGGCTGCCATCTGACTAAATGCACAAATCAGTAAAACATCTGTTGATGTGGATTTGGGTCTGGAGGGAGGATTTAGTGCGCATCATCAGGGACTCTATTAAATTATTAGTTGGCACATAATGGCTCAGATGTTGTCTTGATGACCTTGATGCTCCTCCGCCACCTGTGGTTGTGAATTGTACAATTTGGGGATGCTTTGCGACGGGTGTTTATGGAGATAAACTGCAGGTGCAGACAATTGAATCCTGACTCCAACACGGCTGTCTGTCCACTGGGGAATCACCCGATGTTAATAGAAAATGAATGAAAGTGGCAAAAAAGCCTGAGCCTCGCTTCATCTCTGTCAGAGAATTTAGGAGCTCTCTAGATGATTACTTGGACAATGCAACACAGAGACACACAAGGCTGATGAACCTGATTTTTAGTGCTACCTGCTACACAGTAACTCATGCTTACTGTGAAATGGGCTGCCTCACCTTGTCAACAGCCGTGTCACTTCCCAGACAGCAAAAATGATGAATTTGGTCATTACTGATGAGCCTGACTGGACAGGAGGGTTGTCGTCCCTGGCCCTCAGTCAGAGCAGAATAAATTGCCAAGCGCAAACATGGAGGGGGGGGGGGGGGGGGATTTGAAAATACAAACATCGGGCTGGCGGGGAGAGTTCCAGAGCGAGTATCCGAGGCGCAGGTGGAATAACTTAGGAGGCACAACCTCAGAAAAGGACCCAGCTGCAACAGAGGCTGTGAACTTCTCTTCACCCGCATCTCCCTACTTCCTTCCCTTCAGGCTGGTTCTTGTTCCCGGAGAAAGACAGATTTAAATTTCCAATATCCGCCCAATTGGCTGCAAGAAAATTAATTCAGGTTTCGGGGGATGATAATCAACTTGCTCAGAGACAGAATGTGTCGTAGGCAGTGAGATGTCTCCATGCCTGTCCTCTTCCACAGTGACTCTCAGCAGGATTAATCAGACGTTCACCTCTCATTTTTTTGTGTGTGTGCGTTACTCCCGACCAGACACAACCTGGCTGCCCGCATCAAGATGTAATAGAAGCTGTGGTTTCAAAAAGCTCTGAAATTTTTAACTCTCAATGTCAACCCACGACAGCTGTTGAGAGTGACTGGAGATTTCTCCAGATGTATTGAGGCTAGAGTACTGTTCTGCTGGTCCTCTCTCACATGCTGCTGCGCACTGCTGATCAGCAGACCAAAATCAGGCCACCATATTTTTCCCCTTGCTAACAAGACAGAAAGTGTCAGCAGCTTAGAAATATTTCTGCTCATAAGAAAGTGAGAGGGATGGTGTGGAAAATACCGGCTAGTGACTCATGTTCTTACCGAAACAGGCTTAAGGTTTAGCTGTACTCTAACGCAGCTAAATCCACTCCTGCTTCATCTTTTATAATCCCACATTACGCTTATTTCGGTTTACGATTCAAACCATATTACCACACCATACACTCCTGTTACACAAGTAGCAGAAGAAAAATCTGAGGAAAGAAGATCGAGTATATACCACTAGCTACGTTATTTCACCTTATAACTGTTCACATTAATATTTTGACATAAATATGCCCTTTTTGTGTACACTACTCGTGCTCCTCGCTAAAATTAACATTCGCTAATAGAGTGTCTCGATCTTTAAAGGGTTTTTGCAGAAAGCATAAAATATTAGCTAGTTCTGTTTCTGTTGCGCTAAAAGGTGAAATTCAACACCTTCCATTAAGTCTAGGAATCCTAATCAAACTAAACTTGTCCACTAATAACCATCCGATTGGCGATTGGTGGATCAAATACAGAAGGGAAAAAGTAAAATGCATTAAATGCATCACGATTGATAACTCCCACCATTTTTTGTTTTAAAAATGCATCAAGTAACAAAATGTCCTGTCATGCCCTTTTTGAGTTTGATAAAAATCTAAAAAATACAATGTTCCTTATTTTATGTTGAATTTGAAATGATCACCTCAATGAATCAGTCTGCAGTAGGCTTGTAACAACACAAATTGTGTTCTTGATTTGGGTTATTAAGTCTGTACGTTTCACACATACAGAAGTAACGGGAGACTTTGTTCCTTTTCTTTTTATTTATGAATACGGTAGTACAAACAGGTATACTTAAAGGTCTGGATAGATAACACTATAAACACTTAAACTAGAAATGCTTTTATTAAACAGTACATATATTTCAGAATAAACATCTTTAAGTCATAATGGAGATTGTTTAGTTTCGAAAACAACCTAGTTTCCTAGCTGCACCTGAATGCAGCATGCTTGGCTGTTGGGAAACACCCCTCTCAACAAACGATCCCTCTTCCTTGCATTTATCCAACAGAGTTTGGGCTGACCGGATACTACGATTTTTTTCACCAGTATCTGGGATGCTTAAATTCGGCTCAACGTTGTTTCAGGCGAGTAATACATTTAAATACAAAGCAATGATGAAAGATATAAAGTTTTGGTTTGGTCCACCATTGTTTTGCACTGAAGCCTCTTAAGTAACATTAATGTTCCCAAATAGCAGAGTTTGGTTTTAGCTAGTTGCGTTACAGAATACTGCACTGCACACTCACCTACTCCAGTGTCAAAACCCTGAACTGGAACACGTTCTTTGGTTTTCCACCGCCAAAGCCGCCATTTCTTGGTTCCAAACCCTGTAACTCCTTGTTGGGCCCAAATGGTGAGGCAACCAAGGTGTTGGGGCTGGTCAGCATAACCTTAGCATAGCGAGGAGAAAACCACAACCACCATTTTCATTTCTGACAGTGGAAAATGGATGTAACTAAGAGCACGTGTACTAATCTTTGCAAATCCAAAGTGTGGAAGAACAACAGCAGCACTTTTAAGACCATGATGAACTCCTCCTGTTGTTAAAACCTCTTTTATTCCTGTGCTTCCTGTTTTTGTTTCCTCACGTGAGTCTAAATAGTTGCGATGCAACCCTTAACATGACATTATAACACAGCATTGAAGGAACCGACTAAGCACTGGCTCTGGTACCAGCACCAAACTAGCACTGGTTCCTTTTTGGTGGAAAAGCCTTTTGACTAGGGATCGTCTGATATGCATTTTTTAGTGCCGATGCCAATTTTTTTGTTGCTGATGTTCTTACGCTGATATTTGGAGCTGATACTGATTCTGCTCCCTTAATTTAAATCATAGAAACAATGATGATAACAAATGTTACAAGTACCCATTTAACAGCTATTGAACTTTAAATCAATATTTAACAAAAAGTAAACATAGGTGAGGTAGAACAAGTAAGAGTAAGTAGATAAACAATATTTAACAAATATAAAAACATTTTGGGTAGAACAAGTAAAAAAAGGAAATTCAGCGCTCAAAAATTGCATAATTAAAATTCTGAAATTAAATAATTGAGCATAAATAAAATAATTACCCTATTGCATACAGTAGAAACAAGTAAGCAGCATAATAAAGTGCACAGCGTGCAATAATGCTGGGAAAAAAATATCATTGAACACAGCAGCCGCTTATCAGCTGATGCACATACACGTAAAAAACGTAAGATCGGACCACACAAACCTCCTGATACAGTTATAAAACAACACTGTGTTTGTCTGGTGGGTAACAAACAGAGGACTTCACCTGATATTTTTGGTACGAATGTGTGTACCATTACACTTTCTAATCTGGAGCACATTTTTGCGTTTTATGTAAAAAAATCAATCAGTTTTATAATATTTTATGGTGTTTTTTTCCATACAAGTCTATTCTTAATCACATAAAATAATTCATGCCCAAGCTTGCTTTAAATATGGACTGTATAATTTTTATTTACATGTTCAATCACAGCTATGTAGAGTTTAAAATGATCAGGATTCTAGTCAAAAAAGAACAGATGTTCAAGTTACCCTAAAGCTGAAAATATAATTGCTTTCTAACCTTGCGTTGACACAAGCAGCAGGCAGCGTCTTGTACAAATACTTTCTTTGTACTAAACGTATAACTTGAGAATTCTGCCAAAAGGCAGAGTACTGAACTCAGACTGGATAGAGGGCAAGGTTTGTAGAGTAGAAACAAAACAAATATGGCGACCATAGATCATCATTAGGTGGTTAATTTTCAGGTAATGACCAAAAAAGAAGGCAGCAGTATCGTAGTTGGTATGGAAGACCAATTTTTACCGCTATTGTTGCTTTCTTTCCTACTGGTTTTGTAGCTGTTGACCCCATGTATATTAAGCCGGTCAAATAACACTCTACACTCCCCCTACCGGATACTCGCAACAGCAATTACAAAAGTTTACTGGTTGGTTTATGTCTGACCTTTTAAAGCTGATAAACTTCTAAGCTATTGACGTGGCTCCTCTTTTTGGTATTACTTCCTCTGGATCAGCGTTGTGTGCTTCGCTCTGACAGCTCCTGCTAGCAGCCGTACTTATTTCAAAACGTTACTTTTCGCCCTGTGGTGTTAGTGCACAGATTTTGGACGTTGTCTGTGCAATTCACTGATACAAAAGGTTTATAGAAAATATGCATATAATGGAAATAAACACTGGTTTTCGGTATGACCTGGTAGACCGCCCAGGCCTAGTTTTACATCTAAAAAAATTCAGAAGGGAAAATTCGTAATCAGTCAAGATCAGTAGTTCAGACCTTTAAGTTTTGTCTTCACTACTCAGATGTATGCTTCCCATTTGAGTTTATTTTCCTTTTTTCATAGTAACATAAATGGTCTCCTTCCTTCATTACACAGTGACAATAAAAGGGATTTCTTATTCATTCAGTTAGAAATCACTATTGGGGCATTTATCTGAATGAATTTAAAACAGCATATTATTTTAACTATAATAATCATTGGTCTTATAATGGCAGCTGTTGGAATAATTATTTTTCCCCTTTAAAGTACAAGTCAGATCATGCATTACTATTACATACAGCAAAACTGTATTCATGTTTATCAGACCATGAGAATATCATATCGTCCCATGCCGGCTCTCCAAGATTAATTTGGATTAATTTAGGCCGGGCTCACTGAAGTGGATGGAAGTCACTTTCACTTCTTCATCACCTCCCCTTCCCTTGAGCTTATTTATGAACTATCACCATCATGCAGTAACACTTTATTAGCCATGCAGACAGCCCAGAAGGCCTATTAATCTTTCACTTACAGCTTTCCTAATCCACACATGCACCAATGTCTAAAACTCTTGGTTCCCCCCCCCCCAGTGGGGAGATCTTCTGTCGTCTTCAATGACTTAGACAGGACAGAGGAGGTGACGGAGCCCCTTAGAGTTAGCGAGGCGATGTGTCTTCTATCAGCGAGACATCAATACACGTTTTTCACTGGCAGACTTTTTCTCAGAGGTCGCAGCCGTGCTGACAATCTCTAGCTCGATCAACTGTTAGGGCCCGTCTGAAACCGGTAATGATTTTATATGACAATGCAATCGATCCTCTGAGGGGTTGACAACGAACAGAGAAAGCAGGCAGCTCTGCTACCGCGCTTTATACGCCAAACACAATAGAAAGAGAGAGACGCAGACGCCGGTTTGGTTCTTCTGCAAAGTCAATGATCATTTCTCACTCCTGCGGATCGATGCTGTTTTTCATGCCGTCAGTGGCTGATGCACATTATGAGCTGTAGCAAAAATTATAAGATGAACCCTCCCCTGTTCCGCTGCAAAGGCATTGTCTCCGTGCAGTCACCCGGGCAGTGTACACAAAGCCACGAGATGAGCGCGTCTCCAAACAAATAGCAAGTTATCAATATTCATCTGAAGCGAGATGGGGGATTTGGAATGATTAAAGGCTGCAGCCCGGTACAAGAATAAACATGGCAGACTATAGAGGCAAAGAAAGAGCTTTGACAGGGCACCTAGCTCCCCCTGAATGCGATTAATTAATAATAAATGAGCAGAGCACAGAAAAAGAAACAGAAGTAGGAACGAAAAACTTGTGGAAAAATTTCTACGAATCAAAAGGAAGCGATCTTAGGTCCTTTATAGGAAATGAAAGGCATTTAATTCACAGAACTGTGGAGGAAAGATGTAAAATACACAGTTTAACAGGCTTCCCAGCTTGAGTCACCCTAGTGTGTAGCTCTGGCCAAAGATGAAGGGCGCTTGCTGCTTTTCCTCTGCAGCTAATGTCTTTAACCATAGCAACAGGCATCAAAGTACTTTACACTTTGTTGGGAAATAATGCTGGAAAAATAATCATGTTGTGTGCTGCAAATTCTACTGGAACACAGATGGTTTGGTGCAGAAAAGATGTGTGAAGTTCTGTGTCTCTGTTGCAGGTATGGTGCCCACGCCCCAGGTGTGCGTATCAACCCTGGTGACGGTGAGCACGATGGCGGTGGTGGACCTCTACCTGCTGGAGCAGAGCATGCTGGGAGCTCGCGGCATGTCGGGGCCCAGCACGTGGCAGTATGTGGCGGTGCTGGTAGGCGACGTCTGCTTCCTGCTGGCCCTGCGCTTCGTCTCGGCCGGCGTGGTTTCTGAGGCGCAGTCATCACGCCGGGGTTTCGCCAACGCCCTCTGGTTCCTGTTCCTGTCCCTGCTGCAGCTGAAGCTCTTTTTCGTCTGCCACAACTACAGGCAGGAGCGGCGGCCGCCCGACCCGCTGGCCAGGAAGACCCTGACGCTGCTGCTGTCCATCTGCCTGCCCTCCCTGTTTCTCATCCTGACCGGGGCCGATCACATGACTCCGCAGCGCCGGAAGCAGGAGGTACGGAGCCGGCTCCTGTGGGTTGTCGTGGACCTCCTGGATGTACTGGACCTGCAGGCGGGGCTCTGGGAGGCCCAGGGTGGTTCTGGAGGGGCCGTTGAGCAGAGGCTGCCAATCTGGGCCGAGGGTCTGGTGTTCTTCTACTGCTACGCGCTCTTGCTTCTGCTTCCCTGTGTGGCCCTAACAGAGCTGGGAGCCACTGGCCTGCCCGGACAGAGGGGACCCCGTCGGGAGGCTTTGTACCCCTGGCTCAGCTTGGTCACCATTAACATCTTCACCTTGGCTCTTAGGGGAACGGGCATGCTGTGGTACAGAGACTCCCGCGTGTCGACTGTGTTTCTGGGGAAAAACTTGCTGGCTTTGGCTGTGAAGCTGAGCTCCGCGTGGGAGAGGCACAAGCAGGACCGCGGTGCTACAGGACCTGGGACAGTTACTGGAGCCGAACCAGAAGCCTCAACCATGCCAAGCCAGAACTTGGAGCAGGACGAGGGCCAGGCTCAGGGGAAAGCTCCTCCTGCTCATTTCCACACACTAACTCGCTCCCAAAGCCACACTCTGTCCCACGTCAGCCTGGAGCCCACGGCAACACCCTTGGGACCCTCCTTTATCTCCCATGAACTGTAGAGAATCGCACCCAACATGAATGCATGCAAATACTGTGTGTACACACAAAAAAACTCTAAAACCCCAAGCAGACTGAGCCAGTATCACCTCCCAGCAGATAACAGCGGTGGGCAGAACGCGGAGCTGTGGAAATGTATTTGGCACGCTCGTCTGTTCGTGCATTATATCGTGCTCGGAGCAACTTGAAATGCATTGTTGTGATTTGTGGGAGTGCATTTTTAGAGTCAACACTGTGAGCAGCACTGCCAGACTGTAAAGCATATTGTAGAGATGTTGAAGCCTAGTGAGTATTCTCTGTTGTATGATGGAGGCTTGACTACCTTACCTCTCTCGGTTTGGTGTCGTTTGAAATCTTCTCTGACAAATATATTTTTAGACTTATTTCTACTTCTTGTTAAATATCCATTAATGTCTGAGTTCAATTGTATGGTTCTTTGTATAAACTGGATCATTAGATGCCAAAATCTTTGCTGTGACCTTTCAGTACGCATTTTCTGCCATTTCACATTAGAAAAATGTATCACACAGAAGTTAGGTTTTTCTTTTCCTTCGGTACCAAAGAGCCAAGATTGAACATCTTTATGAGGAGAACTCACACTGTATCCCTCTACACTATGGTTTAATGTTTAATTGTACATTTTAGCCCAATCATCGTACCCCAGTTGATGTTTCTCTCGTTAGAACGTTTACACCTCTGAAAAATTTGAGAGTATGCGTTTTTTGTGTGAACAAAACCTAGAAAGGTTTTCCGAAAATCCGATAATCAGTTGGTAACATAAAGTACACCGGGGAAAGTATGTTTGGAGTATGTAAGTGAAAGAAATTGTAAATGCCACACAAGGTGTCGGCAGCAACTGATAGTCTACATATAAAAAATAAAAAAGTCCATAAATTATTTTTAATCATGAACAATGCTGTAATTAAACCCTAAGAAAAACAAGGTACAAACAGGCTCAGAAAGCATAAATCCTGATTCCTTCCAATCAGTGCAAATTACCAACTAGTTCAGTCTTAATTGATGCCCGATAAAAAGGGTTTCTCATTACAGAGATGTCACACAGGAATGCACTCTCTCAAGAGCTTAAACACCTTAATTCCTGCAAAAATACTAATGTGTTTGGTTAGAGACTATTGGTTCCACAATCTGGAAGATAAAAGAGCTTAAGTTCCTTATAGAACTGCAGGACAAAGTTCTACAGGAGGATTTCTGACGGAAAAGTCAAAAGAATGATCACAAAAGTCAAGGACCATAGAGTTTCAAAAATACCTGGACTTAGGAGGTACAACGTTTCTATGTTAAGAATAAGAAATTCACACACAGCATAAGACTCCACTGGTGAAGAAAAAGCCTGTCGAAACTTCATTTTGGTTTAATGTTGAACATTTGCACACCGCAATCATATACTGAGAGAATACTGTACACTTTGGTGGGATGAGACCTGAATGTGAATGGACACACCTTGCAAAGAGGAGGAATAGTACTGCCTGTCATTTAGGGGTGGACGACATCTCGAGATCTTATAAAGTAGTGAAATTTGTTCATATACAATACAAGAATATGTCGTTTATATCGATATAAATAGACCAGTTATCTATCTGCCCTCCTGCCCTTTCGTCAGTCTCTCGCATTTCTTCAGCCGTCTACACCACGTGCTGCATTCAATGAACGTTCAAAATGTATGGTGAGTTCAAAAACTTAGGACATTTAAAACTTATAACAAAAAACACAGAAACAAATACAAGTGACAAACTTATCTTTGATGGTAGTTCGCAAGCAACGTTTGACGCATACTGAACATGCCCAACTTATTTTTTACAAAGTACAAAAAAAAAACCAAAACAAACACTTTATTAATGTAGTCTTCTTGGCCTCTCAGAACCATCCTCCTGGGATGAATTTCAACACCAGATCACCTTTGGTAACCAAAATACTTTTTAATAGCAAAGTTTTAACTATTTTGGTTCAGAAGAATAAACAATATGTTATTAAAAAAAGTAACATTATTAATATATGCTGATACTTTAATTTTACGCAGTTTCTAATGTACATAAACAGCTGTACGACAAAAGCTCATGTGTGGCATTTGAGTCATGTAGCTTTCATTCTAAATTGCTTTTTTTCAATACTTATTGGGAAGAAAAAGAGGAGTAAAAATCCTACCTGGGCAATGGTTGTGACTAGTCGCTTCCAAGTATTGAACACATTTCAATACTTTCCCCACACGTTAGTCCACTTAATGGACAATACTACATTTTTCTAAGTAATATGTGTTAAATTTTCTTCAATATTTGGGGTGTTATTAGGCTGGTTACTGACATACTGGTGCACATTTCACGTCATTAGGCTAATTGAAAATGTATTTATTGAGCAAAACCGGATTGGTTAAATACGTATTTTCTCCACTAACTGCTGCTTCCCCTGCTGATCACATTGACTCTGATCAGGATTCTTTCTGGGTACCTCCCTTTGAAGGGTTTCTGAATCTGTCCCACTGGAGGACGCCCTCGGGGCTGACCCAGAACTCACTGAAGTGACCATTTATCCCTTTTGGCCTAGGAAGGATTTAGAACGCCCTATGGGCATGTTACATCAACAACCACATATTAAAAGATAAGGAGGCAATGGCTGGATGGTAGTAGGAAGCTTTCTTTTAAAAACGTTACCTCGTTTTTGGGTATCTAATAACTTTTAACTGTATTTAATAACTTAATAACTGTGCAGTCATGGAGGTGAAACTTATCATTTGTTATTCCTTTATACAAACATGCCCAGGAAGTCCTTCTTCAATTTAAACTTTTGAAATATCTCTTGCCATTTTGTTACAGTTTCATAAAAAAAGGACATAATTTGGGGAAATTATCAAAATGATCTTAAATTTTCTATAAATAAAGGAGAGAACAACCTTTAAGATGAGGTAGACTCACCTTGATGTCATCAATTTATTTTGGTCATGTCGGCAAACATGCAAACACTTCTGACTGGTGACCTTTACCATAGCATGAAGGGAAAGGTCGAGCCATTTAAACGCACGAATTGGCAGGTGAATGGCTTAAAAAGAGGAAAACAGAAGAAATCAATAAATGCTGCAGCCTCCATATCTGTCAAGCTTTCTGGAAGGCCACTAAGCTTGTCAGAATAAAGCGGTAAAATTAAACATGTTCTTGGCCTTATCTATCGATGAGCAGTCGAAATCAGATCAGGGTCTCCATTTAACATGCTATTAAGAACAGTGGGTTCATGCTCTAACTAAAAGGGAACCAAGGCTGAAATCAGTTTGTAATTCCTTCTTTCTGAATGAAACTTTGGAGCAGAGGAATCAGGGGTCCTTTTTAATTGAGTTGCAAAACTGCAGTTGCATCTTTGCCGTGACTTGCACACGAAGTCAGTTATCCTGAAAAGATTTTAGCTCGGTGAAGCAATTTACTTTCACAAACAGGACTCTGCAAATATCCTACATAATACCTAATTTCTATACATTTTGCTTCAATGTAAATCATATAATCTTTTGGGTTAATGATTCTTTTTTTCCACAACTTTCAAAGCTTTGATTTCACTATGGAACCTTTTTTTCACCAGTTTTTTGTCCGGTGCCCATCTGTAAAGACTGTTTCAGCTTCAGCCATGAAAAGGCTCCTAAACTTAACTTATGAACCGGTACTTCACCAACACATAGCAGAAAACTTCAAAATAAACGTAATTTTAAGCTTCGGAGGTTTTGAAATTTATATCACAGAATGCATGTAAAAAAACAAAGACAAAACTGTTTGCCAGACCTCCTATCTTATTTAACCACCAAAAAATTAGTTTCCGTTTGTCCTTTATCTCAACTTGTCCAGACCCACATTTTCCTGAGTTTGCAGGTCCTTTTAGACAAATTGATATCTCACATTGGAATTTCTCTGGACAGCAAGGTACGACAAAGGCTAGAAGTCTGGAAAACAAATCTTTCTTTGTACCCTTTTCAGACCTTAAAATAAATCCCATACTTTCCTAAACTAATACAAACTTAAGGAGTTGTTGGTTGTAAACTAGACATATAGCACAAGTCTTGTGTTCAGGTCTTGCCTGGATATTTTTTTTTTCTTTCTAAAAAACAAACCATCCAGAAACCATCTATCTGCTTTAGATCAATATAGGCCTGAGATGCCTTCTTTGGGTCTACACTCGTCTATTTTACATATTTCAAATGGACAATATCCAACAAGAACTGGATACAGCATGGGTTAGAAAGCAGCCAAAGTCCAAAGAAACGCTATTATGCCTTGGGAAATACTGGAGAACTAGTAATAACCACTTTAAAATGGTTTAAACAAAGTCTGGCTCCTTGGAATGAAAGAAACAACAAAAAACCTTTGATGTCAAGTATATAGATGCCGTCTTCATACCTGCAATCTTTCTCTGTATGCACATCAAGCATTTCTCAAGCTTAAAGTAACACAAACTACACAAAACGCAGGTGTATTTTACTACGTTGTTTACAAAATGTTAACGGCGATCTAAGTAATCCCTTTACATTTTTTTAAAACCACGTTTGATGTGATTTCTACTTATCTCTGAGTCTGTCAGTCATTTTTTTAAAAGAAAAAAAAAATGCTTCTGATCTCTTAAGATGAAAGTGGGCTTTTTTAGTTTTTTTTTTTACAAGTGATAGAGCCTTTCATCTGTAAGTGTTTCGAGATGCTGGGCGTCACAGGGTTGAGATCTGCTGTACGGTTAAGTGCCTTGTTTCCTCATGGAGCGACGAGAGGAGTACCCATTCGGTGTAACCATGTGGAACTGGGACATTCGCTGTGTGTAAACTGTGAAGCTGGTTTCTGAAACACCTTCAGAGTGCAAACTAATAAACGTGTTTCATACCCACTGGATGTTGACACTTCATTTGGTATTGGGTGTTACTGGCGCACAGGGAGGAAAACAGCAGGGCTTCAGTAGGAGGGCTGTCTTGTCAAGCTACAGCAGCATGGGAACGCATTTGCTCCCTCAGACATTTATTCTGTTTTTCTCTTTGTTGTCGCTTCCTTCATCACCTATTGTGATGTGACATATTACTGTACAGCTGAGTTTAATTTAACAAGCAACGTCCAGGTCTGATTACTACCAGACTTGAATGATCAAGAAATTACCAAAGCCCTGTTCACACGGTTTGCTTTTCAGCCGTCACAAAGGACAATTTCAAGTCACACTGTGTGAGCTCTAGAGAGGTGGTGCACTGTACGGTTCAAGGTATTAGTGAGTCAAACTGTAACGACGTCTAGTCATGACCATACATCACTAAAAGCTGACGGGTACCGAAGATGGCACCAATAAAAAGGCAATATACACTCAATAAAGAATAATAAAGAAAACGCTCAATAACCGGTTGGAGGCCCCGTCAGTTCGTCAGCATGGGGACGGGGATTTGTCTTCCACCGGGAAACTAGTAGTGCGTATTTACTACAGTAGTTGCCTACACTGGGTTTGGCTAGCATTAGCAAACATAAAAAGAAAGTTAAAAGTATATATTTAACTGCTTACCTGGTACTCATACGTCTTCCGATATCTTTCTCCAAATAAGGTCCAAAATCTTCCTGGCTTTCTAAAAAGACGAAGATGCTAATTGGTTGACGGCCCGTTTGCTGCCCCAAAGTTCCGTTTTCCCAACTTCACACAGGAGCTGCTCGGATGGTCCGTCAACGCGTCCGAGCAACTGCTGCGTGGATTCGCTGATGCCAGCTTGGACGACATGCACAACTTGCTGCGTAGCAGCTTGGCACCTACTTAATGCGTAGGTACCATAGACTTTTCAAGTTTTGCATGCTGACCGATGTGAACGTGCCGTACGGCAGCCAAAAACAACAGGAACCACGATCCACCAATGGAGATAACATGGAATAGTGGTGGACCTTCCTAGGAGTGACTAATCTACCAAAATTACTCTGAGAGTGCAATAACCACTCATGCAGGAGGTCATTAATTGGCTTAGAACATCTAAACCACTGCAGGTTTCACTTCAGGTCAGTTAAGGTCAGGACGTCACATTTCAACAATGAGAGCGTAAAACTGGGCTCGAAGTCAAAGTAAACCTCCTTGCGGACCTAAAACAATACAAACGTAAAACACATCTTGTTGACCCCAGCAATTCTAAGACAATATTCTGTGGGGTGTTTAGACAAAAGTGTAACTTTCGCAAAGTCCTGCATCCTGTTACGTCTGGTATGGTGGTAGTAGAGTGAAGATCAGGGATTTCTTTGCTGTGTCACGACCTAGATTACTTGATGAAATCAAACAAAGAAAGCTTTCTTGTGGCCTTGTTGAAGTCAAATCCATTGAGATTGAACAGCTTGTTTGAGCTTAAAACCTTAAAAGAGAGGGTCAATATTCCTCCCCAGTGGTGTAAGAATCATTGACTGTTCCTGCTTTTTAACATAAAAACAACCAGGGAAAAATACTTTCTTCGATAAAGCTGGGATGTTTTGGATACCGTTTTACCTTTAAAAAATTAAATCTGGATTCCAAAACTGGGTCCTGTATTTATTTGGGTTATCTTTGATATCAAAATGTGTTTAATGATTGCAAAAACAGAAGAATTGAGGGATCTGACACTTTTTCCCAGCACTACATAAATCAATCAGCTGAAATCCTGAAGTCGGAGGATTTCAGGTTTTTCTCCTGCGTTTCTGGCTGCATGAAGTCTGCCAGAAAGCAGTAATTTATCACAATTATGCCTTCTGCCCCAGCAGCCCAGATCTTCTTGCTCAGATGATCCGGCGTGTTGTCTGTCTTTAATGGCTAAAAAAAAAAGGTTCCAATGTGATTGGGGTGTCTTAAGGCCAAAAGTAAACACGTGACATCTTTTTTTCATGAATGCACCTGTCGTTCCCATTTCTGAGCTTTTATGGATCGCGCTAATTGAAACAGTCTTTTTTTGTCAAATAGGAAGTGCTTACTTTGACTGATAGAAGCTTGATTTCAGAGGACGTATTAAGCCTAATGCACGCTCCTTCACAGAAGGATGTTCATTTATAGTCCCTACAGGGAATTTCACTCTGGTTCAGGGAGACCTTTAGGGAGAAACCTCAGAGGGATAACCAACATAGCAGACGGCATGCAGCCTCCGTCTTTCATCTCTCTCCCTGCTTTGTTCGCTCTACATTTCAAACACATGCACTCTGCATGCAGTCCCTGTTGGGCAACTTCTCATATTTCTATTACACTAAAAGCACCGCCTGCAAAGGCAGCAGCCGCGGCAAATGACTGCCTCCTAGAATTTGTTACACCTGTTAAGCCGCAGATACAATGCTCAGCATTTTTACCTTGTCTTTCACCGTCTCATAACTTGGTCTTCAAGAAAAGCGCATGAGCTGCTCCTTCTGTTCGCTTTCTTCACTCCCATCCTCCTCATTCTTCTTATCCATTCACCTGTGCTAATTTCACTCCAACTCGTAATTATTCTCATACACCAAAGTTGTCAGTTCCTCTTTTTTGTCTCCAGTTCCCCCTTTTATTTGTCTCGTTTGTTTAAATTTGCCCCGCAGCCGACAGGGAGCCTACCTCTCTGCGCTTCCCTGTCAGGGGTGGTTAGTCAGAGCCGGGGGAAGAAAAAAAATGAGGAGAAGAGGATGGCGAAGATTAAAGGGCTGGGGCAGCTGCCTGAAGCAGAATGGCTCTCGAGTGCCATTTATCTACTGCTTCCCTCCGTGTGTTTCGGGATGGAGCACAAAGCCAGGACACAACATCCTGACAACAATGATGCTTCCAACTAGAGGCACCTTTAAACAAATCTATGGCTTCGTTCTGCTTCACTGAGCCGTCTCTTACAACCCACATCACCTCATTACTCCAATGCATAAGAGCTCAAACGAACCTGTCTGCACACAGAGGCCGCACTTAACGGACAGACGTCTAAATCATTCATCATGCCGTCAGCACCACTGCTTTAGGAGAGAACTTCAAAGTAAAACTCTAAAAGAAGAAATGATGCAAAAAGAATCTGATATGCAACGCAACACTGCGGGCAAACGAATACTAATACAGGTCTCAGATGTAACGGTGACATTAATCTAAGGGCCAAAATATAAGGCGAAAAAGGTTTTTAGCATTATTTCACCTACCTGAAAAAAATTATTAAACCCAAATGCTTTGCAGCTTTTGATCTCAGGTCATCGGATTGGACATCTTGCTGCGGTTTTCTGTTTTTAATCAACGTAAACCTAACAGTGGTGTAATGAGAATTCAACTCAGAAAGAAAATTATGCTTTATAGAAAATCTAAAGAATAAAAGTAAGAATTAAGATCCCAATATATTCAAGAATTAAGCTTTCTTTTTAAGAGTAAAGTCTAATTAAAATATGCATTATAGGATAAATGCTTTGTAAAGTCCTGAAACATACTCATGAGACTCATTTCAGTCACTTGACATCCTTATGGGCAGATAAAATGTTCGTTAGCAGTCATATTTACTTCTCAATTCCAGATATAAACATATAACATAACACATAAAAACTGCAGTTTTTTTATTTGGCCTTCTTTTTCAAGACTTTTGCTCAGTCTTTTGATTGTGGTGTGCCTTGTTTGGATAATTATTCTCTCTGGTGTTGGATGCTGAGCAGCTGGAAAGATTATAACTTCTACTTTGCTTTTGGAAAGTTAAGATGCGTAACTGTTGGAAACCAGATGTTCATTTTACCACTGGGAGAAGCTGATTAGCATCTCAAAAAGCTTTAAAAAACTCTTGAATGATAACCCCAAAATCCCAGAGGAGTTGAAACGGAGGCTTCATGGTTGCAGAGCAGGACAAAAAGAGGAGAGAGAGACGGAGGAAGTACAAAACCATCTCTGCCATTGCTCAAAGTGGGCAAGGATCATATCCCCAACTGTAGATTAATGTAAATAAGCTTTGCTTGGAAAAAAACTTATGGATTCATCCAGGACATCCAGGATATTTACCTGTTATCATGTCATGACAGTCACTAGATGGTCATACAGCGACAGTCTTCAGTCAGAGGCCTAATCAAACTGGTTGCAAGACTGACTGCTACCAGAGATTCTTCCTGTTCACAGCATCACAATCCACAAAGACTTTTCGAAGTCACTAGGGTGACATGAGTTACAACAACATTTAATTTCCATTTCCATTTTAATTTCCAATCGATACACTGTATATTAATTATCCATATATTATATTGAATGCACATAAACAGTTACCATAAATATTTAAATTAAAGCCTATATTTGGCAGATTTTCCAATTTAGGGAAAATTTTTCTCATTGTGTAAAAAGTTTTACACCTCTCTGTCAAACTGAACTATTAATCACTTAATTAGGCAATAATATGATCTATTGTTAATTAAGAGTTTGTTTTTTGTTTTGGGGTAGGCTACTGCTTTGAATCAAATATGTCAAATATATCAAATTTGCTGTCAGAAAAAAAACCTCTTTGCATTTAAAAGAGCTCAAACTCCTCAGAGTTTCTGGAAATGTTAAGAGTGATCAGATCCAATGTTCGACACATTCTGAGATAAATTAAAGGAACAGAAAAGTGAAACTGAAAAGATAAAAAGGCTCGGAACATCTGAGAGATAACAGAGGTTGCGGATCACAGGAGCCTCTCTCATAGAAAATAAAACTTTAACTGCAAAGCCAAATGAAGCACAGGCCTCAGGATGCAGACACTAAAAGAGGAATTCACAGGAGCAAAGAGTCTGAGGAATGAAAGGGCAAAACTTTAACACAAGGTATCCTAAAAGCAAAAACATTTCTGAACTAGCATATCTTGGAACAAGCAAACAATTATCACAGTCTACAGAGATTTAAATGGAAAATATAAGGGGAATGGCTGACTCATGGAATGTGGTATAACCTTTAATCTTTAGAACAACATGAAAGCAATTCAATGGTCGTGCTTCCTACTCCTCATTTTTATTAATTACATAAAACAGAAATAACCAGATGAACCCTGAAGTGGTTATAAGATTTCTGTTGGCTCAGATTCATCAAAACACTGCAGGGTTTTGACGGATGAGATGATGCTTCAAAGTTCTAATGATCCAAAATTGTTCTGATCCAGACCAGAGGATGATGGGATGGAGGAAATGATCATCAAAATATTACAAAACTAACAAGAAGAAAAGAATAAGGAGAATGCCTGGATTATACACAATATGATGAATAAAATGCCATCTGTAACACAATGGGAAACCCGTTTGACGTGCATTCATGGCTTCTCATCAGTCATGCTTATTGATGACAGAAAACAGACGCAACCAGATGAATTTTGAAGTGTTTACAGAGTTCCTGTCTGCTCAGCTTCTGATGACTGATGAGATGACGCTTCAGAGAGAGTTCACAAAGAATCTAAAACGTATACCGAGAAGTTTTCTTCGTGTGGGTGAAATCCCTTGTATCGGATTAATAGGATGCCTGATTATGATGCGATTCACATGCATTTAACCTACTGCAAATATAACTGAAAGAAATAATGGGGAACAGTGTGAGGATGACTCTGCATAATATGGGTAAAAAAAACCTGAAATCACAGCAGCTGGAGGCGGCGCGCCAAATGAAATATAAAACTATTGGTATCAGGTGATGCATGAAGCCTGACTCACCTTATTTAAACAAGGGAAATGAAAATAAAGATTAAACAGTAATTAATGTCATGATATTGTATAGATATTCAAAAGCAACGTATAAACTTATATTTTCATTTACTCATTTTTTATTCGAATGGCACCATTAATAATGACAGTAAATCTTTTTTGTACAGTATGGCTGATAGTAGCCGTTTTCACCTTCGTTTCATTGAACCAACTAAATCTGTTAATAAATCTGGATGTGTTAAAGGGCCTATATCATGCTATTTTACAGATTTCAACATTTTGAATAGACATATATATGATAAAACGTTACCGACGGTGTAATATAGTATTAATTTGTCATGACATTTTGGACCGGGAAGTAAAACGTATTGTTTCTCTGTAATCCCGCCTCCAGATCCTCCAGCTACTGTTCTTAGGAATGTAGGAAAAAGTCCCGTAATCCATGCAGCCAAACTGTTGTTTTCACAGAGACATTTTAGAAAGTAAATTTCCAACAAAAAGAAAGTGGTTCCAGCTGCTAAAACCGGAGCAGCTATCAGCTTTGATAGGGGGGCGGGTGTGTTTGCAAATCTACCAGAGGTAAGATGCTCTCTGGGAGTTTTCTGCAGGGGAGATGAAGACACCTCTGGCACATCCTGGTGGTAACTAATGACGTAAAATAAATCACTTTGTTACCACTCAGTTGTTTGCCAGGAGAGGGAGGGGCAGCTGCTCAGAAGGGCAGGATTCAGGAGAATTACTTAGACATTCATGAATTAAGCCAAAAACCACTCTGGCACGGTTTTTTATGAGAAGATTGTATTACCAGATGGATAAAAATTCCAAAAAATAGATTTTGAATGATATAGGCCTTTCAAGTATGAAACAGGTTGGAGCGTATAAAATGCTCTGGCAGTTTTTCTACACTTAAAGCCGAATGCACGTCTATCGACAGCCGACAATTCGAATTCTATTGGGTAAAAAAATTTGATGGTGATTGTGAATTGCATAGGGATCT
The DNA here is from genome assembly GCA_028564705.1 of Apricaphanius iberus. NCBI lineage: Eukaryota > Metazoa > Chordata > Actinopteri > Cyprinodontiformes > Aphaniidae > Apricaphanius > Apricaphanius iberus. The sequence goes on along the minus strand of JAPXFQ010001324.1, from coordinate 485,140 downwards.
ATTGGTAGAAGGAGGAACTTAAGAAAGATAACAAATGTGGAACACTAGACTTTAATCATAGTACTGAACTCCACAATCATTTCAAGGATATATAAAACTTTGAAAAAACACAATATATAGTCTTACTCACAGTATTGCAATATATGTCAGTGTATCGTATTGTCCACCTTGTATTGTGAGACTTATTGGTAGAGAAGGTCCATGTAAGGAGACGTTAAAGAGTGACTGGAGTTCTGTGCGTAACTGAATTATATATCTACTTGCAAAACAGGGAAAGTTTGTGTCGTTTCATAATTAGAAATCTCAGCAAGGAAATATCAAATGTAGGGTTCCTCAAATGTCCAATTTCAGGCCACTTTCATTTAGCACCAATATGATTCCCCTTCCACAGATTATGAGTAATTCAACATCATCATGGATAGAATTTAAATTTTTCTGCGTCACCACCTGACCATAGTCGAAGACATCCACTGAGTGAGTGTCTCCACAATATCCATGAGCATATTGGTCACATACTGATATAATCCAATTTAATACAGAAAAGACAGGAGTCTTTTTTTGTCCCCCAGAAATAAGTAACCGGCTTGATCCGATGACATTAAATACCAGAACATCATGGACAGACAATTGAATTTTACAAAGATTTAAAGTTGCAAGGTAACATCGTAAAAATTATCACCATATAAAAGTTTTCATATTTGTGATGTTTTAAATTTTTTGTATTAATCTAATGCATTTCATCTTTTTGCCGTGATTCGTATCTCTGTGTTTTTGTCTTACTGTAAAACGTTTTTAAGTATCTTATGAAAAAATTATGCTATGCAAATAAATTAACCTTGTAAAGGGAAGCAACCTATTTTTGGCTACCTGAACAGAAAGCATTACTAATGAACCAGCTAATATCAGGTTATTGCTACAACATAAGCCTCAAAAGTACAAAAACGCATTATATTCTGTGCAGTGAGCATGCTTACTTAAAAAGTACTACGAAATGTATTAATAATAATCTTAAAAAATCTGTCTGAAATCTGAGATTAATGTAAAAGATCACTTTGATAGTTGGAAACTTAATATGTTTAACAATTTTAGCAGCAGAAGCTTAATAATATACAGTAGCGCTGTGCCTTTTGGTGTGACGGACGACCAGTATGGGTTTTTTTCTGCATGCAGTCAGCATGTGCTCTCTTGCTTCCTTTCACAGACTAAAAACATAACTTTTACCTTAATGGTTTACTCTAAATTGCCTTTAGGGATGAGTGTGTGCGTCCGTGGTTGTCCTGCCTGTGTGTCTCTGCCCTGTCGACCTATCCAGGGTGTTCCCCACCTCTCGCTCAGTTACTGCTGGGGACAGGCACCAGTGATTCTCCAAGGATAAGTGGGTACTAATGGATGGACACTTGATCGAAATTCTAAAAATCCAAACCTAAAGACTCAAATATAACATGAAAAGTGAAAAAAATTCTGCGTGCAAAATGATTCAGCGGAGTCTGGAATGCATTACTTAACATGCTTTTCACTCAAACAAAATATCATGATAGGACGCCGCGATGAACGGGTATTCAAAGGTGAAACAAGCCATAAACACAGAGGGGGTAAATGCTGCAAACTCTAAGCTTTAAAAAGAAATCACTGCTTCTAAACAGACGTAAAAAAATAACTCCAATCTTGGAATTTAATTCCAAAAATTTGGAAGGGAAGCTGCATCCAAAAATACTCACTACTCCCACTGTCGCAGAAGCATCACTGGCACGTTTTAAAGGATACCAGAGCTAGGAGGAAGGATTAAACTAAAAAAAATTGTCACAATTGTTTAAATTCTCCTGTGATCTTAATGCGAGCAGCAAATGAAAACAGATAGACTCTGAGCCAAGAAAAGGCTTTCGCTTTAAAAGAAAATAAAACATTCTGTGGTAGACTTACATTATGCAAAATCAAGTAACAAGCTTTGATAGTTAATCTTCAATCAGTTTTGAAAGTTCCCACGGTACCACAAATGGAAAAAGGATGATTATGTGATAATCACAGTGAGCAGCACATTTGGCTCAGGAGGAACACAGAGATCTACTGTCAGTCTAAAGGTAAGAAAGGATTTAGCTAAGCCTTAAATTGATGTGAGGAAATGTTTTAATTTATTATACATACAAGCAACAAAGTGAGCATAAATAAATAAATGTTTGTTTTTTTCAGTCCGCAGTACATTTAAGCAGAAATTAAAATGAGAACAAACAAACGTACAACTACCTACAGCTACTTTTAATTCCATCCATCCATCCATCCTACACCCTGGACAGGTCGCCAGTCCACCAAAGGGCAACACAGAGACACACAGGACAACCACGCACACACACACTCATACATAAGGGCAATTTAGAGACAGTCATGACCTAACAGTGTTTTTATTTTTTTACTTTGGCTCCAGGGCCACAGGGAGAACATGCAAACTCCATGCAGAAAGACCCAAGGCAGGAATTCAAACCAAGGACCTTCTTACTGCAAGGCAACAGCGCTACCATCGTCAGCCTTTCTTGCAATTAATCACAGAAAAAGTATTAGGGTTTATTTTAGCTCTAGTACACATCACAGCATACTCAAACAACTTTCCATATTTTTTAGAATTCACACCATAGAGACTTAAAAAAAAACTAGAGGGAAGACCGTATCTGTGATTAGTTTTTCCTTCACCTAAAAACATGCCATATCACTGTGAACTTGTTGAAAACTTTAAGAGTCTCTCAAAAGATAAAACTATGTAGGACAGATATCAACTGTGAAAAAAAGAAAAAAGGATGTTAAATATTTACGCCATATTCAAAAAAATCTAAGTAAAAGTCCTTACTGGCACAAGAGGAAAACTCTTATAGTTAGTAAGAGGAGCTCCAAATCCTGTTTTACAAACTGGAAGGTAAAACAGGATTTGGAGCTCCTCTTACTAACTATACCATAATTTTGGCCATTCTTAATGGTTATAAAGGCAATATCATCATAACTTGATATAACGGAATAAAGCTTTGAACAAATAATCAAACATTTGCCAACTACATAAGTTGTAACTTATTGAGCACGACTTTAGAATACAGACAGTGGACTCTGTACTTTATGGACTGGTGCTAGCAGAACCACTTCCTGAAGAGGGAAAACCAAAGAGTTGGTGTGGACTTCCGCAGGCACAGACCCACCGCACTGACACCTTTGAGCATCCAGGGAGTCGACAATGAGATACTGGACTCTTAAACGAGCATCTTTATCTGTGCTTATTAGTTCTAAATAATCAAAGATTATCTCCTATTGGCACATATTAGAAGTTCATAATTCATTCCAATCTCATTCAGACGTACACTTTATTCACTTTAATAAAAACGTTCCTGGTTGCTGCACTGTAGCGGAAACAAAAATATAACACAGATGTGTTATAAATATTTAATTGCATACAACCCACGTTTTAGTAAAGAGCAGCTTATTAAAAGGAATCTGCTTATTCAAAGATTCGGTTGATATTTAAATCAGTCATTTAGCTGCTAAAAGCTCCCCTACCTTCATGCTCATAATCATAATCAAAAGCAGAGAAGACGGAACCAAACAACAGAGAAAGAAGCCAGTGCACATAATCATTTGGTCCATTTGGAAATGTATTCTGGCACCTTAAAGGCACAACTCGAGTAACTATAACCTTTGCTTTACTGCAATGTGAAAAAATTGTATTTCAAACACTGAATAACTTAGTGAACTCAGCTGAGGGAAAACAGTCATCTGCAAAGCCACTGTGCACAAAAGCTCTTTATGAATTATGCAAAATTTAGGAAGAAAGAAAAAGAAGAAAGAGCAGGTATGGAAGCAAGCTGCAGGGATGTTTGGGGCTGAATTACTCTCAGCTACTTGATGCAAATCTTAAATTATTCAGCAGTAATCCTGCTTACAAAAATTAATTTGCAATATCTGAACTAATAAGTCGGGTGCGGTTGTCTGCTTTGTTCTCACAGTAACCCCACTATTAGGGTTGGTGCGCAATGGAGCACAGATGGAAAAAAAAGGAGATTAAAAAAGTTGGAAGATCTCTTGAGGAAGATTATCAGAAGAACAAAAAGTCTGAAATGTGATTTCTCAGGAGTAACAAGCTGATGGTCCTGTTGTGACTCCCACAGCCCTTCTTTCCAAACATCAATCAGAAAACAGAGTGGTGGATATAAATCAATTCAAGGAACAAAGCAGGAAGCTTTTGGAGAGAAAAGGCTGAAAACCGAGACGTGAAAAATTTACAACTTAGCACCGGCACTGACTAAGCCAACTTTTGCTGTGGGCCTTTGTTTTTGTTGTTATATTGAAACAGCAAGAAATACAGACTGTTTGCACAATCATGAGATGAGTATTTTATTCATGTTTTCAAACTCTAGCTGTATAAACTTGAATGCTTAATGGATGCTCATAACGTGATTTGTGTAATGAGGGAAGGTATGCCACTAGAAGATCAACACCTAATATCAAAACTGTGCATAATTATAGTCAGCTTCTTAGGGAACACTGGCCAAAAAAAGTAATAAAATTATGAGAAAATCTTTCAGAGAGACCCAGCAATTATAAAAAGACCTTATTACTTGGGTAAGATCACAGAATAATCCAATAATTTGTTGAAAATAATAAACAGAGAAAGGCAAATGTTGGGGAAAATACGCAAATTACCCAGCAATGATTTGAGAGGAATCAAACATGAAGATACGAGGAACCAATTATCTTCAAAGTCCTCTTTTATTGCAGAGGAGCAACCTGCCTGGAAGCCCAGAGGCAAAAGGTGTTCAGGGCCGAGAGCCTGAAACTCTACCACCACTGAAATAAAACACAGTGTGGTGCATAATACCTGATTTGTAACCTGTGTCAGCCCGTTTGTGTGTATCTTCAGGTACTTGCAACTGTACGTTGAAATGTAAATGTTTGAATTACGAGTAATTTCTTGATATTTGTGTACATTTGAACACATAGCTGCAAGTACCTGACACACAATGTATTTTACAGTTTACAAATCAGGTTTTAAACATACAAGTACCCAAAGTTACGGACAAACTGACTGACGCAAGTTACAAATCAAGTATTACACACACATAATGTGAGCCTATTTTCTCTCCATATAAGATGAGCACAGATTGTTCTAAGGTTTCTGTGATGGGACAAAAGTACCGTAACTCTTGGACGAAATTGATCTGCAGCGTCTGTAGAGCTCCTATTCAACTATTATATTTGGTTTATTATCGCAAAGTTTAGTGTTTTAGTGCGTCAAGGATAGGTTCAAAACATGACAATATTTACCTGAGCTACTGAAACATTTTTCCAGGACAACTTCCTCCACCGCTACTTGCTATAACATCAGACCGCAGTGACATTTGTTTTACGTTGGATATTCAACTGACATTCAGTCTATGGTTCGCTTAGAGACCATCATCAAATTCTGCTGCAGCTCAAGTCACTTGCTCCTTTTTGTGGTTTAAAAGGAGAGAGGGCTGGGCAACGGCGCAGCATGGGTCAGCGTTAATGATTTGTTTGGAGTAAGTAATGACTGTTGTATTAAACTACCAGATAGTATAATAAAAAATGAAGGGATAAGTTTTTTTCCTTCTTTTTTAAAAATCTAACTTTTTTATCAACCCCTTTTTTTTCTATTGCACCACACGTCTTTCGATTGATAGATATTTATATTGAATGATCGTCCAGCCCTAATTATAAAATTTTTTTTTGTTAATGCAAATCAAGAAAAGACGGATTTTATTTATGAATGTTGTTACAAAAACGGACCTTGACGCTTGATGCTGGTTTTCCATGTTTAACAAAGATGGCTGCTTTCAATCTTCTCTCGACTTGCAACTTTTTCTGAACCATGAAAATCATTGCACATTATCAGCCGTGTAAATCCTCTCTAAAAATGCTTATAACTGACTATTTTAATAATTAAGTTAATAATTTAAGTTTTTTATGCCAGCAGTTACTTTGTATGTTGTTGCATTTATCCACAGGTCCATGTGAATATTATCGGATATCAAACCGGTCCGTGGCAAAAAGATACAAATTCAGTTTGGGGACCACTGCTTGGGGGAATTGGTGCAACTATCATAAATAGGACTCCTGGACTTGCTGCTTTATAATTGCCATCCAGAAGTCTGTCAAATAGCATTGGAGCTCTACATATTTTAGCTTCTCAAGCTGCAATTCCTTTTAATATTTAAAAGTTCTCCATGAAAAATAATTATCTTACTATAGGAGCATTTAAAAAATAATAAATTGGGGTTGTGTCTCAAAAGAAAAATCTGCGAATACTCAATCGCATATAAACCGAAAGTCACAGTACGATTGCTGGACTTTCTGGTACACACACAGAGACTAAAGTTTCAATAATAATCAATCTTTTAATAATTAAGTCCATAAAAACCCCACAAACACAAACCAATACCTGCTTTTTGAACATCACCACACAAAAACTGTCAGTTGTCAAAATTCTGCAGCATCAGGCTGACAGACTTAAAGTCCAGGAAATGCAGTTTGGTATTAAACCATGAAGCAGAAAACTGATGTTAAAACACACAGAAAAAAGGAACAACCTTCCCTTGTTATTTCCGGTCAGATAAACCAATGATACCATATTGCCAGGCATCTGACAACTTGCCTAATATGGAAATCAGGAAACTAGTCCAACAAATTTAATCGCTAAATTACTTACATTTTTGAGGAATATTGATCAATAGAACAATGAGAACTGAGGCAATTTGGAAGTGATTTGCCATCAGTTTTCTTCCACTAAATTCAACAATTTGTGAGACGTTGGGAATGCAGCCATCGCACCTGACACAGAAAAAAACCCCTGAAACGACTAAAAACGGTACAAAACCTCTTGCTTTATCATTAATCATCCACCACTTTTACACTAATTATTCCATTATAATAGGAACTCCTCTGAAAGTGACAAGCCAGCTATCCCCGTGGCAACCCTTCCAACACCTCCCGCTTAAAACCCCTAAAAGCCAGCAGGATTGTGAGTCCCTGCCTTCCATGTCTAGATTCATACAGAAAATCAGGATGAATTGCGCTTTCACCCTCTACAGGAGGTCTCTATCCACCAATCGCTCGCCGCAGGTGGGTGGTAGACGCTTGACAGCTGAAACCAGAGCCAACTTGGGGAAAAGGTAAAAAAAAACGAATTAAGAGTTTCTGGGTGACAAGAAATATGAAGAGTCCACTAACCTGCACGGAATACTGGTACTTATACTACAAAAGCCACAAGGTTGCACAATTGGAAAGAAACTAAATTCAGCAGACGTTTGTGCACATTAAGGATTATTACTGCTATGCAGTTAAAAGCTTTATCCTCAGTTACTTTTCTGTTAAGTTAGATTTGTTTAGATTTTCAGTGAGAAAAGTTACATTTCTGTTATATAAAATAAGATGATCTTAGAAACTACAATATGACCTACATGTTAGCCTACACTATCAAAGGAAAGCAAAACCTCTTTCTTTTGAAGTGTATTGTGCATCATACCAATAAAATCATCCATTATTCCGGTTTCTAAAATGATTAAAATCTAACTTTAAATGTAAAAAAACAGGAGATTGAAGACCGTCATTGTTAATTGAATAAAATTTGAAGCTAGACAAAATAATGCAATTACACCAGGTACATCGATATTTTGCAACTTTAGCAGCAATAGGACAAAGATCTTCCTTTTCTGTAACTCACATGCTTTCATTTGTACAACACTCATCATTACTGGCATTACCCAATTCTAAAAAAAACCTTCAAAACAGTTGGCCTCTCATTTAACCCATTCATGGTCGACTGCGAGGGACTCTTCTGTTTCTGTGGCTCAAATCATCCGTTCTCTGCCATCTGTCTCTTCACTTTTTTCTGTTATGCAGTGGTTAGTTTTTTTCCAACATGCTGAGGTGCATTATGGTGTCATTGTCCCAATAGTATTGTGGTTTATTTAGATTTAACTCTGCAAACTTAAGTCCTACTGCCAGGCTTATAAAGATTTATGTTTTTGTTTGTTTAAGCACACAATCTGAATTTGGGTCCTTTTCTGGCACATCTATTCTTTGGTAGATTGGCAAAAGTCTTAAATGTTTAGTTGTACAACCCTTTTCAGGTGGATAGGCAGCGACAACTGAATGTCAAAGGTCTTTTTAACTCGACACTGTAGTAACTCACATCTGTGAGCAAATACAGTTCTGTAGAGAAGTGGTTCAAAAACGTTTCATTTTATAATCCACAAAATTAAACACTAGAAAGCGCGTGACACCGACTGTTGGTGTAGGATTCAAGTATTTTTGCCTAGTCAGTTAAAAAGAGTTACAATGCCAATATAAGTGTATTTTATCAATTTAAGTCCATTTTTTTAAATCTATTTGCTGTTTCTGGTATTGCTGTAGAGCAACTATCTTGAATCTTTTAGATGCATCCTGTTTGCAACACCCCTGAAACGAATTAACGGCTCATTATGGGCCTCTGTAGAGCTAAATTAAGCACCTTAAATTAGGTATGTTGGAGCAGGGATACAAGTTGAAGGATATTAGTTCTCAAGGGCAAGAGTTGGTAATCGATACTCCAGGCCAACAAACACATAAAACTTCTGCTTTTATAGAAGTGGTCGTCAAGGGTGGTCGACTGGACGATTGGCTGATACCTTCACAAGTTGTTTAAGAATGATATAGTTTTTTCTTCTTCTAGTCTATTAGTTATTTTCTTCATTAATACATAATTCTTCAATATCGGGATTTGTGTTCCACATTGGCAAATCAGTCCATGTATGTTTAACTGATTAGATGCTCACAGAGACTATGAGGCTTGTAAAATTAAACAACTCTGCCTGAAGTCAAAAATATTCTTCCTATCAACATGAATTGGCTCCCTGTGACCTTGTATGGCATCCTAATCTCCCCCCGGGAGAAACTTGCTGACAGCTGCTCCTATCCCACCACCCTCCCTTCAAATGGGACTTAAGACTCTCATAGAGAGTTGAAGGAATTTTACTGATTACTGACAGGCACAAGGCATGCCAGAACGTCAATGAACACATACACACATTCCCCTTACCTCAATGCCAGTCATCATGCGCCTTGACCCTGAATCCTAGTTTATACTTCTTCGTCTACATCGAAACGGATAGACGCAGCGCCATCATCCGTCGACGCAAAGGCGCTCTGTTACCTATGCAAGAACGCATGGTGCAAAGCCTAATTTTCTAACCAGTCTCCGTCAACAGAGAGCGTATGCCTGTCATTGGTCAGCTCAACAACAGCCAGAGACGGTGCTCTATAGTCAATGTAATCAACAGTCAATGCAGCGTTTTGGCACTACATGCTTTATTGAAAGTAATGTTACTCTAATATGGTCTTTGGCAATTTTGAGCACAAGGAGGTGTACAGAAACAACTAAAGAGACTGTCGGGTTTGTTCATATTCTATGAACTGCACTTCTAGTTAAAAGCTTTCCAGCTCAATCAAAACTTACAGCCTGTCGTCCATTGCTCCTTGAGGGCGGAATGTGTTCACAAGCTGAAGAAAAAAACTAGTTAACCAGGTAAGACACTGCAATGGTAGGCAGACCTACAGAGCAAAAGTCAGCGCCCCGTTCTTTCCTGGTGAGGAATTGCTTCGCAACACTATAAAAACCAACGGAGAACTATACAAGCGAAAAACTTCTCTATCAATATGTTTGTGTCTAGGCACAAACTTGCCAGTGGAGAAGTATAAACTAACATTAACTCGGCTCCTGTCTACAGGTTGCATGAGCACATCCAATATGCAGCCGTGACGCTCTGTCAGTTCAACAGCTCATTACCTCACACTTTCCACAATATGTATATTGTGATTATGTAATTATGTGCTTGAATGTAATGAGGTGTTTTTTCATTATCTCTGTCAAGTTCCTAGTTATTGGGAGTAAGACAAAGATGAGGGGCATTTCATCCCTTGCATTCCCACCCTGAACTGTTGTAAATTCTCTCTGCCACAAAATTGTAGTGCCTACTATGGCGATCCCACAGTCTCCTGACCACTCCTGTGATGTATGTCTAATGTTCTCTCTCCGGAGAGGTGTGCTGAAAGGCAGTTTCATTGTACCATCGGCAACAATGCCAATAAAGTATTCATTCATTTATTATGAAATCAATTACATTAGCAGCACAGGGATGCTACTTTTGCTCCTAAATCCTGTGGAAGGCGCAAGGATGTTTTTAGTTATTCACCCACAAGTTTCCATTTCTTGAAAGCTGTAAGGAAAAAAAAAAGTGTTTTTATATGCTTAAATTTAGTTTTACATAAGTTTAGAAGGTGAAAACCAGATTTTTTTTTCCAAACAGGCACAGATACATACAGGTATATTATTATGTGGTGTACATACAAAGAACCGCAAGGCAGCCACAAAAACACAGAATTATAATCTTTGTTGGCCAGTCATTCTCCCTTTTGTTTTCACTGGGTCATATTTGTGTCTTTATGAATGGAGTGTTCTGCTACTTGAGCCAGAAGTCTATTGGACCTTTAAATTATTAAATCCCTTCAAGATGGGAAATATCCCCCTGTATTCATTTTGTGGGGCTCTTAGGACGCTATATACACACACGTTAAAAAAACAAAAAACTAGAATTTACAGAAGAAGGCATTTTATTTTTCCCTTAACAGCACATGAAATACCCTGAATAACAATGTCTGAAGTACCAACAATAGTGTCTTCTTAAGAGAAAGCTGCTCCACAATATAATCCTTTGGTTGTGATTATAACTACAAAACAACCAATTTGTAGCCCCTTCTGGAACAATCATTCAGTAGGTGGTTTAAGAAATTTCACCAGAGCCAGCTGCGAGAAACTGATGAGATGCTTAGACGATGTAACCATATTGCTCTCAGTCGTGTTGTGCCTTCATTTCTGCAGCAACATCCTGTCATGTAAGAATAAGATGCACAATTTAGCACTGCTTGTAACTTAGTCAACACGTGGAAGCAGAATGAAATATTTAATATCTCCAATGGGAGTCTGTGATTTACTTCCACACTTTTGTGTTTTGCTCAAACAACCTCAGCTCTATTCAGACGTCCTTCAGTCAGCGACCTCAGAAATAACACCAGCATCTCAGAGCAGATCCTCATTGTCTTATAATTTGAAGCCTAATTGTCTGTTCTTAGCAAGTGGCTTAATCAGCCGTGTCTGGTTGTTCAGTTAAAGACGCTTTTCTGATTAGAGTGAGTAAAAAAAGCTATTTTCTTTGGCTGTTTTAGCTGAATTTTAGTATCTAGTAACAAGAGAGTAGCTCCCTTTAAGCGAGATAAAAGAACTGTGTGATAATTTGAACTCTTATCTCCTTTTTCACATCTTCTCCTTTCTGCCAGCTTTGTTCACTTCTCCATGCTGCTGTCTTGAGCATCGCCATTAAGTCACTCAAATGGATTTAGGGTAAGAATTGATCTGGTTTCAGAGTGCGCAACAGCGTTCAGGGCTGATGAGTTCTGTCCATTAAAAGAGGCTAACTGGATCGTTTGTATGTACAGAAATGAGCCGAGCAGCTGCTTTCATTCAACCTCGAAAGGGACGATCAACGCTTAATAGCGCAATGGCTGTAAAAGCAGGGACAGATTGCTCCTTTATGGAGAGATATAAAATAAAAGTTATACATGAAAGATTTTTAAGCAAGAGCACCGGACGTAAAAAGTTTTCACACATTTGTTTGGGATGTAAAAGATTTAAGTGTTTAGACCCACTTGTAACTGGGGACGTAATCAAAACATGTAATCTCATGCAAAGTGGGCGTAAATACACACCAGCAATCATGTAAAGTGTCTCTGATTAATATTAAACACACTTCAGCTGGTCTATTACTCTCCATTTTTGACATTTTCCTAGTTACACCATCTAAAGCAGAGGCATTGATGGATAAAATCTTTTTGGTGTCCTCCAGTCACCTGTGTATATGATGTGTTATGAGAATGTTATAATGCTGATACTCTGCTTGCTTCAAAATATGAACATTCACAAGGAATGGGGGGGGGGGGAGGTTGGTATCTCTAGGAGACAGCTCTCATGAAGCTGCTTTCTGCCTGGCGGTCTGCCAGGCAAACTGATAAGCGAGGGGGGCCCTGAAACTGAGGCCCGGCCCGCCTCATTCTTCACGCACTCCTCTGGGTATAATTGGAGTGGGAGCTGTCCAGCATTTTGAGAGTCTGCTGTGGGGTTTGTGCACGATCGCCCGGCTCGCGTTGAGTTAACATGTCTGACCGAGAGGTGACTGGCTCTCCACTCTCAAGTGTCAAAGGTGAGATGCTGTGATGAAAACTTAATGCCTGTTTGATCAAGCATTGTTTTGCTTTTGCTGCTGATACTGTATGTTGTGTGGGGAATAAGTGACGCATTATTCTAGCTTTGATGGACTGGCGACCTGTCCAGGGTGTACCCCGCCTCTCGCCCGTTGACAGCTGGAGACAGGCACCAGCCCCCCCGCGACCCCTGGGGGAATAAGCGGTTCAGAAAATGGATGGATGGATGGACAAATATTCTAGCATAAATCAGTGTCTTTGTTGTTCTTTTAATATTGTGTGTGCCGACCTGCAGCGATCCTTTAAAAATATTTCACAAAACAGGCATCCAGCTGTGGTCATCAAGGGTCAGTGTCCTGCTCGTTTTATTTTTGTAGATGATTATGAATAGAGGTAGGCAAAAAAATGGAGGGAGTAACAAAAATAAAAGAAAACATTCTAGTCTGTTGCTACACCCTCAGGACGACAGAGAGAGCACAAAAAACAGAGATTAACCAAACCAAACAATGCAAACTGAGAACTACGACAATAGCATCACTGAAAAGGTGATGGTACTGATTATCATAAGACTTATTTGTGGTATCCTCAGCCAACGAGTGCATCTGTATACAACAGAATCCCCAGAGTCTTACTTGTTTTAGATGCGAAATCACTCCAAGACGACTGATTGAAATTGTCCAACTACCTCCTCGGCATGGCAAAGTTCATCAGAGTTTATTTCAATGAGCCAGTGATTGATTCAAGTGTGTTGAACCCAGAAATTTACTAAAATATGCAGGATACCAGCCCTTAAGGACAGCTCACGATAAGTGGACGTTAACAATGACCACATTAGGCCTGTCGCCTTAACAAATGTTACTAGACAATAAATTATTGCGATAAATTATAATATTGTCATTTTGAAACCATTTTCAACTAATATAAAAATGCACACCATCTTAATGATAAATAAAGTGTATTTTCTAAAGAACATTAACCACGGAAACTGAAAAACATTTTTAATATCCAATATAAATGAACACAAAAAAACTATAGAAAATGGATGAACTCCAATCAAAATTGCCCTTCGAAGATGTTTAACTTTTTGTCTTCTGCTCGGACAAAAAACCCCCAACAACAAATAAAACAGGAAAACGTTACAACTTTTGATGAAAAAATTGCAAACTAACAATAAAAATACTGAACAAAACAACTCTGCCACTATTGATATATGGACTATATATAGCTTTTTTTCCATCCAGTCTCTCTGATGGTATGCAGGTAAGTATGCAAATTTAAATAAATCACGGCTCTCCATTGAATTTATCATGCAATCAATTGATTTATTGTAACAGGCGTAGTGCTGGCAGCATCATGTTTTCGGGCAACGTCTGCTTTGGGGTATATAGGGACTGAATAAATAAATAATGCGCAATGCAAGTACAGTTATTTTTAAAAGCCAGCCAGTGTTAGCGCGAAACCACCTGGCTCATGCTAGAGCTAAATAGAAAGATGTTTCTTTTTTTCCTTCAGCAGGATGAGGACCAAAGCATGAATCTAAATCAACAAACAGTGGCTTCACCAGAAGAAGATGAAGGTTTATGAAGGGCCAAACTGGAACCCAAACTGGAATCAGTGTGAAAATCTGCAGTGGGATCTGAGAAAAGGGGCTGCTTCCAGGTGTCCTGCCCAATCAGATTCTCTGTGCCCTACAGTTTATCTTGTTAATTCAGAAACAAACAGAGCTGTATTCATTTTTCATTTGTAAAAATTTATCTGGTTCATTCAGAAAAACAGAGCTTTTATTTATTAATTTTTTCCCCAGCGAATGGGATACACGTACATTGTTTGAGGAGTGCTGACATTTCTCGCCACTGTACCGGCCAGCAAATACATTTTTCTAGTTGGAATTGGCATCCTCGGAGAAAAAGTTGCAGCAACGCATTCTGGAGCAATAAAATAAAAGCAAAGCCAAGACAACCTCAGCTGTCGCTCTGATCACAAGAGCTTAAGCTGGAATGTTCAAACGCTCCGTCCCATTTTATCTAGGGACCTGTGAGGAGTGAAGCTGATGTTTATGGACAGCTGGTGCTGATGGAGGCGTTAAGTGTCTTTAGCCTGGAAACTGATAAAGATGTTGCACACCGAGGGAAGTGCGTGGTACACACCTGCACAATGAAGATGTGTGACTTGAATAGGAAATCTAAACAGGGCTATACAGGAGGATGTGGAGTTGTAGAGGGAGGTATCTGAGGGGGGAAGAGGGAACTGTGTGATTGGCAAAGTGAAAATAGGAAAGGATCGGGTTGTCTGATGGCTAATGGAAGCTGTGCGAGAAAGGTCGGCTAATACAAAGAAGCAAGGCTTCCGCAATTAGATTGATATTCAAGATTACACAGAGCAAATTGAAAGAACAAGAAGTGAAATTGTTCATTTACCTGTCCCAGGATGGGGCCCAGCGGGGGGCCGGGAGCTGCCTGTCCTGACCTCACTATAGCCCGGATTACATTGCCTGTATCCAATTTCTTCACCACCTTCGCTGCCTTGGAGATTTTTGACATCCTGGTCTGTTTGGAAAACCTTAAATCTTCCTCAGAGTCAACAAAGAATCCATCCACTGGAAGCAGTGGTGAAGAAAAAGAAAAAAACAAAAACAAATTAGCCTTCTAAGCATACACAATAACAACAAATTATTGACAAGGCAGCTTCATTAAAACATCATACACTGAAGTCAATATGAATACCCAGAGGAAGGCCTGAGCCTTTTTTCTGCTCTGCAACAGGCAAGTAATTAAAAAAAATCTTTGCCTTCGATTGTCAAAGCAAAAGCAGCGTTCCCGGAGCTGTTCACAATGGGGATCAGCTTCCAAGAGAGAGCCTTGCCGTCTTAGAAAAAGCAACCCTGTCAGTTTTAGCATCGGTTATGTCCAGACATGTCAAATTATTCTATTTTATTCTTGATGTAACTTATTTTTTCATTTAAACACAGAAGAGATTTAAAACAAATTTTTTAATCTAATTAAACGTAAATGAAAGGGTTAGGGTACAGTACATCTTTGAAAATAGCCATTAAAATATTATGTAATAATAATTACGTAAAGCACATTAATTGCAAAATATTGTCAATATTGTAAAGTATGACTTTAAAAATCAGATTTAAACTACATAGCCACGGGTCCTCTTTTTAGGGGAAAGCCATATTAGATGACGTCTTTACTTCTACAGGAGCCGGGACGGACAAAGCGCACGGAACACGCCCGCTATTAAAACATTGATTTCCCCTCAAAATGCAAAAAAGTTTCACCATAAATACATTTTTACCTCTTCGCTAGTTCCAAGCAATGAAAGAGAGACTGATGTGCTCATCATGTAGCTGCAAATAGATAATTCTCAGGGAACTGAGCGTTTGAAAACAGCACTAGTTGGACCTCTGTTGTAGAGTTTCTTACTCGAAGACACAGATACCGCATGCTTGTGATAATTTAGGTATGCACTGCCCCCTACTGGCCGAAAATTACACACTGTGCCTTTAAGAAGGAAACTAGCAACTTAAAGGGAATTCAACAAAAGACTCATAAAAGTTTAACATCTTTTATGAACAAAATATTTCAAAATACTTTTTCAGGAAAATAAAGATTAGTAACAAAGACAAGACATACTCGTGCAGAATTTTTGGGGGGAATTTTTAATGTAATTTTTATATAAGAGGAAACAATTGCTTTACATTTGCCTGGGTTTTCCCCAAGAACGGTTATCTCTCCTTTTATTTCTCTATTTTGCCCTAAAATGGAATTCAAACCTTGTCCAGTGACTGCTGAAGATAGACAATAAATCCCCCTCTCCCCCAGCAGGAGGGAACTTGCGTCTGTACCCTAAATCTAAAAGCTCCAGGTAGACTTTTCCTGATTAAATTTAAAATGTATTTTTTCTCTTCATGTAAAAAAAAAATAATTCTAAAATCCATCCCATCAGTTCAGCGAGAGCAAAAAAAAGGACCTCAAATGTCGACCAGTCGACAAATTGGACTCTGGCCTTTAAATTTATTTCCGTCCTACCTAGTTGTTTGTTCCGTCGCCTAGCAACCAGGACTGTACTAAACACAAGCTGGTAAAAATAGAGTTGAAAATCCATTACTTATTTAATCTCCCTCTTCACCTAGCCTTTATTACAGGACAAAAATCTCAGTCTGAAATGCATCTTGGCTGCGAAGGATATGCTAGACGCGTCCTTCTGATCCAGGGACAGGATTTGGATTTTGGACAGCCTTCGTCGCAGCGCCGTGAAGTTATCGGCCTTGAAATACGGCCGTTGAAGAAAGCAGCCCTTAAATTTGGAAAATCTCTTAGTTTTTTCCTTACATGCAGGAAGAGAAAACCAAATGATTGTTTTAGTCTAACTAAATACAAACTTTGAAATTAATGTATATACACCGAATTTAGTCTGGCTGAAGTAAACTTTTAAATCTATCTGTTTAACGCTGCCTTTGAGTAAGCAATTAATAGTAGCTGGAATGTTATATGTTTTCTTGCCAAACTGGCAATAAAGCTAACAGACCCAGATAATGAGGTTAAAAAAACAAATTTCTTTTAAATTTTAACAAGTGCAGCTGTGGCAAAAAGCTTTGAGAATGACACAAACATTAGTTTTCACAAAGTTTACTGCTAAACTGCTTTTAGATCTTTGTTTCAGTTGTTTCTGTGTTTTACTGAAATATAATTACCAGCACTTCATACGTTTCAAAAGCTTTTATCGATAATTACATGACATTTATGCAAAGAGTCAGTATTTGCAGTGTTGGCCCTTCTTTTTCAGGACCTCTGCAATTCGACTGGGCATGCTCTCAATCAACTTCTAGGCCAAATCCAGACTGATAGCAACCCATTGTTTCATAATCACTTCTTGGAGCTTGTCAGAATTAGTGGGTTTTTGTTTGTCCAACTGCCTCTGGAGGATTGACCACAAGTCCTCTTTTTTTTTTTTTTTTTTTTTTTTTTAACGTGTCCCGTCTAGCAGTTTGCTACTCAGAATTTGAGTCTGAGTACCCAGTACAAGCCCAGCAGATTTACTTTCCCAAGCAGAGTATTAATACTCCACAGATGATTACTTCACTCCTGCTTTTCTTTCCACCTTAAAGTGCATTTGTCAATTTAAGAGTTAATTAGCAGAGAGGAGGGAATGACCTGAACTTAGAACTTTCTCTGGGGAGACAGGCGACATTAAAGCAGACATATAATCTGCCACAGATCTGATACTGCAACCCACAGCTGTAAAAAAGGACAAGACGAAGAAGAGGAAAGACAGATCAATGACTGGAGCCAAGGGAAAAATGCAAGTTTTAAAACAGAGCCTTGAGTTTCAGGGGAACTATGCATTCAATAAAAATAAGTACTTCAGAGGGGAGAGGAGGTCTGGCAATGATTCATCGCAGGCAACAGAGGGTATCCAATTAGATCAACAGAAGAGACACTACCATAAAGCTGTATGGGACCTCATACGGTTCTGAAGCAGCACACACAGATAAGCTACTTCGAAGAAAAGATGTGATTTTATCTCAACTGATGATTATCCGGCAGCCGTTAAAGTGCAGCCACCATGAGGCAATATTTGTAAGGGCATTAAGGTGGTGCTCGTTCTGCAGAGAGATAGTCCCCAAATAAAAGCCATTAAGTCAGGTTTCTCTGAATAACAATCTTGACAACGTGAGGCACAGACTGCTGCTTTCCCAAGGTCAATTTCACGCTACTCACCTCATGTGTTCAGCTGTTGCTCTGTAGAAAAATAGCGTGAGGGTTTTGGTCCATTTGTTGGAGTCCAATTGCATTAAATCCGAAGTCAGAAAAGCTACTTTTCTAATCAAATAAGAAAAAAACTCAATGAATCCTAAGATGGGAAGCTCTTATAGACACAGCAGCTAGGAGGTATAAATGCTTTTAAGCTGAAAATGGGCCTTCCAACGATGAATCTTAACAAGATTTTTGAGGCTGAAAAACAGTTGGGACCAACATCAAATGTTCATTTTAATTTAAATTTAGCAGAAAAGGAATAACACTTCTGCGAGGGGGGGAAATTGCAACACCACGCTTTGGTGCACGAATCCCCAATCTCTGTTGGAGTATGAATAATAAAACTGCGGTTTCCTTTTCCACAAACCCAAATCACTCATCACATGGCGCCGAAGAAGAATTGACCTACATAAGGCATCAAAACTGCACTCACAGAGCGTTCCGCCCAGCTAAATTTATATTAGAGGCAGAGCAGGCAACAGACGCAGTGAGTGTGGTTGAATGCTGCACGATAAAGGCTCGGTCAGAGCTGAGTTAATGCTCTGCAGCGAGTAATCAAATCAAAGCTCTGCTAATGTGAAGGGAACAGACACATTTCTGGGCCCCTCTTTAAGCATTTCATGGTAACAGCATCGGTATTAACAAGCAGTACACAGAAAGAGTAATTAGTTTGAGCTGCGGAGAGCAGCATTTGAATGCAATTTGTTAAAGCGTGTCTGATTAATAAACCAACTCACAGTCTGGGAAAAATCTGGAATTTGATCTAAGCATCTATCCTGGTCTGGAAAATCTGGAAAAAATTAAAAAGTGGAAACATAATTATATTTCCAGATATGATTCATGACCCTGTCGTGTAAATGTTGTACTCATCCATCCATCAAACTATCCATCCATCATTAATTGGTCCTCCCTCCATTGTTAGTCCTCCAAATATCCATTCATCCATCCATCGTTAGTCATCGATCCATCCATGTTAGACATCCATCTATCCATCCATTGTTAGTCGTACATCCATCCATCGTTAGTCATCCATCCATCAAACTACCAATCCATCATTAATTGGTCCTCCCTCTATTGTTAGTACTCCAAATATCCATTCATCCATCCATCATTAGTCATTCATCTATCCCTCGTTAGTCATCCATCCATCCATCGTTAGTCATCCATCCATCCATCGTTAGTCATCCATAGTCCTACATCCATCTATCCATCCATTGTTACTCATCCATCCATCCATCGTTCTACATCTCCCAATCATTAGTCCTCCCTCCATCCATCTATCCATTTTTTTGCAGTTTCCACCAATAATTTTTTTTTACCATCATTAATTTCCAGTTTTTCTAAATTGGGGACTCAAAGTGTTTGGAGTAATATGGAATTTTGACAAAATATGAACAAATGCTAAACACACCAAACCAAAAATCATTTCAATGCTCAAAAAAATTCAAGATGATAATAGAAAAACACATTCACCGGACTTTTAAATGATTTGTTGGTACTTTTGTTTTTACAAAATGCACATTAAAAGACAAAATCTGACATATTTTCAACGTTCTTCTACACATTATCTGACTCAGACCCCTCACAGCCTGTCAGGAAACCATCACAGGTGAAAAAAAGATCTTTGACACAGGTAAACATGTCACTAAAACATCTCCAATGACGAGGGAAAACGTGGAGAAAAGAAATCCCACCTGCCACAAAGAACTTGTAGAAACCATCTCACTGTACGCTTCACATGCAGAAACACGTCGCATTTTATCACCTGCTCACTGTTACCACCTCAGATATTTCGGAAGGTTGTCACAGAACAGGTAGCAGCGGCGTCGTGTGTTGCAGTGCAATTAAAACCGACTGCCTCTCAAGGATAGAGCAGACATTGACCGAAGAAAAGACTGCAGGCTTTATTGCACCAGGGAAGTCCATGGCTGCTTGCTGTCCAAGCTATTAGGTTCACTTTGTTCCTAATTAATAGGAAAAGCCGAACTGTAGCCACCACAAATGCCGCCTCTAAATCTTTTATTTAAAAGTCAAGGTTGCAGATATTGAACCTTTATAAAATGTCATTTTTGAAAAATGAGCAAATTGGTCTTTGAGACTTCTCTCTGTTTTAAAATTCCCAGACAGTGCTCAATATAAATGACACTGGTATTATATCAGCCTGGGGGAAATTAAGTCTTCTCTTCACTCTATCTTTCATATCTTTTTGCTGCAGTCTGATGAAATAAAAGCCGAATAGTAATTAAGTTCCTCAGTGGGATCAGCCTTTGTACCTGCAACGACTGGAAACGGGTTCAACGACCTTTGTGAGGCCTCTATCCCGCCGATAAATTAAAATGCAAAAAAGGGAGAAAGAATATGATGTCATGCATGGAATCAAGATCATATTTTGGCATTTAAGTAAAGACTCAGACATTCTGATGTTAAAGGATCAAAACTGTAAAATTCAAGTTTAAGTAAACTCACAGTGCTGTCTTGAATCACTGGCAAATAACATATATTCAACTTTTATTGCAGAAGTATGGTACTTTTATTGAGTAAAAAACAAAAAAAGATAGCATTTTTGTTCAAAAAATGTTTTAATACAAATGTCACAAATACTGGTAAACTCAAATAATTTAAAATAAGCCGAGCTGAAGAATTTTATTTAATGAACAACTCACATTTTAAGTTGATTGAGGACCAAGAATCTTTCAACAAGGAAACCATGACTTTCTGCCTCCATAAAGCATGACGAGACACAAAATATGAAAGACAAGCAATTCGAAGAAAGGGAAATGTCTATATTTAAATTTAAGTAGAAATGACAAAAAAGCAAGAATTTAAACAATTACAACTGTACCACAAATTTTTGTATGAGGGCCGATACTTACATTGGAGGGGGACATTAGAGGAGGTTAAAACGAAACCTTTAAACCTTGTGCAGAGCTCTGAATAGCCGGATTTGGTCCAAAAAGATTATTAATGAAATGATTCTTCGCGCAATAGTGTTACTGTACCAAACGTCCACCTGGATAGTTATTTGCTTATGAGTTTATGATCCACCAGGGTGCACAACTCAATCACTGAGTTTATACTGCCGCATCTGAAACTTTGAAGGATGTCAGACCGAAAGAAAAACATTGAGTAAAGAAACACTGGGAAAGAAAAATTGGTAGGGCTAGTTCCATAAGTAGGAGGAAATTAAACACTACACACAAAAAAAAAAATGTGCATTGTTTATTGTAAAACTGAGTTAGCATTCAACAACAGCAAGTCTTCAATGCAGCAACGTCTTAAAGGGCCTATATCATGCAAAATCAAGTTTTTGGAGTTTACAACCATCTGGTAATGCAACTTTCTTACCCCCACCAGAGAGGTCTTTGGCTTAATTCACGCATGTCTGAGTAATCCTCCTGAATCCTGCCTTCTGAGCCACTACCCTTTCCTCTCCTAGAAATCGACTGAGTGTTCAACTAGTGACATCACAGGTTGAAAGTTGAGTGCTAGGGGTGTCTGCACCGCCCCTGCAGGCAGAGCGGCTTACCCCTGGTAGATTTTCAAACACACCCTTCTCCTTCTCACAGTTCGTGGCTGCTTCGGTTTGTGGCAGCTTAAAACACTTTTTTGTTGGATTTTTTACTTTCTCTGTGAAAACGCCCGTTTGCCTGCATGGATTACAGGATTTTATTCTACATTCCTAAAGAACAGCAGCTGGATCAAAGAACGCAACGCCTGATGGACAGAAGTAAATGGCTACATACTAATGTGGATTAGCCATTTTTCAAGCTGCTTCTGTGATCCTATAACAGCATTGTGTGGTTAATTAATTGATCTGTAGCATCTCAGAATGCTCAGTTAATGGGTTCAAACAACACTCACGGATTTTTTATATAATGGGCTGGAAAGATTTGCTTAGTTGACACAGCTGTGTTGGTTTGGGCTCTGTCTAAAGCATGGAGATTTAGCAATTGAGATAGGCTTTATTGACTCCGTTTTTTTTTTTACAAACAAATAAAATATACCAAACGTCTGGGCCCTTAATATAACAGAGTTTCATTGTGGTACTTTATGCTTTTCAAATTCTTTGTGAGAATACTGTTTGTGATGAAGCTTAGCACTGTTTGTTTCAGTTTATCTGCTCCCGGCTCTGAAGCGGAGCAGAGCGGGGTTCGGAGCAGAAGGCAGGTTTATAGAGAAACGAGCTGTTTTACTTCGTGGTCTAACATTAGCTACAGGATAAAGTTAAATTTCAGAACAAATTAATACTGTAGAACACCAACGGTTACATTTTATCATATATAAGTCTATCTCAGAAGTTGAAAGCTGTAAAATAGCATGATACAGCCCCTTTATAGCATCCAATGTGAGACAGTTGATTGCTTGATTGAATGGACAATATTTATTTCAACATAGCCAAAGAAAATAAACCAGAACCGGTTATTGCAAGTATAGATAAATGTGCATAAATGTTAGTAAATACCACACAACATATTAAAGATGTTTTTTTATGTTACTATTAAAATAGGCTTAAAGGGACAGTGTGTAGTTTTTGCAGTACATCTTTGAAAATAGCCATTAAAGTATTTCCTATGTAATAATAATTACGTAAAGCACATTAATTGAAAAATATTGGCGATATTGTAAAATATGGCTTTAAAAATCAGTTTTAAAATACATAGGCGTGGGTCCTCTTTTCAGGGGAAAGCCATATTAGATGACGCCTTACTTCTTTCATTCTTTTAAGACGCAGAAACAAATCAAGAGACTTGAGTAACATCAGTAAATACAAAGAAAAGTTATATTAACCATTATATTATACATATTTTTAATTACGTTAGTAATTTAATTTAAATGCTTATCATGATGCTTTTTAAGCTTTTAAACATTTTATGACACTTTATAATATTAATGGCTAAAACCTTTGGATTAGTTTGTAAATAAAGCTGATTCCAATTCACTTCAGCTCTGGTTCAGCGGTTGGCTAAAGCTAACCAGCTCATCATCAGAGTGTAGACAGAGCCCAAAACACTGCAGTCCAGTCACTGAGGGCTGAAGCCAGCATGTCTATCCAACCCTGCGGTGTGGTAAATATGTTGTCATTTGTTATTTTTACAAATTAATCCAAATGATCCAAAGCCTGAGCCAGCACTAAATCACTCTGGAACCCTGGACCATCTAAAGCAGTGTTGTCCAAACTTTTTGCCATGAAGAATCGAAACCCCTTGCAAGGCACAATTTCTTTTTTTTTTCTTCTCCATTTTTCAATAGAAAAAGCAAAAACAAGTTCCTTGTGACATTTTTATATTTGCGTTATCTTCTCAATAACTAACTAAATATGAAAGATGTTATTAAAATAAACAAAATAGTCACATCTTTGTAAAACATTGTAGACTCAAAGCATAGCAAGGGTCAGGCAGAGTTTTTCCGTATTAATTGGGTTGATTGTGTTTGTAGCGCAAGTCTGATTTTGAATAGGAGGGTCTTTATTTAAGTTTTTCTCTGTCTTTGTGTGCATACCTGTGTGGGTTGGTGGCAAGAAAACAGACAAAATGAAGAGTGAGAGACACGATGAGTCCTTCCCAAGAGTTAGCAGGCTAAATCCCCAAAATAGAAGCGCTTTAACGTCTGACAACCGGAAGAGGTTTCTTTGAACCCATATAAAATTTGTAAAAAATGGTTTGATTCACCGGTGTCCTAACCACAAATCTGCTGGGGAGACCTTTACTCCCATTTACTTTAATATAAAGCACTGGACCCTTCATTTATAAAAAGTTTAAGGCTTTCAAAAGTCAGGACACCTAGGATTATTTTGTTTCAAGGAGAGTTGGGCCAATCTGTGTGAAACAGAAAGCCGTGGTTGAGCTAAAAGCAGAGGTCAGACTTCGCCGAGTCACAGCGTGATTCCTCTTACACAATTCTTCTTTTATACAAATCCAGTCTTGGATGAACATGTAGTCATGTAGCAGCTTTATTATCTTAAGTAGAAGCACCTGTCAGGATAGGAATTACAGTTGCTGCATGTAGAGCAGCGTGATTAATCAGGTACTTGGGACACCAGAATCAGAACACAAAAATAATATGACGCAGAAGATTTTAAAATATGCAAACCTGATGTTTTTTAAATAAACATTCTCTTAAACGAAAATGATCAAATGAAATGAACAAAATGGGCGTCAAAAACTTTGGCAATTGCAGGTTTAATCTCCTGATAGCCCGCAATCTTTTCGTTTTCCACTTTCTTTTTCAGAGGGAAATCAAAAAATATGGACCACATAGCAGGAGTTAACCATCTGCTCCTCCAGCCACGTAAAACAATGGAATTATAGGTTAATTACACCATTCCTGTGATGCAATGCAAGGAAACATAAACATTGATGTCAGAAAAATTCTCCCATAAAAGCTGCAGGATTTTTGTGGGTCTATATCCTAAAAAAAAAAACAAAAAAAAATTACGAAAAAAACTGGAAAATGAATAATGCTTCATTCTTTACCTTCCCGCTTGCCAATAGGGGGTTATACTTTTGGGAAAATTATATAACTTATCACTGTCATAAATGAATTGTTTTATTCTTTTAATTATGTCCGGGCCTTTTTATCTTCTCTTATACACTTCTCATTTACTAAATGTTAAAAGTTTAATTAGATCATGCGTCTTGGAAACTCCTGCTGCAGGGAGGTAGTGAAAGCAGCAGTACCAGTAAATATACTTTAAAACGGGATTTCTGCACCTGCTCCGTAACTGTACTCCAATTAAAAGTTGGCAATTTCAGTGAGCGTTAAAACTACTGCAATGAAAAATGTATTTATTTTAATGCTCACAAATCTTTATCAGGCATGCCAATAATTATGAATGGTGCCTTAGGGGTCTGATATAATAATCTTTGTTCTTTAAGTCCTAAACCAGCCATTCCTACCCAAATACAGACTTTTGCTTGCCAAGTTTTAATACTAACATTAGCATTTATTTTATGTCGTGTCAATGAAAGGGGACAGAGGAAGTCAGCACACTTATAACCTTCATTCGACTGTTCTATATATTAGAATTTCTCTGGTGAACGGACTAAACTGTCGACAGACATCGTCAACAATGGATCCTACAGATTTTTATAATCTTTTCATGCAGAGCGAACAGATCTTATAATTTTCCATGATATGTGTGTTTCAGAATGAAAGTTCAATCTCACACCAGCATGTATGCTGGTGTGGTTGTGGTCTTTTAATAATTCCAACTCCTTTGTTTCCAACTAGAGACTTATAAAAAAAAAAGGAAATTCCCCTATATTATATGTTACTTGTGACATTTTCAATGAAGGAGATAAATAAGGCAGCGAGAGCCCGAGGCATCCTGTTCAGATTTATAAGATTTGTCTGAAGCAGGAAACATCAGAGTGAAGAAAGATCTGATGTGACTGATGGGATGGTCAACTAATTCACTTTAAATCAACCCTTCACCCAGTAGCTGTGCTCAAAATTTATATTGTAATTTTCATTCCACTAAACACATATTCATTAAGCCCATTTTCTGTATTAAAGTTTTATCTTTTTTGGTCTGATGTAATATTCTAGACTATACTTAAATATTGTGTTTTTATAAGCTGTAATTAAGAAATCATGATATTTAAAAGAAAGAAAAGCTTGGAGAAAAAAAACAATCAGTGTGTAATTGTTAGATTTAATGTTTCACTTAACGAAGTGAAATGAAATAACTTATTTCATGCATTAAAAATTCATTATATGGGAGAATATGATGAACTGCTCCTTGAACCAACAGTGCATGCCGACACTGATTAGCTGCTAGCGGGGATGTTCAGACATGTCAACGTTTACCGACGCTGTGTTTGATATCATTGATATTGATCCAAGTCAGATTCATGGTTCTAATTTCTCTAATGACAATTTTCCTCCTGTTGTGCTCTTAGAAATGCAACCAGAAACTACTTAATTAGTCTGTAGGTGCCACTTCAAAAAAATTACTGTTCGCTTTAATCTACTAACTTGGCAGTGTCATTAGTGTCCCTGTCCATTTGGAAGACCAATTTGTGTCCAAGGTTTAACCTCCTGACTGATCTTGTCAGTTTTTTCTTCTGTATTTTCACATAAACTGTCTATTTTGTGTATGACAGTCCCTTCTGCAGCAATCCAGCCCCACAGCATGATGCTGCCACCTCCCTAAGTCACTGTTTGCTTAGTATTCTCAGAATTGGGAGCTTGCCCCTTTCTCTTCCAAATGTAACCCTGTTAACTTTGGCCAAACACTTTTAGTGCCACCAGAAAATGCTTGAGTAGGAGTGTCTCAGGCTTAACATTTATGAAACACCGTAGAACAACGTACTGCCATACTGCAGATTGGTGTCCATTTAAAAGTGGGTAGATGGAGGTGTGTATTGTCATACATGTATATTGTGCTTCTTACCGAACATGTACATCCTCCAATTTTTGCAACCTAAATTGTTAACAATTTTAATCCAAATGATTCCATTTATATGCAGATATGCAGCTAATAATTTAGTTAGCCAAAATGTAAAATTAGTCACCGTTTAGTCAGTAATTTTAATCCAGCCTTGCGTTCTGCAGCACAACCTTCTCTTCTGAATTTATTAATATGCCTACATTATCACACACTTCCACAACTCCCCTTAGTGTCCGCCCCACGTGTTTAAAAACACATACCCAGATTAAAATTAAAGTTGTTCTTGAAACATATTTGAGTGGAGACATGGCTGGGGTTACTTTGCAAAGAAAACACTTTCAAATTTCTCCCAGGACAGTGACAGTGAGAAGATCTCTAAGTGCTATTGTTACCCAAGCAATATGAATTTTAATACACCGGGAAAGGTAACACTATGTCCGGTTATTTATTTCCTAAGAACACATGCTCTAAAAGTTGCCTTAGAATAAAGTAATGACCTGAAACACACCATGGATCTAAAGCCTTAATTATTACCTTTATCAACACCAATTTTGACGGCAAAAAACCTAAACACTGATTATTTTCCATATATTTTTCTATCTAAAAAGGTCAAAAAGTGCCAAAAGTGTACCGTCTTCTGGGTAAATGCGAAACTTCAAATCATCAAAATCATTACTGCCACTATACTCGCTAAGAGGATGTGTTACTAGTGCACACTGGTGCGTAATCATCCCACACCTGTGTTTGGATTTGCCACTTTTCGCTAGCCATTTACAATGGCAGTGATAACGCCCACCCCCTCCATGTTAGATATCTGCGTTCACAGCATTCCTATTGGCTATTTGATGCGTCAATCATCAGAAGTCTGTGCCTCGATTGGTTCGAGCTACAACACGAAAGAAAGACAAACGGCAATCAGCTATTGGTTGAAGACATGCCCTGTACAAGTGATATATCGGATCAAGGAGGGTTTCTTTTGTGGGCTTTTGTTAACGAATTAGCGGACGTGACGTCATCGTAAATGGAGCAGAAGTACAAGGACTACGAGTTTGGGAGGTGCATATTCACTTTTTATTAAATCTATTCAAGTAATTGTTATTTATATAGCGGCAATTCACAATAGATGTAATCTCAAGGCATTTTCCAAGAAAAGTCGAAAAGACATTCCAATCAGTTAAAAGTTTCCTATGTAAGGAATCCCAGCAGATTGCGTCGAGTAATCGACGTGAGGTTGTGCCCGGATCACCCGGATTACCAATGTCTTGGACCAACCGATATATTGGAGGACTTTAATCGGACCTTTGTGAATGTAAAAATATAATTTTGCTGTTCGATATGAACCGGTTTTGTCAAATTTATTGGACTACAAAAGGGCCGAGTTGGACATTTTTATTTCCTGGCGAAAGCCCCCACTGTGTCTACAGTTATGATTGTATACTTGATTGGGATCCATAATTAGAATCACAAGGCCTATAGGTTTCCAATTATATAAAATCTATAGAAATTCAAAGAGGTTAGAAGTCAGAATATTGGTGGATTTAAACCCGCAAGCCTTAGGGCCGCTTACTTTAAATGTACATTTGACGAGTCAAAATCTAAAATGCAGACTACCTCAATTTATATCACCATTCAGATTAGATTAATTTCCCTCCAAATGGAACAGTTTTATGTTGATATGAATAATAGCCTAAGAAAGAAATCAAATTAGAATTATTTATACATTTAGATTTACGGCAGTCAACGACTTTCATGTTGTGCGTCTGAGGTCAGTGTTTAGGTCTTGCCCCATTTGCTTCACTTCTCCAGTTTTATTTTAGTGCGACACCCCAAGATATTCACTGGCCACTATTAAGCCCTCTTTAAAAAGGTTCCTGGACACATCCCTGCAGCCTTAATGAGGCATTTGTAAGTGTATATAAAACAATATTCAAGCAATATTACCTTTAAATATCTAGAATATGAAGCAGTAAATTAAAACTCACAACGGTTGAACACAGCAGGTCTGACAAACATTAATAAATATCATTCATTCAAAAAGTTGAGTTTCTTGCACACAAATCTGGCACTTTAAGTTATGTGAACACTTTAAGACCAAGGCAATAATTTTATTTGAAAAAACACACCACCAAACAAACAACAGGTTGCTCTACATGCAGCAACACTGTCTCAGATGTCTCGCTGGCAGTAAACCTTTCTCCTGCTCCCAGTCTCTCCTGCTATCTCTTGCCTTTCTAAAGATTTGTTGGGGTTTTTTTTTTTTGGTTTTTGCTTCTGTGATGTAAAGAACTCCTCTGCAAATAAACACAACTCCCAGTGTCGATCTTGTAGATGTTTCCCCCTTCACGCATCCAATTGTGCATAAATTTAGCTCTTTCTATTAAAAGTGTCAAGCCTTTTTTTTTTTTCAAGGCTGAAAAACGAAGCTCCCGACTATGCGTAGGTCACTCAACTTGTGACCAATCTATTGAGACCGAGCGAGGGTGAGTGTGTTTTCTTCGAGTTGCAGCTTACTTGCATCACCTACTATAAAAAGGTTTGCATTGACTTCTAAAATTGAGGAACAAAGTGCATTCCCTATAAATGCATTAAGGAACAGCTCTTTTATGTCTCCAAAACACAAAGCGACTGTGTTTTAAGACTCACTTTAGATTTGCACAAGGGTGATATAGTTACAGCTGCCGTCCACACACTCATGTCTCATCAAATTCAGGCATGGATTCTGAGGTATCCTGTTCATTTATGTGACATTCAACTCAGAATACTCTGCGCATGACAATGAATTACTACAACAATGTAGAACGGCTAAACCGGCAACCAAAGCAGAGGGATTCATAGCACAAATTTCAGCAACAATAATGCTTGCAGATTGGCTTATTGCCATTTATCTTATGCAGATCCTTTTTTGTAAAAAGTAATAAAAGCTGCTTGGGTACCTTCATTCTAGGCATTTAACTAGATATCTTAGACACACACCTCCTCCTTGTCAATTTATTCATGTATTCATCTGTAATTATTCACTATTTCTTTGTACAACAGCTCATCTCTGCATACCACTTCACATATTTACATGCAGACGATAAATATGCAAATTCTCATTTCGATCTAAAGCACTACCTCGAGTACAAACCGCTTGCCGTCTGCGGAGGTAAGGGACTCAAGCTCTCGGGGATCAACGACCTGTGTGTTTCAGATCTGTCCCCGCTCCAGCACACCTGCTTCAGATACTTTAATTATCTCCTCCGCTTGTCACCAAGTTCTGCTGGAGGACGCTAATGACCCGTTCGTGCGAGTCAGGTGTGATCAAGCTGGGACCAGGATTGCACATCCCTGCAGCCATTTATGCAAACTGCTCCAACCACATGTTGTTTGATATCCTTTATGCACAGTGAAACAAATCGCCTCACATGTTGGGTAAAAAAAATAAAAACAATATCTTAATAGGCGACATGTTTCCACAGCAAAATACCAGACAGCTCAAAAGATGTAAAAAGCCTGAAGCATTTTTCCTCCTCTTTCCTTTAAATATCCAGATCTCAATCTGATCAGGGGGATTAACTTCCCGGTGAACATATATAAAACCCAGATGGCATAAATAATTGAATGCTTGGCTGCCATGGTAACACAATGCAAAGCCTACAGCATGGTTTCTTGAAACTATAAAGCTGCCTTTGATTCACAACCAACAGCTCAACACGTTTACTCGTAAATGTTTTGTCAGCCTTGAGGCTACGTCAAGATTCATTCACTTAAAGCTTATACTTTTTATTTTAAATGTTTGAATTCTAAGTGAAGACCAAGTGCTAGGAAGATGCTGAAAACTGGCCAAAAAACGAAGATTTGATCAGTCTGTTTTTATATCCTAAGAAAAAAAACAGTTTTCCATTTTCTTTTTAAATGTGATTTTATTTTAGGCCTTTCAATTTCTTTTAAACATTGGTCTAATTTTATAGCGCGTCCTCTGTGGGTCAACAACAGGGAAATTCACATCTAAAGACGGCTGAATTTTAAACAAAAGAAAAGCATCTGATAACATTAACCCAAAACACATTCAATCTGAGCTAAGAATAAAATTGTTCTAGAGCCTTTTCTTTCCCACAAAGCACAAGCCACCTCCCTGCTCTCTCTCCCTGGGTTCGTCCTTTAATCAGATTCTCCTGTATCTTCCTCCATCACAGGCCAATGGTCATCATTTTTCTAATCTTAAAATTCCCATCTTCCTCACCTATCTTGTATAGAATCTTTTCTGCCTCATGCATTTTGTCCGACAACAATTAAGTAATTCAAATCACTAAAACCTTCCTGTTGTCCTTTAACTGCTTTCAGAAGTGAAAATATTGTTACTGACATGCTAATTAACAAGAATATATATATATATAACCATCATTGTAAACATGTCAAAATATAAGATTATATGACTCATCTCTCATCATTCCACAAAATGTGTTTTCTGATAAGCTAGCCATCTTGACTGAGGAAAAAACAGAGACCTCCTAGCACGTAAACCTAACAAATGACATCACTGGAAAACCCAGGGTATCCTCTAAAAAGTACTGCAGGACTTAATAGGATAACTCAAAATAGTAAAAGATAAAGGGTGACTTAAATGTCAACTATAAAAGGACATAAAAATAAATGTGCCGGGTTTCAGGAGTATATGACAATCTTGTTTTTGGTTCATTGGGTCTTTTTCAGTGTATCCTCACATTCCTGCATCAACAGAACAACTTTCAGTACTTCTCCCTGCTGACGTTAATATGCCGTTTGTTTAGGTGTTAATATCATTCTCAGGGACGTCATCAGCAAATGAATCAGTGAAAGGACGAAGGCGTTTTACGGATGATTTAGTTCGAAGCTGTGAACATAAAACGCTCCGGGCCAGGTTGTGTTCAGCGTAACTCTTGATGATCCAGTCGGCCGAGAACGATCATGATGACACTGCAAACGCGACGCAGCTCGCATAATGGTTCTTCACAGAATACATCTCTGGGAATAGCCTCGCAAACCTGACAGAGCTAACAGAGCTTTTTAAAATGTCTTCATGCCTGATATCAAAGGAAAGCACCCAAAATAGTAACATTAGTGCTGCAGAAAGTGAACGGTGGAGCTGATCAGTGAAGGTTGTTCATATCTGAACCTAAACCTCCTATTTTTGGGGATGACCTTTCTTTTTTCTCATTTTTGATATCCTCTCCTACAGTTCTGGTAACGGGATATATCTGTAGCTGTGATTATAATTCCCTACCCTAATTAGGATGATTTAATTTGAAAGATTAGGTCTATTCTAGTGCGTCTCTACCTTGGTTTGCGCTGAGAAGCATGATTCATTACTTGATATCTGCTGTCCTCAGGGTGCAATTTTTGTCATCCTCTGATAATGGCAGATATATTCTTATTCTGGTCTCGTTACTCCGTCTCAAATGAAGAAGAAATGTTGTGTTTCCATCCCACTACACAGATAAAAACTTGCCAGAATCCTTTTTAGGAAAACACGATTATTAGCTCAAGGGAAAAACAAACCACATTGACTCTTGACGATCTTTTATGTTGCTTAACTTTTAGTTTGGAAGTCCATCTAGTGGTTGTTGTTTTTTACTTTAGTGGTGTATGCATGATGTGTATTCACAGTAAGTGATAACCTCTGCTTGAACTACACAAATCTTCTCTCAGTTTGAATTAAAATAATCAGATGTACCATCTATTAAAACGAGCTTTACTTTACGGCATATAAAACAAATCTAAATAATTAAGATAAAAGGATATGTAAGGGTATAGCATAAAATAAAGAAAACATGTAACATATATTCAGAGGAAAAGAGGTACAAGAATAAACCCTCACTTGTGATGGGGCTCTAAAGATCAAGGCAGGTTTTGGTGACAGATCTGCTCTGAAATGAAAAACAATTTAAATCCAGGTTGGGAAAAGCCGTTTAAAACAGGCCACAAGTTTTACTAATGCAAAACTTAACAGGACCTTTTATACTTGTAATAAGAAAAGAAGAAAATAGATTTCAATTTGTTCGAATGTGCAAAACACAAAATAAAAGGTCAAGACACCGTTAGTGTTAATCAGCTGGTGTGATATCAGAGTTGTTCACAAATCCTTCAACGGACGTTTCATGTGGTGGCTTACAGTTCTAGCTAGGGCTGGCCTCAAATCTATACTGCGATATAATCTAAAGCATGTGTGGTAGCGATATGTATTTCGATATTTTTATTTTTTTATTTATGTCAAAACAACTGCTTGTGAATATTATCACCAACCAAATACATTGCAGGAGAACGACAAACTCACAAAGCTTTAGAATGCCAGTAAAATAACATTTATTGTGCAAAATGCATAAAAAAATTATTCAAATGGTTTCCCAAAATAATGCACACAAAAATTCTCACAACATACAGATGAAGATTTAAAATATATAAAAGCTAAATGTTATGAAAACAAAATTCAAAATTCTCTGCTTTTCTAGCTACACATTTATGATTTTTATATCGAACAAGAAGAAAACTGCACATAATTAAATTAAAATGCTTTAAGCTCAACAGGTTTCTTTTCAGTTAAATCAAAAACAACAAATTACAATATCTACATTAAAGACAAACCCTGAACATCAGTATTTATCCTCCTTGCTTTCCTGAATCAAGAAAGCACAGCTTGATGACATAATCAAAATCCATACCTGCAGTAAAGTCAAAATCTCTACGTTTGGCTAAATCATCAACAAAATATAATTTCTACCTTAAACATTTTACATTGCCCACTACTAATTCTAGCCATACAGCATCTTGCCAAAAAAAAGACTGATTACCTTTGACATACTATTTCAATACTTCTATCATTATCTAAAGAAAAAAAAACTTGCATCTTCCATCCAGAAGTGCACTGACAATTCCAGTTTATGAGATATGGAAAAAGCAAAAGAATTGCCACAGGACTTACAAGAAAAGGTTATTGTACTCAAGAAAACAGGAAAAGGGATATAAAACAAGATCCGGAGTAGAACTGAAACAACTAATCAATTATAAGCGATTTTTTAAATTGTTTTTAAAACGTCCCGCGGTCGGGCCCATTCAACGCCATTTTTACGTTTTCATCCATGATATTCTGATTTATAATTTCTATGAATTTCTATTTTTTATATCATTGGAAAGCTAATATTATTGTTTTTTTAACAATATATGCCATTAAAGGACACAATCATAAGTGTGAACACAGCAGTTGTATGTCACCCCCCCCCCATTCCCTTCCAGAAGAATTATGCACAACTCACATTTTGCAGCCTGCTGCCTCTCACAAATCTGATCTTTGAAATGTTTGAGTTCATTTAATTAAAAGCAGAAGATCCCAATTTAAACATTTACTCCAACAACCCACAGACCATGAAAATGTTGTGTATAGTGACGGTAGGTTAATTAATTCTGAGAACGCCAATGTTGCCCCCAAAATACTGCCTAACTAAGCCAGCCTCCTTCATTCCCAAAATGAAAATGTAATTTTCATTCCATGGGCTGGCATATTTTTGTTAATATGCTGTTCATTAATTTGTATGGAATTCTACCTCATTTTGTATTTTTATGCCCAAAAATTATTCTGAACACATATCTTGCACTGTTACACTTTTTAACACTGTTAACTGTGTTCAGGTCCAATAAATAGATTGAAGTAAACCGCACAATTCTTTGTTTTTCATAGTTCTTAAAGAAAATTTGTTCGTAATAATTTATACAGGTGAGAGTAATAGCCAAATATAATTTTTAATAAAAGCGATTAACCAAATAATTGTAAAAATAATCAACAGATTAATCGATTATGAAAATAATCGTTAGGTGCAGCCCTAATCCACAGGATAGATAATGCCAATCAGGAGTGTTAGAACTTTGATAAAGTGGAAAATTAAGGGTAAGGTAAACCAACAAAGATTTCTGCAACAACTTGCAGAACGATTGAGATGCAAAGACAAGCTAATCTAACAACTTCTGCTGACATTAAAAACTCCCTCAAAGAAAATGGTGTGGCTGTTTTAAGAAGCACAATAAGGATGCACTTTAAGAAAAATGGGCTATGGTGAGTTGCCAGAAGAAACCCATTGCTACAAAAATGCCACAAAGCATTTCGCTTACAATATATGCCAAACAACAAAGAAACAGCCTCAACATTTCTGGAATAAAATTATTGGGAGTGACTGGACCAAAATGTAACTTTTTGTACATACTGTTCCCTTTAATTTTAATGTTACTTTCTCTAACGACTATATATTCCAGTGTTTGTACACTGTGAGAACTTGGAACCAAAGTAAAATTTTTTGCTTTTACACTTAATCTTGGCCAATAAAGTTGATTCTGAAATGAGAACTACAGATTATCTCTAATGAATTACCCAAACGCATTGTTGAAACAGAGTTAGGACTGTGATCATTTGGAGAGCTGCACACAATGTTCTCTACAACTTCAAGAAATGATACCAGATCTAAACTTTCCAATAGAGTCAAAGCTGAACATCTCTTATACTGCATTAGTATTCATCTCGTCAAATCTCTGCCCTAGAGTTTTTATTGATTATTGAAAGCCAAATGCTAAAGGCCAGTCAAATAATACCAAGAACTAGAGAAAAGTCTGAATGATCCTTCAAGACCTAAAAAAAAATGGACTCACACAACTTGGTAAAGCCAATGTGTGATTTTGCAGGTCTCATATCTCCCAGGCCCTTATCTCAGCTCAGGACTACAAAAATCACCACTTCCTGAGTTTAAATCAACTTTAAAACAAACCGTAAGATGTTCCATCAAATCTCAGTTATAAACTGAGAAATCATGCAGAAGGCAACAACTACTTCATGTTAAATATTCAATGCGCTTTTAAAACATATATTCAGATTACTAATTTAAATTCATGTCTTACACAGAGATGATGAGCTTACAGCTCCTTAAAACAGCGGGGTGAATGCTGGGACGGTTCATCGTGGTTGCAAATCAAAAACAGTTTTAAAAAGCTGTCTGGTGGAGTTTACATGAAGAGCTTGCAGAGTAACAATGCCAACATAAAGAATAACTTTTCTTTTGGTTATACAGATATTGATGCAGATGATGTCCAACCCTGACATAAGTCGTTTCTCATGCTTTGCATTGCGACAGCAGCTCCTGCCAAAGCTTAAAAATGAAGTGCCCTTCAGCAAAAGTGCTAAGCCACTTGATTTTTAGTCTCACAGATCTGATCATCCCGTGGTAAAGCATGTCTGGCTCAAAGCCATTCGGGGCTCTGACACCGTCTCAATAAATTCAAGGGGATTTTCTCTTTACTTGGGCTTGAAATAAAATGTGCAAAACATTCATACGACAAATGTATTATTGCAAAAAGTCTTGAGTCATTTCTCCTTTCTTTAGGTCTTTCTATGAAAGTACTTACATTGTTTGTCAATATTTCCAAGTGGTCTTCATAAAATACTCTTGAGGCGTTTCGAAGGTTTTTCTTCAGATTTTTAATGTTTTTCTTTTTTTTTTAACAACAGCATCTGGAGCTTTCACCGAGAAATCTGTGCTTTCTGTTGCTGCTCAACTCTGACCTATCATCTATCCATCCATTTTCTAAACCTCTTAATCCTCAGGGCAACACAGAGACAAACAGAACAAACAACCATGCATGAACACAATCACACCTAAGGACAATTTTATAGGCCAATTAACCTGACAGTCATGTTTTTGGACTGTGGGAGGAAGCCGGAGTACCCCGAGGGAACCCACGCATGCACGAGGAGAACACGCAAACTCCATGCAGAAAGACGCTGGGCCGCAACCCACAACCTTCTTGCTGCAAGGCAACAGTGCTAACCACTGCGTCACCGTGCAGCGCGCCCTATGAATCATGTATCTTCCAAATCCAGTGTTGCTTCGGTTTACGGCTGCCACAAATGATTATTTTGATAATCGGCTAATCGTCTATTACTATTCTCCTGGTGGTTCCCAGAGTCAACAATAAACACAGTGAGGCTGCATTTCAGTTTCTAGGTTCTGTTTGTCTCTCTAAATTCCTATTTTCAGATAAAATCAAAGTTTGCACTAAATTTGGAGATTAAGGTTTTAAGAGTCGGAGGGGAGACTGTGGTACATAATCCGTGTTCCAGTGTGAAGTTTCCACAGTCAGTGGTAATTTGGGTCGCCATGTCATCTGCTGGTGTTGGTCCACTGGGTTTTCTCAACTCCAGTCAAGACAGGCATCCACCAGGACATGTTAGATCACTTCATGCTTCTTTCCATGGACGTAATTTTCCAGGAGGACTTGGTTTTGGTCCTCAAGTAGAACATACGAGCACGTGTCACTCCTGCTGCGATTTGAGATTTTTACCATGAAAATGCATATATGCAGCAATGAAAACAAGAGAAGTATGTCACCCTACTTTTAAGATGGTTCTCCTTTCATTTAATCATTTGTTAAGCTCAAACTCATTTCACAAATATTTTCTTAAACCTGGACAGTGTACAAATTTGGAAAATTCAACCAATAACTTCAACACTAATCCAAAAAAGGAGGAAAACTTAAACATAATGCTCCTAATCAGGCTTCTTTTACCAGCGACGCAAAAAGTAGTAAAATAGTACAGGCATGACTCTGCAAAACATCCCCTTACATAACCTGAGGATGAAAAAAAATATGAAAATGCCTTTCGGCTCTTTTGCTGATAAGACATTTGTTTCAGCTCAGCTATCCGGAGATCATCATTAGAGAAAATATTTGTCAGCGCAAGACTTAAGACTTTTTGACTCCCTCTTTAATCCTGAGCTTTTATACTGGCAGCCACAACAGGCAGAAACGTTTTTCTTTTAGTTAAAAAGCAAAATCTAGGACTCTGGTTGAAAAGCTGATGAATCTGTTTGTTTATAAACAGAAGGTGCATGGCTGATTGTGCCTGACAAGTTACACGCGTCAGGCTGTGCAAAGGAGCACGGTGCACTTTAGAAAAAACTTGCAGACTCCAGTTAGTTCAACTCCAGCAGAAGTGAAACCGACTGTCCTGTTAGCTTCAACGAAATAGTGTCATACTGGTGTTACAGCTGCAAAAAAAAAAAAAAAAAAAAAAAAATTCAAATCAAAAGCTGAGCTCTGGAAAAACATTTCAGGCTTTACGGTGACAACAGGAGGAGGAGGAAGTCTTGGACTTTTGGATTTAAAGAAATAATTGGAGCTCTTGCACTGACAGGTGTCCAGTCAGATGCTCCAGCTGAGCGATGTTGCTTCAGGCGCAGAAGTTGCTGGAGCTCCAGGCTCAAACTGTCATTCTCTGCCAAGGACAACAGGAACTTACATGTTTCTGCTCCAAGAAAAAAAATAATTTGTATGAAGGCCTTACTGTTTTTTATGGCAATGTATAGTTTGACATTATTCTAATAATTATTCATAATCAACATTTATAGCGGTAATGTAACTATTTTAGTAGGTAGTAGTGCGCAATATAAAATATATAAGGTAGAAATGATAAATTTAGCCAAAGGGTAGAGATTTTGATGATACCACGGTTATGCATTTTGATGATGTCATCAAGTTGTGCCTACATACTTTGGTCCGGGGACGTGAGGAAACTGTCGTGTCTTCACACTAGATATTGAAAGTTTAACTTGAACCAATTTTAAGTCAAATGTATGCAGGTTTCTTTTTGTGGCATAGTAAATGTATAAAAAAGTAACCAGGAAAGCAGAACATTTTGGAACTTTACTTCATAACATTTAGCTTTTATTTCATCCAAAATATCTTTAATTTTATTTATGTTGTGAGAACTTTTGTGTTGCATTATTTTGGAAAAATAATTAAATATTTTACAAATGCATTTTGCATCAGAATTGTTCTTTAAATGGCACTCTAAACCCCTTTGAAGCAGTTTTACTACAATGCGTCTGGAAAGCGAGAATGTTTACAATGACATATCAAGAAACAAAAAGTATATACAGCAATACAAATCCTTTCATGCTTTAGATTATATCACAATATAGCTTTGAGGCCCTATCGCCCAGCCCTAGTGGTAAGATTATCAGAGAGTCTGAATAGGAAATATGAACTTAAGATGAACGTTTTCGCTGCATAAAGTGCAGACATGTAAAAAGTTTTCTTTAATTTCTATCGAAAAAATAATTTCTCGTATTGGTATTAGTTATAGCAGTATTATTTCAAATTTGCATAATACACGATAGGACCCAAAAGAGCTGGTTGAGCATCATTTTAACTCATTCGAGGCAATTTAGGCACATTTCTGCCATTGCCAATGTAATTTTCTTACAGAGGGCTTAAATTGTCACAATACTACAAATAAAATTAGTCAACGATCTATTCATTTATGTTTAAATAAAACTAATAGATATGTTAAATATATCTAAAAATCACGGATTATTTATAAAAATTACAATACAAAAAAATACAAACGTAAATCATTGATTAAAATGTGGTATTCCTTTCTGATTTAATTATTTCATATTTAACGTGCCCTAGCCCATCATGAAACAATTTGATCTTTCAGTTTCGCACTTCAAACGGATCCAAACATTTGATTGGTAAGCCCACACAGCAGTTGGACATCGCTAAAAGCCCTGGGGATGATTTAACTGCAGTTTTTATTTTATGAAAACGTTCCTTATACAACCTTTAATTTCACAAATAAAAGAAACATTCAGATTATTTTTAAAATAATTTAGTTC
Source organism: Apricaphanius iberus (assembly GCA_028564705.1). Lineage (NCBI taxonomy): Eukaryota > Metazoa > Chordata > Actinopteri > Cyprinodontiformes > Aphaniidae > Apricaphanius > Apricaphanius iberus. Next base: position 446,030 of record JAPXFQ010001324.1, on the reverse strand, counting down.
CAATTTTATTTGAATAACCCCATAAAAAATATTTTTAATCGGGAAACGCGTTTGGTTTTTTTTTGTGCAACCTGGACCTTATTTTTAGCAAAATTATGTTCATTTACTCGCCCATACAAGTTTGGGGCCCCTTACAGTCGTTCAGGAGAAGTTTATATCCAGTCACGATCAGCATGTTTCCATATAATGGGGAAAGATTTGCCGCCTGTAAGAAGGCATTATCTTCCCCAAAACTCCTTCATTTCACCATGTTTTGTTATGAATAGTTAGCGATATTCCCCTGGGAGTTCCGAACGCCTTTGGGGCGGACAACATAACACAACAGGCATCAAGTCTCCTTCCCCTATTGGCTACCATTATATGTATATACGCTGATAAAAACTTCTCTAAGGACTCCAAGTAGCTCCAAACTTGTCTGGGTGAGTAAATGAACTAAATAATTGTTAAAAAATAAGGTCCATATTGAAAAAAATGAACGTTCCCTTTAACTAATAAGAATTTAACAATCAGACACTTCCTAAGATTTTAAGTCGTTATAACGAGAGCCCAGCTAATTTGCCTTTCCCCTCACAATATGAATATTTATTTGAAAACGACTAGTCTGCTGGTTAATTATTCTATGTTGCTGAAATGGATGCATTTAATATATAAAAAAATAACAGTCAAATGTTATGCATGGCATTATCAAAGTAATATTCACTTTCTTATTTTGTATTGGAGCAAAAGGCAAATGTGTGCTTTAAGTTTGGGTCTTAAATTAATGTTTTAAAATTCCCTGTAAAAAACATAACAGACATGTATACTCAATACAGTGAGAATCTCATACCAGCCCCTGCCAGCTGTGCCACATAATGATTATAAATGAAGTGGAAAGAATGCGTTTGTAACATGTTGGTTTGAAACAAAGAGCAGGAGCCCTGCGATGCAAAAACAATCACAGCTAACGATTACTGTATACAAGAGAAGAACCCATCAAACAGACGTGTCTCACATCTTATGACATTCACATATGAAACTAACATTAATAAGCTTTCATTCTAGACAATGTATTCATGGTATTGCTGTTTTCTACTTTTTACACCTACTAGGGTCAAGAAACAATTTGAACACTGATTTAAAAAAATTAACAGCAAAAATATCTCTATTTTAGTCTCTCTGTGAAACATTTTAAGAAACAATTGGTGGTAGTATTAATAATAAAAATAATAATAATCTATTGGTGTGAGAAGAAAAAGTGTTTTGTATTGGACCTCAGTCAATCAAAAGGTAGAATTTCCATCACAGGCTGATTTATTTGTGCAGTTTTATAACAATTGAACATTTTATAAAAAAATGTATAACAATTGAACATTCTCACTGTGATGGGAAAAACAGGGGGAAGAAAAATATTAAACGCTTCCTGCTGTACAAACACATTTGTTAAAAAATAAAAAAAATAAGTTACCATTACCAGCTTCTTCATAACCCTACCCTTATCGAAATTATGCCGGTAACATGTTACTTAGTGGCACCTTACTTCAAATACAACCACTTTTTTCAGTAACACCTAATCTAACGAGTCAATTATTTCCATGCCAGTAATCAAAGTTACTTGTCCAAGGCACTGGGTGTTACCATTTCATAATTTTCTAAAGCACAAAGATAAATTTGGTACACGGGGTTAACGGGGGCAGAGGCAGTAAACAAGCAACAATAGCAGTAAATATAATCTTACATATGGCTGGGCGGTATACCAAAAAACCACCCAGCCCTTTATGATGCCCTTGACGAAATTTATGACGTTTTTATTTATGACAGTTTTCACATTTTAAATAGCATTATGTAAATCTGGCAACCACCGGACATTGACTACAGAAAAGGACCGGGGGGCTGTGGGTGATGCGGTCATTGTTATTGTCCACTTATCATTATCGAGGTTAAAAGCTCAATATACCGTGATATTAATTTTAGCTGATATCGCTTTTTCTTTCGTAATCATACTATTAAAGAGGTGATTATCTCCTCTATGGTGACCATGTTTTTTTTATTTTCTACCCTCTACCCAGTCGGAGTTCTGTACTCTGCCCCCTAGTGGAGCTCTCCAGTCGTATGTACAGAGCGCAAGAAAGTAGGTGCCCAAGACACAGCCTGTTGCTGGTGTTAATGTGAGTAAAAAACAAACATTTTTAAAAAGAAGGAAAAAAAGTATATTTTCGGCCACTGTTAAAAGTTACTTCCAATAAATTGAACATTTGCGAAACAAGTTACCGTTTTTATGTTGAGGCAGTTGGGAGTGTTATTGGCAGCTGCTCAAAGTAACTAAGTAACTTGTAATCTAATTTAGTTACACTTAAAATTAAGTAACCAGTAAAGTTACTTTTGGAAGGAGTGATCTGTAATCAACAATCTGATTAAAATTTCAACGTAACCGTGGCAACACTGTCCATAACTTAAAGGAATACTTCACCCCTGGAAAGATGAATGTGTATTTAAAGTGGGTCAGATATGTAGTAGAAATGTGGACATTTTTTTGAATTTGGAGCATTCTAGACTGAGAAAAGCCAGAAAATGTATTTTTTACTCATGTGGCTGAAATACAACAACTCCCAGAATGCACTTGCTTTGCTGCCCTGAGGCCACTCACAAACCACGCCTACAGGCTTGGTTTCACAGGAGAGTGGGGGTAGGCTAATGCGCTAAGTAGTTTGCAACGCCGTTAAACACTAAAAGAAGAAGAAGAAAGCTTGATTGATCTTGACTTTATAAATCGCTAGTTAGTTGATACATTTCTATCGAAATGGTGCTAAAGTTGTACATTATAGACTTGTGGAGGAAGGCTGAATGTTTACCGTAACTGATTTTGCAGTAATTACTTACTGTACTACTGACTACCTGGCTTATTTCCGTTCTTTAGAATTTATTTCGGGATAAAAAAGTGAGCATAATATATATTACACAACTTAGACTTTCTCATTAAAAAGATGATGTCAACAAGAGTAGCTTAGCAGCTCTGCGTATGATTTTTTTTCTTCCTAAAATTGAAATCACAATTTCTGTAAGATGAAACATTCTTTAGGTTAATATATACTCTAAAATGGCTGCCTCGTGTACCTTGCGTTTGTTTCATGCGTTGTTTGTGCACGTCCTCTGAAATTAACGTAACGCGTTAGCACACAGCAATATGAGCGTTACCGCTAACTGATCGTAACTGAGGTTAGCGGGCGCTTTTAACCGGAAACCAATGGTTGAGTGAATCTGCTACCACTCTGTCTTCTAGGCAGATTCAAAAATGTTGTCAAATAAAAGCATGAAGCCTTGTTTGTCCATAACTTTCACAAAAACTAGGTGAATTTTAAATGAATCAAGTGTTAATACTCAACATGTAGAGAACAAATGAAGCGTTATCTTAAATGCACAGGATAAATATTTTACTGACGGGTCATCAGACCTGTCAATCACAAAGACACTGCCCAAATTATTAATAATTCTAAATTTGAGTTATAAAAAAAATTCACACAATTCAGAGTTGTCATGGCTGTAAACGTTTTTTTGAACTAGGCTGTAAAGATGTTTATTTCTGCTGTGAAGTTGTCATTTTTAACACAGGGAAGAAGAAGTGATAAGGGAACAAGTTCCCAAGGACTCCTGTCACCAAACCCCAGCGAGGCTCATACGTCCTTTCAATTCCTCTCCCCGGCCTCACCCCGATTTTCTTTTGAATAGCAGAGCAGAAAGTGTTGCAAACGACCTGCACAAACAACAGATCTGGAACCAATCTCTATAAAGCATCAAACAGCAAGGATAAAAGTTTACCAGCAACAGAAATAGATACTTGCAAATTCAGATTTAGTGATGTACACTGCAGACTGGCAGCTTACTGTTTTTGTTGTTGTTGTTTTTTGCTTTTTGGGGGATTTATTTTGACAATGTGGCTACATGGCTGTCAGTTTCTTTTTCTGGTATCAGAAAAAAAAAAACACTACCCCAAAGGCCTGACTGTTGTTGCCAGAAATCCAGCTGAAGTTAAATTCTACTTTCCGTTGCTCTGTTATCTTCCAATTTGGACCGGGATGTTTTAGGCTTCAGGCCAGCCTCCATAATTTGCATGACATGGATGTGCAGGAAGGAGCTAGATTACCCCTTATCACTTAAAGAAAAAATGTAAGATGCACGAGCAGTGGAAAAAGAAGGGGGAGAAACACACTTTGGCCATAAATGTAATAAAATACATAAACTGGAGAGAAAAAATAAAAAAATGAAAGTATATGCTCAGAATCGTTAAATTACCTTTGGCTAACAAATGGCATTTGTGGCTAGTTACTGAACAGCTTTATCACATAAAACTGAAATGAGGTTCATAAGATGTTGAGCAAAACATTTTTTCCAGGATAGATTAAAATTCAGCAAAAAATGTTGAACCGTATTTGATTACTTGCTGCAAATGTATTTTATATACAAATTAATTTAGCCCTCGTCTCAGTGGTCCTCACAGAAGGTGGATGGGGTGTTGGTTGATTGGAGAGAATCGGGTTACTAATTTAAATATTCTCTCTAAACTTATTGGTCAAAATTAGTATGTGATCTCTTTTTTTCTCCCGTTTAAGGGGATGACAGAAAAGTCGGCTAATTTCATATACAAGCAGAAACATTAATGACAACGAAATAAAGGTAGGAATTAAATTCAGGTTAATACACATAAAATTAAACAATTTAATGGATTTTATTCTAAGATTTTTGAGTTTGGCATTCCCTCTGCTTAAGTTAATCTTCAGTGTCCCAATTCCAGGCTAGCGCAGTGCCATAAACAGCCTATGAGATTTAAATTGGGACCTTGTGAATTCAAAATATTACTTTTAGTTTGAAAAAATAAATTGGTTCAATTAAAAGGAAACGTCAGGATTCAAGATATTTCTTAAATTTCATTGTTATGGGCTAATGTTCGTCATTTTTCGACATTTGAGAGTATAATCAAAACTGGGTTTATAACTGATATTTAGATGTGTTGTATTTAGTTTCTATGTTTGATTAATAAAAACCATTATTACAGAAAAAAAAGATTTTTATTTGCACCTTCCTGCTCTTTGCTAAGTTGTTTTAGGAGGATGTAGCAATAGTGATACAGCACCCCAAGTGAAAAAAAAGTACTTTAGTGTATTTCAAGTATGTTTGTATTTCCAATAGTATGTTGAAAAATGTACTTACCCAAATTGTACTTTTTGTAAATATATAAAAAGTGTACCAGCATCACTCTTTAACACAAAAACTTTTAACACACTTAATTGTACTATGTTACACTTTACAGAAATAGATTATTCTAAAATGTACTTTAAATGAAAGTTATGTGCACTTTTTAAAGTGTACTTATCTGATATTTGTTTTTCAAATATTTTGATATATTTTAAACTGTATGCTCAGAATTGTTATTGTATGATACAATGAAAGCATACTTTAAAAGTACACGTTTTAATATCAACACTGTAATATTAAGTTTGAGTGTATTTTAAGTTACATTTGAGTCTAATTATGAAGTGAAATGGTTCACGCTAGTTGTTCTGTTCTTTTATAAATATCCTACTGTGTGTATATTACACAGATAGTAAGTCTTGCAGCTGTTCTGTAATGTTTAATCAGTTTGGTAAACAAATATGATATTCGTATATATACAAGCAGAGAAGTTAACAGGTTACAAGCAACGTTACCCAAACAGACCTCTTGGGGAAAAGCACAAGTTAATTTTCAGAGAAGTCACTACTACCTGTACAAATAGCATTACCCTCTGCCCTATAGGGGCATTGAGGTGCTGCATCACAGGTTGCAAGGTCGATAATAATAACATTTTAGTAATAATTTCATATATGAAAGTATATTCTCTTAGGGTTTGAAATATACTGATATTATAATAAAATTTTTAGCATATTAAGAATATGTAAGTAGTATAAAGTTTATATATTTTTAGTATGTTAAACAATTCTTAACGTACACTACTTACAATACAAAGTATGCTTTAATTTGACTAATTGGGTATATATTAGTACATGTAAAACCCTATATTTAAAGTATACTAAATATATTTTGAAGTTGTTCCATTTTAGCACATAAAAGTATACTACAAACACTTAAAATTGAGCTTTACTACAATTAAATTACTATTAAAATATATTTAGTACAAAATTAGTTGTTCCAAAATAGCATGCATCAATTTAACTAATCATGATCACACTTGAAGTACAATGATGCACACAAAAGAATGTTAAATTTGAGTACACTTAGTACATTTATTTTTCACCTGGGACAGGACAGGAGGGTGTTTAACTGAAGCAATTTCAGTCACAGTGTTTGTCCAAATGTTAAAAGGATAGGAAAACATAATATCCATAAATATCATTTACTTCCTATCTAAACCTGTGAGGTGTATGAAACATTTTGGTCTGAAGGTAGAACACTTAAATAAATTGCTTTTAGGATCTGCAAATATAAACCTGGGAGTGAATATAGAAGAATGTAATTTCAAAAAAAAAAATGTCTTCAAACATTCCTTTGTTCTTTGTGATGAAAGAGGTCAATACTGTTAATTAAACCGACCAATAACAGGAACTAATACACTGAGCTGCTTATCTAGCCAAGATGAAAAAGGGAAGAAAAAAACCCCATCTAACAAAGGAGCAATACTCCTAACTACATAAGGACTGCAATGAACAAACACTCCCATCATGTGTGTAATAAATAACATCAGTTATTCCCTGATCGAAGCAACGCAATGCAGTTATTGCTGAGCTGGAGCCAAGGTGAAATTCCTATACAAGCTTCCACTGCTGTGTCAAGAATAAAATGCAGAGTGAATTCACTGAAAAGGCGATTAGGAATAAAAAAAAAAAGAGCTTTGGTTGAAAGTTGAGAAAGTTAAAAGGCCTTTAGCGTTCGAGGTTATTCAGTTTCAAAAAGGAGCTAGGTTGCATTCACTCAAAGTATTTCATAACAACAACAAAAAAATGTATTCCTTTGCACTTTTATCTTAATATCACCGACTATCCAGCCGTTGATTCATAAACCAACATCCTCCTCGGGGTGCAAGGACACTTGTTTCTCCTCCTCAGCTGCTGCCACATGAAATAAGGAGATGGCTTAGTTTATTTAGACACAAACCATCATTTGATTCTGCAGCAGGGAACCTTTGATATGTACGGTTTGTGAAGCTTGATTTTCACAAGCGACAAGATGACACACTGCGACAGGAGCTGACAACTCATTTTCAAACACAAAACATGTCCAGGACTGAGCCTCCTTCACCTACACAGAAATTCAGATTTTTTTCCCCCAAATAAAATTAATGTGCCTATTCAAATGTATGAATGTCAACAACCATTGAAATGATTAAACTTCCTGCACGACCACTGAACAAACCGCGTTACTGAAAGGTTGCAACATTTAAGCTTTAATTGGGGTAAGTAGGTTTGGGCGTCTCCTTCGTTAATCTTAATAAAAGGTAACAATCTGCTGATCTGCCTTTTTGTGGCTGATACTTGTGTTTAGTTTCATTTAATTCAACATCCATTCATTTACGGGTTAGGGAAGGTTAAGGTCTGCAACTAAACTCCAGATATGCTTTTCTAGAGCTCGCTTTGATCTAGATCCCAGTACATTTAATATCTACATGCACCAAGTAGCTAAGAGCAATACAACAACCAATTAAAGTAAGTAACTACCATAACTATGTAGATGATACACAGGTCTACATTACAATCTCACCAGGTGACTATGACCCCATTCAAACATTGAGCAGATGCATGGAACAAATCAATGTCTTATTTTGTAATAACTTTCTCTGACTGAACAGAAACAAATCTAAAGTAGAACAACAGTAAAAGACCAGGACGAGACGGCTTCCCTTCTGAATGGGGAGCCTAAGTCCCGCCCTTCTACTTCCGGTCCATGGGTCGCCGACTGCCAAAAAAAAATGAATTAGAGTCAATGGAGCGTTATTTTCTGATCCAGTTTGAAATGCGCTGTGGATCGAACATATGATGTCCGTGAATTTAAAAAACTAATTTTGATGCAGAGAAAACGCAGATTTTCGACCGGAGGTAAAAGTTACTTTAGGTTTTGGGTTAAAACGCTTGGCGGACTACAACTGCAGAAGAAGAAGGATAGCAAAGGTCATAGCTTCAGGACGAAGAAAGGAGCATTAAACACGGAGAAAACCTCTATAAATCTTACCGTGTGGAAAGTAGCAGCTATGTCGGAGGTAGAGTGAGAGCCAGCATGGAGGAGAAGCTCTACAAGCTCTAGGTTAGTGTTTTACGTGCTATAGCTAATTTGTAGGCATTTTAAATGCAAATTTTTACAATCAAATAAATCCCAAATCACTGGACAAACACAGTCGAAACGTACGTCATTGCTTATCATTTAAATCGAAGTACAACATTTGTGATTCAGGACGTAAGACAAAGTGGACCAGAAAAGAACTTTTATCCCTCCGTTGACTTCCATTCATTATTTTTTCGGTTTGGGGACCCATGGGCCGACCGGAAGGGGAGGAGACTTAGGCTCCCCATGGTACAAGGAGATTAATGATCTACTGGGACCTGTACTGAAACGAACATTTAATTACGTTTTTAAAGTGGCTCAATACCGCCATCCTTGAGTGAGGCCTCAATCTCCATGATAGCCAAAGAAGGCAGGGATAGTAAGCTTTGTGGAAATTACTGCCCCATCAGCCTCCTTAATCAGGATTCATCCTCAATTCATCACGAAATCAGGGAGCTACTTGGATTTCAAAACTTTGCTTAATTGGGAAGAACTTTTATATGGTGCGTTACATAAAATGGATAAAGACAAGGTCACCAAATCACGTTTTGGAACATTAAGCATGGCAGCAAGAAAAGAGATCACCAAGAGATGGTTTCTATGTTCCTACGCATGAGTGATTGAGAAGACTATATATTCCGTTTATGTAACGGAAAAAATTATTTTATAAAAAGTTACAAAAGATTACATTTGATTAAGTATTAGGTAAATGGAGGGCTCATATGGGCTAACAACAAGAATTTTGAAATATAACTAGGGATGCACCGATACTGTTATCGGGGCTGATACCACTCCTATGTACTGTATCGGTAACCGATGCCATGAACCAATACTTAAAATGTGGAAACTCTGCAATAACTTTCTTTTATCTAATTCACAATATTTTGTTGTAACAATCAGAGAGAAAAGAAAACCCGTCTTCAAATTCAGTGCATTTTCTTGTGTGGTAGAAGTATCGGTATTACTACTTGGTATAGGCAAGTACTCAAATTCAAGTATCGGTATCATATCGGTTTGAAAAAATTGTTATCGTTGCATCCCTAAATATAGCATACTGTATACAGTACACCACTTCAAAATACACTGCTCAAATAAATAAAGAAAAATCTAAAAAAAAAAAAAAAACTGTCCATCCAGGAAGCAACAGTGACTGACATACAATTTCACACTCTACATCCCCAGTCAAAACCAAACGTGGAGAAGCAGCATTCAGTTTTTATGCTCATCTAATTAGGCACATACTCCCAGAAAACTGCAAACCTGCTGAAACATGGAGTTCATTTAAATCAAGGCTAAAATCCTCATCTATTTAGAGCTGCATTTGATAAATGACAAAAATAAAAAATGTGAGCATCATTAAAACCAGTCTGTTTTAATCACGAAAGTTAAGTTTTAAACAGATGGGATCTATTTCAAAAGAAAAACACAGATTTTAGAGATACACACACACACAAACAATCCCTGGCCACTTTATTAGGCACACCTGTCCAACTGCTCATTAAGGCAACTTTCTAATCAGCCATGATCTGCTACAGTTCAAACTGAGCATCAGAATTGGGAAGAAAGGTGATTTAAGTGACTTTGAGCGTGGCGTGGTTGTTGGTGATAGACGGGCTGGTCTGAATATTTCAGAAACTGCTGATCTACTGGGATTTTCACAACCAACCATCTCTTGGGTTTACAGAGACTGGTCAGAAAAAGAGAAAATATCCAGTGAGCGGCAGTTCTGTGGGCAAAAATGCCTTGTTGATGCCAGAGGAGAATGGCCAGCTGATAGGATGTCTGTTTAAACATTGGTACACTTGTTTGTATACACAGTGATGTTTATTGTTTTTAATTTTTCTTCTTATCTTTTTTATCCTTATAATTTGTCTTTATTTTTCATTTTGGTGTTTGTTCAAGCAATGGACATATAATAAAGTTTAACTAATTAACTAAAGGCAATCGAGGAGGCCGTCAAAGAAGGAAATGGAGCAACTGTGCGTAACAGAGGAGTGGAGGTGTGTAAAGCACTGATTCATTCATAAAGGGGTAAAAAAACTATTCAAACAAACCTGGACCTATGTGCAAAACTGATTGCCCATTAAACCTAATAACTAGCTACACACCCTTAGCGGCAACTGATTACTGCGTTTGTAAGAACTGGTGATGAGTCTTTGGCATGACTACTGAGGAGTTTTCGGCTCGGTCACCTTAGCAGAAACTTTTGTTTCAGGCACACTGGACGGTTTTTGAGTATATGAGCTTCATCTTTGTAGAGATAATACATTTTCTGAATTCAGACTTTGGCTCGGTCGCAACACAACTTCTATTTTGTTGGGTTTTTTTTTTTGAGTAATTCAGAGGTGGCCTTGCTGCTATGCTTTGGATCATTTTCCTCCTGCAGAAAATGTGACTGAGATGGATGGAGATCCTACTGCAGGATGCTCTAGCAGTGACTAAGTTATTTAGTGTTCTTAATTGAGGTGAAAAAAAGTATTTTATCTTGCTGATTTTTGGTCCGCAGAGCAAAGAGATTAGAAAAGATCAATCTAACAGAATCATAACGGAAAAGTGATAGGGGCAGTTGAGACTCTGCCCATTAGCATGTAGTTAGTATCCTGCAGGTTCATAACACTTCTTGCACTCCAAACAGTCCTTTGTGACATCAATAGCACACACACTGATATTGTAACACTGATATATTTGCAATTTATTGTGCAACCCTTCTGCTTATGACGCTTAAATGGAGCCTCACATCAAAAATAACGAGCTATGTCTTTGAGGTCATTATGCTATCAGAATCCCACAGTGGCTTATTTTTTGCTGCCATGGCAATGGAGCCAGGTAAAATAAACTAATGCAGAGCTGGTGAAATCTGGAAGATGGCGTCAAGTTTAACTGGCCGAGCTTAAACACAGTTACCGATAGCAATTATTTGATTATCAGGTTGTTGCTACAGTAAGAACAATCACACTGTGATTATTCTTTGTATTTTTACAAAGTAAAATTGCCATTTCTTTGAAATTTTGAATGTTTTTGATGAAGAATTTAAATCATTTTAATTTATCTCAGCTGAAACCTTCGAATGTAACAGTATTCTCATTCTGAAAAAAACAAATTCAAGCATTTATGGGGGGGGGGGGGCAAAGCAGCTGCTTCGCTTATACGTCTAATTTGGTTGTGCAGGACTCAGGTTTGCCCCTTTTAACAGACCGAACTGAAAACCTTTGAGACATGGTGTTTTTTTAAATCAAATGTGTAATCAGACCAAATAAATGCATGGACAGCTAGTTTGCTTAGTACAAAGATTTTAAAGGTGGAGGAAAAGAGTAAACACCAGCAGCAGTTTGTTTTTCAGACCAGAACTGAAGATATATTGGTCTCTCCACTCTGATTAAAGGCTTTTTCCTGTGACAAATATCGCCCGGTTAATTTGTCTGGGATAACTGACTCCAAAAATTATCATTCTTTATTCCTGCTTCTATCAAATGCTAATGAGGTGTCAATATGCGCAGTTTTTAAATCTGAGACGAACGCATTTATGTAAATCACCCTAAAACATGACCTGACTCTGCTACACTTTCAGTAAATAAATACAAAATATAATAAACGGCCACTGTTTATAAAAGTTCCCACAGGAAACACATTTTTGAACTGATTGTGAAACACAGGAGCTATACTTTCACATCCACGGTCACCATTGGCAACAACCACCGACTCTTAAATTCAGACCTCTACAAAACCTTACGGTCACCTCCACCAGAGTCATTTAAACTGCAGCTTAAACAACAATGACTTTGGTGTTTTCATACCTGAAACTTGTCCCGCACCTTCACGCTGTCAGCAGCATCCTTCAGGGCGCAGCCATCTTGGAGCAAAGCCGACACAGCGCTGCCCCCTGTTGGCACGGAGGAGCAATGTAGCCAGCATGGAGAAAAAAACTTAGATTAATATATTTTTGAGGAGTGATAATAAAAGGACTCCAACCCGTTCAGCTCATTTATGAAGATATATTTTTGAAACATGAGAAAATACAGCATTTTAATTTCTACATTTAACGAACAACGTTGAAAAAAATCTACCAATACGAAATTGTTTCTGAACATTTCAGCCTATGAACTGTTTGTGACATGAGAAACTATATTTATTCACCAAATGTAGAGATGTCCAAACTTTTTGCTAAAAGAGCCAGAATCATCAAGTCCAAAGTACCCATGGGCCACAAAAATACGATTATTATAAATGTAAATATTTTAAACGTTTTTACCCGCTTAAGAATAAACGAAACAAGTAATATTTTATTGAAACACAAAGTAGGAATTCTTGTAAAAAAGGGATTTTTAAAGGATTGTAGATTTAAAACAAATGACTTTTAATGTTTTAGAAGAAATTCTTTTCAAATATTTCAGAGACAAAAAAAATTAAAAATCAAATTTATTTCTAAACAGAAAAACTGTTTTTTTTTTATAGAAAATATTTTATTTTTAACTATGTTTGATTGTCTCTATGTCTTCTTTTGTGTTTGTTGTTTATGCAATGAAATGATAAAGAAATTGTAAAAAAAAATAATTAAAAGATTAATGATAATTAGTTTTGTGACATGGATTATATTCTAATCCATTGAATCTGTAAAAAAAAAAAAAAGATGCCCTTATAAAAGAAAGCGTCGACCTGCATCAATCATTTGTGTTTTGGTCCCAAATGAGTACCAAAATTGAAAGTACCGATCTTAAATGGTGGTCAAGGGCCATACAAAATCAGTCCAAGGGCCATAAATTGCCCCGGGCCGCACTTTGGACATCCCTGACCTAATGCATAAACTCTCAAATAATATTTTTTCTATTAGGGTTGTTTTAAAGCAGATTTGTTAATTAATAGTGCTATTCTATACATACTTTATTGTGTTACATTTGTTTTATTCAAGTTTAAGAAGAAAAGCAAATAATTACCAAAAAACAACTGCTGGTTACTGTTCATTTACATTTCATTAACTGAAAAGAATATTTTGCAAATGGTGCCTTTTGGTTTCAAAACTTTAAAAAAAAATATTTGAAAATATGTTTTCTGTCACAATGCCTCTATTTCTTGTTTTAAAATTCATGTTCCAATTGAAACATGAAACATGAAATAAACTTGAAATGAAAATCTTTGTGTTAAACCTGTGGGGCACAAAGTGCACAAGAGAATCCCCCAGCTGATAGAGATGCACCCATTAAGACCATTAGTAACAAAGTACCTTAGGGAGCTGAGTAAAAATGCATTTCAGGCTTTTCAGTAGAGCATTTGTGAAAACAGACACCCTTGCAATCCTTTATTTCCACTTCTTTTTGTAGATCCTATATGTGCCAATCAGCACTTTGGGCAGGGATCAGAATGCTTTAGCAAAGCATTGTACGTTTATTTTTAAACGTTCTCGGAAACATTTCTCATTCCAAGCAACATAATCGTGGTAAACCACTAAAAGTGACAAAAGTCTGATGCGTACTAGAGTGGAGAAAAGAAAGATCAGAAACGGCAGAATAACCCCCCCCCCATCATATATATTTATTTTCTCCAAAGGTGCCCAGATCCATTTGTGTTTCATTTGGTTTGTGAGCAGTGCTGCATTAATTCTAATAATACATATTCACAAAAAAATAAAAACACCCCTATTCTACCCTGGGTAGGAGTGTCACTGCATTCCTTGACTAGCACAACCAGACTGGGTAGAATACCTTACATTGCGACACAATTCCTAGAAAAAAAAAATAGTTTTGTTCATACTTCAAACACTCCTTTTATGTTCCCAGAATTAAATTAACATAGAAAATACAAAGCTAACATTAAATAAATATTGGCTGTTGCCATTTACCACAGTTAGATAAATGTTACCAGCCCAGTCATTCTCCTGATCTGACAGCAATCAGTTTGCTTTAGCTTTGCATAAACAATGTAAGTGAATACAAACCGGTATAATTACTCAATAACCCTAATTATTCCTTGTGAATTTAATCATATAGACTGCAAATAAAAAGTAAAACTAATGAATTACCACAGCTTTATTTAGACAGGACTCTAAAAGCTGTTTAGATGCAGTATAGTCGAAGACAATACAATGATGTATTGATAAAATGATGTGTTTGAGCAGATGGTAGATTATTTCTTCCCTTCTGTACTTAACCATCGCTCTTCACCAAATAGCTCCTGGAGGATATTTAGACACCAATTACAATGACCTCAGGCAGGTTCAGACTGCATTACGTAGAATCACTGGTCCATCTTTTTTAGATAACTCATCTAAAAGTCAGTCTGAAGGAGTCTTCATTGGGGAAAATAAGTTCAGTCCAGTCCAACCCCGAAGTGCCTTTGCTGCTCTTCTGGACACCTCGAAAAGATGTTCATAGGTGCCCTGAAGCTCACTTCGCATCAGCTGAAATGCCCCCTGATGTTCGTGAAGATTTGGTGTTTGTTTTGGGTGTAATGTCCTTTGCAGCAATTATTCTTTCCATCATGACTTCATGAGAAAGTGCTTGAAACAGCTTGTGTCTCCGTGAGGTAACCATGGTTGACAGAGGTTTGAATCCGAAATCCAGGTACTTTCCAGGGATAATGTGGTAGTTTCATCTGGTGTAATGTGTGTGTGTGTACACATCTATGGCAACCCATAGGAGGACGTCACAATGAAAGCGACCGTTCTGCTCTTATTCAATCAGAATTACCAAGCCGTATCAGTTTGGTTAACACCCTGAAATAAGAGCGTTGTAGAAATGCCAGCAGGTCATCTTTCTGCATGGCTAAAACAGTTAAAATAAAGATTTTGTGATCAAATAAGGTTTCATTAACGTTGTGTTTCTTCTGCTCAGTCACAAGAACTAAAACAGTAGCAAAGTTTGTGAGAAAAACAAATAGAATCTAGAAGGAGGAAGCATTATGATTGCAAACCCTCTGAGTGGACGGCTTTCGATGGGGAGCAGCAGCGATACGATCTCTAATGGCCAATTAGCCTAAAGAGGAAATGATTGAACTGAGATGGATTCAAATATCTCAAAGTAACGAGACGAAGAGGGGACGTTTGGAAAAGGGAACCGGCGGCTCAAAGAAGGTGGACAAAGCTCCTCCTGCTGAGCTTTGTGGTTTGAGGTGGTCGAGCTTAATCGATTTGAAACAGGTCAACATCCCAATATAAAGCTGTTCTCTTTAAGTTTTCATCCAACAATTACAGCAAATATCAGTCATCTTTATTCATACAATAAAAAATAGGTTAAAAAAAACTAAAACAAAGAAAATTATATAATTACACATTTTATTTGGAATAAGTTTTCAAGTTTTATACATATACTTCAAGTTTTAAGAGTGGCACAGATTGTGTTTTGAGAAATTGTGTGCAGCAGTAAGAATATCTGAAGAAGAATCCTTTGAGTAAACAAACACCTTTAACCTACAAAAACACTTTAAGTGATAAATCATTTTAGGAAACAAAATGTGGGAGGCGATACCTGGAATATAGAAATAAAGGTCACTTTTTTTCCTCCCTGAGATCATCAATAACTGTAGAAGATTCTCACTCCCACAGATAAAGTTCCCGACTTCAGCAGAGATCATAATCAACAAGAGGAAACAAACATTCATATTGTGTCAGAGGTAAAAAAGAAATGCACAGAAAAAGCTTCTTTCACAGTCGTAAATATGAGGTCCCAAAGGTTTGAAGGAGATTACAAACATTTTGATACTTTAAAAAAATGGTTGCACATTAAAAATAAAGGCAGGTTTCACAGATCAGTTGGTGTTGTTGGTCACTTTCTGAAGAAATGCAGCACTCAAGGTTAGAGAGTGCTCGTTAGGCAGAAATTCCCGCAACAGCAATGCGAGGAGCAACTGTTATAAAAAGACGAGGACATATTTTAAGCTGAAATGATACAGAGGTATCCTGACAGAGTGAGGTACTCACATAAATCAGAGTTTTGTTTTCCTCTTTGTTCTGGAAGAGATTGAAAACCGACTCCACGTCCGTCTTCTTCAAGACGAGATAGTTTGAATCTACGAGAGAGGAGACAAAGAGTCAGGTTTCCCCCTCAAAGTGACATGAATGTGTCCGAATAAAGGACAGGAAGAAGTGGGCTACATCGAGCGTTGATGAGATCGAGTGCTCGTTCTCTGGTCTCCTTCTTCTCCTCGTCGGTGCGAGGATGAGGAGCGGTGACCTGCTGGATCTCGGGCCACAGATTACTCCGCAGAGCGTCGATGTAGGCCGCCATCTGCTCCTCCGTTGGGTTCAGCCTGTTCATGAAGGAGTTCAATTTCCTGGAGAGGAACAAGACAGACAGACAATCATGTTACCAAAATAAGTTTGAAACGCAGGACTTAAATATTTAACTTACCTCTTCAGGATGGGCATCACTGGTTTTAATATGGCATCAAAGATGTTTATGAGTATTGAGTTTCCTGTAAACCCCCCCCCCAAAAAAAAACAGGTTAGGAAGGGAAGGAAACTTTATTTGTATAACACATTTTCAACATGGTAGTTCAAGGTGCTTTACATGATTTGGGGGAAACAAAAAAAAGCATAAAATACTAAATTAAAGGCACAAAACATGACAAAAACATCTGACATTCATTCAGTGTTTCAGCAGCTTTGCTGTCGTTAGTTTTGAACCAGATGATGGGAGCATAGAATCTGAAAGCTGCTTCTCCATGTTTTCTTCTGATTCTAGGGATGATTAGTAGATTAGAGTTGGAAACTTTGATTCTTTAAAAAAGTAAAGAAGCTTTTTCCACTTAACATTTTCCATATGGTTTTATCCCAGTTTATAAATGGTTTACTGACCAGTAGGGAGCATAAAACGCACCAACAAAATTACAAACCAACTGCGAGATGGCTTTTAAAAAAAAAGGTCCACTACAATACGTTCACCAACGCAAGTGGCACTGCTGAAGCTCAGAGGCTCAAAACCGTCCGAGATTAATAATGGTAAACTATAAAAAAAAAAAGAAAAACTGGAGTAGCAAACGCAGGCGTTTGTTTTTTGTAAAAATTAAGGCTGGTTTTTGCAAAGCTTCCCAAGGTCAATGTGTCATTTCCAATTTCAAGCTGTGCTAATAAAACAGACTTAATTTCCTCTGAACGACCCTTTGATGTTATGTCAGCGCCAAGCATTCATGACCTCCACTGCCAAATTTGTTTATAAGACAAACAACTAGGGATGCACAGATACTGGTATCGACTCGATACTGCCTAATGTACTGGTATCGGTTAAACTTAACAGATACCATGAACAGATACTCAAAATGGGGAAAATCTTCAACAAATTCACCAAAAAAGAATGATTTTTCACTTGAAATTTTATTTTTGTGGTAATTTTATATTTTACATCTGTTATTTTGTCTCAGTTAGGTTTAGTTTGTAAAGTCTGATGCCTTTAGCCTCGTCAAGAAAGGCACCAGAAGTTATGCAGTTTATTAATTCAACAATATGTGGCAAGGTATACAACGAGGGCCCAGGCGGGATTCGATCTCACAACTCCCAGGTGAAGGTCATGTGCGCTAACCAGTTAGCCAAAGGGATATCTCTGTGGCCAAGCAGCCAGGGCACATGATCTATCGGAGCCATAGTGACAGGACCTCCACACTGTCGCAAATAGTATCGGATCAGTATCGGGTATCGTAAGATACACAAAATCCAGCCATCTGTATCGGGACTGAAAAAGTCGGCTCGGTGCATCCCTACAAACAACCACAGTACGAGTTAAATTAGGCAGATTACAACATTTATTTAACAGAATTTGCCTGAGGTTGAAAATTCATCACTGAACTTTTTTTCTTTGCCAAGGCAAAATTATTAAAATATTATTCTGCAGCTGCTGCTTTCATTTTATATTTTACTGACTCTACATGATTTCCATCGAAAGCTTTTTTTTAAGAAGTTTTAGTTTTTAACAATTTTTTTTTTAAATCTATTTTTTCCCGGCAACCAGCTGTCAGCTTTTAATTCCCTTAGAAAATGAAATTGCTAGCCAGTTCTTATGAAAACAAGCCACACTCTACCCTAAAAATAACACGTGTTCATTAATGAGGAGTATGTTTCCACAGCAGGATCTGCTTCCTGAGGCAACCTTTCAAGTCCTTACAGGCTTCTGTTATATTTTTTTTTCTACCACAGAAATGAGCTGAAACAAGCAGCTGTCAAGAGCTCAGGAGGAAAAAAAGAAATCAATAAAAAAAAAGATAATAGCAGAAACAGGAGAGCGTTTCAAATCCTGCTGTGAAATCCACATGACCGGATCATATGATATTAAAGAGTAAACAAACCTGATATTTCTTTCAGCAGATCAAAAATGGCTTTGCTCGACTCCAGCTGCTCCCAGTTGCCTTGGACTCTCTGACACTGAGAGTCCCCCCCTCTCTGCAAAGGGCCTTGAGTTGTCTCTTTTCCTCTCGTCTTGCCTGCTCCACCTGGCATCCTGAAACACGTCCACTCCTTCTTATTCGACTTTGAAGGGCAGCTGAGACTCGGCAGCCCCTCGGTGACCGCCTGCTGCGTTTCATCAGCCTGCTCCTCATCTCCACTGGCCTTCGCCGATGAGAGAGACTCCTGCGACCTGGACAGTCCTCTGATGATCATTTTGAAGTGGGACGTTAGGGTGCTATCAGAGTCCTCGGGTTTCTCCTGAAAGCAGTTTTCATGCGAGGCGTCTCCATTAGCAGCGTGCTGCGTGTTAACTTCCTCGGGCTGTTTGGGAGGGGAGTTGTACTGGGAGATGACAATCTGTGGGAGCGGAGAACCGTTCTGAACCGGAGGGGAATTACAATGATTTTTTACAGCGAGGGGTATTGATTCAGGATGTGGCACTGTGTCTTCTTTGGGGACCTCTGTCTGCAGGCTAGAGTTCTGCAAAGAAAACAAAAACAATCTGGATGTGACATACAGCCGACCCGGAGGAAACAGTCTTCATAATTAAAGACACAAACCTTCAAAAAAACATAAAAAATAAAGTTCAGACACTTAAAACAAAAGTGCCTCCAACTCTTTCAGATTTTGGTTATATTCTGACCTCAAAGGACCTCCATTTTATATTATACATATTTTCTATCTTTAAAACAGTAACACATTAAACATTTAATCAATATGTTTAAATGTTTTTTTAGAATTTACTTTATACTGGTAGCAAGTGTTAATTCTGATTTATTTTGCAGGGCTGGGTATATATTGTGATACAATCTAAAGCATGTGCGATAACGTCATGTATCGCGGCATACATATATATATATATATATATATATATATATATAAATATCCATTTCAAAATGACTGCTTATGAACAGTCTCACTTTTCAGATACATTTCAGCAGAACCTCAAAAAGGCTTAGAATGCCATTTAAATTAAAGTTATTGTGCAAAATGCATTAAAAAATGTATGTTAAATAACACAAAAATTCTCACAACATAAATAAAGATTAAAGTTTTTAAATAAAACAAAAATCTAAATACTTTGAAAGTAAAGTTTAAAATTGTCTGCTTTTTGTGGTTACTTATGTATACATTTAATGTCGCGAAAAAAGAAAGCTGCAAATATTTGAATTTAAAAAAAAATTCACGTCTAACAGTTTTCTTTTTTGTTAATTGAAAAGCAACACACGTTAAACTTTCAATATCCAGCGTAAAGGGAAACACTACACATCAGTATCCATGTGTAGCTGGTACAAAATATGCAGGCACGGCTTGATGACCTCATCAAAATGCACAACCATGATACGGTTGTATAGTCAAAATCTCTACCTTCGACCAAATTTATATAATTTCTACCTTATACCTTTCATATTGTCTAGTACTTCGCCATTTGTCTGCAATAATATATTTGTGGCAAACAAAAACGTAAAAAAAAAAATATTTGATGAAGACTAAGATGATGACTAAATTCATCAACATTTTCCTCAACGAATAAAAAGATGAGAAGAAAATCAATGACAAAACTCCAATCAGATGAAGGAAAAGATGCGAGGAACATTTAAAAGAACCACTCAAACTGAACGGGCGGGAATAGCTGAGAACAGAACCAGTTTATCACCTGGGGAGAGAGAGACCAATATTCCAGCTGTAGCTTCGGCTTTTGGGCGAATCGAAATTGTGAATGCCTGGTTTTTTAATCAAAAGAGGAATGGAGCTGCGATTGGTGCCGTAATCTACTTCAACACGCGGGTTAGAGCAGGCGAAGATCTCAAAGAGAAGAAGTTGACCAGATCAGGCTGGGAGGCTGCAGCTGGAGTCTCAACAGACTGGATGATCGCTGGTTAGATCAGTACTGGTGTGAAGAACGCAGATCAGGAGATTGAGGCATGAACGGATCGATGTCAGAGATGTGAGTCAAAAGTGTGGAAACCTTTGAGGGGGATCTGTGTCGTCTTGATGACTTTGGGACTGATTTTTGCTGGCGCTTTTGCTAAGCTAAGCACGTCCATGTCCTCGCCCACTGCCGTTCTTCTGAGATGGTAATGGAAACAGAACCAACCCCTTCTAGGTCGTACTGACCCGACATGTTAGGGTCTAAAGCGACCCTAGTAGAAAAGGGGCATAATAGCTCAGTTGTAAGTCATACGGGAAGGAAATTACAAAAAAAATTTTTAATTAGATTGAGACAATCGGTATACTTTTCTTTTTGATATAACACAAAAAAGCAGCAGTAACACAAAGACACTGATATGAAAGCGTATGGTACAGTCTTTAGTTTTCCTCAGTCAGTTTAATAAATTAAGGTCCTTAATGTATATATAGTATTCTGGTTGTTTTTGTTTATGCATTTCTATTTTTGTGTGTGTAAATATAAACGCTTCTATCATTTTTCCACTTTGCTGCTGCTACAGTAGAATTTAACTTTAGTGGGACAATAAAGGATTATTATATTCTATCCCAGATGAAATCTCACTTTGCATTGTTTTATAGTTTTGTGTCCATGTAACCAACGGGATCTCTGGCATCAGTCATTCGCAAAACACATTTTCAAGCCATGAGCACGGAGCACTCAGCCACGCATTTGTTGCGCATCACTTCTAGGAACTTGTTTTTATGTAGTGATCTGAATCCAATTTCTTCTTTGGTAACTATAACAGCAAGGTGGGTTAAAACTGAGGGATCTAATTACAAGAAGTTAAAATCGTGCATCGTCTAGATCTGTCACTTCACTCCTGGAGAAATCTGGAAGCAAGAGAACGCACGTCGAATAAATAAGTGCAGGAGGAAAAATAAAACCGTGACAAAGTGAGAAGAGATTTTGGAAATGTGAGGGGGAAAAAAAATGTAATTGTATGCACCCGGTTAGAAAATTATGATGCACAGTTTTACTCACTACAATATCATTTTACACTCTCCCCAACACGTTTTACGCTAATTTTGTTATGAATTGAATGCGAAAAAGCTCAAGGAGGTGCGAGTAGTTTCACAAAGCCCTGTACCATTTCTGAGTAGGAAGAGGAGTAACATCAACCTCCGATCAGAGCAGTATGTTCTGCTGCACCAGGTCAGCTTTGCAGGTCAGTGATCCGCTTTCCTGGCAGCACGCTCTGACAACTGTGGTCCCTCTGCGGTGAGGAACTTGCTTCTATCTTTGTTCCTGCACGGAGGAGCAACCTGCCGCGGACCAGCAAACAGACAGAGGCATGCAGAGTACATGGCTATCAGCAGCAACATTTTATGCACACACTATGATGAAGATATTTTAAATTAAGAATTGGAGGTAAGACACATTCTAGTATGGTATATCTGTAATGAGTGAACATCAATAAAATTGGTTTATAATTTTAGGAAAAGCTATGTATTGCAATAAATATAATTATACCAGAGATGTCCAAACTTTTCGCATTATGAGCCAAAAACATTAAGTCGAAAATGTCAATGGGTCACAAAAAGAAGTCTTTGTGAAAAAATGTCTTTTTACCCATTTAATTTATTAATCATGCAATATTATGAAACAAACTAGTAATTCCTGTAGAAAATTGATTTTTGAAGGTTAAAACAAGGGTTTTAATGTTTTACTTTTTAAAAGAAATTAGGTTTACAAATATTTTCAAAGAGCCTAAGTTTAGACCACCACTCTTTTTTTCTCGGGAGAAAACATGGTTTGGATCAGTCCTTTGATAAATATGTTATTTTTAGCTATGCTTGGTTGACTCTATGGCTGCTTTTGCGTTAGAAATAAAACAGCAAAAATATGTTAAAAAGATGACCAATTTGTTTTGGACTGAAATATTTTTTCATCCATTTAATTTGTCAACAAATTACCCTTATCAAAAGAACGTCTCAATCTGCATTAATCATTTGTGTTGTGGTGCAAATTGCAGAATGTACAACCATGACCTGGATGAATGAGAGTATTCGAAGGCAGAATGTACAAATCTTAAATGGTGGTCTAGGGTCGTAAAAAAATAAAATAAATCAGTACAAGGGCCGTAAATGGCCCCCTGGCCGCACTTTGGACACCACTGGTGTATACCCATCACAGGGCAACGCTGACCACCATAAAAGCACACACAAATAACTACGGGTAATTTTGATACACCAATTAATCTAAAAGTCACATTTTTGGACGCTGGGATGAAGGTGGAAACATAAACACAGCGTAAACATACAAACTGAATACAGAAAGACACCCAACTGGGATTCAAACCGGTGACTTTCTTGCTCCAAGACAACAGTGCAACCAACGGTGCAGTCCACCCATCTGAAACCGTTCAGCTCAGCTTTAAGTATTAAACAAAAGATGCCCAACTTCTAAAACATTTTTTTCTTCTAAAGCCACAGGGTGGGAGAGAAGAGGCCAAGCAGATCACAAAGTGTTCATAATATAATGGACATAAATTAATCTGTGCATTGAACATCAATGCCTAAAAAAAAACTTCAAAAGATTAGACTTTAGTTTTTCAAAGAGATTTTGTTTTCGTGTCAGCCAATCCAGAAACCATACAGTTTGTCGTCCTTAAGCCACTTTGTAACTCATCTGGCTACATCATTCGGGTCACCGTTGCATTAAGACGACCCGTTTATGCTTCAACGCTCTGGCTGTTGTCCCGAGATCTCGCTTCAGTACATTTTATAATTTTACAGTGAAGGAATCACACAACAGTCAAATGTCCTAGCCATGTTGAAAGGAAGACATTAAAACGGTTTTCAATCTCAGCTGGCTGGGTTTTTGTGTTTTTTGTGACTTCAAAAATGCTGCTACGGGACGTAGCCATTGTTTACACATACCATACTTCCTGGTTCCAGAGCAAAGTGGTTGCCAAGTCTTCAACACTAAACAGTGCGCCGCCATTTGTAATCTTACACCGACCGGGCTAAAGGCCAACATTAAAGAGTAATTGAACACCATGAAGACGGCTGAACCAACTCAAACTGATATGGCGTGGGGCCCCTGAGCTCCGTAAAGCCTCTCTTTACCTCTGGTAAAGGGAAAATCATGAAGTCTCTTCTCCGCTGTCCACCAGAGGAAAAGGGAGGCTTGATGGTGTACAGCGGCCAAACGCTGAATCAGTTCGAGCCGTTGGCTCAGGGGGCTGAGTCAGCGCTGCCTGAAGCTGGCAGCACATATAATAGCAAGCAAGCACAAAGAGCCTAGTACTAGCATCTATGCTAATTAGCTTCAGAAGGAAACATGGTGTAAGCTTTTGTTTCCGTATTAATGGTGTGTTTAAAACATATAGGTTAGAACTTATGGCGTTAAACCACTTTGACGTTGTGGTCCTCCAAATTACGATATACGGATTTCAGCTTTCTCCGCTTCTCTCACAATAGATCCTGTGTGCACGTAGCAAATAAGATAAGCAATTTCAACTCGTCACGTGGCGGGGTGACTGTGTCAGAGAGGGAGGGCGTCTCTGTGAAACCATGCCTGTGACGTAGACAATGGAAAAAATGTACAGTAATCAGCAAACCAGAAAATTCAAATGCAGTAGGGAAACATTGCCCATAAGCAGCAGCACTAAGGTGTTTTTAGAAAGAAAAAAAAAATTTGAAATTTAACAAGTTTAGACAAAAAATGCCCTGAAACTGAAAGACTGCATTGGTAAGGAGCCATTTATACAGTTTATAAGCAAAAAAAAAGTTGTTTTGGGGTTTAGTCTTTAAGCTAACAATGCTAGAGGTAAAATAGTCTGCTCTTAAAATATCTCAAGCTACTTTTTCAATCCCCACCAAATCGATATTAGGGTGCAATTAGTGCAGCGTTGGAATAAATTTTTTTTTAAAAATCTAAAAATCGATTCTGAATCTATTCTTATATAAATTGAGTTGAATTGATTCGCAAGTAAAAACAAAACTGTTACTTACCCGGTGTTAAATCATTGAATTACAGGCATATAATTAAGAAAACAGCTAAAAAAACTGCATCAGATTGAATCAGGATAATCAACTAACTCTTAAGAATCAAATCTTGAAATGTGAATCGATACCCAGCCCTAGGTGAAATGTAATTATCTACGCATCAGCTTTCTGTGTATAACTCATCTTCACTCTTTATTGTTCATCTTTTGGACGATCAGTAACTGAGAACTCTCCATGAAATTCACAGAAGCGAGGCTGTGAGCGGACTGCTTTGTTTTTCTTCATGGACTGCAGTACTCCAATTTAACCACAAGATGCCAATATTGCATACTGTACCTTTAAGTGCACCAGCTCCTCCTTTAGCAAAACACCCACAAAACATGATGCTGCCACCTCCGTACTTCACAGAAAGTTTTGTGTAATAGTTTTTTTGTTTCCAAATGAAACCATCACTGTGGCCGATAATCAGTTTTAGTTTCATTTGACGGCAGGAGAGTCCACCAAATTTAATCCTGGAGTGGATATACAAACTTTTATCAGTCTTTTTCATGCTGCGTTTGGACTGATGGCTTCATCTCTGATAGGTGGACTTTAAGCCCATCTTGGCACAGGAAAAACAATGCATGTTTTTGTTCAGAATATCTAAATGTGTAATTGGTAACAGCTCCTGCAATGTAATGTGATTAGAAGAGTAGCTTTATTATGAGAAGGTCAATTTTGTTAATCAACTTGCCAAATGGAGCCTTATTCCACACTTTAACAGAAGCAGGTTTTCTTAACCACAAAGTTCAGTGGAAAGTCCAACATATAAGCAAACACCTTTTGCGAGGATAATGGATATGAAAACTGCATTGAGCCATTACCTCTTCTTCCTCTTGGCTTGGAGTGAGGAAGTAGGCCAAGCCACTGAGAATCCCCCATACGCCTCCATAATGCTCCTCCTCATTCAGCAGCTTGTCGAGCGGACACAGGAACTGAAAAACCGGCTGAGTGTGGCCGATCATGGTGTCAGAAACCAGCTCCTGGGAAACAAAGCAACAAATGTGTTTACTCAGTGCTTTGTAAATGTTTATCTGCCGGCACGATCTGAGCTTCCGGACCTGGAGGAAGTGCTCAACTGATGCTGTGGCTTCTTCTTTGACCTTATCGTTGACCTGAGATTCTTCCAGTGTGAGGATGGAGGGAAGGCTGGTCGAGTCCTGAAATATAAAAGGCATTTTAAGTATTTGGACAAATATAATAAAGAATCTTCATGCCGTCTAAAGATACCGATGTACAGAATGTAACCGTCTGCAAAAAAATTTGGGGAGGAGCGTCAGAGTCCTCGAGGGCCAGAGATCCCACCCTACTCAAATACACTTGAATAAAATAGCTGAATTGAATCCTCAGTAGGTAGTCAAATTCCTCAGAATCCAGCTTATAACTTAATTTTATTCAGGTATTTTGAAGGAGAGATGAGTCTAAATTTTATACATGAGCCCTACTGGAGCCAAGGGATAGCTAAAATTAACTTAATAATGGACTTTCTTTTAGCATTTGATTTCAGTGTAATGCGACCCAGTAAGCCACAATCTGGACTTGAAAAGATTAATATTTATTACTACTAAGACAGTTTGAGGGAAGCAAAAAAGGAACTAGATGCTTGATTTAGCTCAGCTACTGAAGCTCGTACAGGGAATTCCTATTATTGGTAATACTGACTCTTACCCGTCCAAATCCTCAAATGCATTGAGTAAATTAACAGCTGAATGTCCCATAATTTGCTCCAACTGAACAAAAACAAAACTGAAGTGGTTTTCTTCGGACCCAAAAAGATTGATTAATATCAGTACAAAGCTTCAGTCAGTCCGAATAGAAATTACCAATCAGGCCCGTAATCTAGGTGTAATAATGGACTCAGACCTGAACCTCCAGGGTCACATAAAGGCAATAACAAGGTCAGCTTTCTATCACCTGAGGAACATTTCTTGGATTAAAGGACAGACCTAGAAAAACTCATCCATGCATTTAGTCGCCTTGATTACACTTCAGGATCTTCACAGGTCTACCGGAAAAAAAAAAAAAAACAAAAAAAAACAAAACAAAAAAAAAATCAATCAGACAGCTGCAGCTGATCCAGAACGCTGCTTTTCGTGTTCTCACTAGAACCAAGAAAGTAGAACACATCACCCCAGTTCTAAAGTACTTACAATGGCTCCCTTTAGCTCAGAGAATAGACTTCAAATTGCTTTTATTCGTCTATAAATCACTGAATGATTTAGCACCACAGTACATTAGAGATCTGCTATCACGGTACAAACCATCCAGATCACTCAGGTCCTCCGGCTCTAGTCTACTGACCGTCCCTAGAACCAGATCCAAACATGGAGAAGCAGCTTTTAGTTTCTATGCTCCTCATATCTGTAACAAACTACCAGGAGAATGCATAGCTGCAGAGAGACTGAACTCTTAAGTCTAAAATTAAAACGTACCTATTTAGAGTCGCTTATGAGTAACTGTTTTTACTTGCTTGTTTTAAATTGTCACACGAATTATTGTCTTAATTACTGTAAATGCTTTGTTGTTTTAAAAACTGAGCTTTCTTCAGCAAGATCAGTTAATGAACTAAACCTGTGTTTTTTACTCATTTGTCCCTACATTGTTGTATTTTCTTGATTTTCTTATTGTAACTGCTCATTTGTATTCTAATCATATTTAAAGCACATTGAATTGTCCTGTGTTGAAAGTGTGCTATAAAAATAAATTGCTTTGCCTACTAAACACCAAGGCTCTGTTTAAATGGAGACAAAAAGGGTTTACTATGGTTTCAAAAACTGTAAGAATTGCACCACAATAATGATAAAAACAATTGTCCACATGGTTTCACATAAACTGACAGAAACCGCTGTAGTACCCATGTCAGGCCGATTGTTGGCGCAGTTATACTTCCAGAGAAACACAAAACACCGAGCATCTGCAGTCAACCCAGTGACAAACAAAACCTCCATCTCTCTATGCCCGTCTAAATATGACCCAGCCTCACTGCTCGTAATTTTTATATCTTTGGATTTTGAACCCAACGACAAACAGGTTGAACACTGAACTCATTACAGACAAGTAGGTCAAAACAGCAGCAATATATTGTTATATGCATTGGCTACAGGGGTGGAGCTAGCCATTTTGGCTGCCTAAGAAAACCTCCCACAGATTCTTCTGTGAAACTTTTAAGTCATTTTTGGAAAATCCTCCTAGTCACATTATTTTTCTCTTCATAGAGCTTCATTTCACATGCCTCCACTGTTGGTATTCATGCATATTACTGTACATTTGGTGTTTGAAGTATTAAAATGAGGAATCGGATGCAATTTATTGTATGTGTGTGTGTTGTGGGGGGGCATGGCAGAATTTGAGGAGGATTCATTAGAACTTCAGAAAATATCTTAAATTACATATATTACAGATTGCCAGAGTTTAACACTGCTGTTGAGATAGCAAAAATAATTCTGAAGTCTTCCTTTTCTCCCTCATGAGTACAGTCAAAGCTGCTCTTAATCTTTATCTGAAGCAACTATGTTACTTTTGTATATCCATCCATTGACATCCCCATTTTAAATATGTTTAAATATGTTATTATGGTGCAGCTCTGGTGCTTGAGTATCTGAAAGACAGAACGCACTACTAAAAATTAAAATGCTTTTCCCCTCCTTTTTCCCCTGATTTTCTGTGATTATTGCTTCATGTTAAAACATTTTTAAAAATCTGATTTTAAGTTTGTATTTTTGATTTTGTGTTAAAGACATGATTGAAACCAGTTAAATCCTGCCTGGTATCTCACTAAGAGTAAATTTTTGCCATAACTTTCAACAGTGATTAAAAACACTCATCCTACCCCTCTTGCTGATTAGTTGAAACATGTCGGCAGATTCATGAACTCTAGGTCATTATTTTGATTGCTGGGAACTACAGACTTGACACCAACCTCACCCAAATACCTTACATTGAAAACCAATGACATCCTTCAGACTTGAAGGATAAATCAACTCTCACAAGGCAAATTTTGCCAGTGTACAAACTTGGCCAAGGCTTGAGGAAAAAATTTAATCTTTGTAATTTGGTCTTTTCTTGTTTGTAGAAGGACAAGATGAGTTTTGGCTAGCGATGCAACAATACTACCTTTTTTCAAACAGATATGATACGGATACTTGGATTTGAATACTTGCCAATCAATCAATACAGATACTTCTGCCACACAAAAACTGCAATGAACTGGAAGACAGGTTTTACTTTCATCTTTGGTTTTTCCAACAAATGATGGTGAATTAGATAGAAAATAAACCATTAAAAATTACCACAGAAATAAAATTTCAAGAGAACATTACAAAATTTTCTGTGAAATTGCTGCCGAGTTTCCACATTTTAAGTATTACTTAACTGTAACCGATACAGATACTAAACATAAGAGTGGCATCGGCCCCGATACCCAATACCAGCATCGTTGCATCCCTAGTTTTGGCCATCCAAAAGTGCATGAGGAAGTTTAAATTTGGCTTTAAAAATAGGAAAATTTGTCCTCAGATCTTCAATGCAACATTAATTTTTATTCATTCATTCACGACAAGAAAACCGACTCTGGTGTCTTAATGCAAGATTTATCAAAGTTTCCAGCAGTGTTCCTTGCCAGTTATCAAGGCTGGTGTCCTGCATGTTTTAGACATTTCATCAAACTTAAGTTAACGCTCAATTTCCCCACGTCTCTGGAACTTGTTGAGTTTCGTTGAGGGAGCAATTCAGCAATCTGATTTAGCTGTGGTGCAGCAAGCAGGACATCGACCGCTGAGGACTGGAAATCCACATCACTGGTGTAGTGAGACTCCCGAGTGGCAACTACAGTAGTTTTGTGTAGTTTGCATTTGTCCCAACAGTGAATGCAACTTTTTAGTTTTTATTCTGTAAGCCATAGAGATCAAAAGACGGTGTCAGGTTTTTAATCAAACTGCCCCCATATCAGGCATTACATTATGAACACCAGCCTAATAGTAATCATTTAAAAACAGCTCTACACAGACATCATCATGAACTCTCCTGAACCCTTGCTGATTGTGTGCTGTGGCATCTTTCCCCACGATGTTAGCAGCAGAAGCAGCTGCTGCTAACATCGTGGATGGACGTTGTTTGGTGTGGCCTTCGCCTGGACTGGGTTTCACCTGCACACCCAACAAAAGCTTCTTTGTGCTCAGATCTGAGGATTTTGGAGGACAATAAAACACCTCAAACTAATTGCCAAGACCCTCAAAATCAGTCCTGATCGATTTCTGCATTGGAATTAAATAGTTTAAAGTAACTTCAACATGGATAGTGTGCTTAAAGTTTTCCCAGCAGAAAATATTCTTTTCCACAGCGGTTTTGTAGTGGTTTCAATGGTTAACAGGGACAGCATGACAACCCACATGAAAACATTTGTTGCGCTGCGTTTTCTGACATCGCCTTTTCAGAAGCAGCAACAGCTTCTTCGGGAGTTTCAGATACAGTAGATAATTTTGTTGGATGAGACCATAAGAGCCAGCCTCTGCGCCCAAAGTGCACCACTGAGCCTTTCCGTATGCACGTCCAGCAGCTTTACGAGCTCCTGACAGATGGATCAGGTCCTGATACATCTCCATAACATCTCTTCTTCTATCCAGTTGTTCCTGATCCATAACTTCTGATCAAAGGTTCATGACTCCTTATTCAGCATCCGATCAAACAGAAGACTTCCCTCAAAGCCACAGTACGGGATTTCCTATCCCCTTCATACAAATCTGTGGGGTTTTTTTGTTTTGTTTTTTACATTTTAATCTGCATTTTTGTAGTTTATGGAAAACAAACTATGGAACAAGGCAAGAAATAAATTTAATTGAGTGCAGCAATTCCAGTGGGCGTTTCATTGCTCACTGCACAAACATCAAGTTACTGCCAAAAAAAAATTTCCAGCAGGTTGGCGCTACATTTCATCAGCCGAAAGAGCAATCTGCTCTGTTTGGTTCCTAGCCATATGGTAAATAGTCTGAACTCACTTTGCAGTTTCCACACAAACCTTTCAGTGCCTCGAAGATGTTTTTTGTCATCTATCTTGGCCACAGTGGCATGAACTGAATGCAGAAAACTCCTGAAACACCTGTCAGTATCGCACAATCGTGAAAATGTTGTAATTAGGAAGAACAAAACGCATCACGGCTCCGCTTGCGGGTCTTTACCTGCCATCTGTTGCGGAAATAAAAAACATCCATGTAAGTCTTCCTGATGTCCCACTGTAAATTCTCAGGGCTGTCCTTTTCCTCCAAGTGCACAGTGAAGATTAGCACATCATCCTCCCAGTCGGCCTGAAACAAGAGTTAACTGCTTAACAACGCCGTTTGAAACGTTAAACCATCTAAGGACGAGCGTTTACAGAGCCTCGGAAGGCAGATTACAGCCTTACAAGGCTCTCCTCACTAACCCTCATGTCTTTACCCACTCACATGAGGAATGCTGACAGCCCAGTGGCCAACGCGCCACATCTCATAAGAAAGCTTAAATTCCATCATGTCCTCCTGGACGGTGGCCAGATAGTCATCCAGATCGCTGTCATCCTGATTGAAAGAAAACAAATTACTATAGCAGGTTTAACTGTATGTCATCTTTGTTTTAATATACTTAAGCCACCTCACCCTCTCAGAGTCCACCAGGCTGGGAAGCGAGCCCTCTCTGCTGCTGGCCGCCTCCTCATTGGACCCGTCTCCCTGGCTCGCAATGAACCTCATGACCAGCTCCTGCTCCATCTTTTTAATCTTCTTCATCTTAGCTTTTTTGGACTTCATCTTGTCCACAAACTTGGACCATCCTTCCCTCAACCTGTGGCCTTAAATTCAGAAAGTGTCACACAGTCCAGTCTTGCAAAAGCATTTACGCAACTTAAACTTTAATCACAAGAAATCACAACCTCAAATGTTAAAATGTTGTCTTTTTTAAAGAAAAGAAAAAAGAAAAAATATGGATTTTTTTTTGACAAACAGAACCCGGAAAAGTGTGGCGTGCATGTTTAACTAAGCTCACCAGCATCTACAGCCAATATGACCCCAAACATACAGATTCATGTCCCCCAGGTTAGGTTCAGAATCCAACTTTGGAAGCGCATGGTCTAGAACTTACATATTGTTCTTTGCAAAACAGCTCAAGGTCAGTCAGGATGGAGAGAATCTACGGACATCAACTTTCAAGTCTTGGGTTTAAGATCCATCTTGTGGTGATGGTGTGTTCGGGTTGAACATTTCCCGTCTTATCTGAAGACGTTTGCAGCTTCCCCTCTATGTGTTACAAACCTCTAAAGGAGATCAATAGCTTTCTTTTTTATCTCTTCTATTAAGGCCAGATATTTGTTGTGCAAAACCCAATAGTTGTTCGGTCTCCCACCTACAGTATGGTTCAGCTCTCTCCAACTCTTCCAAAGCCATCGGCAGCCATGTCTCAGCAGCTCTGCAGTAGAGCCATACCTTTTTCACTCTCATTATTTTTCTCCATGATCCGTCTGCTGACTTCCATGATGCCGTTTGTCCTTTAATGTCCTCTAAGAAACCTCTGAGGGCTTCACAGAAAATCTAGATTCATACGGAGATTCGTTTACACACAGAGTCCACCAATTAGACGACTTCTGAAAGCGACTGATTGCACAGAGTTGTATAGGAGGATCTTTGTTAACATTCGTTTCTGTCTTTGTGCACATGCATGAGTGATTGTGTGACAAGAAAAACAAAATGACGACATTAAGAGGCAACGAGCAAGAGAGTTAGCGGGCTAAATCCCTGATATACAAGCACTCAAACATCTGAAAATAGGAAGAGGTTTACAACTGTATGTAAGCCCATATGAGATCTGTGAAAAAAAAGTTTGATTCACAGATGTCCTGGCCACAAATGCACTGGAGAGATATTTATTCCCATTTAATAAGTAATAAAAAGTCTGAAGGTGTGTGGATTATCGTTTCAGGAAAGTTGAATCTTTGCGAAACAGAAAGCAGTTGTGCTAGAAACAGAAGGCAGACCTGCTAGAGTCATAGCATGATTTGTTTTACCTGTGAATGACTGCCAGAGAGAACAGCGAAATCCTCATTGCGACTGGTTAAATCCTCATTGATCAGTGTCCTTATGCATTTATGGAACTTTAGTCACTGTTGTACTAGTCAAGTTGTCCTGTGACTCGAGTAATTCAATCATGCCTGGTCTCTGGTGAAAAACTGAATATCACAACTTAAACAATTCTTTTTTTTTAAATCTAGTTTTGGAGAAACCTGCAGTTATGTAGCAGCTTTAATGTTTAAAGCAGAAGCAGCTGTTTAGGATAGGATTTACAGCAGCGTGAATAATCAGGGTACTGACTGCGGTTCGGGTCACCTGAACCAGAACGCAAAAACAATACAGCACAGAAGATTTAAAAGTGTACAAACCTGATGTTTTTTACATGAAAATATTCTCTTACCAAGCGCAAAATTTACCCAAAACTTTGTCAGATGCTGTCAGATACTTTCGTTTGAGAATCAATGTCCTGTTAGTGTGTCATTTCTTTGGGTTTTTTGTTTCGATTTTTGAACAAATAAAAAGATTACTTTTTCAGACCCCACCTGGCAGTACAGTCAACCACACAGCAGGAGAGAACCATTTGGTCCACTGAGAAAACAAACACTGATGTCACAAAAGATCCTCCTATTCATGTGTCTCAGTGTAAAGTTGGATGAATACAAAATGCACACCACACACATTTAACATTTCTACTACTTTAGGCAGATTTATCACAAATTAACTGAGTTTGTAGTGGTTACGTGACAACAAAGAAATTCTTTGGGTTTGACAACCTTTGCAAAATACAGGAGGTTCTCTAACTTCGTACTGCTTACATGAATTGAATAAATCTGTGCTGAACACTCATTTTAGTTTAACATTAGCAAGAATTTGTGAAAATGTCAACAGTAGATTGTATAGAAATAAACGGGGAAAAAATCCTGATTAGTATTCAGACCTTGAATGTTATCAATGTCGTATTGCAACAAATTGCATGAATTATAACACTAAAGCTGTTGGATTCTTCTGGGTTGAAAGAGAGAACTGAGACTCATTTGGCATTCAGCTTGCAGCTATAATAATTTGCTTTCAGGACGAACAAACATAACGAATCAGGGAGTAATTGTGC
Source organism: Apricaphanius iberus (assembly GCA_028564705.1). Classification (NCBI taxonomy): domain Eukaryota; kingdom Metazoa; phylum Chordata; class Actinopteri; order Cyprinodontiformes; family Aphaniidae; genus Apricaphanius; species Apricaphanius iberus. The sequence goes on along the minus strand of JAPXFQ010001324.1, from coordinate 412,303 downwards.
ATGGAAAGACCGGCCGGTAAAAAATTAAAATGTCACAGCTGACATCCCATTGTGTTTCATCACACTGTTGTACAAGGGGATGTCCCAATCTGCTTTTTTGAAACTATATCATCTTCATTATAGAGATTTTTTTGTATTTAAGAAAGGAATAGCCCCTAATACCCCAATCAACAAACATACCTCTCCTTTTGAATGCCAATCCAGTGCCGGGTGAAATCTCTGCTCCCGGCGAGTTACTGGGGAAAGGAAAAAAAAAAAAGCAAAGCAACAACTAGTGAAGTCAGATCCAATTTCAAACACAGTTTGGTGCTGCTACAGCAGCTTCTTCTTTTTGGAGCCTCAGTAAAGCTCGGTCAGATCAGCAGGGTGGAGAGATGACAGCTACTCACACATCGCTGCCTTCTCCATCGCCTTCGCCCTCCTGCGAAGAAAAAGAGGCGCGATCTGGGTCAGACACACGCAGCTCCTCTGCAGAGCTTTTTAGAGCAACACTGTCGAGCTGATTCACCACCAGCTGGTTCAGGTTGTCGGGGTCGGACAGCCAATTCACCGTAAGGCCCAGACCTGCGAAGACGCACCAGTGAACCTACAATTTATCGTTTTAAATCTACTAAAATGCATGAAAAGAGAAAAAACATTCTAATGATATGCAAAACATTTTTTTAATTCTCCGATTTAAAATAGCTGCAGAAATCTATAACAGTAGTCTGCACACTTAAACATGACAAAAAATAAAGATTTTTTTCCCCTAGTTTCTTGATGTAGAAACAGTTTTAATCTCTACAGAAATCACAATTGATTTTAGAGCGTGATCAACAAGAGAAACCATGTGCCTTGGGTTTAATCAAATATAACATACATTCGTTTTTTGGTGTATGTTATATCAAGATTGAAAGCAAGGAAAAAAGCTGACAGCCATTCAGTTTTACATGGTTAAAAAAAACAACTGCAAAATGTTGCATTAGCGTTGAGTTGAGCCATAAAAGGTGTCTAAATCACTAATTTGCGGTTTTTCTTAAATGGAGTTTCATGCAAAGACCTTGATAAGGAAATGCTTTATAATTCAATTCTCCATCTGCTAACTTCTAACTCTGACAACACGGCAAAATGTATTAAAGGAAATCGTGGTTTCTTATCAAGGTCTGACTGCAGCCCTCTCACTAGTTTTCAAACTTTTGGTGAAAGACTTTAGAAAATTCAACATCAGTTTTAGGATGTTTTATTTTAGGCTGTATGCATTCCGGTTCTGCACATCTGCAATATATTCAGGTAGTTGAATGGACTATAGACGCCATTTATGACCACTTTAGGTTTATTTCCTTATTGGCTACATCACTATAGCTCAGACAGTGGTGCGTACATAGTAAAAAAAGAGATGCATCCTAAAAATAACTGGTTTTAGTATTTAAATATTATTCCTGAATCGTTGACTCTTAGTCCCTGTTGGGTCTGAACCATGAATAGGACCTCAAAATAGCTCTACAAACATGACCCAGCTTTCCATAACCCGGCGACACGCCCCCTCCCTCTCGGTCACTCCATTCTAGCCAATGGGAGAACTATCCGCTTGTCTCCGGTTTGAACCAGCTGAGCGCTGGAGGACGTTCCGCTTTTTTTTCTTTTTGTGTTTTTCCGTTGCAATCAAGGAAGTGTCGCCTTTCTCCTGCATCTGTGACTTCTATGAAGTAAGCCTGTTCAATTTTATTTCTTGACCTGGGTGGAATTAGTCAGGAATATTGTGTATTCTGATGCATGCATGTTCTCGTTCCCAATGATCGGAACGCTCTAGAAGTTTCTGTGCTGCGTTTGTCTTTATTTACGGGTAAAATGTGAGCTTTTATTGTTGTGCAAGTTTCATGTATGTAGTACCTTTTGTCCTTTAGTAATAAGCAAAGTTATCTGATTGTAGAAAATCCCCTTTGTTCTATTTCATGTGCCATAGTGAGTGTTTAATGACACAGGCGTTCTGTTGCGCACACTCGGAGCGTTTCTCAGAAATGCGCGGTGCGGAGACTAGACCTTTTAAAATCCTTATTTTTCCCGTGTTTCTGAACCAGAGCCTTTGCTAACAGAAAGCTACCCCACTGATTAGGGCCACGAGGTCTTTCTTTGTTCAAGAAAACCGCGAGGCGCCTCATCTGCAATAAAACAATTATTTTTCCCCCCCTTTTCGGCAAGCTGCGCGTTCATGTGTCTACCTCTACGCGTGCAGGCGAGGGGCCGCGTACGGACATCAGCAGGAAGTGCCCCGTGAGGTGCCTAAGTGACGTCACCACTGGCCAACATCTTGTTATGCAGCATTAGGCTTTAGCATAGCCGTTAGCCTTAGCATTCTGTGTGTTAGTTTTTCCCTTGTTTTAGTGTGGTTAGAATAAATGAATTAAATTGACTCAAACCTCTGGTTTCTTTTAATCTGTGTGTGTGTGTGTGTATTATTACAAAGAATTAATTCCCTTCAGATAAGGTATTTTGGTAAAATCACTAACACTTAGTTATAAACCATTGGTTGATAACTTCCTATTATTTAAATGTATATCTTTTTGCCAGGCTTTAGGAAAAACTGGATGGTGCCCTGTTAATAATTTGAAGAGATAATTATTAATTTATGAATTATTGATTTAATATCCTTAGACTAACCAGATAGACCATCACTTAAATGTATACATTTTTAATTGATAAATACCCAACATCCCCTACAGCAGGGGTCCCCAAATCCAGGCCTCGAGGGCCGGTATCCTGCAGGTTTTAGTTCTTTCCCTGGTTCAACACACCAGAATCAAATGATGGCTCGTTAGCAGGCCTCTGCAGAACTTTGCCATACTGAGGAGGAAGTTAGATCATTTGAGTCAGCTGTGTTGGAGCAGAGACACCTCTAAAACTGGTAAGGCACCGGCCCTCGAGGCCTGGATTAGGGGACCCATGACCTACAGGGATAGTGGGAAACTTGCCTCTCTCAGAGTTACCCTCTAATGTTAAGTTTTTCTGATGCCATATTTAGCCCAATGGAAGGGATACACCACGACTGCTTCCATCACATTCACCTCATACCCCAGCAGGGATCCTGACAGAAAACGAAACCACTAAAAATCTGGGTTTAAGCATATTAAAATATGCTTATCATGCATAGTAGGGGAGCCCACTGCCCTCTTGATATGCAGCAGAATGTAGCCTCAAAAGACTTTACACTTACTGCTGCTTTTTAATACTGCACTGAGGTCTCACATTAAGTTTAAGGGTACATACATTTCGACTCAGGTATGCGTGATTCGCTTGAATTCAATCTGCAATTCTCTCTGAAAACTGAAAAGCTCTGATCTTCATAATGAACCGTCTGGTTTTCAGTATAAGATTAAAAGAGTGAGGCGTTCCTCTTTTCGCCCAAACGGCAACATGAAAGGAAATGTGAGAATGAGCAGAATGAGTCAGCAATGTGCTCGTTAAGGATTAATTGCACACAAAAAAAGGAGTAATCTTTCAATTCACATGACCTTAAGCATCACCCCTGTTAGATTGTAGGTAGAAGCTCTTAAAATAGTCGCTGTTTTTTAATATAATGTTTTCCCTATAAAATAAGCATAGCAGTGGATTGAAGAAGTTTAATATTTAGAGAGCAGAGCTTTTGCTACACCTCTAGTTGTTTTCAAATCAGATTTTTCTTGGCCTAAGGTGTAAAAAACAGAAGGACTACTGCTTATTATTGGAGCCATAAAGGAGAAGCAGATAAATTAGCAATTTAAAAAATATGATCAAATCGAAAGTCGAATTCAATTTGATGGTTTGTTCTACATTTTATGAAACAACTGTTCCATTCTTCAGTCTTCTCCTAATCTACCCATTTGACGACTGATCTACAGATGCAGTAGTTCTCGTTCATGCTGTGTTAAAAGTTATATTCGTGTTCCTGATTCGACCCAGTTATGTTCAAGTTGAAAACTGTTAAGAGGAAAGCACCAGGAGGCAACTCAGTATGAAGCAGACCTGCCGAGTTGCCTTCAGCTGAAAACTTAAACCTTTCCCCACAGCAAGGCTCATGAGATAAAAATCATATCCGCTTCTATAGAAAAGAAAAAGGGACAAAACCCTAAAGGAAATTGGAGGATCACAGCAGAAAAATCCATTCTTTTACATACCTTAAAATACCTCTCTAAGCTCTATAATGCTGCTGACAATAAGGGATTACACCGAATTCACTCCCTGAAAAGAACTCTAGAGGCTTAGTCCTTGTGTATCACGGTGCTACTGTACAAGGGATGATTTAGCGCCTCCTTACCCTTTAAAGCAATGATCTCATTTAAGGCACAATGGTTGGTTTCGTTCCCCCAGACAGATCGGGGGAAAAGGTTGCGCACCAGGGCGTCGGAGAGCTCCCTTAGCAGCGCCATCTCCAAAGCAGCGGAGCTGAACAAGGGGTCTCTGAGAGGGAAAACGGAAAGAAAGGAGAGTCTGAATGCAGTTGTTAAATTGTGACCAAGTTGTAATTTTAAAAAGCTGGATTCATACCCATATCTAACCCAATTATTACCAGACCTGTAAAAATCAAGATTTTATCTCAAACAGAAGCTGTCGGACACAACAAAGTATGCAAAACGATCCCATAAAGCACCCCCAGATCTAGAGAAATTTAAAACAGACCTACCAACCTTGTCAAAATATTTTGAGTACCACTTGTGTTGTGCAGCTTTTTTTTTTTTTTGAAACTCCCTTAGTTTGCATGCAGTAATTGTCCCCATGCATTGGCTGGAAATTGGTTATACATATTTTAGATTCCAATACTTCTAATGAAGAAAATGAGACATTTTTCATGATTTGACCGGACTCCAAAATATCTGCACTGGACATTTTGATATTGAAAAGTACAACTAAAAAGTTCCAACCGCTTTGATTATATGTGTGCTTATACAAGAAGATAGTCACATGTTAACTGCATTTAATCATTTCATACTTAATCAAAAACATTAAAAAATATATTTTTATTTGCATTTATTTAAATGTTAAGCAGCTTCCCCTCCCTCTCCTAGAAAACAACTGAGTGTTCAACTAGTGACATCACTGGTCGAAAGTTGCAGGCAGAGCGGCTTACCCCCTGGTAGATTTTCAAACACACCCTCATCCTCCTAACAGCTAATGGCTGCTCCGGGTTTTTGGCAGCTTAAAACACTTTTGTTAGATTTTTTTTTTTACTTTCTCTGTGAAAACACCATCTGGCTGCTCGGATTACAGGATTTTATTCTACATTCCTAAAGAACAGCTGCTGGATCAAAGAACAAAGACGCCTGATGGACAGAGAAGTAAGTAGCTACATGCTAATGTGGGTTAGCCATTTATCAAGCTGCTTATGTGATCTTATAACAGCCTTGTGTGGTTAATTAATTGATCTTTAGCATCTCAGAATGTTCAGTAAACGGGTGCAAATAACACCCACGGCTTTTTTATATACTGGGCTGGAAAGATTTGCTTAGTGGACGGAGCTGGGTTGGTGTGGGCTCCGTCTAAAGCCTGGAGATTTAGCAAATGAAATAGGCTTTATTGACTCAGTTTTTTAATAAAAAAATAAAAATAAACAAAACGTCTGAGCCCTTAATATAACAGAGTTGCATTGTGGTACTCTGTGCTTTTCAAATTATTCATGCGAATAGGGTTTTTGTGATGAAGCTTAGCACCGTTTGTCTCAGTGTGATCTGCTCCCGGCTGTGCAGCGCGGGGTAGCGTAGCGTTGTGGCACAGGAGGCGGGTTTATAGAGAAAAGAGCCGTTTCACTTCGTTGTATAACATTAACTAAAGGATACAAGTAAAAATTCAGGACAAATTAGTACTGTATAACACCAACGGTAACATTTTATCATGTAGGTCCTATCCCAGAAGTTGAAAACTGTAAAATAGCATGATATAGTCTCTTTAATACTTTAATCTTTTAAAATCTACGAAGGTTTGAACTTTGACAGCATTTAAAACTAGTGAGAAATGTGAGTAAGTGTTAATGTATGTCTGAGAAAAGTGTGTGGCGAGAGGTGTTACAGCCTTAAAACGTATATAATGATTGTAAAAAATAAAGATGACCACTTCGCGGATTTCACCTGTTGTGGGTCATTTTTAAATAAACGAGGGATCGCTGTATTAAAAAAAAAAAAAAAAAAAAAAAAAAAAAAGGGGGAACACGGACCCACTTCTGTTTGCTAGGTGTGCTGTTGAATAAGAGTATTAAATTTGCTAAGAAAAAAAAATATCGCAAATCTTTTTTTCATTTAGAGGTTGGAGCAGAGGAGGAGGGGGCGCAAATGTTACATTCTGTAGACTTGTTATTCTCTGCTTTTCTACAATGATTGGCTGAAACTGCTTCACCACGCACCAGCATTGTGTTGTCAGACATGATTAGGCTTCCACAGGTGCACATGTAACACAGAACTCACACGTCCGGTGCTTTTATCGTAGTCCAGAGGGGCATGTTGTAGCAGCGTATTCAGATGTCAAATAGCTTACTTGCTACGCAAAATGCGCACAGGTTGGCAGGTTTGTTAACGGCAGATGAAAAAAACGTTGACATCTTCCCTGCTGTGACCAGTCAACCAAAATTAATACAAGAGTGCCTCATACATCGAAAGCGACCCAGACCTCACTTGACTCCCTTAAGAGTCCCACAAAGTAAATACACTTTGACCACAATAGTCTGCCTCATATTAGCCAAAAAACAAAAAGAAACATCTTGATGATCTTGAAAATAATCTGTGGATTGATTAAAGAAAGCCAGATTTTTGTTGGTGTGCAGTGATGCGGCTGGTAAAAGACTAACAGCATTTAAGAGAAAAAGTTTAAACATGTAACCATTGTGATGGTCTGGAGTTGCTTTTCTGGATGACGATGTGCGATTGTTTTAATTAAAAGAAGTGCGAATTCTGCTATTTAATCGGAAAGAAGAATGTCAAGCAATCAGGTTGTAAACAGATTCATTCACAGGGCTGATTCACTCTTTCTCTTCAATAAAAATACTGTGTTCTCTAGCTTAAATTAATTCCTTTTGAGTTGTATGTGGAAAAAAGGCAGAAAAAAATGTTTAAAAAAAGCTGGCTTCCAGTTACAGTAAACATTTGCTGTCTCTACTGTCATCAGATTTAGAGAGAAATTATCCTCTCACATGGTTTGGATGGCTTTTTCTCCCCCTTAATAGATTAAATCATTATTTGCAAATTGCTGTTTGTGTTTACTCAGGTTATCTTTGTGTGATATTAAAATTTTTAAGAGTGACAATCTGTAATAAAATAAAAATAAAAAACACTTTCAGTAAGCTCCTGATTTTAATCTTAGTTTTAATATGATGCAGCACCACCACAGGTAGGCACCAAAACACAGTTAATAATTCATAAGGCTGTTAAAGTGATAAGAATTTCATAGAGTTTAGACACTTTACTGGCTGCAAAGAGTAACCCGAAGCAGCACCTGCAGGAATTTCTACACAAAATCAAAGAAAGAAAGAAAAAAAGTCTTACCGGTCATACTGCTTTGCATTATGCAAGTGCTGTGTCAAAATCTTAATTGAGCACACCACAGCCTGGCAGACATCAAAGTCCCGGGCCCTCTCAATAAGGCGGTCGATCACAAAGTCGAAATCCCTGCTGAGGACCTTGTGAAGGGGCTGTTGGTCCCAGGGCTCGGGGACACCGTACCATGGCAGAACCAGCTGAGCGTAGGCGCTCTCGAACACTGAGAAGATTTGTCACAAAGTCAGTGAGTCACAGTAGAATAATCCCACGTTCACTTAAATTATACAAGACTAAAAGAAGGGAAAAACCAAACACTGCATTACTGCTAGTTAGAAATTCATACTCTCTCTTGCACTTATTTAAAACTCGTAGGGAAAAAATTCTCATGCTAAAACAGAGGACAAATATTAATGAAAAGATTTCCCCCTGAAAATTAGAGGGTTTTGTAGGATGAACAAAAACTCAAGAATTTTGCTTTAAAAAAAATAATAATTAAAAAAAAATTAAAAATGGGGCACTTTGGTAAGTCTCGTATTTCACACAGACCCTTCTTTTTTTAGCAAGTCTTGCCGTTTGTGTGAATGTCACTCTGACATGTACCACCACATTGCTGCAGCGGCAAGAAACACCACCATGGCAACAGCAGATAAGGGCGGCCTCCCACAGAAACAGCAGCAGCCCTCATGAGTCTCCGATGACCGGCTGTCTCATTTTTGCTCCCTTGCTGCTGAAGCTCAGAAGAGCAGAAGTACTCCAGTTGCGGTCTTTGCTGCCATTTCTCCAATTTTACCACCATGTGTGCTATAGTGGGCATTTCGAACTTCATTTTTCTTTGCCTAGATGGATCACAAAGTAGCACCGCTCCCCCTTGCCCCATCTATTGCTGCACACCGTCATTAGGAGCCCCCTGTTCACCGCACAGTGTTTTATCCGTCATTCCCAATCTCAAGCCTTGCAGCCTCCAACAGCCATGTACTCAGAGTAAATACATAAAAAACAACTAGACATCTTCTCTAGTTTCTTTCCCTCACATATGACTGGTCTTCGCAGGGGGTTCCTCAGCCAATCACCCCTTTGGAGACGTGACCAAGACGATTGACGTGGTATTGTTAGGGAGAGGTTTGGATCGTAAAGGCAACACTGACAGACTTTAAGCTAAACAGACGGTATGCTCCGGGACTCCTAATTGCCTCATTATTGAGCTCAAAGCCCAATTAGACTGATTAATTGACTACATCTTACAAGCCTGTTAGTTCCGACCACATTAAGAACTGAAGAAGCCTTTCGAATGGGAGTTAAACGGCGTTTTCATAAGACACATGCCGCCATTTTTGGCAGTCCCTCCAAGGTTTTTGCTGCACTTATTTGTGATTGTTGCGGCCTAAAAAGCCGGATGTTGCAGTGTTTTTAAATTGTGATTCTCTTATTTTTCCCCATTCGCTTGAAATTGTTTGAAAAACCTTGACAGAAATAAAATGACTTTAAATATAATTTTGAACCGATGAAAACTGTAAAATGGGACCAGCTCAGACTGGATCCCCACTAGAAGAACATTTCTGCTTTTATTTTGGTGCCGCAGTCCAAGAACCACCCGGTTCTCTAGCCCCTTTTTTAACCTCCTGGATACGCCCCTGCTCAGCAGCACTGAGCATTTAGGAATAGTCGCTCATTCATCATTCTAAAAACTCACAGAAGTCTATGAGTCTAGAGAGAAAATATCTTTCTCCTTTTGGTTGCTGCACAGCATTAAGTCTGTTGATTTCGATGCTTTAAATTTTGTTTTTGCCAAACAAAAAGCAGGACCAGCTGCGCTCTCAGGCTGTGAAAAAAAAATAAGAGCTTTGATTCACCGCTGAAGTAAACATCACACAGCCAGAATGAAAGGAAACTAGATTGAGGTCGGTCGAAACAGTTTTTAACCCTAAATAACTCAGTGGATGTAAAAAGTAATTGAAATTACAGCTTCCGTCGGTCACCTAAAACTTGCCACTCGCTGCGGTGTCCGTGCGTCATTGGTTACAGCTGATCGATTTCTCATTGGACATACACAAACCACGTAGGTGACCCATTCTGGATTTGCATATTTTGCCAAAAGCAACGGCGAAACTACCCCACCACGCTTTTCTTGGCAAAATGCAAATGTAACATTTTATTATTGATTCCTCTCACAGAAGAAACTGGGAGTGTACGATATCCAATGCAGTGAGATATAAGATAATGAAAGGGAGGGTCACAATTGGGTCAAATATGCGTTAAAGTTGCGGTAACTAGATACAAATTGCATGGCATGCGAATTCATGGGATTGGCTGAATTTGAGTCAATAGATGTGATCGCAACATTGCAAAATCCTTGAGGGACTGATTAGGGTAATATTCCTTTCACGGCGTGTCTTATGAATGTGCCGTAGCGGCAGCGCGATGTGGGTAAATGGTGGCATTCTTGCCAGGAAGCTTGATAGTAATATCACAATTAATGAAGATAATCCCTTTGCCGCAACAGAGGAGGACGTGGTGATGATGTGTGGGACGACTCAAGAGTTGGGCGTTCGCCTTGTAATCGGAAGGTTGCCAGTTCGAGCCCTGGCTCTGACAGTCTCAGTCGCAGGGTGACTACAACGTAGCAGTGTGTGAATTGGTGAATGACTGAATGTAGTGTAAAGCGTTTTGGGGTCCGCAGGGATTGAGTAAAGCTCTAAACAAATGCAGGCCATTTGCAAATATGCGCCTCAGCCGGCAACAATATTTTAAAAAGCTGATTGCACTTATCGCTTATGAATGGTGCCAGCGCCGTTTAAAAACATGCTAAAGAGTCTTCAAGAATCAATGTCCTGCATGACTGACGATTCATCCATCTTCCCATCAGCTCTGACTATCTTTCCTGCCATCTTGGAATAAGAAAGCATTCCCCTACCACTATGCTGCCACCTCCATGCATCACAGAAGGTAGCAATAGTTTTTCACCATGCAGCATTCCCCATGTAGGTCAGGAGGTTCAATTTCCGTCTCATCTTCCAGCATTTGACAGATATTTTTATAGCAGGTTGCTCAATTCTCTTAGTTCCTTAGATCCCAATCAGCTTTAACATCAGCAAGCATGAAAACATAACCTGTTCAAGAATTAGGCTGCTGACGTCTTAAAATACTTTAAAACCGCCGTCAGGACAGACAGGGTTTAATAGATCATCAAAATGTTTTGCCTTTTGCATTTCTCAAGATGAAGAACAACTACCAGCATGTTCAAATTCTTCACATTCAAATGTATTTAAATTTACTTCATTAAACACCCGTTTTATGTTTAACCGTCATTTACTGAAAATTAGTTTTCACTTTTAGTAAAAAAAAAAATAAAAAATAAAAAATAAAAAATAAAAAGATTTGCAGCAAAGAAATATACTTTCCAACAAAAATCGTGATCGATTTGGTTAGTGATGCTGAGCTATTACCATTTAATAGAATGGAAGGAACTGTGCCCAACATTAATGTCAGAATAATAAAATAGGTGATTAGATGTGGAGGTCTACGATATTAAGAAAAGATGTGATAATATTGGCGAGATCTCCAATAACAGCAGTGGCAATATATTTTTGCTTGGCGTTAAAGCCAAACTGATGCCAGATAACGAGTAGTTTTATCCAACCTCAAGAGAGAAAGAAAATACTTTATCTCAACCTGAATGGCTTTATTAAAACAAGTTGTCCCTGGCTGACATTTGCTCTTTTGGCAACGAAACAACCTTAGCATCTCTTCACCTTTTAATGCTGCATTAAACAACAAATGCTTTCAAATGTAGAGCAAGCATGATGAGCCTGTATCCATTACACTTAATGAGCCGACACTGTAGTAAAAGCAGCTCTTTGGGATATGTATGTTACCTAGAGTGATAAAAATACATTTGGGATATATTGTGCAGCCTTTTTTGGATGCATTTTTATTTATTTATGCTTTTTTATTATTAGACTGCCTGCTTACATGACACAGATCTGGGTTAGTTTGTAATTAAAGATCTAGTCATTCAAGTTGATTTCTAATGAGCTTTTTATAGGTGTTTTCAGAGTTGTCCACTTGCATCCGAATCAGCCAGGAACTCATTTCGGGCCAAACCTGGATGTGGCTACAGCATTTAGATCTTTAATCTGATTGGTTGTGTATTCAGAGCTAAAAAATTTTTTGTCTCAATATAATAGAAAATGCTGCGCTGCAAATAAAAGATGATAAGCATTCAAAAAATTAATTAAGTCCGTTTAAGGGTATAAGTCTGCAAACAGTCAGACTAACAAAAACAAATACTCTTCAGTGCAACATAAATACTGTGTTTAGTGATGATCTTGTGTAACAACTAATGGAAAACACAAACTTCAATTAGAGTGCAATACTCTAGTACAATTTATCACTACCATGAAAAGATGGCTTTTTATCACCATAATTTTCTTTTCCGGGTAATGATAAATGATGCAATAATTGCAAAATTGCACAATTATTGCAGGGAAAAAATTAAAATGCAGATGCAAGTAAGAATTCACTATGCAAAGTCTCTGGAAAAAAACAAGAGATCGTCGCAAATCACTGGCTGAAATATGGAGGAGCAAAACGACAGAAGTATTTAGGAATAAAAGTGAGAGTCTTCTGTCTTACTTCCAGCTTGATTTGAGCCGTCGAGAGTCACAAATCATTTAATTCTTTTCAAAGTCTCTCTCATTGTACCTGACATGCTACATAACTTAGCTAATCAAGAATGCAGCAGCCTAAAACGCAGCTGGAACTGCAACACCACAGAGACATCAGTAGACTCGCTGGCTGCTTGCTGCTCAGCTTACGGCCCACTGCGTGAATTTTCTACATGTTCATTTACATGAAGAGCAGCAAGTGACTTAGGTCTTTATCACGGGGGAAGAATTTTCATACCAGCTGCAAACTGTCACAAGATATTGTCTTCTTGTTTCTGCATGAAGCAGAACGTTAACTCTGAACAGGAGATGCACAGAGGGGGATGTAATGGAGTAAAGTTGAATCAAGTTGCAGCCGCTGAACTCTAAACTCTTTTTCTTACTGGAAAAAAAAAGGATGTAAATATTCCAGACTATCTAAAAACCAGGAAACTACAGTTTCATTTTTTTTTTATTCATCTGATTTTAAAAAAATGTTAGAGCAGACTAGAGTAGTTTTTTCTGTTCTTTTTATTACAGAGCATTGCAAAAGTATTCCTACCCCCTTTTACAGACTTCATGTAATCCCGAACCTCGATACATTTTACTGGGAGACAAAAAGATAAAGATGATATTAATTTCCGCCTGTTCATCTTCTAAAAATACAAGCTTTAAAATCAGTTATTTTGTTGCCATGGATTAAAAAAAGAAGTGAAATCTTTGTAAATTAATCTGAAATCAAATGAAGTTGGATGACTTTATATAAAAGAAAAAAAAAGTGACGCAAGCTTAAAATTGGGTAGATAAATTAGGTAAATATGCACTTAAAAGCTTTAAAGGCACAGTGTGTAATTTTCGGTCAGTAGGGGGCAGTGCATAACTAAATTATCACAAGCATGCGGTATCTGTGTCTTCGAGTAAGGAACTCATCAACGGAGGTGCAACTAGTGCTGTTTTCAAACGCTCAATTCCCTGAGAATTATATATTTGCAGCTACATGACGAGCACATCAGTCTCTCTTTCATCGCTTGGAACTAGCGAAGAGGTAAAAATGTATTTATGGCGAAACTTTTTTACATTTTGAGGGGAAATCAATGTTTTAATAGCGGGGTTGTTCCGTGCGCTTTGTCCCTCCGGGCTCTTGTAGAAGTAAAGACGTCATCTAATATGGCTTTCCCTTTACCTATGTAATTTAAAACTGATTTTTAAAGTCATATTTTACAATATCGCCAATATTTTGCAATTAATGTGCTTTACCTTATTATTATTACATAATATTTTAATGGCTATTTTCAAAGATGTACTGCAAAAACTACACACTGTCACTTTCAACTTGGCTCTATCATAATAACGCAAACTTATTGTTGGAGTCTACTTGCTCTAGTTTGGGGTGAGAGGAGTTCTAATTTTAAAAAAATATATATATTGCCAAGATTTAATTGGGAAACCTTGTATTCATTGGGACTTCATTGGACTGAGACGCATCAATGCAGGGCACGATTCAGTCACCTTTTACTCCGATATCCATCCTCAAATACAACCAGTAGCATTCATTAGTTACACGATGAGAATACAGGCAAACTGTGTGTAAGGTGGTCGATCTGTGGATGCTTTTTTTAAATTTTCCCAGCAGGGATAGGGAATCTGGTCAGAGTAGGTGGGAGACGGATGGAGGCTAATCCTGGCGGAGAAAACCTGTTAAAGGCTGCAAAAGATCACAGGAGATGAGGTTTGCCTTCAAGCAGCTCAAAACATACAGCCAGGCATGGTTTAGAGCAAAGCAGTCGTGTTTTAAAATGGCTCAATCAAAGTCCAGATTTAAAGCCAATTGATCATTTGTGTCCAGGCAAGAAAACAAAGACATTCCATCCAATCCAAGTGAGGTTGAGCTGATCTGTGGAGATGAATGGGCAAAAACTTAAATATCTAGATGTGTAAAGCTGCTAGAGGTGCACCAAACAAGCCATGACTGAAACATCAGAGAGTTCTGTGGAAGAGTGCAGGTGGCACGAATAACACGGTGCAGTTTGAGTACGTCTGCTCGTTGTAGAGCGCTACAGACAAGCAGATCTCAACTCAACAGCATCTTGATTAGGCACAAATTAACTGTAAGACAATGCATTGCCGGTTTTAAAGTGATTCTAGATGTAAAAATGTTGTGAACTGATAAAGGAGGGTTTGTTTCGGGCAAATTTATTTGCAATTAAACAACTGAACCCCTGGTTTAAACATTTAGGGTATATTTGTTTAGCTTCGAAGCCTGGTGTTACTTCAAGGGTCAAGCTGCTGCATCAAGTCAGTTTTTTAAACCTCAGGATCGTCTCAATAGGAGGCAATTTGATTATTGTGAAAGAAAACGGATGCAAAAAACAAACACAATTTATAATATTGTATGGAAGCACGCAGCTTATTTCCTGCATGATCCATCTCTGCCATGCAGTAGGCATGATCTCGGCTTAAGGAGGGTTTTTTTTTTTTTTTTATCTTCTTCCTGCCTCCAACCACCTCCTCCTCAATGCATGTAACATGAGCTGAAGCTGCAGCTGTGAACTATTCCTTCCCTGACTGTGTCAAACCAAAACGGAGCTGATGGCAAAACAGGCTGACGTCAAAAGCAGAACTGTGACTGAAACAGCTAAATGTGCACATTTTTCATCGTGAAAAACAAAAAAACACACACAAAAAAAACACGCTTCACCTTGCTGAAGTGACTTTTTTACATGTGGACACTGAGAGGTCAGGGGTATTATCTGCTCAAGGTTGCCCCCATCAATCAGTTCAAACGACTCTTCCACAGATTCCTAGAAACAGAAGAAGGATTAGGAAGTTCGCGATAAAAGCCGAAACTTATGAGAATCTACAACCTGTTGGCAAACATCAAAGAAATAAAAGCTAACTTTAATTGCCTTATCAACGTGTTGCACCTGTGGGAATACTTTTTGAATATTAAATGAAACGACGATGTGATTCTCTCTTCTCCCCCCTTCTATTTCAACAAGTTATGAACTTTAATGCAACATTTGAAACAAAAATCAAACAAACAACGTGCCGACCTGAAGCGGATGTTCTTTGACCTCTTCATCAGTTTGGGTGCCGCTCTCTCGCCCACCATTTCCAAACAACAGAGGCGTTGAAACGCAGAAGAGGAAACATATAAGGTACTGTGTGACTGTGCGACCGCAGTCTGAAAAATACCAAACCAGGCCGAGGCTCACAGCGATGGAAAGACGCCACAGATACATCTCCTTCCCTTCACAGCAGGCTCTCTCCGCCGGCGGCGTGTCTGACTTTGAGTCGATACGTGTTGGGTGAAATAACAGCTTGCTTATTTTTCAGCATTTTTAAAGCCCCGCGGAAGAGAAGAAGATGAAGCCATGAGCGCTGTTTGGCTCCCTGGACGCAGTCAGACAGCGGAAAAAGCAAACTTTATCAAGCTGGCTAAAGCGGAGCTGTGATTGGCTGTGGCGAGTCCTGGTGTGTCAAATGTAGACGGTGTAAGCGCGACATCTAGAGGACGCACCTTTACATTACAGCTAGACGTTACTAACTAAACTAACTAACTAAATAACTAACTAAATAAATAAATAATTTTAATCTACATTATAAAATACTTTAGAATAAATAAATAAATAAATAATCTTCATTTTGATTATAAAATACATTAGATTTAATAAATAAATACATAATCTTTATTTTTATTATACAATACATTGGATTAAATATATAAATAAATATATATTTAAATAAATAAATATATAAATCATTTTAATTTTGATTATAAAATACATTAGATTAATTAAATAATAAATAATTTTCATCTTCATTATAAAATGATTTGTATAAATAAATAACCTTAATTTCTATTTTAAAATACATTAGATTAGATAAATAAATAAATAATCCTAATTTTGATTATGAAAAACATTAGATTATATAAATAAATAAATAAATAAAACAAATAATTAAATAAATTGTTACGTTGAAATATGTCAAATCAAAATACAAAAAAGGCTTTTAAATTCTTTAATTGTCTAAGGGTAAAAAGTCATGGCCTATGTAATAAAAATTTTCTGATAAACCTAAAAAAAAGTTTTTTGTGTCACCTTTCGGGCAGCACATCATTTATGTGGCAGTGAATTTTTTTAACATCACCGTAGAGAAATTTTACCCCATAACCCTAATTTAAGATTACAAACTCATCAATGGACATTCTTCTCTATTTTTTTTCTGCAGGAGAGTAAAATTCATGGGTGTGTCAGCCACGATCAGACACAGCAGGTTCAAGTTCTGCATGGAGCAGTGTAACAACCACAGACTTCTGATTGCTTGTCCATATAGTATCAAGTTTGTTTGGATAGCCTTTTCCACTTGAAATCATAATTTTTAAAAAACAATACTTTTATTTCTCTTTTTCTGATATTATTTAGGTGTAAAAAAAAAGAAGCAAAAACACAAGAAATCTGAAAGGGTGCAAATACCTTTTCACAGCACCACATTAAAATGTATTTTGGATATTACTTGAAACAATTATTTAAAATTTGAAGTATAAAGAAAAATACAGATATTTGAGAATGTGTAATCATATATTTTGATTAAACATTTTTTAAAATAAACTAACTAACAGACCAACTAACTAAATAAATAAATATAATTTTCCCCCTGACTTTTAGTTGAACAAATTATGCTTCATTAAAAAATTTTCACCGAGTGAATAACAGTTTACCAGAAAAAAATGTATTAATACTTTCAGAACTGAGCCTTAAAATGGCTATTTGGATAATTCCTATTTTAGCTGTAAAAAAAGGATCAAACCATATTAAACAATTAAACCGATTTTTAAACTTTTAAATTGATTTGATTCTTAGAATTGTTATAATAATCGATTCAGGTTTGGTTTTTCAAAAAAAAAATTGAGCACACCCCTAGTGTTAGTATAAAAATCAGACAACTAAGTAATTAACTAATTAAATTACAGGTATTGACTAATATCTCTGCTGGTGATTTTACCAGAAAGATGTTTGTTTGGTTTTTAAATCTGTTTTGGTCTCATTTCTTCACTGAACCATGGGCATTCTGGGAAAAATCTACTTGAAGTACCAAGAACACATCATTGATGCTCTATGTAGACGAAAGAAGACTTGAATGATCTGCCTGTAAAAATTGTGATCGGCCGCTGATATATTCTTGAACATTCTGGGAGGCAGCGTTTGGAGGAACATTATCTCTTCAGTTATTATGATATTCTGGTATCAGACTGCCAAAAGTCTGTCTTGATTTTTCTCCTTCATGTTCTCTATTTTAATAATAAAGTCATAAAATGAACCAAGCCGAGGTTTCCTGTCTCATTTCCGATATTCTATTATGATTACCTTATTCTGGGAAGCAGAATGTTAGGAACCAGTGTTGGACTACATTGAGCTGCTCCTTTCCTGGATTGGTGAATGAGCTCCCTGGACATCTTACAAACCCCACAGAATAAAAATGGGCCACACTGGACTGTAAATCCAAAATTTCTACCATGTAGCCTTTGATTTGTGGTGAGGTTAAATACTTTGAAGGTTTTATTTTTATATTTACCGTCAACGTTGTGCAATACGTTGATACTCATCTCATGATGCTACCAAAACCATTCTTAAAAGTTGCTACAACGTTCTTCAACGCTCAGCTTTAATCCTCCAGAGCTGTTCTTCATCATGTTCATCTACAGACTTCAGTCAAGCTTGAAGATATGGATTTTTCCAGGTTATGAAAGGCCTGTTTCCTGTTTTTTTTATGGAACCAATATTCCTTTCATCTGAGGACGACAAAGTAGTCACGCTTAAAGAGGTTATATTGTATATTCAGATGTCTGACCTAATATTGTTACAGTCTGAAGTTGTTTTATTTTCTCTAAGTGCAGCAAAATACAAACGGATGTAAATGTATAGTTCTTTTCAGATCCTCAGTGAGTTTCTTGGACTGTCCAGTTGTTCTAAGTATTATTCAGTTTAGTGTATTCTTACTAATTTGATAAGCATTGGTTCTGCTAAATAAAAAGACCTATTAAAAACTTCTGAAACTGCTATCTTTACGTTCAAATCTCTATATCTGGGCCTGTTTTAAAATGAGTTCATACTTGTGCGCCAGACTGTTGCTGGTAAAAATGTATATATATTCAGGTTGGCAAAAGAAAAATTCAGATAAATAAATCATTTCTCCAAATGTAAATGAAATGAATGCCTTCGAATGGTGTTGAACCTTCTGACTGGGATCAATAAATCATTGTAACAAGACACAAGCAGAGAATTCATATGTAAATGCGTTAATGCATGCTTTCACAGTTGCAAAAGACTTTATGACTCCTTAAGATTACTGTGGTTTTGCTTTCAGAGTGATCATGGTCCATCAGACATTTATCTTTCTGCATGAACATTAGCGAGAAATCTTGGCTTCAGTTTCCCTCCAGATTATAGTAATCCTCACCAAATTTGTCGAATTAATGCTGCTTTCATCTTGTAAATTTGGCTCTCTTTGTTGAGAGATATTGATTTTCTTATTTTTTTATGATTTTGCAACAGAGTTGCTGTCTTTCTCCTTCTTGCTCCTCCAATCCCAACACTTCAATTTGTTTTAGCTGGATGTCCTCCAGAGATTAGAAGTAACTTGTAGAGTCTTTCTTTCCATTTTTTTTTCCATCTAATATTCTTCCAACATGTTAAAGAGTGTCAATGCATGCCTTTCCTTTGTGTCTCTGGGGTGAACTGGTGATTCAGGGGGAATCCCTCCTCCAGTGATGACAGCAGAGCGGCCCCTCGCTCCACCTTTTGCCGTATTATACAGGTATAAGAGGCATTGCAGTAACTTAAAATGTGATTTAAAACAAATTATTGGGTTAATTATGACTTATTTTGCATAAATTACTGCATTGGTGCGGAGATGGAGATCCTGGCAGTGGGTTAAGGAGGGAGATGTCACAGTAAGAACATGGATTCCAGGATGAAGATACAAGCAGAGGTTTGGCGATGCCCAGGAGAGATCCGACACGGAGAAGTAAATGGAAGGATCTGGAGGATGTGCCAGTGAGAACACGAGGAGATGATGCCTGGTTGCAGACAAGCAAGCGATATAAATCCACCTTCCAGAAAGACAAAAGTTCTCAAAGAGCAGTAACAAACGGAAGATTAGGAGCTTAATTACGACAATAAGGTCATCCAACAGCAACTTGAACATCCAGGATTCGATGAGGTTACCACAGACAGGTTCGCAATATGCCACAACGGGGTAAAATGCTTCTGACATGGTCTCTGGTCTCACTAATGGGACATCTGTGTGTGATGTCTTCAAAAGAATCTCCCCCAAAGCACACTGGCTTTGCTTTGCAGTCATCTTGAAGAAGTTGTTATCCTGGTTGCTTGTGTGCCTTTTACTACCACTCTTCTTCCTACCACGCTAATCTGTGAGCAACCAGGGTTTTTCCAACTAGCAGGTTTTTTTGTGGCAAACCCTTCTTGTGGAACTTGTCATTTACAAATCTGATGGACGACCATCAAGACAGCAGTCATCCCCATAACTGTGTGGGTTAGTCATATACTTAGAAAACATTTTTTTTTCAGATTAGTGTAATGTGATATTCTTAATTCACGTAGAAGAGCCTCAATTAAGTATTAAATGCATATACTTTACAATACATTAATATGCTTTTCACCAGGCTGACATTTCTGAATTAACAATCCTTTTTTTGAATTGTTATATTTAATGTAATAATCACATTTTTCATGAGGTCTAAGGCATGAACATAGGTTTTCTATTTTTAGGGAGGCCGTAGAGGTGGCGTTATCACCCTGTGACCTGGAAATCATGGATTCTAAACTTCACTTTCCTTGCCTATGTGGTGTGAAGTGCTTTGGGCTCCTTTGGACTTGATAAAGCACTATACAAGTACAGGCCATTTACCCTCCATTGCAACGCAAATGCTTAAAATAAATAATAGGTGAATTACTGAAATAAATAAACTCTTTTGTAAATATTCTAATTATTTAAACATCATACAGTATCTTGCTCTATTTGCACACCACACCTGGGTTTACCACTTTATCTGTACTTAACCTTAATAACTGTACAGTACTCTGTTTTTGTAACTATTGTAAATTATGTAAATATTTTGTCTTCTGTAAATATTTTGTTTTCCTGTTCTGTTTTTATATGTGTTTTTTTTTTTTTTTTTTTTGCTGCTGTTACGACCAAATTTCACCTTATGGGATAATTAAGGAACTATTTTATTCTGTTCTATTCTCTCTTTGATCCTGGAGAAAATGTACGAAATTCAGAAATATTCAAAATATTTTATGTTATTTATTTATTGGTATTATTTATGTTTATATCATACTTTTATATTATATTATATCTCATTTACAGCATATTATTTATTGAATACTTTTTGCCATGAAAATAAATGTAATAGATTTGAAATGCTTCCCATGTGTTGCCTCTCTCTGAAAAATACTCCAATTGGCTGTTCCAGAAAGCTTGGTTAACTTACCATGTGGTAAACCGTGAGGTCTTGGCTAATCAACCCTAAACCTGCTTAGCCTGAGTATGTCGGTTCCAGAACACCTGATAAGAACCTGGTTAATCAACCTACTCCTGGTAAACCCTGAAACATAAAGACCTTCTCAATGGATCACAGAATTTAAGAGCCACAAAGAAAACTGAAGAGAAAAAAAGAAGAATACCTCAAAGAAGTGGAGTTCGAAGTACTAATGCTGACCTATGAGGAATTTAAGCCAATCATTATGAAAAAATAGCAATAAAGTGAAAGAAAGAAGTTAAAAAATAACAGTGTGTGTGAGTTCAAAGTCCAACTCACCCCCTAATCAAAATTTTTTTGCTGATAAACTGTATAAATGAGTGTCTTATAGTATTATCTACATGTCTCTTCATTATGTTCATTTTTGTAGTAAATTTTTGGTAAAGAAATTATAATTTTCTACCAAACAAACATCAGTGGAGTGCCCTCTTCAGGTTAAAACGTTACACTGCACATGAATTTGAATAATAGAGCATTCCTACTGGCCCAGTCTTATTGGAGACGTCAGCCTTAAAGTGACACTGTGTAGTTTTTGCAGTACATCTTTGAAAATAGCCATTAAATTATTAAGTAATAATTATGTAAAGCACGTTAATTGCAAAATATTGGCGATATTGTAAAATATCGCCAATATTTTACAATATTTTACAAATATAAAAACTTGTTTAAAAATACATAGGCGCGGGTCATCTTCTCAGAGGAAAGCCATATTGGATGATGTCTTTTTTATTTCTACAAGAGCCCGGATGGACAAAGCGCACGGAACACGCCCGCTATTAAAACATTGATTTCCCCTCAAAAGGCAAAAAAGTTTCGCCATTAATACATTTTTACCTCTTCGCTAGTTCCAAGCGATGAAAGAGAGACTGATGTGCTCGTCATGTTGCTGCAAATAGATAATTCTAAGGGAATTGAGCGTTTGAAAACAGCACTAGTTGGACCTCCGTTGTTGAGTTTCTCACTCGAAGACACAGATACCACATGCTTGTGATAATTTAGGTATGCACTGCTCCCTACTGGCCAAAAATTACACACTGTGCCTTTAAATATAATAAAACAATCTTCATTTTTATTTAGTCTTTTTCTACCCATTATTCCCAGTTGAGGTCAAGTGGTGCTGGAGGTTAAAATGTATAATTTAACATTTGCTCCTGTATGTTGGATCATTGTTCAAAGTTTACTTTCTTTTGCCACCAATTTGTTGAGATTACAATAATATTGTACATTGATTTATTAGATGAGATGCTATCCTTCTGGATCCAAAAGAACTCTTTATCAAGTCGAAATGAAACAAAAAGATTTTCCAAAAAGGTACGATTGAAATCAAATAATTATTGGAGAGACGCAAGTCTATTAAGTATTTTTTGTGCATTTTTCCTATCATGTAGCTAATCAAAAGAAGGTTGAGGCCCGTCTAACTGGTAGGGGGGCCACCACCATCTTCCCTCAGCCTGCTGAGGTGTTGATTCTGTAAAGGTTGACCAGTCGTTCATGGCTTTCCTGGGGGCACTACATCATCTTTCTTCCAGTGACTTTGTTAAATGGAGGTTTACAACATATACTAATATATTCAAATTACACTACTATCATCGTTGCCAGTTAATGGCATTTTAATGCACTTGGCAGTAGTCATTATTTCACAACGCAGGATTATTATATTTAGCTGCATATAATGTGTTCTGTAATCTTATTTGAAATACTCTTACATGTTACTAATATGTTTGTGAAATAGTTTTTGATTGTCTGTATGCAATGGGCTTTATCCTACAGTTTCTGGTTGACAAAATTAAAGTTATTTAGGCAAAAGATAGTATAATCTTTGCTTTCATGTCCAAAGGATCATCGTTTAAAAGTTCAGAACCTGTCCGGAACAATTTTACCCAGAACACAACCTGGTCTGGAGCAGGTTATGTTCAGAGATTACGTTGCTATGGTTACTAACATACCTTGAAAGATACCTCCGTTTTTGGAACCGAAAGGTGAGGTTATGCACAAACTTACCCTAAAATTTATCCGATTATGTCACATAACCTGCTTTCTGGAAACGGACCCTCCCCAGCACCAAATCTCAGATATTTTTAAACGAGTGTTTAGATCCACAAGGGGGCGCCCTTGACGCTCCAACACTAAATGCTGAGCATTAAAGACAGTTAAAGTCACCCATTATTGTTTTAGTCCAGTCTAGAAAATATGTGATATCCTTTATACACAGAAAATTGATTATTATAAATTATGCCTCTGGTTAGAAGTAAATCATATGTGGTTTTGATATGTCAACAATCAACGACCAATTGACATTAAAACTCTGTAGATGTGATTTTTACTTGAATGAAAGTATAATAAACCAGGTTCTATCCTGTGTAGCTCTATATTGTTGAACGGACAGGCAGGCTGCTATGACTTTTTCCCCTCCATGTTTAGAAAACACTGTTCTGCCATGACGTTGTGACATAATTCAGGCTAACAGCTGGCATTATGTAAGAGCCCAGCTGACAGAAAGCTCTGCTGTTTTGCATGCTAATGTACAATCCGATTACTATGTTGTACTGCAAATTAAAGGGACACATTTGCAAACTCAGAGTGTAACTTTTGATTAAACCCATGATGATTTAAAGATCTAATTATTATCACAGCGTCCGGACATAAATGTGAAATCTGGGCAACTGAAATTTATCCAGATTTTAATAACTGTAACTCTTTAAATATTCATCTAAAAATGAATAAATTAATCAAAGCATTCAAAACGGAATAAAAGAATTAAGAAAGCAATTTTCTTTTTTGTAGAGGGTTTATGTAAGGTATTTGAGAGATATATAAAAACATACATACCGATTTTTTTAACTGACGTTAAAACAACCTAAATGACATGAGTACAGAGAATATACTTCTGTTAAAAGCATTTATAATGAGGAATTTTGTGAATTTAGAGGTTTATATAAATTTTCTTAGTCTTTGGCAGAATTTTCTGGAAAAAAAAGATTTGGAAATTTGAGCATAAATCTTTCATCCATCCTGTCAAATGTTTCTCTCAATAGTTTGCAGAATGTTTGGCCCATTCCTCAGGACAGAACCGGTGTAAATGGATCAGGATTTTAGGCCGCCTTACTCACACCCACCATTTCAGCTCTACTTAAAGATTTCCTGTGAGAATAAAATCAGGATTCTGTGATAACTTTGTTAGTCCTTAAACCACTTTGAAGCCAGAGTGTCGGTAGCTTTATGGTCACCACCCATACGGTGGAACCATTTTTTGTCCAAGCTTTTAACTTTTCTCCTATGTCTTCAGATTTTACGTTAGTATACATGCTGTAGTTTTATTTTCTTTCTTATGCCATCTTATTGTGAAGTGCACCAGTCCCTTCTGCAGCAAAATAACCAGACAACGTGAATTAGCAAATATATAATTACTTTTAAGTGGATTTTGAAATATTTGCTTCTTTTGGGCCTTACAGTCCATGTCAGTGTAAGACAGCTTAAGATAGTGATGCACTCTGTGTTTTGTCATTGATACGAACATTTCACAACAAAACATGTTCATCTATGGGATCAGAGACTTGAAAGGATTTCTGTACATCAGGTTTTTCTTCCTAATGTGTGATTGTAAGCCTCTGCCCATGTTGTCAGACAATGAAGCTGTGTATTTGAGGTGTAGCCTTGAAAATCTTCCGCAGATTTGCATCAGTTGGACTCAGATTTTGTAAAATCAGAAGCTCACTAAACCATGACATCATCTGGGCTTCCCATATACATAATAATCAGCAATTTTCTGAATTTGAAAAACAAAATCTCAAATAATTCCTTAATAAAACGGTACTAAAACTGGAAGAGTTTTTTCTGATTAAACAGAAAACTTTTAGGAACTCTTAAGTATTTTTATGTAATGTATGCAAATATGTGGCTTCATTTATCTAAGTGTAAAACTATTCTAAATGTAGAGGTTTCCCTCCTGTAGATCACTAGTTGTTTAATATTTAATTGTTACAAAAAGGTATTAAAGCCGTTTCCTAAATCAAGTTATAAACTGGAAGAAAATCCTACATGGTAAATCGATTTCCTGCATTTAAATCAAAGCACACCTCGATGACTGATTGTTGCAGAATAACGTTTAGAGTAAACCCCACTCATTTGACTCCTGACCCTGCAGTCAGTGTGTTTCTCAGCCACTCAGGACAGACAGGGTTTAAAAGGCATTGATCCCAAGGGATCAGCTAAAAACGTGCCGCATGCTGGGAGATCAGCGACGCACCGGTGAGAAGTCTTTACTGGGTCAGGGGTCAAGTTCATACCACTGCGGACGAGATTAGACAAGAGTCCATCTGAGAAAATGTGTTTAAAAGCAGTTGGATTCTTGTCAAGTTTAACTTCCTTTCACATGGTTGAAGAGTAAAAAAGGGGCGCATTAACGCACTCAGAATGTAACTTTTGATTAAACCCATGGTGATTTAAAGATCTAATTATTATCACAGTCATTGGCATAAATATGAAATCTGGGCGATTTACATTTATCCAGATTTTAATAACGGCAACTTCTTAAATATTCATCTTAAAATGACTAAATGAATAAAAGCAGTTAAATCGAATCGTCGTGAATAAATCCGAAACGGGAATAAAAACCTGTTTAACAACTCTCCCATATTTATATCGACTGTACAAGGGTAAATATTACCAAGAGTAAGAGGAGTACACACCCTGGTTATGGACCAAGGAGTACATTATGTCCTGTCCTGCACACGCCACTACCAGGTCAAAGCCGGCAAATCTTTATGCCGGGCGGATCGTATGTCAGGAGGAATTCCTGTGCGTGAGATCGGCTTCACACCCGAACCTGAAAGAGGCTTATTTAGCAGTACCGACCCCCCGAGCTCTAAAAGACACCAGATATCTTGGCCGTGTGACGATATATAACTCGTGTGTCATATTCGTAAATGGTAAATCAGCTCAAGGACACAAAGTCCTTCGTCGTAGCAGACGGAAAGCGCGAGGCTGGAGATCAAAGTATATTTAGCAGGCTGGAATAATCCAACCCCAGATGTAATCCTAGCGGTTCCTCTACAGCGAGTTCAAACGTCCGGCTCGCAGACTACCTGCCTATCACCTTTCTGCAAGTGTGCCTTGAAATATGAACGACAGGTCAACTTTCTAAGCTGATTTTGGCTCAACCCCAACTACAACCTGCAGCTCTGAAGTGTATTATGGTATTGATTTCCATACAAGACCGTTCGTATCCACATTATCTTATAAGAATAAATAATATAAAAATGTGCCATTAAATAGCCCATTTTACTGCCATATGGACTGCATCATATTGCTGTTTTCCAGACACAGGTGAATGATATGAAAATAATTAAAATGATTATGATTCTAGTAGATATTCCTGATATTCTAAGGCTGAAAGTATAATTGTTTTAAACCTCACGTTGGCGCAAGCAACGAATTGCATCTTCTAATTGCTTTGTACAAGTACTGAAGAATCCTGCTAGGGGGCAGAGTACAGACTCAGACCGTATATTGCCAAAGAAGAAGTAAAATAAACATGGCGACCTTAGATGGTTATTAGCTGGTTAATATTCAGATAACAGAAAAAAAGACGGCAGAAGTATTATAGATTGTATTTAAAACATATTTACCGCTATTTTTGATTTCTTTCCTACTGGTTTGCCGTCGTTGACCGCGTTTACCTACAGACGGTCAAATAGCGCTCAACACTCCCCCCTACTGGTTACTCTCAATAGCGCTTATAAAAGATATGCTGTTCGGTTCTCGTCTGACCTTTTAAAGCCGATAAACTTTTTAAACTATAGACGAGGCTTCTCTATTTTTTGGAATTACTTCATCAGAATTGTGTGTTTCAGTCCTGCCAGCAGCTGTACTTAGTTAAAAACATTATTTTCTACACTGTGATGAAGAGCGTGTAGCAGTGAAATCGGTCCTGGCTGAAACACTTCCCCTCATTAAACGTTCCGGAAATCGTTCGAGCTATTTACCGGTATCGGGGTTTGTTAAAAATTCATATAACGTAAATAAACACCGGTTTTCGGTATGAACCGGTATACCGCCGGATGCACGCTCCCCTGGAAAACCTTCATGCAGGACATTACAGCTCGAAACCAGGTGGGAGGTTCACGCAGCAGGTTGCCTTTATTTCTCTGATTCTGGCAAAGTTCTTGCAGTCAGGGAATGAAATCTCGTCAGGGACAAAACAAAACAAAAAAAAAGAAAAGTGTGGGCCAAGAAACAAGTGCATAACAGATTCCACCCCCCCCCCGGTACAACTAGTAAAAAAATACTAGTTGGTCCCCTATAAACATATATAGCTCAGGTATTTAAGTCCTTCCAAATGTACAAGATATGTTACAGATAAATTTCACAACATGAACAGTGGAGAGACACAAATCAACTTAGATGACTTTCTTAAGCTCGTCGTACAAGACAAGCACGAAGGCACCGCCCATGCCTCTGAGCACATTGGACCAGGCTCCTTTGAAAAAAGCCTTGCCGCCTTCATCACGTGCAATCTTTCTCCAGCAGTCCACGGTACCGGTGTACATAATATCGGCTGAGGAGACAAAGAAAATGTGAAAAGATCACAACCATGGCCACAAACGGATCCTTTTTTCTCCTTTTTTTACGGTTGGAGTAATTACCTCCTTTGCGTCCGGACTGCATCATCATACGACGACGGACGGTGTCGAAGGGGTAGGACACGAGACCGGCGACGGCCGTTACAGACTGAGCGATCATCCAGCTCACAAAGATGTGTGTGTTCTTGGGATCTGGGAGCATGCCTGAAAGAGACGCATTCAAAAGGTTAATCAGATTCCCAAAAAAGGTCAGGAGTTCACTGGGAGGAGGAGGGGACAATCAATGTTTGCAAACTCACCCTTAGCTGTGTCGTAGACGCCAAAGTAGGCTGCTCTGTAGATGATAATGCCCTGAACTGAAACGGCGAAGCCCTGATACAGACCTTTGAGGCCATCGGACTTGAAGATCTTCACCAGGCAGTCCCCCAGGCCTTTGAACTCACGTCCCTGTCCTGCTTTGCCCACGTCGGCCGCAAGACGTGTCCTGGCAAAGTCGAGGGGGTAGACAAAACAGAGGGACGTGGCTCCTGCCGCACCGCCGGACGCCAGGTTCCCCGCAAAGTATCTCCAGAACTGCTTGCGCTTGTCTACGCCGTCCAGGAAAATCTTTTTGTACTTGTCTTTGAAGGCAAAGTTGAGGGCTTGCGTGGGAAAGTATCTGATGACATTGGCCAAGTTGCCTCTCCAGAAGGAAATGAAGCCCTGCTCTTTGGGGATGCGGACAACGCAGTCCATGATGCCCTTGTACTGCTTGTCTACTGTGATCTGTTTGCTGGCATGTTGCACCTGTAAGAAAAGCAGAAGATTGCATTGATATTTTTGCATAATTTTGTTACATCTCGCACATCAACTCTCTACACATCCATTCATTGTTTCCAAATCCCCCCTGCTGCTGCTGCTGCATCCAGATCCATATGCAGTAGTGTGTCGCAACCCTTCCTGTGACCTTGTCTCCAAGTTGTCAAGCCAAACTAATAAAACTTCACAGAAGATGAGTGTTTTAAAACACAACCTCAGCAGGTGACTTTATAAACCTGTTAAGGGGACACTGTGCTTCCTCCTGTGGAGTGCTATTACATAACTCCTCTGGTTCACATAGAATATGCTCATTCTTGATCACAGACGAGAGCTGCGCACTATTTATAGCCAACTTTGCGCTCCTGGTGCAACAGCATCCATGCTTTTCTAAAGGATCCTTATCAATGCAGCAGATCAGGATACACAGGGTCAGCGATTTGAAGGATGCCGCATCAACCGCGTCAGGCATCTGCACAGACAGAGAAAGAATAGCGCCTACCTGCAGCAGAAGTTTCACCCTCTCAATGGGGGCTACGGCTGTTTTGGAGATGGCAGCGGCGATGCCGCCGGCCAGGAAGTCCTTGGCGAAGGAGATAGCCTGTTCACTCATCTTCGGGTGTTTCCAGACGCCGTCCCGCTGCTCGCTCCGTGGGGTTTGCAGGTGGAGTTGAAATGGCCGAACCCATTCGGGACTTCAGGGGGTTTTAAGGAGGCTGAACGCATCGAAAAGCGTGAACTTCGATTCTCGCTTGTTATTGGTCGGCTGTGAGTGCGGTGGGCGGTGCCGGGTGACGTTCTATCAATCAGATTTGCAGGTTTCCATGGCCACAAATGGGATAAAATTACATTTTTTTTGTCCCACAACAGAAGGGGTCGTTTTTAAGTTGCAAAAAAAAAAAGTTGTGGATAGTTTAAAAAAACCCTTCAAATATTGTTTTGT
Organism: Apricaphanius iberus; assembly: GCA_028564705.1. NCBI lineage: Eukaryota > Metazoa > Chordata > Actinopteri > Cyprinodontiformes > Aphaniidae > Apricaphanius > Apricaphanius iberus. The sequence goes on along the minus strand of JAPXFQ010001324.1, from coordinate 383,300 downwards.
TGTGTTGTATTAAAGTTAAAAGTCGTCTAAAGCAGTCTGGGCCTGAAAACTATGGTGGGTAAAGGTCACCCCATCTGTTGATGTCCTTTGGCTGTCACAGTGTTTCCCACTGTGGGAAGGACATGAGTCAATCAGCTGACTGAGTCCACGTAAAACAGGTCACAGCCTTTAGGGCAAGCCATTGTATCAAATAATCTAACTTCTAATGCCCACTTCCTTCTCAGAGATTTAAAACAGGATTCATTACGGCCAGAGAGATGATTTCAATCTGACCTGACGCAGTAAAAATTATATTTAAAACTCTTCACAATTAAGACAAGACAAAAAACTTCCAAGTAGTACAGGTCTTTGCCCCCCCTTTCAAATTTTATCATGTTATAACCCAAAACTTCCGTGTGTTTAACTAGCAGAAACTAACACATAATGGTAAGGGAACATCATGGTTTTCAATTCCACGTCTTCATAAGATAAATTTAGGAAAAAAAGTAGTATTTTCTGAAAGCCTCAGAGATTTCTTAGAGAATATCTGTGAACAAACAAGGCCATGAAGACCAAGGAACACTAGGATAAAGTTGAAATTTAAAGGAATATTCCACCCCTAAGTAAAAATATGTTCTTTGCCATATTCCACAGAGTTAGATATGTGGAAAAAAAGAGTATAATTGTGTTACCAGCCCAGTATTTACTCTGATCAGGCAGCAGTTTGTTTGCTTTAGATTATTTTTGGATCTACTAGCATACTTGTAGTTTCCATTTAGTTACATTAGTTTATGCTAAGCTAAAGCTTAGTTTGGTTCTACTAGCAAGTTAGTAGTTTCAATTTACTTACATTAGTTTATGCTAAGCTAAAGTTTAGTTTGGATCTACTAGCATGCAATTAGTTTCCATTCATTTACATTAGTTTATGCTAAGTTAAGGTAGGTTAGTTTGGGATCTACTAGCATGCTATTAGTTTCTATTCACTTACATTGGTTTATGCTAAGCTAGGTTAGTTTGGGATCTACTGGCATGCTATTAGTTTCCATTCACTTACTGTACATTGGTTTTTGCTACACGAAAGCTTAGTTTGGATCTACTAGCAACCAAGTAGTTTCCATTTACTTACATTGGTTTATGCTTAGATAAAGCTTTGTTTGAGATATACTAGCATGCTACTAGTTTCTATTCACTTACAATGGTTTATGCTAAGCTAAAGCAAACTGACTGCTGCCAGATAAGGGGAGTTACTGGGCTGGTTACAAAATGCTTTTTTCCCCCTCACTTATCTAACTCTGTGGAATATGGTAAAAGCCTAATCTCTACTTAGGGCTGGGATATCCCTTTGAAGCTGGGCAACATGTCCATGAACCTACACTAAAAGGGCCATGGTTACTTTGGAGGGGCAGCAGAGATCCAATGCTCAGGTGGAAGGAAAAACTATAAACCGCGCAATCCACACATCTGGCTTGTATTTAAAGGTTAGAAAAAGAAAGCTGTTGTTGAAAGAAGTTTAATTTGTAGCTTGACACAAGTCCTCTAGGATGCTCAAAAATAATGTAGGAGTTATATCAGTCTTTGATGTACTGCAGAGTTTCAACAATTCTTTCTAATTAACTGTATGAAATCTACCGTAGGCCTACATGGCTGCCCAACTGATGTTAATAAATTTTTGCCAAGTAGGCCTTATTCAGGATGCCCATTTAGTAAAATATAACAATAATCCACATAGGGTAGCACAGGAATGTTGGCTGGCTTGTGGCTGAAATAAAAACTTTTTTTTTAGCTTTTTGTTAAAAGTTAAAAACAATATGCATTAAGACTACGTTTCATTTTAAGGAGGAATAAGAACCCTTTTAAAAAGAATGACAGAAGTCAAAACATCAAATGTGTGATTTTAAATCTGTGAAATTCTACTAAAATACAGTAACTTAACTAGACAGGCTTTTAAAATGAGTAAATGTTATAACACCTTGCCATACCCAAGATGTAGTACACTATGTTGCCCTACAATACTACAAGGTGGAGGACAAAGTGCTGACAGAACATACTGGACTATACCATAAATAGTTTCAATTGAAACGTTTCTTTACCAAAATAAATCTGGTAAAGTTGTACACAGAGGGGACGGTATAAAGCGTTTTCCCATAAAGGATTATGTTCTGTAATGAAATGTAATAAATGTGAATTTGGAAGGTCAAATGTAAAAACGATGTTTAAAATAAGGGCATTAAATATATGTTATGTCATACGTTATTTTAAAATTGTACGTAAGTAGAAGAGTTTAGAATCAGTTTACTTAAAAACAAAACAAATGTTAAAACATATTAAACCAATTTTAAAAAAGAAATATAAGGTTCAAGAGGCAGTTTTAACCTTCTGAATTGGTTAGAATTAAAATAAGCACATTAAAAAAATAAGAATTAGGTTTAGTTAAAAGTTAGTTTTTTAATGTTTGATTCCTTCAAATGTAATCCACATCCAGTAGATTTACATAATTGTCCATAAACATATTTATCTGTTGAAGGATGAAAACATTGCATTCATTAGCTTCTTTACAATCATAACGCTCAAAGTTAAATGATAAGTTAAAAAGAATTTTGCAGTCTAATACATTTGAATAGGCTGCGGCACAGTGTGTAGTGCAGTAAAAACTGCAATAGGAGCAATAATAAATATTAAACACCAAAGGCACATGTTATTCGATAAAGCACTCATAAATTGCTCACAATTTATGATTAATACTGTCAAATTAAAATGATACGATTCTGAAATAGTCTCAGTTTAGTCTCTTGAGGTGCAGCCTGGAAAAGGAGTGATTATATGTATATTTTTTTCAGCAGGAGATGTTTTCATGTGAAGCTTCACCAGCGATTTCCAAAAGACGACTCCTCTGACCCAAAGTTCCTGTTCTTCAAGTAGCGTTTGACCTCCTCCAGCTCGTACGGCCCGAGGCTCTGGTCGACCCCCGGCGTGGGCTTGTAGCTCAGAGGCGAGACGATGTAGCCGTTACGGTAGAGGCAAACCTGTTTGCACATCTCGCAGCAGGTGAAAAGAAGGCCAAAGTAGGGAACGATCTGCGAGGGGAAACAACACATTTGAGTCTTTCAGTGTTCTAAAAACGATTTCATCTGAATTACCTCAAATGTGGGACTTTAAGTAATATTGTTTCTTTAAAACATAAAACACTCTTGTTTTAAATTAGATCATCGTGTGTGAGACAATGTTCAGCTCTAAAGATATTTGCAGCTGAAACTGGAGACTGGTGCATGCTGTTCCACCTTGCTTGTGGTACTCCTGCAGTGGACAGACATTGCGTCACTTTCCGGGCCCGCATTCCTGCCTTTGCATAGGTCATGCGTTACAGATCTTTCCTTTGGCGCATGGGGGTTATTACTTGCTACACAACTTCAGGCAGACCGGGATTCTAACCAAATGAATTAACCTAGCATCTATGACAAACTGAAATGTGTGACGGCACCTTTATCGTGTTGGCTGTTAGTCCATTCCACAGGTACAAAACACCCTTGTTTTTAACAACTTGCATGAAACAGTCTATCATTCCAGTGAAGTGGACATCAACGCCACCAAAATGGGGAAGACGGGAACTCTGTGCCTAAGAAAAATAATGAAAAAGACATAAAGGATAAGTGAATTGGCAAAAAATTTTAGTGACATGCCAGTAGGTTAAAACATCAAGATAGAAAAAGAATATTAAGTTGCATTTTCTGTTTTTTTTAAACATATTTTTGGCCATTTTTAAATATGAATGGAAAAGATTTTTGAAAGGATGTGTAGAAAGCAGATTTATTTTAGCAGTTCCTATTTATGTTCACATGTCAGAGTGTGGTATTCTCCACTGTAGATACATTTTATAAGCAGGATGTATTACAAAACCCATCTAGATTGAAAATTCTGTCACAGGTATTGGTTTTTATTGCCTTGTAACCAATTCTGAGAGACATAATTACATTTTTGGTTGGTGTAGGAGTATAAAAAAGGATATAAAATCATAAACAACAATATCCACAACCATTGGTAGCCAAATAAGGAGGGTCGGAATAACAGAATATTTTCAGTTTTTACATATTAGTTTTCACAACTCTGATCACTTGATCCAAATGCAGAGATACATTTATTTTATGCATGGAGTCCAAGTAAATAAATTCAAGAAAAGATTTCCCGACACTATATTCAATGCACCTTGCTGACCGGGAGCTGACTGTACATTGCACTGAGGCTTTGCAGCACGATTGTGGCGACTGGCCGGCGCGATTGGTTAGACACGCTTCCAAATAGGCTGATGTGTGCCAAGCACCGGCGCCTGCTGCCGCTTTGCTGCCAGAACTTTTCACCAGCTGACGCGTAGTTTACGGGTGAGGACACTGTTAGTTCAGGGAGTCTTTTCGGCTCAGTTGGAGAAACGTTTACCAATTTTAAAACCTTGGCTGAAGTGACACTTTATTCCTGTCTCTAGTGTGGCAGCGGGGCGTGGATTCAGCCTCCAGAACAACATCTAAACCCCCATGAAAAGTCATCTGTCCGAGGCAAAAATCCAAAACCTCATGACAATAACCTCTTCAGCAATCCCACTATTTGATTACACTAAAAAGGGGTGCATCTTGGTTCAACGTGGAGCAGGAACCGCAACAGGTATTAGAATTTTAAGTGCAGTTATTCAATTTTTAGATTTATATGTAGTTCTCTGTTCAGCATGTTTGGATTTAATATTATTTAAAATGAATTTAGATTATGATGAATATCAAAATGAAAGATCACATTTCTCCTGTTTTGGCTTCTCTCCATTGGCTCCCTGTTAAATCCAGAATAGAGTTTAAGATCCTCCTCCTTACTTATAAAGCCCTTAATAATCAAGCTCCATCATCCATTAGAGATCTGATTGTTCCATATGTTCCTAACAGAACACTTCATTCTAAGAATGCAGGTCCACTGGTAGTTCCTAGGATTTCTAAAAGTAGAATGGGAGGCAGATCTTTTAGTTATCAGGCTCCTCTCCTGTTGAACCAGCTCCCAGCTTTAAGTCTGTGAGGCAGATACTCTATTTTTAAGACTAGGCTTAAAAGCTTCCTTTTTGATAAAGCGTAAACTTAGAGTGGCTGAGGTTATCCTGAGCTATTTTTGTAGTTACGCTACTATAGGTTTAGACTGTTGGAGGACAGACTGACCACTTTTCTCTTCTACTACTCTCCAGATATATTTTTTCTGCTATTACTGCGATTGTTAACCCAGTTTTCTCAAAGTATTTTTCTCCACATAGAAGCTCCACATGGTCTGGTACCCTGCTCAACTATAACGTCCCCTGCTTGATGGGGAACATCGGTCCAGATGATGCTCAAAGTGACCGAGCATCCTCCATGCTGTCTCTTCTCAGACCCCCAGACGGCCGTGGCAGATGACCGCTTGTACTGAGCCAGGTTCTGCTGGAGGTTTCTTCCTGTTAAAGGGGAGTTTTTCCTCTCAACTGTTGCTACATACTTGCTCAGTATGAGGGATTGCTGAGGAATTGCTGTGGTTGGAGTCTGCGTGATCCGTGCACAACCTCACGTCGATGACTCATCGCAATCTGCTGGGACTCCTTAGAAAACGTTTAACGGATTGGAATGTTTGTATAATTGTATTGAAATTACTTTTGTTGTAAAGTGCCTTGAGATGATTTGTTGTGAATTGGCGCTATATAAATAAAAGTGAATTGAATAAAAATACTATTGAATAAGTTTTAACTGGTCAGACGATTGCTCGAGATTGGCAACAGCCCCCCATCCGCCCTTTTAAAAATTAACAGGGAAAAATAGTTTATGACTGGAATTTTTGGACCATGTGAGTCAAAATGACAGACAAAAAAACACGTCTAGTGCCACCTCTGCTGTGAAGTGGGAAAAAAACACCTTTAATTTATACAGCAATAAGTAAGACAGAAATATTAGGTTGAAAATAAAAATACAAAAATGAGTAAAAACACCTCTTATTAAGACCCCCCAATCCCAAAAATACACAGTGGTTAAAAAAAAAGAGTTTTAGTTGAAATTACGTCAGTCAATGAAATTTACATATGATATTCACGAAAAATAAATCAACAGCAGCAGGAATAAGAAATGTGGACATTTCCGTTTTAGGAAGAAGCTACTCAGGAACATTTCAGGAACATTTCAGGGAATCTCTGGAAAATTTTTCTCTGTAAACACTGCTCGTATTGTGCGTGTTTGCAAATAAACAGCACATCCTCATTATACTAAAATAAGCTGGTGTAATAATGTTTTGGGTCAAGCTAAAAGGAAGGAGAGGTCCCATCAAACAAATATATGGAGATGTAAATGTTGCCACAAGACTGCAGCACTACTTCAGATGAAAATAGTGATGTTTGCTGTTCATTTAGCCGCTGCTTTAAACCTGGAGAACAAATCTGTAAACTAGTTTGTGCAGAAAAAGTTTAAAAGCTGTCCACACAGAACGCCCGTTATGCCTTTTCCCAGACTGCCGACGTTATGTCACCTCCAACAGGGTCCCTCCATTCTGACTCCGGGGGACTTCCAGATATTTAACCTCCTGTGAGGACATTAGCGCCCTCAGTGTCTTTGACATTACGTAGGTTTTGTCGTAGATGCAGCCGCCCATCATGTGGGCACTACGACTGCGGACTGCAGCACTACGACTGCGGAAATCACATGTGGGTGTCTCAGAATTTGCACTGGAAACATAAAGCTCGCAAGGACGAAGTTAAACTATACCACGCTTATTTTAAATCATTACCTTTTGCTTTTGGAAGCATCTTTTTCATCTGGGTTAAAGTTTAACCCTGTGCTCCTCATTAAATGGAAGCATTTCAATAGGAACGGTGTAATAAAGCAGCAAAGGTTTAATTATCTGGAAACACAGCTCTCAGAGCTGCCGCTATCTGAAAGTTATGGTCTATCTTTAGAGAACTTATCTATAGCCTGACAGACCTGAGGCACATTCACATTCCCAGCTGCTGTTAAACCTTTTGGGATCTAATAATAGGCAGAAGAAACCCGGATGAAGTACTCAGTCCTCTGCAGAACCATTGTTCCCCGTGTGTCTCTCCTAATAAAACCAGAAGTCTTATATTTGAATTAAGGGGCACATTTTATCATTACTAAACACACAGAAAATTACCTCAAACTAGTTAAACATAGGCTGCACGGTGGCGCAGTGGTTAGCACTGTTGCCTTGCAGCAAGAAGGTCGTGGGTTCGTATCCCGGCCCAGGGCCTTTCTGCATGGAGTTTGCATGTTCTCCCCGTGTATGCGTGGGTTCTCTCCGGGTACTCCGGCTTCCTCCCACAGTCCAAAAACATGCATGATAGGTGAATTGATCACTCTAAATTGTCCCAGGAATGAATGTGAGTGTGAATGGTTGTCTGTCTCTCTGTGTTGGCCCTGCAACAGACTGGCGTCCTGTTCAGAGTGTACCCTGCCTAACGCCTGATAATTGCTGGGATAGGCTCCAGCTGCCCCGTGACCCTGAATTGGATAAGCGGTTAAGAAGATGGATGGATGGATGGATAGTTAAACATAATACCCATTTAAAACCATTAAAACATCTTTCACATACAGATTCAATTTTCTTAAGTTAAAGTCTTCCGTTCAGTCAGTTTACGGCCTCTGTTAAGGTCGTAGCCTGTTGTAAGGCGGCCCACTCAGAACGACTTGGACACGTCCTTACTGCCCCCTTCTGCTAAAACAGTGGTATGAAGTCACTTCACATGACTGTACAACCAGATGAAGCAGGAGCTTCCTTTACAAAATCATCTAATCTAATTTTACTTTATCTAAACTTTTCTGTGCGGCTGAATGTATTTTTGTTTTAAAGTTAATAATAATAATAATATTCTACAAACTGTTATTGACTGATAACAAGCAGATAACTTTAAAGCTGTCTCCATTCATCGTTTGACAACTGACAGGGCAAGTGAATAACATTCATTATTTTTTTAATTTTAAGACCTGTTAGCGAGTCGGATACATTATATAAAGCAAGTGAATACTTGAAGCACAATAACCAGACACTATTAGGCAGGTGGTCATAATTTAAGTCCTGATCAGTGAACAGTCTATTTCACTTTGAAGCTTTTAGAAATTTTTGGAGGACTGTAGACAGAAATGGGACAAATAATAACCTTCCACTACAAATGCAAAAAAACAAACCGGAATAGTATGAAGCAATTTCTTGTTGCTTATTTCACATTTAACACAAAAAAGAAACAACGCAATTTGCTTTTGATTATTTACTGATTTAGCTGAATATTTTATGTACTTAAACTAACAAAACTAGCATGAACAAAAACAGGGTCATTTAAAAAAAATGTTGTGGCAGGAAATTTTGTAATAGTGTATTGCTATACTTTACAGTGAGGGGTCCGCATCTAGCCGCTCAAACTGTTTATAAAGGCTGGTAACTCCATAAAAATGTGTTGATCTGAATTAAAATCTACAACCATAAAGCGCTTTAGAAGAATATTCTGATGTTTTTTTTTTAACCAAACAGTAGTGGGTTCAGCTGCAGCTGTATCGGGTCATTTGGGGGATCCATGTTCTGTGACTGGGAGTTTTTGGACACCAGGAAGGACATCATGCCCACCCTACATTTCACTGTAGGTATGGTCTTATTTTACCTTCTGAAAAAAAAAAAGAGATATTCTCCTAGAAACTTTGAGTCTAAACATGCATTTTACAGGATTCAAAGCTTTGTTTTTTTAATATGTTCTGTCAATAGATGATGTCTCCTGGGTGTTCTTCCCTTAAGCCCCCCTTGGCTTTTTCCCCTGCCGTTGCATCCACGCCCTGGAAGCCTTGCTAGAGTCTCCTGAACCTTATCGTTTTTAAGTAATATTGCTTAAAAAACCTAGCTTTGCTTTCTGTTCTCCACGTGCTGTGTGGTGAACGCAAACCGGTGTATGGGATGGTATCTTCTGCTAAACAGGCTTATGGGGAGCCTAAGTCACGCCCTTCTACTTTCGGTCCATGGGTCCCCAAATGCCAAAAAAAAATGAAGGAGAGTCAATGGAGCGATCAAAGTTATTTTCTGATCCAGTTTGAAATGCGCCGTGGATCGAACATATGATGTCCGTGAATTTTAAAAACTAATTTGGATGCAGAGAAAACGCTGATTTCCGACCGGAGACAAAAGTTACTTTAGGTTCTGTGTAAAAATGTTTAGCGGACTACAACTACAGAAGAAGAAGGAGAGCGAGGGTCGTAACCTCCAGGAAAAAGAAAGAAGCATTAAACACGGAGAAAACCTCTATAAATCTGACCGTGTGGAAAGTAGCAGCTATGTCGGGGGTAAAGCAGTCGGTGGAGTGAGAGCCAGCATGGAGGAGAAGCTCCAGAAGCTCTAGGTGAGTGTTTTACGTGCTATAGCTAGTGCTAAATCCCGTTAGCAAAATTACGTCATATATGCGACTTCTGACTTCTGATTAGTAGGCATTTTAAAATGTGGATTTTTACAATCAAATAAATCCCAAATCACTAGACAAACACAGTCGAAACGTACATCATTAGTTATTTAAATCGAATTACAAAATATCTGTGATTCAGGACGTAAGACAAAGTGGACCAGAAAATAACTTATCGCTCCATTGACTTCCATCCATAATTTTTCCGGTTTGGGGACCCACGGGCCGACCGGAAGGGGAGGAGACTTAGGCTCCCCATAGCCTGAAGAAACGTTCAAACGCACATGTGATACTGATTTAATTTACACATGGTTTGAACGATCAAGATAAAGTAAGGATTAACAGTTTCTCTTCGGCAATGCTGTCCAAACCTTTTGTCATGTGGGCCAAAATCTCCAACTCAACGGTAACTGCCAGAAAAATATAAAAATTTTATAGAGTAAAATGCTAAGATTCGCACTGTGATTTTTCGTATCTGCTCAAGAACAAACTGAATATACAATATTTTTAATTAACAAATATAGTCACATTTTTTGTAACAAAGGGATGAGTCAATCACTGTAGATACAATACATTTTTCTATGTCTGCCCCATTAAAAGAGATATTCAGTATGCAAATACCCTTGGACTTCATTGAAAACTAACATTAAAAATACAGATTTTTTTCTCAGCATTAATAACAAGATTTGGGTTATTCTTTATTTGAAATGTTATAGGTATTTAACCAAGTTTAATGAAGCAAATAAAAGCCAATTTAGCAGCACCAATCACTGCTTTTTAGGAAAAAGTCTCCAGATAGATGTTCTCCTTTTCCAGGGTTCCTACAGCTTTCTTCAAGTTTAATTCAAGACTTTTTATATAAAAAATTCATACAAATTCTATCTTATTTTAGCAGAGAAAAACAAAATCCTTGAGCTTGTGTTCATTTATTTCTCAGAGAAATGTGGAAAGTGTAAAAGATGTCAACAAGCCAAGCAGAGGTGTGAAAAACAAAACAAAAATCCAGGAAGCCACAAGAAGGTTTGACTAACAACGTTAACTTGTTTTTAACATTGCCTATTTTTTTGTTTTTAATATGTTAACCTTCATTTATTAAAGACGTCACATGTTCTGAGTATTTTGACCCGGGGCTTCTTGTGTTCTCCATTATTGGTTCCAACCACTCTTTATTTATGCTACATTATTTAATCAAAATAATCGTGGTTGACAGTTAAACGTATGAGGAAAAATGCAGTATGAAGTATTTTAAAACAGCACAAAACATTAAGACCTAGATATGAAAATTCAAGACTTTTTTGGGTCTTTCTATGTTATTTGAAAATTCATAAATTAAATACTTTCAATGCTTTTTTAGACCCTGTAGGAACCCTGTTTTCACTATGAAATCAAAAAGAATGCAAAAAGAGGTGGGATTTAAGGATGAAGACTTTGTGCTCTACCTGTCATTTCCCACTTTAAGGAGAGTTTGTTAGTAAAAATGTTGCCTTCTTTAAAATGAAAAGTGTCCATCGGCATCAACCCACTGTGCTAGCAACACAAATATGTACGGTTCTTAAACTGCCCTTAGACGGGGCATTAAATCGGTCTCGGTGTTGCAAATGGATTTTCTGAAGGGAGAATGGGTAACGACAACTTTATCTGCTTCTCTACTTCCGTGCATGTTGAAAATCTTTTTAAAAAGCCTAATTTGTAAAATCAAAAAAACTATGTTTTTATATTTTGTCTTTAATTTGATATTATGTTATTTCAAAGATGGATCAACCTCGATGCACGTAGTCTGCAGTTTGTAAGAGTTAGATGTACACTAAATTAAATTCTATTAAAATGTATTAAAATCAAAAAGCCACCTTTAACTGCATTTTGCATTTCACAAAGAGTTTCAAATGGGTGTATAGACAATGGACACAATGAAACTGATGCTCAAAAATAAAATAGAGTACACTAACTTAAATAAAATTAAAATAGCTTGTTGATAACCCACCTGCATTTTCCGTTTAACAGTTTCAAATGGGTACGAGAGCGTTTGAGCCACTCCCGCCGCAATGCAGCCATTAATGAAGTTCTGCAGAGGAGTGAAGCGAAAAGATGGCTCCTGCCACAGCTTGTCCAAATTCATGTAAACCGCATAGCATCCGACAGAAAAGGGAAGGGCTCCTGTGGGCAGGAAGGATGTGGGGAAAAAATACATAAATCACCATCAATGTCGGATGCATGTGCACCACTTTTATTAGACAGATGCATTTTTTAGGAAAATGCAAACGTACCCAGAACGGTGAGGGAGAATCCTCTGTAGAGAGCAGGCAGCCCTTCATTCCTGTAGATCTTTGAGAGGGCGTGAGCCACGCCGATATAGGTGGGCTGTCTGCAGTTCTGAACGACGAGTCTGGTCTCTGCCACCTCCAGAGGATACGTGAGCAGGGCTGCAGCGACGCCCGCCAGTCCTCCAGCAAATATGGCCCTCCACTGAGAGATGAACCCCAGCTCATCCATGTGAAGGTGCACTATCCTGCACACACCACAAGGCATTGATGTGATCCAAGAGGTCAATGTAGGAAAACGTACGGGAAACATGTTTAAAATCCCTTTTCAAAATCTGTGTACACAGGATCAACAAGTGTCGGGGGCTTTGGTCAATGCATTTAGAACCTACAACTGTCTCTTAAGTGGAAATGATTAACTTTTCAGTGAACATTTATGCACAATAATTTACTTCAAGACCAATAAACCTAGTACTGGGCAATATAAAAGGCATAAGGTAGAAATTATATAAATGTAGCCAAAGGTAGAGATTTTATACCGCGTTAATGCATTTTGATGATGTCATCAAGCTGTGCCTGCATACAGGTACACAAGGACACTTATGTTCATCGTTTGTCTTCACACTAAATATTGGAAGTTTCACGTTATTTGTTTTCCTGCGTTTTTTTATTTAAATATGTGCAGGTTTCTTTTTGTGCAATATTAAATGTATAAATAAGTTACCAGGAAATAAGAAAAATTTGAGCTTTATTTTCATAATATTTAGCTTTTATTTCATATCAAATATCTTCATCTTCATTCATGTTGTGCAAATTTCTGTTTGCATTATTTTGAAGAAAAAAAAAGAAGAATGTAAAAAATTTTTTAATGCATTTTAAACAATAAATGTTAACCTTAACCCCATTTTTGAAGTTGTTTTGCTGCAATGTGTCTGGATATGAGAATGCTAATAAATCAGTCGTTTTTACATATATATATATATATATATATATATATATATATATATAACTGAATGTACTGCAATGCATATCGTTACAGCATATGCTTTAGATTATATCGTAATATAGATTTGAGGCCAAATCGCTCAGTCCTACCTTCAGCAGGAAAATATAATCCCAAATCAGAAAAAGTTTAATTAAAATCTAACTTAAAACTACTTTTTAAAAATAACTTTAACCTGTATTATATTGAAAATATAATAAATAAAATAACAAAATATTTTCCTAATACATTTTTTTTAATAAACAGCTATTCCAATCATTGTTCTTGCAAACAATTCTTTAAAAAATGTTGGAACAGTGAAGCATTTACCACTTTTTTTAATCTTGCCACTCATTTTCACAACGCTAAAAAGGACTTTTAGGGACTGAAGACACCAAGTGATGAAGTGTTTCAGGTGTAATTTTGCCTCATTCTTCCTGTAAACATGTCCTAAAACTTTTAATACTTAACAAGTATTCTTGACCCAACATTTAACTACAGGATACAAGCTAAATTACAGGACAAATTAATACTGTATAACACCAACGGTAACATCTTATCATATATGTCTATCCCAGAAGTTGAAAGCTGTAAAATAGCATGATATAGTTCCTTTAAGAGCCTTAAAGCTAATATCCAAATCTCTACCTATGTTTCCTTGAGCAACATGGTTTTTTAAAATTTCAACAATTTTCTCACATGTTTTTTGGCAACACCTTCGGCCCATCTTTGCTCCTAAAGGACTAGACCTTTCTTGGATGCTGTTTTTGTACCAAATCATTACATTACAATCACCTGTTTCAAATCACATCATTATTTAACCAATTTATGTAATTACTAGTTCTAAATTATCATGTCCCAACCTTTTTTTTGGAATGTGTTGCAGGTCTAAATGATAGGAAAGGATGTCTATGTAGAAATGAAATCAAGCTGACCAGACACATCATGAAATATTTTGTGTTCATATTGTCTGTGATAAAGTACTGGTCGAAGTACATTTAAAAATCTCTACTTTCTTCTTTTTTTTGTGCGTTTTTCATGCCGTTCAAACTTCTTGTATATATTTATGCAAAAACCTAGAGCTAGAAAGAGGAAGAGGGCTTGAACAGTTGTTATCGACCCTTCTAGTCAGGAAGATGTGGGTGTGAATAAATATAAATATGTCTGTATGTGTGTGAGTGTGTGTTCAGTTATTGGTGCACATTCGTGACAAACTCAGAAGACCAGATTTATTGCACATTGCTGGATAACTGCTCCATGCTGTCAGAGATCAGTAGTTTGTTTTGCCCTGTAATAACCCAGCGGACATGATTTCAATCTGCCCTCAGTGAGGTCTCGCAGGCAGAAATGTTAAAATACGTTTGGGTGGTCTGACCCCAAATAAATTAAATATGAAATAAAGTTCTTTATGGGGAGCCAAAGTTTCCTCCCCTTCCTGTCTGCCTGTGGGCCCCGAAACCGAAAAAATTATGAATGGAATTCAATGGAGGGATAAAAGTTATTTTCTGGTCCGTTTTGTCTTACGTCCTGAATCACATATGTTGTAATTCGATTTAAATGATAACTAACGATGTAGGTTTCAACTGTGTTTGTCCAGTGATTTGGTATTTATTTGATCGTAAAAATTCGCATTTAAAATGCCTACAAATCAGAAGTCAGAAGTCGCATATATGAGGCCATTTGGCTAACGGGATTTAGCACTAGCTATAGCACGTAAAACACTCACCTAGAGCTTCTGGAGCTTCTCCTCCATGCTGGCTCTCACTCCACCGACTGCTTTACCCCCGACATAGCTGCTACTTTCCCCATGATCAGATTTATCGAGGTTTTCTCCGTGTTTAATGCTCCTTTCTTTTTCCTGGAGGTTACGACCCTCGCTCTCCTTCTTCTTCTGCAGTTGTAGTCCGCTAAACGTTTTTACACAAAACCTAAAGTAACTTTTACCTCCGGTCGAAAATCAGCGTTTTCTCTGCGTCAAAATTAGTTTTTAAAATTCACGGATATCACATGTTCGATCCACGGTGCATTTCAAACTGGATCAGAAAATAAGTTTAATCGCTCGACTTTCTCGACTTTTTAATCGCTTGACTCTCATTCATTTTTTGGGGTATTTGGGGACCATGGAAGTAGAAGGGCGTGACTTAAATTAACACTTATTTTGCTAGGAGTTTATTGTTTGGGCGATTCTGTCCATTAGGCACCTTGTAAAAAAACAAAGGAAATCATTTAGTTTTGCATTCATTAAAAATTTGTGTTTTCTTGTTTACATTTTGAACACACATAAAAATCAGTAAATTTTCTTGTCTTCTCCTACAGTCATATTTATTACATTTAGCAACTTTTTTTCAAAAGTGCTCTCATTCATGTTACAGAAACAACTAGTTTCTGCGTATTTAATTCCATAATTTAAATAAGAAAAATGTCAAAATTAGATTTATTAATAATAACGTAAAGAATATTGAACTAATAATGTAAAACTATTTTAACAGAAGGATTTCTAATTTGTTTCTAACATTTTGGTGTATATTTGTATTTTATCACAATGTTAAACCAAGTATCAACTATTTTTTTTAAAAACCCCAAATATTCTACTTGATTATTATTTTTTTTTAATGTAACACAGTGCAGTTGGTAGCAACTGTTGCATTGCAGCAAAAAAGTATTGTTTTTCCTGTGTGGATAGACGGCATAGATCATAGATAGGTTTGTTTTTGGTTTTAAGGCCAACAACTGTTTTCAAAATGTGTTTCTGCTTCTGTTGATGTTTTTTTTCCTCCAAAAATGAACGAGTCTTAACCTGTGAGGCAAAACTTCGGGGAAAGGAAACATCCTGCAGCTTAAAAATCGAATGAGTGAATGCAGCCTTCTGATTGGCTGGAAACGAGAGGGTGCGTCTCGTACGTCCAAACAGGAAGTACTTTGTAGCTGTTAAGTAAACGGCAAAACAATAACAGATCAACGTTTTATGTTTTCAAATATCATAAGTTTTCCTTTTATAAATTAAACGTCTTCATTCATATTGGTAATAGCGCAAACTGTCACCGTCGTGTAAAAGCGAAGTAACAGATGAATAATTAACACAAGCAGATGCAATGAAAAGATAAAATTCGAGACAATCCAACTATTTTATTTGTTTGTTTTTGTTAAACTTACTTCTTGTATGCTGTGAGGTGAACCGCTGTATATGGAAACAGACGGAGACAAGAGGCCATGTTCCCTTTCCAAAATCCTCGAAGTCCCTCATTCTGGTAGATGACGATAAAAGTTTTCAGGAAGCCATCTTTGCAGTGAAAAGTTCCCACCTGGCTTTTAATTTTCACCACCTCCAGGGGAGAGGTGACGGTTTTACTGAAGAAGCCGGCGAACCCGGCGCAGAGAGAGCTCTGAGAGCTGGTCAGCCGGGTGTCGTTTTTCACCGAGACCACCATCTCCCTCTCTCTGTCTCTCTCTAACCTGAACTCTGAACTCCGAACTCGTCGACCCACTGGATGGTTTCGCTGTTCTTCGAGGGACAGCCAGCCACCTGCATGGACGGGTCAGACATCCAAATTTAATCAGGGAGAAGATGTGTGTGTCCTACGCCCGGCCTGTGGTGTTGTGTGACAAAAACATTCACGTCACTTGGATTTGGTCCTGTGGATGATCTCAGTTAAACCAGTAGAGGGCGCTCTTTGACCTACTTTTAAATCCCCAGTTCAATAGATAAATACAAGGCCAGTTTTTAGGATGTAGGCAAATAAATATGGAGGTAAAGAGTGCCACATATGTTTTTTTTTTAAATAATAAAATCTACTAAACATATTCATTTTTCACTTTAAAAAATCACTTGTAAATATTCATGTATTTATTGTTTTTTTTGTGTGTGTGTTTAGTGTTTCTGTCAAACTTAACCCATAGAAGCCAGAGGATGGGTCTAAAACTGTTCTGAATTGTTCTGAAGCTATGGACCTATCATCCTGGCAAACCAATTCAGATGTTGGGGGCTGTTTCAAGAATAATTTTGCCAGGTTCAGATATTTTACTTTTTGTACTTCTGCATTGGAATCTTGAAATAGCTAAAATAATACTGAATTTATTGCAAGAAATTTTATTATCAAGGGAATTAACTTTTAAATATGTATGTATGTACACTACAAATGAAATAAATATTAGAAATAACTGTGGATACAATAAATTATTAAATGACTGTGATTATAAAATACCCTGCAAGCATAAGCTGGTATAGGCAATAAATCGATTTCCTGATGAAGGCAGAGGCCGAGACACGTGGGATGTAACCCACAGTTTTTAGCCTTTATGATGATATAGCCATTTAAAATAAAGGCTTTTTAAATTTAAAGAAGGGTGCCTTGGATTTTTCCTTTTTGATGACCCTGTTTTCCCACCAAGGAGCACCCTGCCACACTTTTTGGATGAACCTTCTGAGCACTCTGTCTTTCTTTTTTTTCTAAATTGATTTCCTCACCATTTTTATTTTAGTCATCACTTTATTTAACAATTTCTTACTTAGCTCATTTTAACTCCACTTTTACTTAGCTTTAGTCATAATCTTGACCGAGACCTATTTTATCATTGGTCAAAACGTAGCAATCTGTTGTCATTTTAGCTTGAGTTCAATTTTAAATACTACATTTTAGTCAGTAAAATTCACTGTTATATCAAGTAATCTCTTTTAGGGAAAATGTTCTTTTTATACCCACATTGAATATTTTTGAAATGGTATTAAACGTATATTTTGTCATTTAATTTATTATAAACAGGTTGGGGTTAGATCTCATTTAGGGCTCAGTTGAGAAAAATCAATTCTGAATCGATTCTTGTAAAAAAAATCTAAGAATCAAATCGATTTTCAAGTTCAAAAATCAGTTTAAATGCTTAAGTGCTCCTCTTGCCCCAAGTTAATTGCTTTATTTCTGTTCTTCAGAGCCTTTGCAGCATTCATCACCATATAACCGTACAGGTTTTTTAAAGTGGTGCTATTCAGGGGCTGAAAACACAAGTTGAGTTTCCGTTCAGGGTTTTGGCTTCATGATGGCTTTTGTATTTCTTGGAAAGATGCATGATCTTAATGAAGGATGAATTCACAGAAACGTTGCATCTTCCCTTTGATCAACTTTGAGAACAGCTGCTTTGAAACCTTTCAAATTTCCATGAGAAGTTTCATGTGTAAAAGCGTGCTGTTGTACAGTACAGTGGCTGAAAAGGCAGAAGTGAAAACTTTTGGTCTTTTTTTTAACCTTTGTTATTTTCCTTTTCTAACTGTCATTTTGATGGACCTCCAGAGCTCTCTCTCTGTCACAAACTCCACCCTACCAGCCAGTTTGTGTCGTCCTGCCCCTCTGCTTTTGTCACGTTGGACACATTAGGTATTTGCTTTGGGCTTCATCATCCGTGTTATTTAAAATGCTCTGTTTTTAATTTCATACTTTTTAAAATATTAGAAGGTATTGTATTTTGCACCAAGGCTCTTTAAAAATGTAAATGTAAATTAAGCTGTTCTCAATCACAGCAAATAGATAATAAAGCTGATTTTGACTCTGACTTTTGCCCTATTTCTATGATAGTTGCACTTTAGGTTAACTTTAAGGTTATTATATATCTTCTAGGTTAACATATGTTAATATTAGCTGCGGTTAAATAACTTTTATCTCTTTTTATGGCTGCTACCTACGTTGCGAAGATATCCATAAACTTTGGACTTTTCTCACATTTTCTACAAAACCACAAGCTTCTATATGCTTTTATGAGATTGTGTATGATAGACCAGCACGAAGGTTCCACATAATTGTGAAGAGGAAGGAAAACAATGCAAGCATAAAAAAAGTAAATAAATAAAAATATCAAAAGTGTGGTGAGAATTTATTTAAACAAGCAACATGTTTAACAGACGGTCTCGGCAGATGACCGCTTGTGCTGAGTCTGGTTCTGCCGGAGGTTTCTTCCTGTTTAAAGGGAGTTTTTCCTTTCCACTGTCGCTTCATGCTCGCTCAGTGTGAGGGATTTCTGAGAATTACATGACGCAATCTTCGGTGGTTCTCTAATTTCTACATTAAACATTGTATTGTAATAACTCTTCTTGTAAAGTGCCTTGAGATGACATCTGTTGTGAAACGGCGCTATATAAATAAACTGAATTGAATTGTTAAAAGGGTTGGCTGCTCTAAGTGCAATTGCCTGTATGTAACTTTAAATATTTACACCATGGTTACACTATGGTTTTTATATGTTTTCTCATTTTTGTTCCCAAAAAATCTCGAGCTCAGTTCATTCCAAATATTCTCAACTGGAGTTAGGTCTGGACTTTGACTAGACCTTTCAATCATGTGAAAATGCTTTGATCTAAGTAAGTGGTGCCTTTGGATGATATTTAGGGGTATGCGTAAAAAAAGATGTGTCTGCTGAGCTGCATGCCACATTTTCAGATTATATTTAGCAAAACGTGAAAGTTTCATTCCCTCTCTACTGTTGTATTTGTTGATCTCACTCTGTAATACAAACGCAGAAGTAGGTGGTTTTGGTGTGACGAAGGCAGGGTTTGAGTTTTAAATACTCTCATTTCCTCTTTTCCTTCCATCAAAAGTCTGCACCAGACAGATCTATCATCATTTACCCTGTTTTCTTTACCGTACCCAACAACATACTATAAATCACCTCTGATTTGCAGGGAGAGTATTTTTTCTGTCCTGTTTCATCCCCGTGTTTGTTCTTCACTCCGTCTCGGCCTGACCGGGGGACCCCCACCCCCCTTCCGACAGTCTCATCAGATCCACACGAGGATCCCACCTTCTGTCACAACCAGGGCCACTTGGCTCCTTCTCAAAGGCCCTTTCCAGGAACAACAGAGCCGACTAGAGGAAATGACAGCCTGATCACAAGAGGCTGCTTCTCGCGCTCCCCCTTTCACTCCGGCTTCTGGGGGTAGATACGGGTGTGTCCGTGGGTGTGTTGCAAGGCGAGTTTCACAGCTGCAGAATAATTCTGTGCTATTCTAGCTTACATCACCTATGCACACAGTCTGGTTTTATTTGAGGAGTGCAGGGTCAATTTTAGGAGGTGGGGAAGGTCACAGTTAGAAAACTGTTTGATCTCACTGTCACGTGTGTGATACTACGAGGTCTTAAAGATAAGTGATAAATCTTATCAATTAATGCTTCAGCAATCAAACAGGACACAACAATCGGCTGCCAGCCTGTCTCCTTTGCTTTCCTTCCTCTACCTCTGCCCACCACAGTTACCTGCACTGCCTCCTTCCTGAATGCGTACACACACAACCCCCCTCCTGCATGAGCGCTTCCTCTGTGAGGAAAACCAGCGCGGGAGCATGCCTTTGTGTCTCTGCAACAGGCACCTTGCAGAAGTCGTAGGCTGGCTGTGGTATTGTCATTCTCTGGATGTCATGCGCAAGTTGGCCCTTGATCTCCCACTTTGAAGTGCTGGAACCCCGAGAGAGCGCTGGTGGGCTGACAGCTGTCAACAGAGGGCGCCCAACACCAGAGAACTGGCAGCAAGGCCTCTGTGGCGGTCACACTGGAGGTCTGGTGCCAGGCTCAGAGACTGCTGCAATAAAGTTCTCGCCTTTCTTTTTATCTAAGACGGTCACATCACAGACTTGTGTTGGCAGGGGAGGGGAAAGGGAAGCAAAGGTGGGGGATGGGAACAAGGAACTGGCTTTGGGTTGCTAACACCACAGTCTGTCTGTGTGTTTTGGTGGGTTTTCTTTGGAGGGGGAGTGTTTGTGAGAAAAAAGAAAAAAATCAGGGATAAGTAGAATTCACCGTAGGGTCGTGTTCGCACCTCCAAATGCGGCTCAGGCCAAACTGGTGTGGCTCACTTAACAGGAAAGAGAGACTTGTTATGCGGAGTGGCCTAATTCAGATATTGTGATTTTCCCGATGATGCAAACTGTGAGAGGCCGTCAGGATAGTTTAGGAATAATTAATTGATTTTAGCGCCCTGTTACTTGGAAACCTCTTTATCATGAGAGAACTTTAAATACTTTTACAGTGCCCCCCAGAATTAGTATTTTTGTTGCTTTTTGCTGTCATGCTAACACAAACTTCCACTTATTTTACTGGGATTTTATCTGCCTGAGCAACACAAAGTTGTGCTTAATTGTGAAGTGGAAGGGAAACCATAAATGCTTGAAAATCTTTTTTTAGCAAATAAAAATCAGAAGTGCGTAGTATATCTGTATTCAACCTCCTCCCTTCAACTACAGTGACAAGGTATACGGCCATTTTCAGCCATTCTGTGAAGGCTTCAAATGTTTGTTAGAGGAGATCAGTGAACAAACAGCATCATCACCAAGGAACGCAGCAGAGAGGTCAGAGTGAAAGTTTCGAAGAAGTTAAAGCAGAGTTTAGCTTATAAGACAAAATCTAATCTTTGAAGATCTCACACGACCTCATCCAGTTCACCATCCAAAAACTGTAGGAGTACAACACTGCGGCTTTAATAAAAGAAGCGAAACAAGACTAAACATACGGCCAGAGTTTTAATGGAACGGATTAGATCAAAACATATTTGTGTGCTGCAATGAACAAGTCAAAGTCCAGAGTTAAATTCAACGGACAATCAGAGACAGAAGTTGAATATTTGGTGTTGAACCTTCCCTCCAATCTTACTGAGCTTGAGCTACGGTGCAGTTTTCAGAGTCAAGCTGATGGTAGGGATGTGCTTCAAAAGACTCACAGCTCTAAATAAAAAATGAACAGCACTCTTTTCAGAATTTAATTTGCAAACACAAGTCCCTTCTCGGTCTATCGGTTCTGGTTCTTAGGGGGAAAAATGGGAAAAACAAGAAGAGGCATGAATGTATTTAAAAACACTGTACTGTAAATACTGTAGACTAAAGTGAAAATCAGGCTGCTTGATATGGCTTAAAAATTAAATCTCTGATTTTGTAAAATAGCAAATATGATTTCAGATCATCATGGATTTTTTTTCCAACTCATGTTTTCTCAAAAATAAATAGCAAGGGATGAAAAATATTTTCAAAAACATGCTTTTATTTCAATCATCCCATCCCGGAGCTGACCTGAATTTAAAGTTCAGCTAAAAACAAGCTGTAAAGTATCCTTGTAAAACAATATGGCACATCTTGAGCAGACTGACACCTCTCTTAGCTATGGAAGTCCAAGTAGTGCATTAGTTAAAAAGAAATCTCGATTTTCTTAAAATAAATATTCACAAACAGAAATGCCCAGCCCTAGGTCAAAATGATATACTTTGACATTAATTTGTAGTCATAGAAATAGATTCATATTGTTTTCACGTTCCAATAAAAAGCAAACTCAATACTTTTATTTCTGTTATTTCAGCAATTATGCTTCACCTCTTTAGTCAGCACAGCTGAGCAGCAGTTCTATTGTGTTTGAGGAGCCAGAGGAAAACTTCTGGCAGCTGCTCTCCCCTTATCTTCCCAAGTACAGTCAATAAATCAATACCAAATCTAAGGAACAGGAAGCCAGATGGCCTCCCCACAACCTCTTCAGGCCAGGCCACTCTCAGGGCCTCCTTGGCTACTGTAGCGCCGCTGCATGCACCGGTCCTTTGAAGGCATACACATTCAACAAGGAGCTAAATGAATGACTAAAGGGAACAAATAAGCTGTTACGACTCCGCTCAAATCAATGTTTGTGTTTTCGTCCACATCAAAGGCCGGGCCCTGTTTGATATGCGGCCCCCACACCTTGATCCGAGCTACGTACAGGTAGAGAGGAGGAGCAGTCCATTGAGGGCAGAGAGGGTCATGTGGCTGCCTTTCTCTCAACCCTGGCTCGAGGGTAACTGACCCAGACGGAGGGTCTGGTCGTGGTCCCTGTTCCCCAGGGAGCTGTTCCTTCTTACAGCCATCAATAGACACACTATTTATTCGGGTGGTCTATTGATTACAAGCTTTTAAGGAATATTCACAGGAATTTGGAAAATTGAAGAGAAGCGGGACTGGCTGCTGAGAGACGAATCAACCAGGTCAGATATCTAAATGCATCCCGTCTCTCGACTCATTTTGATTTCTGTGTTAGCCAGGGGCCGAGTTAAACAGTTCTTTGACTGAATGGCTGTTCACAGAGCGGTGTGAAATGCCAGCTCTATTGCCATGTGGGAGTGGGCAGGAGTGAGTTTCTCTGGCCTTTGTTTGGCCCACAGTCAATAAGAGCACACAGCTATTGTTAGAGGCCAAACCAGCCGGCCTCTCAGACTCTCCTTTGCCCTGCTTTGTCTCGAGCAGTGTGAGCATTTCCTTCGCTCAGGTCAGGGCAGGGTCGTGGCTTTGGACACTACTCTCCCCCGTCTGTCTGCCTGAATGCATCCGACGGTGACGAGGCACGTGGGGTTTTCACCCGGCAACAGTGGCAAGTTTGAGCTTTTCCTAAATAAATTATGTAAGTCTGAAAACAATGCAAATACGTGTAAGATAAATACTTATTGGTGATAACAAATACAGAGTTAGTAAAAGTACTCACACTTCTTCAATTCTTTCACATCTTGTCCTGGTAAAACCACAAAAGTAAATGTGTTTTATTGGGATTTTGTTCAAACCGCCAACAGAAAGTAGAGCATAATTCTGAAGTGGATCCATCTCCCTTTACTCTCATACCCTCAAATAATAAAAAAATGAAATTAATTGCTTTTAAGAGCCCAATAATTAGTAAATAAACTTAACCTGGGTGTATTTTAATCTCAGTATGTGAGAGCTGGTCTGTCATAGCCTCAACAGATTTATTAGAGAACAATAAAAAGTTAGAGAATATTAATACTCCCACATCATAATATCTTAAGCATAACACAACCCCAAACGTACCATTAGCCAGCCGTCCACCTAAAACTGAGAGATTGGAGAGGACAGGATTATTCAGAGAAGCACATGGAAGGTTTTTGGTAGTTTTAGAGAGTCCGTTTCCAGAAAAGCCTTTCGTTTTGTCTATAGATGTGACCTTAAAGCAAGAGTGGCGACATTAAAGTCAATGGTGAAAGCAGGCAATAACAGTCACAGTTTACCAAAAGCCATGTAAGGGACACGCCAGACATGGAAGAAGGTGCTCGGGTCAGATGAACTCATCATCAAACCCCCCCTCCCTGGCTGCCACCTTATCGCGGTGGAGGGGTTTGAGTGTCCCAATGATCCTGGGAGCTATGTTGTCTGGGGCTTTATGCCCCTGGTAGGGTCACCCATGGCAAACTGGTCCTAGGTGAGGGATCAGACAAAGCGCAGCCCGACGACCCCTATGATGAATAAAATAAATGGATCTAGTGTTCCCTCGCCCGGACGCGGGTCACCGGGGCCCCACTCTGGAGCCAGGCCTGGAGGTGGGGCACGTTGGCGAGCGCCTGGTGGCCGGGCCTTTTTCCATGGGGCCCGGCCGGGCTTAGCCCGAAGAGGAAACATGGGCCCCCCTTCCCATGAGCTCACCACCTGTGGGAGGGGCCATAGGGGTCGGGTGCCGTGTAAGACGGGCGGTGGCCGAAGGCGGGGACCTTGGCGGTCCGATCCTCGGCTGCAGAAGCTGGCTCTTGGGACGTGGAACGTCACCTCTCTGGTGGGGAAGGAGCCGGAGCTGGTGTGCGAGGCTGAGAGGTTCCGACTGGACATCGTCGGCCTTGCCTCGACGCATGGCTCTGGAACCCGTCTCCTCGAGAGGGGTTGGACTCTCTTCCACTCTGGAGTTGCTCCCGGTGAGAGGCGCCGAGCTGGGGTGGGCATACTTGTTGCCCCCCATCTCGGCGCCTGTACGTTGGGGTTTGCCCCGGTGAGTGAGAGGGTAGCCTCCCTCCGCCTACGGGTGGGGGGACGGGTGCTGACTATTGTTTGTGCTTATGCACCGAACAGTAGATCAGACTACCCACCCTTCTTGGAGTCCTTGGAGGGGGTGCTGGAGAGTGCTCCTTCTGGAGACTCCCTCATTCTCCTGGGAGACTTCAACGCTCACGTTGGCAATGACAGTGAGACCTGGAGAGGCGTGGTTGGGCGGTATGGCCCCCCCGATCTGAACCCGAGCGGTGTTTTGTTGTTGGACTTCTGTGCTCGTCATGGATTGTCCATAACGAACACCATGTTCAAGCATAAGGGTGTTCATGTGTGCACTTGGCACCAGGACACCCTAGGCCGCGGCTCGATGATCGACCTGGTTGTCGTTTCATCTGACCTGCGGCCGCATGTTTTGGACACTCGGGTGAAGAGAGGGGCGGAGCTATCCACCGACCACTACCTGGTGGTGAGTTGGCTCCGGTGGTGGGGGAAGACGCCGGACAGACCTGGTAGGCCCAAACGTGTTGTGAGGGTCTGCTGGGAACGTCTGGCGGAGTCTCCTGTCAGAAGGGGTTTCAACTCTCACCTCCGACAGGACTTCAAACACGTCCCGGGGGAGGCGGGGGACATTGAGTCCGAATGGGCCATGTTCCGTGCCTCCATTGTCGAAGCGGCTGACCGTAGTTGTGGCCGCAAGGTAGTTGGTGCCTGTCGTGGCGGCAACCCTCGAACCCGCTGGTGGACACCGGCGGTGAGGGATGCTGTCAAGCTGAAGAAGGAGTCCTATCGGGCCTTCTTGGCCTGTGGGACTCCGGAAGCAGCTGATAGGTACCGGCAGGCCAAGCGGAGTGCGGCTCGGATGGTCGCTGAGGCAAAAACTCGGGCGTGGGAGGAGTTTGGAGAGACCATGGAGAACGACTTCCGTATGGCTTCGAAGCGATTCTGGTCCACCATCCGGCGTCTCAGGGGGGGGAAGCGGTCTGCCGCCAACACTGTTTACAGTGGGGGCGGTGTGCTGCTGACCTCAACGCGGGACGTTTTGGGTCGGTGGATGGAATACTTCGAAGACCTCCTCAATCCCACCGACACGCCTTCCTGTTTGGAAGCAGAGTCTGGGGACTCTGGGACGGACTCTCCAATCTCTGGGGCTGAAGTCGCCGAGGTTGTTAAAAAGCTCCTCGGTGGTAAGGCTCCGGGGGTGGATGAGATTCGGCCGGAGTTCCTCAAGGCTCTGGATGTTGTAGGGCTGTGTTGGTTGACGCGGCTCTGCAATATTGCGTGGACATCGGGGGCAGTTCCCTTGGATTGGCAGACCGGGGTGGTGGTCCCCCTCTTTAAAAAGGGGGACCACAGAGTGTGTTCCAACTACAGGGGGATCACACTTCTGAGCCTCCCTGGTAAGGTCTATTCAGGGGTTCTGGAGAGGAGGGTACGACGGATAGTCGAACCTCGGATCCAGGAGGAACAATGCGGTTTTCGTCCTGGCCGTGGAACACTGGACCAGCTCTACACCCTCGGCAGGGTCCTGGAGGGTGCGTGGGAGTTCGCCCAACCAGTCTACATGTGCTTTGTGGACTTGGAGAAGGCGTTCGACCGTGTCCCTCGGGGTGTCCTGTGGGGGGTACTCCGGGAGTATGGGGTACCAGGCCCTCTGATACGGGCTGTTAGGTCCCTATATGACCGGTGTCAGAGTCTGGTTCGCATTGCCGGCAGTAAGTCGGACTCGTTTCCAGTGAGAGTTGGACTCCGCCAAGGTTGCCCTTTATCACCGATCCTGTTCATAACGTTTATGGACAGGATTTCTAGGTGCAGCCAAGGTGTTGAGGGGATCCGTTTTGGTGACCTCAGGATCGGGTCTCTGCTTTTCGCAGATGATGTGGTCTTGTTGGCTTCGTCTGAACGTGATCTACAGCTCTCGTTGGAGCGGTTCGCAGCCGAGTGTGAAGCGGCTGGGATGAGGATCAGCACCTCCAAATCCGAGACCATGGTCTTGAGTCGGAAAAGGGTAGGGTGCTCTCTTCGGGTTGGGGATGAGGTCCTTCCTCAAGTGGAGGAGTTTAGGTATCTGGGGGTCTTGTTCACGAATGAGGGAAAAATGGAGCGGGAGATCGATGGACGGATTGGTAGGGCGTCTGCAGTCATGCGGGCGCTGTACCGGTCTGTCGTGGTGAAGAGAGAGCTGAGTCGAAAGGCGAAGCTCTCGATTTACCGGTCGATCTACGTTCCTACCCTCATCTATGGTCACGAACGCTGGGTGGTGACCGAAAGAACGAGATCGCGGATACAGGCGGCTGAAATGAGTTTCCTCCGTAGGGTGGCTGGGCTCTCCCTTAGAGATAGGGTGAGAAGCTCGGTCATCCGGAGGGAGCTCAGAGTAGAGCCGCTGCTCCTCCACATCGAGAGGAGCCAGTTGAGGTGGCTCGGGCATCTAGTCAGGATGCCTCCTGGACGCCTCCCTGGTGAGGTGTTCCGGGCATGTCCCACCGGGAGGAGACCCAGGGGAAGACCCAGGACCCGTTGGAGAGATTATGTCTCCCAGCTGGCCTGGGAACGCCTCGGGATTCCTCCCGAGGAGCTGGCCCAAGTGGCCGGGGAGAGGCAAGTCTGGGTCTCCTTGCTTAGGCTACTGCCCCCGCGACCCGACCCCGGATAAGCGGAGGAAGATGGATGGATGGATGGATCATCAAACCCTTTGGTCACCCTGCAGCACACTTATCACCACAAGATTAAACAAGGTAGTGGCAACATCATACTGTGTGCAATTCCACCTCCGAGACAGAGGAGGTAATCAGAGGTAAAGGGAGAATGGATGAAGCTGAGCTTTTGAACCACATCTGGTCTAAAAGCTTAATTCCAGTCCACTCAGCATTCCTATAGTTAGAACTAGGCATGTAGAAGCAGCTTTCAGTTTCTATGCTCCTCTAATCTGGAACAAACTTCCAGACGATGGCAAAGCAGCTGAAACACCGAGTTCTGAGTAATGATCTCATCTATCATATTATTTGTGCGTATTGCAAGCTTTGTTGTTGCTTTTATTTTACCTTCAATTCGTGTCATGTCATATGTTCTGTGGGTGTTTTACGCTTTGTTGCTGTTTTAGTAAAGCACTTTGAATCGCATTGTTGTTGAAAGTGTGCTATACAAATAAAACTGCTTTGCTTAATTAAAATGAACAGATTGCCTCTTCAGGATAATTAACTCTGTTTTATTTTATTTTATAGATATTTTGAAGTTTGAAGGACATTGTAGAAGAATGGAGTTTGGCTTCTGTAGTTTAGATGTTAAATGCCCCAGTCAAAGTCCAGACTTACATTCAATTGAGAATCTGTGGTAAGATTTAAAAGTTTATTTACAGTAACACTAAAAACCCTATCCGACTGAGGTTAAGCTTTTATATCTATAAAGAATAGGAAAAGGTTGATGGAAACATCCTTGAAAAATAATTGCGAAAGTATTGACTCAGGAGGCTGAATACCACAATTTTCAGATCTTATTTGTACAAAATAAAAACACTTCTATAACTTTCCTTCCACTTCACAGTCATGTAGTGTTGGTGTTTGTCTACCACATTCCCAATAAATTCAAGTTTCTTTGCTCTGGCTAAACAGCAATTTGACAGTTATGCTTTTGCGTAGAAAACCAAACCCTATATAGCCGCTGTGTTGCCTTCAAGTTATGCAGCTGTTGAAGAGAGGACAGCTCCCTCCCTCTGTCCTGGGGCTGGCCTTATCACGGCTCGACCATCACGCTGATAAGAGGAGGAAAGGCCAAAGGGGCCGTAAGAAACTGCGTGCGCAATCCAGGTCAACACTGCGAGGAGACTGGACTCAAAGGGGAGGGAAGGCGGACAAGAGTATTATCTGATAACAGCCACAGAAGTCTTTTGATCTGAGAGGAGTTGATCCTGGTCTACAGGGTGTCCTGCCGAGTGGACGAGCAGAATCACACAGCAGGTACAAACAAGCAAGTCCTTGAAGATCCTCTGAGGCGAGAGCGTGTTTACACAGGGAAGATTTCTGACTCACAAGCAGCAGACCTTTTCAGTTGTCGCAGCCTTCTTATATTGTTAATCTGTAAAATATTTGAGGGTTTTACAGTAAATTTCCCAGCCAATCACTGGTTTTTTACTTTATCAATTTTCATAGCAATCTATGACACAATCCAACACAACGTTCAAGTGACTCGACATACTCCCATAGAAGAGGAGCTTCAGTGTCACAGTTTAGTCTGGGATTTTTGAGCCATAAGTCACTGATCAAAAGCTTGTCTTTGTAGAGGCCAGACAGGACCTGGGGGCTGCAGTGCAGGCTGCAGCCTGAACCAAATGCTTCGCTGTCTCACCCAGGGCGAGAAGGAGGGAGGAATGGTTTTTAGCCCTAAGTGGCCAAAGCAGAGGGAGGAGTAAGGAAGCTTCTGCAATTATAAAGCATCCTTGCCGATCGGTCGCAGAAAATCTTTGGAATAAAGAGTAAAAATCATATCTTTACACACACTATTCCCCCACTCTCGTCAATGAAATATTTCCCTGTTGTATCTCAGCCATGATTAACAATATTATTTATATTCGTTAAATACCAGAAAAATTAGAGAAGTCGCTTTCTATTCCTTTCTTCAAAAGTTATTCAAAGTGAAATTACTATCCCTTTAAAAAGGTTTCATGACTTCAAGACATTGTAAGTCTCTTATAGATTAGTTCATAACATTTCAGTTAATTGGAGGCACACCTGCGGATGTATTTTTAAGGTAACACCTCAAACACAACGCTTCCTAACATGACATAATGAGGAAAAACGAAGAAACCAACCGAGATAGCAGGTAATACTATGGACCTCCAAAAGGCTGGTCCGTCCTTGGTCACAATTTCCATCATGTTTGTTGAGGAAATAGAAGAGGTATATGGCCCAAAGGTGACCATGTTTTGGTGAAAAATGTATGCATCAACCCAAAGAGAAAGGCAAGATACTCTCCGAAGATGCTGGCTGAATATAGAGTCATTTTCTGCAGTGACATAATTTCTGTAGAAGAAGACATTTCTCCTAAAGTAAAATAAATAAAAAATCATATTGCACTTTGCAAATACATTGAGGGACAACAACCTTCCTTTGCAGCCTGTAAACACCCTCCTGACTGTAGAGTACAGTGGTGGCAGCATCGTGTTGTTGCCATGTTTTATTACAGGGACTGGTGAACTTGACAAAAAATAGAGCATTATGTGAAAAAAAAAATTAAAGCAACATCCCAAGACTTCAGCCGTTAAATATAAGTGTAGACACAATCAGGTTTTCCAAATGGACAATGATCCTAAGCATACTGCCAAACTAGTTACAAAAAGACTCAAGGACAACAGAGTGAATGTTTCACAGTGACCATCAAAGAAGCTTCTACTAAATACTTTCCACTAAATACTAAGTAACTGTGTGATAAAAAAACCCAAACTATCTTATTATTGGGCCACGCACAAATATAATAAAACATTTGGTAAAACTAACTAACCTTAAAGAAGGAAGTTTAGCCTGACTTTCCTTTAAATACTCTGTAATACTCCAACTACAAATTACAGCTTTTTTCTCTTCTAATTCTTGTGTCCTTAGTTTAATTTTAACTATTTTTTTTAGAAATACTATATAAGTCAGCTTCAAGTCACAATAAAATCTGGATTCAGAGAATACAGTAAATCTTATTACAATATAAAAAAACCTAACTTCCATTTCTTTGGCCTGAAAAAATATTTTAGGTTTAGAAAAGACAAATAATCTAAGTTTTATTCCTATGAGGCAAAAACATAAGTTAGTCCAACCAAGGAAGTTCTAAGCATCAAATGATTTTTCTGAGTAAGCAGTAGTTAAATCTGTAACTTCTGCTTCATTACAACCAGGGAAAGTTCATCCCACATAATTAATTTTATTGTGAATTGTAGGAAATCCAACTTCCATAGTCGTCTTCCAAGTGTAAAAAAGAAAACGTCCCTTTTCTGCCATGGAAAACTATTTTCTGTCGTGAAAACTTGAAAAACTAAAAATTTGACAGATTAGGGGCAGTAATTTAAGTCAAACCAAAAAAAGCTAAGGTAATTGTAGAGAAACTTGAAAGTAAATCATCTTATTTTCTTCAAGAGTTTCTGTATAGGCCGTGTTAGACAACGACTGGAGGGTATCAGGACCCTGTTACAACCACACTCCAATTTAAAGAATTTAGATGTAAGGAGTCTCCATTATCAGCGCTCTCTGAAGCACTTCAAAGGCTGCGATGGAGTGAGAGTGCAGCTGCCCCGACGGTGTGAGTTTCTCTTTTCCCACTGCAGAAGACCCTGTTTGTGTTGAGCATGTTTACGGATCCCAGGAAAGGCAAACGGCCAGCTTCTTGTTTGGAGGAGCTCAAAGACAGTTCTTTAGGGTGTGTTGCTTTGCCTTTGTTAATTTCACCTGGGTGTCTTCTAACCCAGTTCAATTCAGGGCTTTAAAAACACACAAACAAAACAGAAATGCACTTGTTTATTTTAAACAGTCTTACCTTTACATTACACAAGATGTCGCTCTTTTTCAGCTGCTGGAGCTGGCTCTCCTACCACCTTTAGCTCATCGTATGATGTCAGTTTGATCGATTGTACAATCTGTGGGACTGAAACACAAACAGGTTACACTGAGATCAAAGATGTATTTTTAAACTAAGGGAGTAATCAACTCAGTTTGAGCATAATCCTTCCCCAACTGTTCATATTTAATAGCTTCCAGTTTAGAGGCAAGCTGATTGGTTGTTTGTCCCAATGTAGAAGTTGTTTATTTCAGCATTTTACCAACATAGTTTGAATGAGAAATATTTTAAAAACTAGAATTAGCTTCATTGGCCAAGATTATGAGCAAAATACCCTTTTTTCTTCAAGAAAATCAAATAGACTGGTACAACTAAGGATTCTGGGATTGTTGATCCGGTTTAACATCCCACAACCTGAATATCAGAACAGACTTTGTAAACCCACATCTACGCTCATCTGAAAGCTAGCCTCTTTGTTTATGCAGCTGCCAACATTTAAATATTTATTTAAAAAAATAAAACTTCTGTATATTTTAGATTTTATTAGCTTGAACTGATTAAACAGGAAGAATGAGAAATTTTCACTAGTGGAAATTCAGCAGTATTTGAAATCTCCATTATTCTGGACATTAAATAAATAAATATGTGTATAAAATAAATATAAAATATGCGCATCCTCTCCCGTCCGCTCCCTTATGAAGCCCTGACGAGCTGACATCGAGCTGTCTCCATGTAGCGTCTCAGCCTGTTTCAGCAAATGTTGCCTGAATTAAAGGTTTCCTTCCAGAGCAATAAATCCTGAGAGGAACAGACTTTCACAGGGTATTTATGGCACAGAGACTTCCCTTCCATTCTGCAGGGGGTAGGGTGCTTTACACCATTCATGTGTCACTGCCGTTTTAAGCACTACAATCTACAGAAGGGCATTTTTGCTCAATGTGCAGCCAAAGTTTAAATGACACTTTGTTAAAGAATATATAACTTTTTTCTGCCCATAATATAGCAGCTTGTGCATGCTGTAAAAGACCACAAATGTTATTTATTTAATTGTTTTTACACAATTGTTATGGCATCAGTGCTAAATAAATTAGACGTATATGAATTAAATAAATAAATGGTCAAAAACTAACATATATAGGGGAGATTAAACAAAATGTTCCCCTGTTTAGATAACATAAGCTACAAATAAAAGTGAGGAACACTTTGGTAAATATTTAGCTACATGTTACAAAATTTTAATTAAGAGATTTGCTTTTCATCAAAATGAAAAGCAGAAACATATTTCAGTTTTAGAAGTAAATGCCGTACATTAAGGACATTGTGTATTGAAAATAAATGAGATTTTAAACTAATGTTATGATCTACAACAGTCAAGCTCAACATGACTGGATGGGAGGCATCACTGGCATGCCTAGATCTATCCAGAGATTATCTATGGGGTGCATGTCCAGACCTGAGCTTAATCCCTGCTCCTGATTTTCCAGCATTTTCAAACTAATACCCGCACAGAATAATGCCGCCATGACCGTGTTGGACTGCAGGGATAGTTTTAACGATGTCATGCTCAGGACTCTCGACACACTTTGTTGGAAAATAGAGTCAAAGACTTTGAAGTCTGTTGAATCGCAACATATCCTTTAGCTTTTGGCAAATACCAAAAATGCTGTCATTTTGTAACTTTCAGTGAGAAATATCTCCTTTTTTTGAGCACGAGTAAAATAAGGGCAAAAGGCATCCTTGGAGGATCTCTATCTAGACCTAAATCTATTAACATATCTCCTAACAAGCTGGACCTCAACTTGCTTTTTGTTGCTTTCAACAAACTTTTGTTGTAATTCTGGTTGGGTGTTTGTCCTATCTGCTCAGGAACAATGGTAGAGTTTAGTTAAATTAGTTGGTTCCCTGGTATTTTTTAAACGTTTGAGAACAACCAAGGCCACAACCTGAATATTGGCTAACTTAATCTTTTCTAAAAACAGTTGTGATAGGTGGTTGTGATGATTGTCCAGCTGTGTCCAAGTTTCAACCATCTGTCCCTCCCTTTCATCCTGACATGAAAGGAAAATGGTAAGGATGTTCAGGAACAACCTGGGAACTATAAAGCCTCATCCCTGGCCTGAAGTGGAAACTGTTGGAAATCAATTTCTGTCCACAGAAAAGAATGTTTTACCAAGAAAGACGATCCTGAACCAAAACACTTAATGCTCAGTGTATTTTCCAGTTGCCTACATGGACAAGCCAAATGCCTTCTGGGGAATTATGCAACACTCAGAAGAAATATAAATTGACCAAAATGGCGTACAGCAGCGTAACTTTAAGTCTGTGGTGCAACCTTCCCAAACACCAACTGCTCAACTCTACTGAAGATTTACAGATGACAAAATGCCAAAAAGCAGACTCTAACAACGTAACTGACTGATAAAAAAGAAAAAAGAACTATTTCTGATAAATACAGCATATATATCTGAGCATGTATATGTGTTTTGCTAGTGAGGCCTTGGTAGGGTAAACATATGCACCCAAATCTTGTTACCTAGAAAACAAACAGTTCAAATAAATACTTTTGGCATTCATTTTTTGCAACACAATCATAAGAAGCAAACTAATTCATAATTTTTCAGACAAGCAGAAAAGAAAACCATTAAAACTGCCTCCCTCTGCCTTCATGATGAACCACAAGGGAAGAAACATAGCACACAGGTGGTCATCTACACAAACTGTAAACTTTCCATTAAATTACTTGCTTAGTAATATGTCTAAATAATCTGTAAAAATGTTTAGATGTGCCAAACTCTGAAAGGTACGGCAGTATGATTCATTTTAGAAGATCCTATTTTATTGACACCATCCATCCATCCAGCCATCCATCCATCTCCAGTGATCATTGGAGGTGAGCCACACCCTGAACAGGTGGCCATTCCATCACAAGGGAACAACGAAAGACACACAAGGCAAACAAACATGCAAATACAATCATACCCACAGGTAATTTATAGCAAAAATATGCTTTTGGCATGGGGGAGGAAGCCAGAGTATGCACACAGTAATAAATGCATGCATAGGGAGAGCATGCAAGCTCCATGCAAAAAGACCGTATGGAGGTATTTGCACCCAGGGCCTTCCTGCTGAAAGAAAACAACGATAACCACTGCTACAGGGACATTTTATTCCAGTCCTGATCAGTTTCAGCATCAAAAGACGATCAGAAATCTGGACCAGGTGTTAAACTTAGGAAAAATCTGTATTTCAAGAAATGTTAAGAGTCCTGGGAGTCAAGGGTACTGTCTGAAATAATCTATGATGTAAAATTACACTTTTTTGCCATGATATAGCCATCATTTCTAAATTTGACATGAAACCTAAACTACTACCACAAGTTGTATTTCATGTCCAGAGAATAATGTGCAGTGTGTGTTTAAAAAAAGGATGACACAGGACAAGTTGAGGATGAAAGAGGTATCCATAAAGTTATAAAGTCTATACCTTAAAACACGTTTTAGCTAATAGCTGTTTGGGAATCAACCTTGTAGGGCCTGAAATGCTATATTTCTTGTCATACTTTGTTTTATTTGGGTCTTGTCAGAGATTCACCAGCAGAAATGGAAACACATTGTTTCTTTGTGATCGCTGCTAGTAACAATGTTCCCAAAGATCCGAAAATAAAATTGTCGGCTCAGTTGCTGCTTACAGTCATGTTATCCACAAAATAGTCTACTAGTGGAAAACATTCAAGACATCTGGAATGCTTGGGTCTGAGTGTTAAAGAAATGTTGCTCTGCAAGCAGACTGCAAGATGGTACAAGAAGACTCACAAACCCTAAAATGTCTTCATGGAACCTAAAGCAAAGTTCTAGCCCTGACAATTTAATATGAGCACCAACTATTCGGTAGATAGGATGTTGTTTGAATGCAATCAAATCACTTTCTTTTACGAAGTTAAACTAAAAAATAGAAACCAGCAAGCATATATACACTTAATTGCCACTTTATCAGGCACACCTGTCCAACTGCATGGTGGCAACTCAATGCTTTTAGGCATGTAGACATGGTCAAGATGATCTGCTGCAGTTCAAACCGAAGCGTCAGAATGCGGAAGAAAGGTGATTTAAGTGACTTTAAATGTAGCATGGTTGTTGGTGCCAGACGGGCTGGTATGAGTAGGCCTATTTCAGAAACTGCTGATCTACTGGGATTTTCACGCACAACCATCTCTAGGATTTACAGGGAATTGCGGGAAAAAGGTAAAATGTCCAGTGAGCGGCAGTTCTGTAGACGAAAATGGCTTGTTGATGCCAGAGGTCAGAAGAGAATGACCAAATTTGTTCGAGCTGATAGAAAGGCAAGAGTAACTCAAATAACCACTTGTCACAACCAAGGTATGTAGAAGAGCACAACACGTCGAACATTGAGGCAGATGGGCTACAGCAGCAGAAGACCACAGCGGGTGCCACTCCTGTCAGCTAAGAACAGGAAACTGAGGCTACAATTCGCACAGGCTCACCAAAATTGGACAGTAGAAGATTGGAAAAATGTTGCTTGCTCTGATGAGTCTCAATTTCTGCTGCGACATTCGGATGGTAGGGTCAGAATTTGGTTTCAACAACATGAAAGCATGGATCCATCCTGTCTTGTATCAATGGTTCAGGCTGCCGGTGGGGGTGTAATGCTGTAGAGTACATTTTCTTTTGGCCCCTTAGTACCAATTGATCACCGTTGTAATGACAAAGCCTACGTGAGTATTGTTGCTGACCATATTCATTCCTTTATGATCACAGTCTACCCAGCTTCTAATGGCTTCTAATGTCATAAAGCTCAAACCATCTCAAACTGGTTTCTTGAACATGACAATGAGTTCACTGCACTCCAAATGCCTCCACAGTCACCAGATCTCAAACCAATAGAGCACGTTTGGGATGTGGTGGAACGGGAGAGTTGCATCATGGATCTGAAGCCGACAAATCTGCTGAAACTGCGTGATGCTACCATGTCAATACAGACCAAAATCTCTAAGAACGTTTCCAGTGCCTTGTTGAATCTGCGCCACGAACGATTAAGGCAGTTCTGAAGGCAAAAGGGGGTCCAGCCCTCTACTGGGGCGATCGTGGCTCAGGAGTTGGGAGATTGTCTTGTAATCTAAAAGGTTGTGGGTCGTTGTGTAATTGGGCAAGGCACTTAACCCATTCACCTGGTCAGAGCGCCTGGTTGCGCCACTAGCTTGCCATTACCATTGTGTAAATGTGTGCGTGACTGGGTGAATGACTGAATGTAGAGTAAAGTGCTTTGGGTAAAGCTATACTTTACTACTTGTAGTACTTTTACAAAAACATTGTGAAATAACCTGGCCTCCAAAGTCACTGGACCTGAACCCAATCGAGATGATTTGGGGTGAGCTGAACCGCAGAGTGAAGGCAAACGGGCCAACAAGTACTAAGCATCTGTGGGAACTCCTTCAAGACTGTTGGAAAACCATTTCTGGTGACTACCTCTTGAAGCTCAAGATAATACAAAGTAGTAATCAAAGCAAAGGGTGGCTACTTTGAGGAATCTAAAATATAACATGTATTCAGTTATTTCACCCTTTTTGTTTAAGTACAAACAGAAATTCCATATATTATGTGTTCATTCATAGTTCTGATGCCCTTAATTGAGAATCTACAATGTAGTCATGAAAATAAATAAAAAAAACCCGTAAGAATTAAGAGGATTATCAAGCAAATATGGGTGTAAGAAATTTTTAAATGAGAGCAAACCAGTCAGTAGAATATATGCTTTTTATAATATCCACAAATAGTTCTTTGAAAGGCTTCAGCAATTTGGTTTTCTTAAGCAGATTTAAATAGTAAAACGATAGGAGATTTAACACTGTATGATATATATTTTGCCATTTATTGTTGTTGTGCGTTTGTTTGAAGCCCTATGCGGCCGTGCAGTAGCGCTGTGTCGCACCTGGACGGACTTCCTCCTGAGCTCAAGGTATATTTTGCTCGAAACTGGGAAAGTTGCCCAGACGTCGCCTGCAGGTTGAGCTCCGCTTGGGACGGCCGGAATCTGAGGTCGTTAAACTCCAGATAAAGAAGAAAAAAGAAAAAGAAAAATGACGCTGGATGAAAACCTTGAAGAGGGTTGAGATGAGGAACCCTTCACCTTGCTTTAACTTTTGTTTTCTAATATCCTTCGACTTCATCGGGAGCTGTTTTGTGGCGGCTAGCGAGCGACACGTTAGCCACTTCCTGAACATTCACACACGATACAGGTAAGAGGAGTTTCACCGTCCGGCCGATAAAAGCGGCATTCGTCGCGGTAAGCAGAGACATACGGGCTCCTTTCTGACTGGAAACCGGGTTACGGTTGAAATTAGCGTGTGTTTGTGTTACGAAACGCGTCAGCTCGGTGGTAGAGAAGTGAGTTTCCGAGCTCAAGGTGTGTAGCGGTTAGCGCAAGCTTGAGCTGAAGGTGAAGCCATGGCTGCAGCTGCCACAGGATCCCAGTGAGACCAGTAAGTAAAAGGGGCCAGTTTTTTTTATTGCCTGCTCTGTCACTGGGATCTGTCAGAGCGGTGAGGAGATTAGGAGCACATGCTTGTTAGACAGGACAGTGAGTTATTTATGGTATCAGTGACAACACTCTGTCCTGACAGGATGGAAAGTGCTTTTTATTGACGCTGAGCAGCTTCTACATGTTGGAAATGTTAACTCTGTTCAGTCTGAATGATGAGCAACATCAAAATTGTGTGTTATGAAGACATTTTTATCATGTGGAATGACTTACAATATGATTTATACATTCTATTACTTTTTTAGATGGCTAAAACAATTTACTTTGCAGGTGCTGGATTTTATTTCTAATTAAAAGTTGAATAACGGGGCTGTTTCAGGGGTATCCAAGCTGTGAGCTATAGGCATCTGTGGCCCCTTGATTAATTTTATTTGGTCCCAAACAGCAGTTAAAGAATGATATAAAATTCACTCTTGATGCTTAACTCTTTTGTGATGTTTTAGAAGCATATGTTGGTGTGTAGATTTATATCTTTTATTTGTTCTATGTGTAGTCTTATATTTGCATTTATTATAGATTGAATTTTTTTATTTTGTTCTTTTTTTAATCTGTTTAAATGTGGATTTAAGTGCATTTATAAAGCATAATCTGAGGATTTTAATCACCATTTGTATATCTTAAATTGAAAATATCAGGTACAACACAAACATCTTTTATTCGCCATGTTTTTTTTCTTAATTTTTTATTTAATTTTTATTAGTCAGGCCACAAACATCCAATAGACAGCCAGTTACTAACTAAATACTAAGATTAAACCAAAGACGTTTTCTAGACCAATAATACATTCAACTAAATTTGTTAGGAAAACATACCTTTTTTTGTTTAGGCAAACCATTCAGACCCCTTTTCATACCTACAATAAGGACCAGTTTTAAGGTAACATGATTATATTTTGATTGGCCTAACCCTTGAACACGGACATTCAGACTTGTGCTTAATATTTCTACAATGATGGATTCTTTAAAAAGAATGTTTCTAACATGTAAAAGTTGCTCTTGTGAAAATACTCTAAACTATCTAGGTATCTAGGATTTTTGTCTTTCAATCTAATCGTGATCTCTGACTTGAAATCTCACTGAATATTTTCCTCTCAGGAATGCTGGCACTTCTGTACGTCCTGCTGGTGTAAGGGCGAATATGAAAAAAACCCACTGACACCATCAGCCATACTACTGCAATGTGTACCCATTAATTTCAGTTATGTTTGTACTTATTAGAAGGATAGTTGTATAATTAGCCTGGGAATCATGTCCCATTCTTTTTGTAATCTCGTCCCATTTAGACAGGACAAGATTACGGGGCCGTTTTAGAAGCTCAAAGAGATCACAGATTGTGTTTTTAATTAACCTGTAACCTCTATCCACAAATAAAGATTTATAGTATAATAGATTTTAAACTAGTAGATTCTAAAGTACAGAAGAGCTTAACTAGATGGCAATTTATCAGTTACTTTGAGTTAAAAATAGGCCACTATGAGATTCTCATGGTGTGGGAAAAATTAACCTACATAGAATTTCTTTAAAAATTTTTTATCGAAAAGCAACTATTTCTTTCTTACTGATACAAAAATACAGCTGGTAAAGATTTTCTTCGCTCCAATAACTTCTCTGGCTCCTTAATGAACGGACATTAAACCGTAGAAATGGTTTGACATAAGTTATAAGATTTGTTTCAAATCATAGCATTTTAAAATGTCAGTATTCCTTAATATTGGTAAATGGGTAATGCCTAATTTAATGTAAATGCCAACTAGTTAATCAAAACATGTTTGCATTAGAGGTATGGGGAATGAAATGTAAAGTACAGTTTTTTCTTTTTTCTTTTAAGGTATGCAGTGTTTTCGTTTTTTTGGGATAGCGCAACTTTAACCTGAGACAACACCTTGAACCTTTGGCACTTGTCTTTTGATTGCTTTGATTGATTGCTGTGTATTAACGCAAACACAACTACGCTGTTCATGGAGATGACGATAAATGTGTTGCCTCTAAGGGGGCTTTTTGCACAAAGTGCCTGATCAGTTTTTAGTTGACAAAAATGGAAAGATTGCTTTAAATTTGTCCACAAGATTTGCCAATTTTCTTCAGCAGAATGAAGCTTTTTTTGTTTTAGTACATGATATATGAAAAAGGATGCCTCAAGATTTGCTATGCTTGGGGTCTAATGGGTTTTCTATGTTGTGATCACTTTTTCTCTGCTTATGCAAAACAAAAAGTGCAGATTGTATGCAAAGCAGAATAATTTGCCTGTTGTTGCTGTAGCCTGGCATGTTTTTGGGTTTTTTATCGATGAATAATGTGTAACAGATGTAAAAGTCAAATGAAAAGGTAAAAAAAAAGATGCTCACTGCACAGCTGAACAAGAAAAACAAAGTTTTTTTGCGATTGGAGGAAGCTATGTGAAAGATTTCCTACACGGAAACAAGTTTCACCAACACACCTCATGGTAATCTGTCAAACGTGAGGCATGCATGGTACGAAAGGGCTGTTTAACATCTCTCTAGAGGTTGTTTGGAGCTTTAAAAGAATTTAACCTCTTTGCTGAGGAGAAATATGGTGTTTTTATTAATGCACAAATTATAGAGTTTGACACTCTGAGACGTCAAAGGTTTCCTGAGATTCCCAGATGCCGATGATTCAGAGGCACCAACAGCTGTGTTTGTACTTAATTAGATTTCCTGTGCAGTAATAATTGCTTTCAGGGAATTTGTGTGAGGTAGTTGTAGATGGCACACCTCCTCCCGCCTCACAGATGCGGAAAAATTGTCGTCGAACTCGGCCTCACCTGTGTTCACTGAGGGGTGTGGCCACAGCGCATGTGACTACCTCGCATCTGCCATCAAAACAGGAGATTCGACCCAGCTTTGAAGAAATGCTGCCTCCGGTAATCCTGAAAGCGGCGGGAGGACCTTGAAGGGCCACAGACGTTTCCCCTGAAAGCTTATGCTCTCACATGATTACAAGGCTTTTCTTATGGATAAAGCGTTCCCTTTGTTGAGTCCAGCTCTGGTGAGAACAATGTGCGATGGTTGGCTTTGAGCAAGGAAAAATGAATCTGTTTTGACGGTGTGTAGTTGTTTGAGATCGTTTTCATCAAAGTTTGGGCGTCACTTTAGGTATTAAAAGAAGAAAAAACACCTGACCCCAGTGAGGAGGACAAATTTTATTATATTAAAGTAATTTTTTTAAGTTGGCCCTTGTAGCAAGCATATGTTGTCAAACAACAGCAACACCAGGCTTGGAGAGGTTTTCAGTAACATAACTTGAAAGATTTTTATTTTTTTTTGACTGGAGAGTCACTAATAATCATTTTGTTGCTGAATTTCCCTCAGTTTTTTAAAAACCTTTTCAGTAGAAACTTCTCAGATGCAATGCGACGCTTTACCAGTGACGTAACCGGGGGTCAGTGAGTGTTTCGGCTCCCTCAACATCGTACACCATCATGCAGGGGAGCCAGCCAGGGTTGAGCAGCTCTCAACTTTCGCCCAGCAGCAACCCACGGATGAAGTTCTGTTCGCTCTCGTATTTTATGGCCGTCTTTTTAGCTGTTAACCCAGCATCAGCCAAATCTATGTGAAGCCCCACCCAGTGTCGAGCCTAGGCCTAAACATTTCAATCTGGAGTCTTTGCAGCAAAAGCCGTCTGAAAGAGGGAGGGCCATCTGGTAGAATACTTTGAGCGGATTGGAGGACGCGCAAGCACAAGGCTAACGATTGGTCCTGTGAAAAAATGGGTCAGAGGTTGGACGGTTGGGATTAGAGCGGTCCAAGATGGATTCTTCTTCTTTGGAAAAATCCAAATCATGCAAGAATACATCTTGCAGAGCAAGCTTAAACCTAGTTTATGCTCCTCCGTTTTGACGGAGACTGATTGACACAAGGTGTAGGAAAACAACAAAAAAGGGTGCTGTGTTTGTTTCCATGTGTTTTTAGAGTTTTTTATGGGCTGCACTTCTAGTAAAAAGCTTTACAGCTTAATCAAAACTTAATTTCTGTCGTTCATTCCTCCTTGAGGAAGAAATGTGTTCAAAAGCATAGAAAAAAACTGAAACGGTGCTGTGATAGTAGGCAGAGACCCAATGAAAAGTTAGCACTTCCTGCTGTTCTGGTCGAGCAACAGTGAAAAAAACCCAATAGAGAGTGGAGTGGAGAGGAGAAAACGGACTACTATAAACAAAAATCGTCTCCTTCAATACGTCTGCGTCTGAGTGCAAATTTGCGGTCGGAGAAGCATAAACTAGGCTTTATTTAGCTGTCCCTTAAAATTCCAAGTTGGCTAGGGAGCGACCAGCGAATCCCCTGAAGCACACTTCTGCACTCGATGAATGTTTCCGAAAGACGTTTTTGCAAATTCAAATTTTCTCTTTAAAAATGTGATACCAGAAAATATGAACTCAGCCTTCAAAACTTGTATTTTCAGCGATCTACTATTTTAAAATTGCCAATTATTACAAGGGCTGGCATTAAAAGTTGTTTAAACATCTGGAGTTGGTGATTAGCACAACTAGCATTACATTAAATCAAGTTTTTAAAGTTTTTTTTTTTTCAACCTGGACTTTATTTTTAGCAAACATTACGTTCATTAACTCACCCAGACAAGTTTGGAGCTACCTAGAGTCGTTCAGGAGAAGTTTATATCCAGTTGCGGTCAGCGTATATCCATACAATGGGAGTAAATCAGGGTAGGAGATTTGCTTCCTCTAAATAAGGCATTTTCTGCCCTAAAACCCCTTTATTTAACAAATGTTTTTTTTATGAATAGTTTGTGGTTTGGTAATTCATAATTTGGTAATAAAGGTTGTGGAAAGGGAACCTGTAGAAGCAAATTTTGTAATTTGGAAACAGCTAAATGCAAACCATGTTGATGTCTGTAGTACCATATTCTAAGAGACCAATGTAGAGCACCGAGTGAAAATCTTGCTACCAAAATTCTACCAAAGTGGGCAGGGCCAGGAGGCATGGAGGATCATTCCAGTGGATCAACTAGCTTTAGTAAGAAAACTGGATGTGTATCAAACAAAGTTGGAGTGTTGAGAATGCTGTGACCGGTTTACTACGCTTAAATTCAGATTTAGAAATCAA
This sequence comes from Apricaphanius iberus, assembly GCA_028564705.1. Taxonomy (NCBI): domain Eukaryota; kingdom Metazoa; phylum Chordata; class Actinopteri; order Cyprinodontiformes; family Aphaniidae; genus Apricaphanius; species Apricaphanius iberus. Next base: position 340,739 of record JAPXFQ010001324.1, on the reverse strand, counting down.
TTTATATTCTTACTCATACTATTGCAATTAATCGCAATATATTGTACCCCCCCGCATTGCGATGCATATAAGTCTTACCAATACTCATCCCTTGGTTTATTGAGTTGTTTTTTTAGGCTGATCATTTATCGTCGCTCCCAGACACAATTTTGGGAACTGGTTGCCAGTGTTTACATAACTACTAGAGCTTTCATTTGTAGATACCCTTTTGTCGCATTCAGTGACTGTGGGACACGTTGGTTGGTAATTGTATGCTATTATGGTGAAACCGGAGCTGATAAATACTAGCAAGTACCACAAGGTCTGCTGACGAGGGGCTGAAGGACGGCTTTACTTATTCCAAGTAAGGGAGAGAAAAAAACAGGAGAGGTTTGGCGGTTTAATCAGAAGAAAACATTTTTATCTTTCTAGTAATGTACTGTTGCAAAATGTTCTTCCTCTTAAGTCAATTGTTTTCCAATTGAGTTGTTAAAAAATCTTTAAGGGCTTAAAAATATTAAAATATTTTTCTTTGTTTGTAATATAACTTGAGAAACAATCCAAATGAAGTTGTAGGAACTTCCAAAACAAATGATTAATGAATACGCAATTCAATAAACCTTTTAATTCACTATCTTTCAGACAACAGTTGGTCGTAACTATTCGTTTTGTTTTATTATTTTAATATTGTGCAGAAGTTTAGTGTTTGAGTCTCTGAAACCTTAACCTCTAAATTATAATCCTAATTCATTTAAATACGCTTTGCACAAAAAATACATTCTTAAACCGGCTATTTTTTAACCTTACAAATATATCGGTGTAACCCATAAAACACAAATATATTTTCCTGTGAAAGTGAACCAAAGTCTGTTGGGAAGGAGACCTCACTGAGTAATCTTGAATATTTGTTGAAGGTGATGCTTTCTAAAAACTAAACCAATACTTGGATTTCCAGCATCTGATATTGACCTGTTTTAGACGTGAATCAGCTTTGTTAGTCTAGAATTCTTGAACTGAACCTGAAGTTGGCTCCTTATACACTAGTCCTGCTTTGTGGTATAAGCCTCTGGTCCTTGAGACACTGTGCCGTGCATGTTTGAGATATTTGTCTGCTTCATTACACCAGATTAAAATTATTTGACGGTTAATGGGCTGGATCTGAAATTGGGCTTCTGAAATGGGGGGTAAATCACAATCAGGTGTGTTCGAGCAAGATTTGGCTTGAAACATGTGGGACAGTGGGTGACCAGAACTTAGAAACTATACCATAAAGTTAAGTGTGACCTGTCTCTCTTTGGCTGCTTTTTAAGGAATTGAACTGTTGGATATGCAATAAAATCATGAAGTTTAAAAGCAGCAGTAAAGGAGTTTTTAGAGATGTGAGGCGGATTTTTTTGCTGAAAAGCAGTGTAGTGTAGGTTGTCCTCATTTTTATTCTTACTCCGTGAAAGGTTTAATGGAAAGGAAGTGGTCTAGTCTCTACTGCTTTCTCAGTACTTTGCGATCCATCACAGGAGTAGGTACTCTCTGTGGCTAGAAAACACAAAGAAAGGGAGTGGGACCTCTGTGTGAGCATACGGTTAAAAAAAAATCTGCACATAAACTACTAACTTGGCTTTTGTTTCCTATCAATCATTTATCCGACAGTTCTTTTACCTGCGGCAGTACAACGTCAGCAGTCTGAGCTCACCCTGATATGCACACACCTGCATATGTATTGGCACATACGGCAGGGGCAAGACATCTTTTTTTCTTTCCTATTACGCTTCTAAATTACACCAGCCCCCTTCGTGCTTACCCTCTGCATTCCTCGTACTGGTGCAGTCAAAGCTCATACACATCCAGACTGTTGCTGCACACACACAGGCATTATTCCGAAGGTCTGGGAGGCTGAGCTCTGGTTTCATTCAGGCTTCGGGCGACTGCTAGAGTCTCGAGTTTGCGTGCAGCGGCAGAAAGTATCATCTCCTGTGAGTTGCTTCAGTAACAGAGAGAGGAAAGTACCCCCCTTTTTTCGGTTTGGAGTCCTAAATCTGGGCTAGCATAAGAAAAAACTGGAGTATGAAGGTAACTGACTATAATTTTTAACCGTTTCTTTTCACATCTATTGGGAGGAATGTGTTGCTAAATGCATTTTTTAAAGTTTAATGTTAAAACTTTTTTTAATGGATGTTGTTCCCTCCTTTTCTCTAACCTATGTCCTACCGGTCAGCTGTCTAAAAGCAGCATCCTACACTTTTTCCTGGTCTAAAAGACAAATAAGTTTGAAATGCTTGAAAGGGTTCCAGTCGTCATTTGGAAAGTACAGAAATGACACGATCAATCTTATTAAGGTAATGTTATTTAAAACAAAAGACGACAAGCTGCTAGAGGTGGGCGATAACCAAAAATGTATCGGTACCAAAATTTAGACTGTTACTGCCATCATTTTGCTCATTCTGTGTTTAGAATAAAAGATGGGTTTTAGTTAATGTATCTTTAAGATGCTAACTGTTCTACCTCACAGACTAGATGCAGTGGTGTCATGTCTCTACGTAGTAGTGTGACTCCACCCCAATCAGCCTATAACAAGAAGGGAACAATGTTTGCAACATTTCTTGTGTTTTTAGACCCCTCTAAAAACTCTTTTTCAAAAAAGGAACAAGCAACAAATCTAGTGATTTTAATTTTTTAAATAATTTTTTTATGATGTTATTGGAGTAAAAATCCTGCCCAGACTACATCTACCATAGGGCACTGTAGTATCGTCACTGAAATTACAGTTTGTTTAAAGTTGGAATAAAATCCTATAAATACCCAGGAAGACAACAAAGAAACACTTAAGAGACTCCGGAAACTTTGAGGAGAATAGTGCTAGCAATTCATTACAAAACATTGGTTAAATTAAGGAGTTTTGTGGCAGATATTGGCTAATTTAGAACTGGCACTCACCGTGCCCTCAAAACTCCCTATATATAGCGTTTTGGCACTCGTCTTTTAGTAATTTTGAACACCAGGAGGTGTGGAAAACACCATTTGTTTACATGCGTTTTTAGACTATTCTATGAGCCACACTTCTAGTAAAAAGCTTTCCAACTAAATGAAAACTCGCTCTCTTGTCAGGCATTGCTCCTTGAATTTAAATGCGTTTACAAGCTAAAGTAATTAACTGTTGCCAACCACAGGCGTTACTGCAATGGTTGACAAACCCGGCTGAAAAGGTATGCACCGCCTGCTGTCCATGCTGAAAATTGCTTTGCAACCCTGACATACAAACTGACAAGTTAAGAAGAAAAACGTCTCTCTCAATATGTGTGCATACAAACTTACTGAAGTATAAACTGACTCTTCAGCACAGCCTCTTCAGCAGGCAGCCAGTCTGCACTCAATTTCCACCCGCTTTCCCAGGTTCAGCTAGAGAGAGCAGATATTGACCCAGTCCAGAATGCAGATAAATCGTGCAAGCTCGAAGCCGCTGCTGGATGATCCTACCCGCGCTTGGATGTAAATGCATGCGATCTTTCCGCCTAAAATAATCACGGATTTTCCTCACGGCTCAGTTGCTTACTCACCTTGTCCGCTGTATGTGCGCGGCTCTCTTTGACAGATGTTAAACTGTCATGTCTCAGTCTAAACTGGGCTCTCAGAAATACAGAAAGGAGTGGGAATCGAACCCTGAACTGAAAGCTTGGTTGAAGCGTTTGTTGGAGATGTTGCCTGCAACGTAATGGTGGATTCAGACCAACCGCATGCGTCAGCGTGAGTTGCGGCAAGATAACATGTATAGTCTATGGTAGAGCACGTCGGAGGTCCGTCAAAGTCTCTGCGTTGTGTACGTTGGCTCTGTCAACTTCACTTGCGTTACATACGGCAACGCAGAAGTTCAGCTAGTTTTACTTTTGACGGACCCAACGCAGTTAACGCAGTGGGGCAACCAATCAGATTGTCTCACTGTAGTTATGTCACTATACACGTACCTTGTAACATTTTCACCCCAACCATACAGCCATTAATGGTTTGGAAAAAAAAGAAAAAAATTATGCAAAACCATTACTTAAGAAATGATACCCCTCTCCTACAGCATCCACTACAATTTCATACACATTGTGCAAATGAGGGGATAACGGGACATTGGATATTGAAGGGGGGTAGAGCTGGTCGTGGAGGAAAAGGAGGCCACAACCCTATCTAGAGAAAAAAAAAAAAGTTGGTGGGGTAGTTATCGTCCATTTATCGTTATCAAGCTGAGCTGGTCAATATATCGTGATATTGATTAGAGGCCATATCGCCCAGGCCTACAAGCTACAAGAGGAGGGTTACTGCTCTCTGTCCACCTGAGCCTGAAATGGCCTGAAAAAACACTATCTGGTGCTATAAATCTTTAGAAATAAAGTTGGATTGATTGATTGATAAGCAATTGAAAATTAGCCCTGGTTCTGAGTTCACTTTAGGGATAGCACTAAAAATATTTCTTTCTTGCCTGCATCCTGCCACATCCAGGTGTAAAGTCTGTGTAAATCAAGGATTTCGTGTTAAAGGAAAGATAAAATATTAATGGGGTTTAGCTTTTCTTTTTTTTTTTTTTAGCTATTAGCACAGTTAGCACTGCTTGCATTACTGAAACGCGTTGAAAAGCGTATCTTAAGAATGAAGAGCTTTAGCCTGAGATTTTCAGTGGAGACAGGTTCAAATTTAAAGTTTGCTTTAATCTTGTTATCTGTCTCTCTCACAGCCTGGAATGGACTGCAGAGATGGCTTGATTTTTCTTTTTTTAAAAAGCAAGCTGCCTTTTGAATATCTTAATCTAGCTCCATCTCCACTGACTTTGTTTTCAGTACTTGACTCATACTGAAATTGCTAAATTTGAGTCTTCACTCAGTAGCTGCATTCACATTGAACAGTGTTGTCGTTGCAACATGGGAGGGCTTAGTTAGGATTCAATAGATTAAAAGTGAAAAATATCGATTTTCTGTTAAGGACAGGGCAGATCATGTTGAAAACTGGCTTGTTTAATTGATCTCTATTTAGCAACAATTGTATTCTACATTTTTACCAGATATTATGACATAACTTGAAAAATGTATGTTAACAGCAGTTAATCTATTTCAGGTAAAGAAAGCATTCTTATTCATTTCAATTATGTTTATGTTGTTGAAATAATATTATACAGTGAAACCCTGGTATTTCTACTCTCTGAACAGTCCTCGCCAAAATGTTGAGAATTTATGCAAACTTTTGTTCAAAATGTCTTTAAAAAGATCTGGCGCTGCACAAATGCACGGCCTCTAGTGGTATTTCTTACACTAAACTTCTTACAGTTGTGAAGTACCATGTGTTCCTCCAATCAGCAGCAGTTTGACTTCAGTCCATCGTTTTTTATTGCCTCATTTCACAGAGTTTAGTGATTTCCGTGAGAAAGCTGTGTGACTTTTAGCTGACTTATAGAGAAATTCCCATTGTCCCTCAGGAAACTTGCAGGGAGGAAGCAGCTGCAGCTCGCTGCCATATTGCTGCTGCTTTTTTGGATTTGTGATTTCCTGCGGCGGTGGCCAGTTCCAGTGGGAACAGCTGAAGTACTGTCCATGGACCTTACTCTTATTTCTCTCTTTACAGAAATTCAAGATGAAGACCAGATGACGACCATGACTTTGGATCTTAATTTTGCCGTTTTGAAATGGGTTCTGCTTCAGAAATGAGGATATAATCACCTGAAACCCATCCGTGTGAGCATTGAGGAGACGACATCAAAGCTGTTTTCCCGCTAATAGAGACTTGGACTGAACTTCCTTAGACAATGGCTGCAACAGAAACCAAAGCCACCAGCAGCGCTGCTGGACTCTCCTGGGCTCGCGTATGTAAAGAATGCGGCCAACAGCACGAGGGTCAGGACACCCATCTGTACGAGTACCAAAACGAGGTGGACGACGAGTTGGTCTGTCACATTTGCCTGCAGCCCCTCCTCAGACCCATGGACACTCCATGTGGGCACACTTACTGTTTTCACTGTCTCAGCAACTTCCTGAAGGAGCAGGACTTTTGCCCCGTGGATCGCCAGCGCCTGCAGCTGCACCAGTGTCGACAATCCAGCCTGCTGGTGAGGAACCTGCTGGACAAACTGGTGGTGACGTGCCCTCACTATGCAGAGTGCCAGCAGAAGATGCAGCGCTGTGAGCTGCAGCCTCACCTGCACAACAGGTAGCGTTCTGGCTGAAAGGGTGACTATTTATCATGTTTAGTTTTTTTTAATGTTATGCTTTTCAGGCAACCAGGAACTCTTAAGGTTGTTGTTTTTTTTAGAAAGGAAAAACTTTACCAGATCTTACATCCATTTTGTAACACCAAACTATAATCAATCGGATATTGGTCCACACAAAAATCACAATCACAGAAGACGGCTTGGAGGCCATGTTTTATGTAGAATATACAATTTTGAATGTGTTTACAATCGGCATACAATTTTTGCGTTACAAGTCAGATGGTCTCTTGTTGCTAAATGCCTTACACCTGATATATGACGTTAATGGCTGAGATGTTAAGATCCACAGTAAGTGGTTGCCTAAGGTCAGAGTTCTTGACACAGCAATAGAAAAAGAAATTGGGCAAACATACCCTGCATCTGAATACCCGAACACTATGCCTACTATTAGTAGGCGAAAATAAGTAAGTGAGCAATGTAGTACATCCGAATCTCTAGTATGGACTGTCCAAGTAGACATAAAGTTCCCGGATGTGTATTAACGCCACAGTGAAATCCGCTGTATGCTACGCTATCCCACAATGCAGCGGAAGCCCCAAAATTGTAGAAGAGAGATGTCAGCTATGCCGAGGACGGGACCACAGGTGACGTAACGTATCGTAAACATCCTGGTAAAATGGTGGAGCAGTACGTCCGATTTCATGCCTACTACCCACTCGTTTGCTATGCAGTATTTACTGGATCAATGGGTAAGAAGTAGCTACTAGCAGTATGTAGTAAATACTATAGAATTCGGATGCAGGGATAATCTCCATGAGTGTGTACCGAGGACTTAACCCAATGGCCGCTGGCTGCTCTGCTTTGTGACCGCATACCATGGAGGCCGCCATTGCTCCTCCATTGCTGTAGTACCTCCATTTGGCCACTAGGCCCCCATTGAAAGTTTCTATGGCTACATATTCCTCCTGAGATAACACTGGGCTCGTCCAAAAAATATAAACCAGGCTGGTTTTTGTAAGATAATTTATAGAAATCTTGCATAATTAATGAGGGGGCCAGACTTTGATTGACAGGATGTTTCGTTGGACTTTAATTATAGTAACACTGCATTTGAATAATTATTTCAAGTTACTAGTTCTTAACTTTTGAGGTTTGAGAAATAAGAGAACCATCGGAGGAGCGCAGATATGGCAGCAGTCAGGCATGGGGCTATTAGCCTTTAGCTTTGAAGCCAAGTTTAGCATCAGAGCTAAAGACGCGGTTGCAGAATGCGTGCGATTACGACCGAACTACACGCCCATACACGCCCCGCGAGGACAGAGTCTACAGTGAAGATCCCGCACCTATGCCCTTTTTAGGAACATGCTTCGTCAGAGCTGGGGAGGAGGAGTCTGTGAATCCGCCATGAATTCCCCCATGAAAGTGTGTCATTCTGGTAAACGCCCAGCCCTACCTCACTCTGACCACCATCACTATGTGAAAATGGTTCGTAGACGGACTAAAAAACTCCTAGAGTTAAACCAACACTGGTCATGCAGTAGGGTTATGGTCTGGGAGGACTTCTGCTCTATAGCACAAGATCTTAAGAGACTGTTCCAGTCATCAGGTTTTTTGTTTTACATTCGCATTCAGATTGGAGTCAGAAGAAACGGTTTGTTCATACTCCCTACCTTTGAATTAAAACGGTTCCGTAAAGAAAAAAGTAGGTCAAAACTCCTGAACAAAGATACCAAAAACAAACAAAGATATATTTATAGCAAACGCTTCATGGTAGTTGTTACCAACCACATATTCGGTTTATGGGGCAATTACATTTTCCCATTTGAGTCACATTGTTATGGAAAGCTTTTTTTCCCCTCTCATATTTTGAAAATTGCATGCTGTGTTTTCAGGTTATCTTTTTCTGTTAGTAAATTTGACTTTATGATTTGAAACATTTTAATTGTGTGACAAAAAATAATTAAAAATATGAATTTGTGAAATAAAGAAGCTTTGGCCTTGAAAAAGAATAAACTTTACACAGTTCTTTCCATTCCGTTGCTGCAGTTAAAGCTTAAACACAACAGTTTTTAATCACCGAGCTGTGGTTTTGTTCTGCACACGTCCAGTGCGGTGCTTATTGCCCTTGTTGTCAGACATTACTCAGTTATTTATGAGAGGCAGGGTGCCCTCCTGCTGCCTCCCTGTGCAAATAACAAGGATACAAGGTTCAGGAATGAGTGATGAGCATCAGGCCAGATCTCTACGTGAATTAAGCATGTTGGAGTCTCTGCTCCGCAGCACAAGCACCTTACTCTATAAATATTGCTTTTCTTAGCATCCCTTGGGGTCTAATCTTGCTCAAGCATCCATTTCTAAGCCCCTTTTATTATGACCCAATTAGCGCAGTTTATTTATAGTCTGATATTCTTGTTTCTAAGAATAAAACCTTTTTCATGTAGTGTCTTTGTGTTTTCCAAGGTGTCCTGTTTTTAAGAGGCTGAGGGAGGAAGCGGAGAAGAGGAAGAGGCCCTCCTGGAATGAAATAAAAGGACGTAAGGGCGACGGAGAGTCATCTGGAGACGCAAAACATACAGCAACGCTGTCTCGAAATCCCACCCGGGATCAGCCTGAGCCTGGTCTGGTTAACCCGGCTTATGAGGAAATCGACGATGGTACGGAGTCACTTTATCAGCCATTCCTGTTTACTGTCAAAACATGTTTAGTATGACCAGATCCTCTTCTGAATGTGTTTACATAAGCTGCTTATTTGCTACCCTGGCAGTTAATGGTAGGTTTAGGGGCTTCTTGCTTTAAATATAGATCCATTGCTGGAATCGTCGTGATGGCGCAGCAGTTACTGTTTTTAGTTTTTACGTCATTCTCTTGAGCACAGGAGAACAATCAGCTTAGCTGCAGGAACATGTACCAGCTCACAGATGTTTCAACCACACAGTTTCCTCATCGGAAAAACCCTTAAAGCAACTCAAGACCCACATCCACAACGTTCAAAACCTGCCAACACACCTGAGCGGATTAATTCCCCTCAGAGTCTAGCTGCTTGCTAGAAATGACTCACAGTAAATTTCTTGTTAAATGAATTTTTCTTGCTTATGCATCAACATGCTGATTCATCCGGCTTGTATCATACCTGCAGTCAATGTTTTTGTCTGGTCTCATTTGTATAAAAAATGCTCCTATTGAGCTGCCTCCATTTCCATTTGGTAACTGAGACAGACCAAACAGAAACAGATTAGCAACACGTGGACATGTGCTTACACATAACAAGCCGGCGTCACGGAATCGGCTGCCTGACAACGGCGTTGATGGTTAAAGTCGTGTGCATCTCAGGTACCAACCCTGGTTTTTGATCTGGCGCTGAGCACGAGAAAGCATCAACCTTTCATTCTGCCTGTGTAGTTTACACACAAAGCAACAACGCTCCATTAGCTCAGGCTTCATAGGGGATATGTGGAAAAAACTCCATGCATTGGGCTGGAAAATGCCACCAGCTGGTATTGCTTTGCTTGACTTGTAAAGGTTAACATGGTTCTTCCAGGTAAAGCGGGCTCGTTGGAAGGTGGCATTAGATGCAATCGAGACTGGATATTCAAATGCGTTGACATAAAAGGAGCAAAAATATTTTTTCACCCGCTGCCAGATGTTAAACCCGACTGAACTTCTTTCGTTTCAGAAAAAAAAGAAAGAAAATTCTCTCATTACTTCAATTTCTAAATATTCTTATTTATTTCTAAAGCGTGGTATCCTTCCACAGGCATCTGAGAACTATTTGGGCCGTTTTCACATGTGCGGCCATGCCGGAATACGGCCAGAGAAAAAGCAAATTTCTTCTGTTCAGATGGCACGTATTTGACACGTACTGGAATCCAGTGTTTTACTACAACTACACAGCAGGTGGCGGTATACAAATAAGTCTGTAGTTATCCAACAAACAAGGGAGTGAGAAGTACCGACGTCATAAAACGAGCGACAGCCTAGAATGTAAACAAACTGGTCTACTGGTCAGCTGGTACCTGAAGCCATCTACAGGGTGAGTGTTGTAGTAAACCCGCCGTTTTGTGATCTCCTGTGTTGCTTTGGGATGCTTGAATCGCGTTGTTTTGGTATTTGTGTGGTCGCGAGGTGATTCTGTAATTTCGGCAGGCGGTGTCGTCATGTCCGCGTGGAGCTTCTTCAGTACGGCCAGAGTACGGGTTGTGTTCACATGATCCGTGGCCGCTCATACCTGGTCTCTCTGGCCGTATCCTGGCACGGTCCAGTCTGTGTTCACATGGTACGAAATAAAGGATTTTGAGCAAATACGGTATCCGAGTATGGACTCCTGTACCATGTGAAAACGCCCTTGCTGAAGTTTTGGCCAATTCCCACTCCTGAGCTGGTGTAGCAGTCATTGTGTGGGCCGCATTGGGTTTTTCCATTTGGGCTTTGCTTGGAGATGGCTGGAAGCTTTTTGTTCTTAAGCCACTTTGTAACTATTTCTCTTTGGAATCAATTTGGTTGGACCACTTTGTATTAACAGCTGTTCACTTCCTTCCCATTAAATCCTCATGATCTGTTTTATGGTAACCAGTTTCTCCGGGAGTAAAACAATACCCCCAAATGATGATATCGCCTCCGCACTTCACTGTTTGGATGGTGTTTTCAGGTTCGCAAGCTTCCACCTTTTTCCTCCAGTTTTTGCTTCTTTACACCCCATGACTTGTCTCCAAAAAATGCTATTTCTCCTTTAGCAGTCAGTTTTTTTTCCTACTTTCTGAGTGATGTCTTCTTCCTCTCTGAGTGGCCTTTCTGCCCATACTGGTACAGGACATGTTTCACTTCAGCCAGCACCTTCACAAGGTCTTCTGTTTTTGTTCCAGAATTCATTTGCACATTTCTAATGTGCCTTGCATCCTCAGGTGTCTGGAAATTGTACCAAAGTATTAACTCAACCTGTAAAGCTTTGCAGTTTTCTTTCTGATTTCTTAACTGATTTGTTCTGACTTTTCCATGAAGCCACACAAGGAGGTAATAGGTTTGAATGGGGGTTACATTAAAAAAACATCCACATGTTTAGATTTAGCCTTGCCATCTTACAAAGCCATGAAAGTATCATCACCTTATTGTTCTGGCTTTCAGCAAATATGAATAATTTAGCTAATTATAACATAAACAGGAAAAGTTTAGTCTAGTTTAATGTCAGACAGTGAGAAGAAAAGAAATGTTTATTTTTGTTCAGTCTGGGCAAATACCTGGATTTAACCGCAGGTTTATGATTGCCTCAGTGAAATTATAAACCATAAGAAATAAACACTTTGTATCATCCTGCATTTGTTCAAACTAGACGCAGGTCAGTTTAAAAACGGCTAACATCGCACCATTTTCTCAGTTGAAAGTCACTATAACAAAACGCCAGCAGCAATGCTGGAGTGACAGGTGCTTTCTTTAACTATATGGAGCATAGATTAAAGCAGCGCTGCCAATCACCACCTTTTGCTGCGCTTTGCAGTTCAGGAGGCTGAATACATTTCTCTCAAAGTTACCAAAAAATGCCAGGGAAACTGTTTGGAGTAATTTCTAGTCTAGGAAAAAGGCCTGACCTTCATGGAATAAATATTACGTGTATTTATAAAAGCTATTAGATCTAACTTTGTGTTTTAAGTCTATGTGTAAACATTGTAACACAATATTAGTTTTCCTCAAGATTATCATAAAATAGGATTCTCATACCAACCGAGGCATATTTCCCAATAACACTTCAGTCATCAACAAGCAACTTTGTATCATAAGGTCGGGTGATACTTTAACAAAGAAAAGTTAATTTTTGACTGCATTATGCAACCATTTGGAGTGGAAGTCAAACGAAAGTGAATTAGGCTTTTAACATAATCGGTGCTGTGACCAAAGGTCTGCACACTCCTGTTAAACATTACATAACTGTCAGATATTACACCCCCCTGCTGTCTTATTGCAACATAACAAGTGGAGTTAAAGAGACAATTTAGTTGACCTTTTGATCATTGAGGTTCACTTATTTTCCTATGTTTGGTTCACGTCTTTTAGTGGAAAATACCAACATCTTCTTGAACGCTGTACCCAAAATATTAGTTTTGCTCTACCCATTTCCAACCTTATTATTCATAGTTTCTCTTTGGAATGCCTACAGCTGACTCGAGTCCAAAGTTTGAAATCAAATATTACTCGATCAGCCAGTAATTTGCCGGTATATATATGAATGTTATCGCCTCATCTACTCATGGAGCCTGTTATGTTGACACTGGTACCTCTGTGCTCAGTTGTTTAGACCCTCCTACCATGGTTGGCCAGGTGCTCTACAAACATACCGGATACCATCTGCACCAAAACAATCATCCTAAACTTATCTGCCCAAAGAATGTGTTTACAGTTCTCCTAGTTTTTCGAAGCAGGGCATTTTATTTTGAAAGCCATCAATGCAGGGCTTTGATAAACAGTTTCCCTCATATTTTGAGGTGTGTAATTAGGTAAATTGTGGATAGCCAGAATGGTACTTTTCATTTTTTATCTTCTTTTTTTTTACCTTGCAACCTGATGAATGTTTTTTCAAAGCCAATGAATGCAATTTAAATAGTTAGATTTTATTATACTTAATGGATTTTAAAGTGTCTCCCTGAAATCCTGGAATGGATTCTTTACAGAGATGATTTTTTTTACACTGTATGGATTTTAAAAAAAGTTTACCGTTTAAATAGGACATCAAGTAATGCATAACTAAAAGAAAATTCATATTTTTGGCATTAAGCATTTCTTGTATTTCTACTATACAGCTGGAGTTGTATAATTACATAAACCGTATGAGACGCAAAACTTTTCATTTTGTTTCCCTGTGACTGATGCCCAATCAGACCAAAACTTGCTTTAGGTCATAATTTACAAAATGATTTCTGTCCCCGTTTGCATTTGTGAATTAACGTGGAACTTTTTGATCTGATTTGATATCAGATGAGCAGAAAAAAGATCATCTTTCTATACAGCATACATAAGTACTTTGTTTTAGATCTGTTTTTGTGCCTAAATGTTGAATATAACCTATGATTTTATGCAGTCAAGATATAAAAGATTTGGAAATTATATGAAAAGTATCTTTTTTACAGTGGTCTTTAAATTTTAGCTGAATGTATGACAATAGTTTTTAAAATGCTAAACCTGTACATAAGGTAAAAAAGTTATTTGAGTAAGGAAAAGTTCTCATAAAATCCAGTGAAATGAGTTTCCAAAATATTAAGTCATCAGTCTGCATAGTAATATCACAAATGCAGTAAAAAATGCTTAGAACTACATTGTTATGTTTGTTGTCTGGCTTTTAATTGCAGTTTTATCTGTCTTGCAGATAACACGCCCCTGCGGTCCAGTCTGGTGGCCGAGGCCAACGTGGTGGAGCTGTTCAGAGATGAACCCGAGGAAGAGTTGGGGCTCCGCATTGTCGGAGGGAAAGACACACCGTTGGGAAACATCGTAATCCAGGAGATTATCCGGGACTCGATAGCCTCCCGTGATGGCAGACTGGCTCCAGGGGACCATATCTTAGAGGTGGGATGAGTTGATTTTCACACAACGCTTTTTCCAAAATGGCAGTTGAGTTGGATATGAGCGTCTAACTCCTCTCTTACTAGGTGGGATAAACTCAGTCGCTTTCACACCTGATTTGGTCTGCGGTTTTTTTTGGAACCGCTTTTGGTTTAATGCGCACCGGGCTTATTGAAATTAGCCCAAAAAGTCCAGTCGCCTCTGACAGCAGCATATGTACACGAGTAGCTCGACCAGAGCCAATCAGAGGGGAAGGGTCCCAGGACTATCTCTGATTGGTTTAGGCCACGGCATGGGCTTAATGTGTCCGTTATTGAAGCACAGGAATGCTTTGAATGCCAGAAGACGTATTTTTATCCTCACAAATGACCGGTTGCAGCCGTGCCATCGCACATTTTTTGTAAGGGCGTTTTTTGAAGAATAATTGGCTCTTCTAGAGCCCCGGTGTTGTTCACCATAATCTGACATTCACTGTGGAAGGGAGACTATATTGGCTGTAGTAGCTCCCGGTCTGTAACTTATTTTGCGCCGCGCTCAGATTTCCCCAGAGAAATCTCGTTTCTCACTGTGCAAGTGTGTAACTTCAGTTATTGCAACATCTACTTGATGCTGCCATGTTGCAGCTTCCTTCTCAAAGACTCTGCTGTTGGAGGCGTCTGTGGCAAGTCTGAACCCGGGAGAAGTCGTTCTTATCCAGGAAGAAAGCCTCATTTAAACCAGTTCACACAATATCCAGATGCACATCTCCTAAATTTAAAACTTAAGTCTTATAGGACTGGCATTTTCTTTAAAAAATAACTCACTTTATATCTCAGCAAACCTCAGTATTTTTTGGGGGGATAAATTTAGGCGTTCTAGCAAATATCTAACTTTACAATATTTGAAAATATTTTGGTTTAAATTTTTGAATTTTAATCATGGAAAGTTTTCTCTTCCAAATGTATGACTTTTTGACAGATAATTTCTGTATTTTGCTAGGAAATATTTGAAATTGCTTTGGTTTTTTGAGGTTTTTTTTGGTGTAAATGTACTCAGTTTGTCTTTAAAAAAAATCTACAATGGACCTCTGCCCTCTTTTATTTTTTTATTTTTTTTAAGGATGCACAATATATTTTCAATATATCATAGCAATGCCGGTATGTGGAATATACATACTGCAAATAACTGCTTTGAGTGCAATAATTGCACAGACTGAGTCCTGTTATCGGCATATTTTAATTTACTTTTATATTACTTTGGTTAGTATCGGGGGAATCAGACCATAACTTACAGCCATGTTTATTTATATGCAATACTGTTCTAAAATCTATATATATCACCAAATGTTTGAAACTGAAATTAATCAGTAGTTTTCAAGGCTGTCTATAGTTATTTATCGCTGAACACTGTTCCTTTACCCAATTACAGCCCCGTCTTGGTCAGTTCATGTATTTTTATAAAGGATTGTTGTAAAAAGATTACGCCTTTTAGTTAATTTAGCTGCTGAAAACTAACTTAGAAATAAGAGAGCCTGAAAATATGCGCCGGTTCAACAAATAACTTGTGGAAAAAGTGCACTAAAAGTAGTCTATAGCATGAGAAAACAAATAAAAACAAAAAAACAGTTTCCAAAGAAACATATCAATTTTTGAGGCACATAAAGAACATGTAGTTACCAGGCTTTAATCTCTCGATAGCAACAGGAAGCCCCGTGTTTCTTCATGTTTGGAAAAACTGGCAACACTTTAAGTCACTGAGGCTTTTTTGCCTACATGATCTGTTTACTTTCTGTCTGTGATTTAGAGACTGATATAACACGACTGTTTTTGAGGAGAAAAGGGGGATTAATTATGATCTCTGTGATAAAAGAGCTCTTATTTTGGAAAGTAATTAATTCCTGAATAAATATGCAAAAATCACTGATTGCATGTAGATGCCTGGTAACACAGGCCGGTGTCCCCGAGTGTGTGGGAAACACTACATGGCGTGACACCGTTCATCCCAGCCTGGTTTTGACTGAAGAACTTGATGCTGTGTTCTCATGGTAATGCAAACACTGTTTTCTTTTTCTTTTTTTTCAATGAGGGAATAGGGGACAGTAGATGTTCGAGATAAACAGGTTTTAACGCCATGGTAACTGGGCGTGTTTTACCAGGCACAGACACGTCATTTTAGCTTGGTGTCACTGACTGACTCACTGCTGTTTGATTTTAAAAACAAAAGTGTAGAGAACCTAATCTGTTATCTCCCTGGGACATGTTTGTTTTCAAAACTCTGTGCATGTGAAGTATTTTTTTCAGTTTTTGGGTTTTTTATTTCTGCTACTTTAGATGTTTGTTTAGGAATAAACTATTTTGGGATTTTGGCTTAAAGTTTTAACTAGAAATGTACAGTTCGTCTGGTTTTACCTCATTCTACGTTAGGGCTGGGCAAAATTATTATTTTTGTAATTGATTAATCTACAGATTATTTTTTCTATGCATCGATTAATCTAATGATACATTTTTCGATTAGATTTTGATTCGATGAGATTATCGATTATTTACCCATTATTTGATTTATTATTGTTTTATTATTTATTAATTTATGTATTTGAAATAAATAAATTTCTTCATTTAAACTCATTTTACTTGTTAAAAATATCCCCCAAAATAAAGTTTTAGTATTAGTACAATCTTATGTTAGAGGTTGCATTTAACAAGAAGTTAAATGTTGTTGTGCAAAGAAATCATATGAATAAAGGATAGAAAATGCCTCCAAAAATATCAACAAAATTTAACATTCACTTTATGCAAAAAAAGTGCTCTTCATTTATTTTGCTGCATGTTCGCTTGTTTCTGACATAAGATTTGCAAGACAGAGAGACGCTGTTCATTACAATAAGATTCTGCACATTTTTCTAGTTTTTAGATTGTAACTTTGGATCTGATAAACTGGAACACAGGCCGTAAAAAAATAGTATTCAAACAGGAATGAGGCGTTATTAAACGTGACAATCAAGAGTTCGCTGTCTGTTTGCTTTTGACCACACTTAAACAATGTTGTATTAATGTCCACGACGTTTAGCAGGTAGGTAGTGCATTACCTTTGTTAACAAACATGTTTACTCTCTCACATTTTGGGCTTTTGCTCATAATCAGTCTGTTCGTATTCCGACTCATTCTGCCAACACGGGTCACAAATAAAAACCAACAAAACAGATAGCAGTAACATACACCAGACACAGCTGTGTGTGAGTATATGCCCTCTACTTGTTTGGGTGATTTATAGGGTAAAATCCGTTAGTAAAAATGTTGAAAATATACAGTGTTTAATTATTTGCTGGAACTGCTCTTGGATGCCGTCGTGCTTTTATAAGCCATTTCCATTTTGCAAAGCCGGCAGACGACAAAATCTCTCCCTTTTATATTAAAATAGTTCCACACCTTTGGACTGTGAGTTCGGATGGAGGTATTTAGGTCAACTGACTCACTCTTGCTAACACTATTTGGTGCCGCTGTGTTTGTTTTGAAAGTCATGACGCATCGACGCGCATTTTTTGCATCAACGTATTTTACGTTTCGACGTAATCGATTACGTTGACGCGTCGTCCCAGCCCTAGTCTACGACATATATTTACATAATGTATCGTTTAAAAAAAATCTAAATCGTCCTAACGAGCCATGTTTGCTATCAGGTGAATGTGGCTTCAATGTAAAGCGCTTTGAGTGGTCAGTAAGACTAGAAAAGTGCTATATAAGTTCAGTCCATTTACACGATAGCCAACATTGCTCGGTAGGACGATGTAGAATTTGTGGGGTTAAGTGCCCACAGGGGCACATCGACATGTGATTGGAGGAGGCTGGAGTTGAACCTACGACCCTCCGAATACTCTACCACTGAGCCACAGTCGCCCACACAGGGTTATAAAGTCTTGGAGTTTGTTTTCAGGTTGGGTTTCTGGATGATTAATCGTGATTAATAATCATGATTACAATATTGATCAAAATAATCGTGATTATTATTTTGGTCATAATCGTGCAGCCCTACTTTTATGGGTGCATTGTTGATTTAGAAGCTTTACCTTGAATTTTCAAAACATCTTTTGCTTTTTTACCGGGACTTTGATGAATGTTTCACATTAAAACAGTTTTTTTGTTTCCCTGAAGGATGTGATGTTGAACATTCTCTTGGTGTTTATTTTGTGCACGTTTTGTATATACAGATACATAGGGATGTACCAATTCTGGTATTGGGTATCGATGTCTAACGTGCTCATATCTGTATCGGTTAGTTAATCAATACATTGAACCGATACTTTAAATCTGGAAGCTCTGCAATATTTTTACAGGATTTTTGTTTTTCCCTTGAGATTTTTGTTTTGTTTTATGGTGAATTAGATTAAAAAAAATGTTGTTGTAACTGGCAGAGAAGAAAATAAAACCGGTTTTCCAATTCATTGCATTTTTTTGTGGGGTAGATGTCTCCGTTGGTACTCTGTATCGGCAAGTACTTAGATCCAAGTATGGGTACCGTATCGCTTAGAAAAAAAGTGGTATCTTTGCATCCCTACAGATAAACATTACAGGTATCTGGAAATTGTGACCAATGATGAACCTGACCTGTAGAGATCCACCAATCTCCTCCGGTAATTTTATTTTTTTAGTATGTCACATAAGGAATCTGTCTGTTTTGATGTGTTGCTCTGGAATACAACCACAGGTGGACCTACAAATAACCCCAACTTAGAAGGCAAGGCAATTTTATTTGTATAGCACACTTTCAACACAAGGCAATTTAAGGTGCTTTACATGATTCAGTGATAATGAAACCACATTACAAACAAAACATATAAGTTTAACAGTTATCAATCAGTAAAAAAAGATAATGTAAGGAACAAATGTATGTAATTAATACACAATCACTTTAAAAATAAATAAAAAAGTAAGAATAGAAATTAAACGACAACAATAAAAAAATAATTTAAGGAACAAATTTATGCAATTAAAAAAGATCAAACACAATCGGGTTAATAAAACACAAAGTGATCAGAAAGCGCAATTTAAGAATCAAATGCAGTTCTGAATAGTAGAGTTTTTATCTTTGATTTAAAAAAGCTTAGCGATTCAGCGTTTTTGCATTCGTCTGGAAGTTTATCCCACATTTGTGGAGCATAGAAGCTAAAAGCTGCCTCTCCCTGTTTAGTTCTGATTCTAGGGACGATTAGTAGGCTAGAGTTAGAGGACCTGAGTGGTTTGCTGGGTTGCTATAGTGACGGCATATCTTCAATGTACTTTGGTTCAAAACCGTTCAATGATTTATAAACAAGTAGGAGTATTTTAAAGTCTATTCTCTGAGCTACAGGAAGCCAGTGTAAGGACTAGAAGCAGGCAAAACCTTCATCTCCTGGGCTCTCTCAATTTGTATAAAGGGATAGTATTTTTATTTGAAAATAACTTTCCTAAATGGGGACGTAAGAAAACATTTATACACAGAATATATTGCGATCATTTATGTCACAATATTGTATTCATATTTAAAAGTCAAATAAAAGATGCTTATTTTTCAGAATTTGAATGTAGCCATTAATGATGATAGTAATTTTTAGTAGTATTAAACTTATGACTGCTAGTTGGAGGCTGTTTTCACCTTCGTTTCAGTAGATCAACTCGATCTAGTAATAAAACTGGATGTTTTAAGTATGAAACAAGGGAGAATGCTGTAGTTTTTCTACAGTTAAATTCAGTTTTAAAATCCCAGTATATAGTCTTACTCATAGTATTGCAGTAGATTGTATCATCCCCCCACCCATATTGATGCATATCATATCACCAAATTCTTGCCCATACACAACCCTATCCCTAAAGTATTTTTTTCCCCTTGTCTTTAGCCTGCAGGAATGACTTTGGTCCTCCTAACCGACCTAGAATATAAAACATTGACTCTGATTTATTGTCAAAGTGATTGTTTCTTCGGTACAGTGTATGTAAAGATCTGGTTTCAATGCCATATTCAGGTTTTTAGAAGCATCTGCAACGTCTTCTTTGAGATGCATTGTGTTGTAAAGCTAAACCTGAAAGTGAAAACGCCAAACCTGCCAAGAAAGGGTTTGTTTTCAGGATATGAAGCAATGGCTGCAACAGTTTTCTTTTGTGGCTGTAAGGGATATAAGGATGAGTGAAGATTTTATGACAAAGCTCTTGGAACTAAATATTTGCCTTCTTGTTATCCAAATATTGACTACCTGTAAGGATCTTACCTTCAAGGAAAAACGACTTTGGGAATAAAAACATTTATCAAAGTTACGACCTAGATACATTTATCTTTATTAAACTGGAGCACATCTTTTGGTTCAGCGTTTGTGCTCAGCTGTCTGCTCATTCAAATTGTTTTTTTCATCCCTCTGGTGTCTTGTTTCCAGGTGAATGACGTCAGCTTGGCTTCAGTTCCCCACTCTCGGGCCATCACCATGTTGCAGCACCCCTCCCTCCTCAGGCTCACCGTCATGCAGGAGAAAGGCTTCAAAATAAGGGACCAACGGTCGGATCATCACCCCTCCACCTCCACCCAACCCTTTCATAGTGCCCATGGGAATGGCCTGTCCGATCACAACCATGGGAAGGTCCTGCATGTCATGCTAATAAAGACGCACCAGACG
This sequence comes from Apricaphanius iberus, assembly GCA_028564705.1. Taxonomy (NCBI): domain Eukaryota; kingdom Metazoa; phylum Chordata; class Actinopteri; order Cyprinodontiformes; family Aphaniidae; genus Apricaphanius; species Apricaphanius iberus. The sequence goes on along the minus strand of JAPXFQ010001324.1, from coordinate 320,424 downwards.
GAGCCGCTCGGCATCAAGCTCATCCGAAAGTCAGATGAGAGTGGCGTTTTTATCCTGGACCTTTTGCCCGGCGGTTTAGCCGCCAAAGATGGAAAACTGAGAAATAATGATAAAGTTTTGGCTATAAATGGACACGACCTGATGCACGGTACACCTGAGAGCGCCGCCCTGATCATACAGGTATAGGTCCAAAAGTATTACTAGCTTAACGGCATTTTTTTTTTCATTACCGCCTAGTATTTGTTTATTTTAACTTTAATTTAACTTTATTTTTAACTTTAATTTGTCAAGTCAAAATCTGGTCCTGTGTCCCACAGTGTGTAAAAGGCCAGAATTTTAAGAGTTTTCCTGATCAAGAATGGACAAGTTAGGAGGGCCGAGATGGAAAAAAGCTCAGGGCTGTCAAAAAATTGATTTTTTTTTTTTTTTTTTTTTTTTTTGTAAACTTTCTTTTTTTATCACAAACGTAGAATATATCATTTATATTCCTAAATGTTAAAAATGTAATTATCTTTGTAAATAAAGAACTAAATGTTATACCAAAAAAAAAAGGGCATTTATACGAAATTTCCAACATAAGTGTAGTGGGAAAATGTAATGCCAAGAATGATCTGTTCTGTGTATTCTAACATACTGACAGTTATGTGTGCCTTTCTTTATGATATGGTAACCAATCTGATTGTATGACACTGTATGAATTTAGGTCATACAGTGAAATGTACTGATTTGAGTTCCTTTATCCTGGGTTGGCATAGTCACTTCCTCTCTCATCCCCTTATTCAAAAATTCCACTACACAAGCTTAAAACATTCATTTTCATGCATCTTATCATTTTAACACAGCATAGCTATAAATATGTGGGGGGAAATTAAATAACAAGACGAGTGAGTGCATTTAAAACAAACAAAAACCTGTTAATTCCACAAATGAATTGACCTGCGTTAACGTGTTAATTTTTGCCGGCCCTAAAAAGCAAATTGATTTTATTTCCAGATCTATCCTGTGTTTCCTTCCCTCTTTCCTCCTTTACAGCCTTGTATCCCACATCCATTCCTTCCTTTCTGAGGAATAATTGGGAACTTTACTTCAAAATGTGTTGGAACCCTGTAGTCATAGTAGGCACATTGCTGGTGCAGTCATAAATTATTTTGAATTATATGATCAGGAACTAGATGAAAACATTTAATTGCATTATTTTTGTTGAATATTGCAATGGCTGAGTGGGTTTTGATTACACCGCGTTGTTTTCAGCTTTCTTTCTCCTTTGTCGTACTGAGATGTGAAACCACACACATTTTCTTTTGTTCTCCTTGCCTTTAGAACAGTGAAAAGTGTGTGAACTTTGCCGTAATGAGGCCGGCAGAGAATCCAGAGGAAGGAGGAAGTAGCAGAGAGGGACAACACGGCAGAGGAGTGAGAAGAGCCGCCGAGCCGCAGTACTTCAGGCGGCAGACCACCTACTTGAAGGTTGTATAAGACATTCAGAATTTTTGTGTTTATGCTTGCTTCTTTGTGTTGAGTGTTACTATTTCCTCTCGCTTGGATTTTTCTGAAAGTACATTAGTTTTAAGTGTTGATAAATGTTGTTAGAAATGACACATCTGCAATATTCAGCATGAAATCAATTAGCAGTGGCAATTTCATAATATAACCATAAGTCTAGCATTAGCAAAAATAATGGACCTGTATATCGGTGCATTAAATCATCTTCTTTCCAGCCCCATCACTGAACAAACATATGGAGCAATTGAGAGGAAACAACCGTTTTAGCGGGATAAAACCAGGCTTAGGATGTGCAGCTATCGGCCTTGACCAGTTAAAAGGTCAGGATAGGGTCACAAATACCGAAACATCAGCCAGCGACTCTTTCTATCAAAGATGGCAGAAAAAGAAACCTTGATAATGTAAGGGTTAGGGCTGGGCGATATGAGCTAAATTTAATATCACGGTATATTGAGCATTTAACCTCGATAAGTGGACGAGAACATAGGGCGGCACAATAATTTGATAGCAATTTATATTGATAGACATGTGGTGCGATTAAAAAAAAAAGAAAAAAAAAAGGGGTCGATAAAAAATTTCGATAGAAAAAAAAAAGTTTCCCCTGATTTTTTCATTATACCGTATCAGTCTGCTTAATACAACAATCATTACTTACTCCAAACGAATCATTAACAATGACCCATGCAGCTCTGTCAGACACTCTCTCTCCTTTCAAACCACAAAAAGGATGAAATAGTTTGAGCTGAAACAGATCAATTCCGGATAAATGTTTCAGTGGCTCAGCTAAATTTGCGTCCCCTTTTGAACCGATCCTCGATGCACTAAAACGCTAAACGTAGCAATAATGAACGAAATAGAAAACTACAATCAGATGTTTTAAGCAGGACTCCCATCTCCCAGCTCGCTACGAATCTCTTAGAGAGACAGAGGAAACTTACCCAGGTCGCGTCGCGTTGCTAACATCTGTTGCTGTTTAAAATCAATATGACCATTTTTTATCGATATGCTCTTTTTCTATATCATCCAGCCCTACGATAACAATGACCACATCATTCAAGCAGCAACACGGCGGGGTTAATCTCTGCTCTGCCTGAGCCGGAGCTGTTGGGCTAGAAATGCTCTGGTTCGTCAGCAGTTCCGTTGCTGCAGTAACAAACATACGTGCTCCACTTTGGAGTCTAGTTAGTATCTAATAACACCATAAAAAGTCACTTTATTTGTCGCTAGTCGCATTGCTCTGAAAGAAAGTAGGTAGACGAGTCTAAACTCTTGTTAAATAGAGCTACACATCAGCTTCATTAGCAACGCTTCACTGCTCTGGATGTCACATGACTGTGCATGGTCATGTGACATCCAGAAAACTAATTTCCTAAAGGGGCAGAAGCACCGCTAAACTAAAACACATTTTTTCTATTTTCTTTTTTTTCTTTTACATAACGAATTTACCGGCCAGGGCAAAATTACATTGGTAACTATCATAAATTTCATTATCGGTAAATTTTCGGTATACCGCCAAGCCCTAGTAAGGATCAAAGACGGAGGGAGTGAGGAATGGTGGCCAGTAAGTCATGCGTTTCCGCTGTAGGTTTCTTTCCTGTGATGCAGAGCTTTTAATTTTTTTCCAGGCTGCTGTTTATGTGAATTTTTGGTAGATCATTGTCCCCGTGATCTGAGGGCACAGATCCCCACTTAGAGCAACAGTAGAGTTCAGGATATGATTTAAAAACAGCAAAGTCAAACAAAAACTCCTTGTATCCCCAAATTTTTTATAGTGCTTAAAGTTTGATGACCATATTCTTACACTTGAAACCGTGGAAATGTGTTCTCACTCCCAGCTGTGGGGAGTAAGTAAAAAGCAAAGTAGCTTGCTATAAATCTGCTTAATGAAGACATAATATGAAAGTTTTATAGTTGAGCTCTAAAACTGAATTAAAATAATAAATAATTTTGTTATAATCAACAGATCTTTAATTATAAAAGCCTGCAAGACACAAGCTGTAGCAGTTTTTCTGCTACAAGCTAACCTAAAATCAGTCAGTGGTAAACCCTAGGTGCTTTTATTTGTATCTAAGAACATTAACACTGGAGAATATTTAAACTTCAACACTCTTAGAATGCTTTGAGAAGTTATTCTCTCTCCAACCGTCTCCCTAGGAACTTCACACTTCCTTTACTTTAAAGGTTCAACGGAATATCTTGGATTTTGTTGGTTATTTTGAACCTAAACTCTGTAAAGCAGCGTGGGCAGCTGAGCTCAAATATAGTGCTTGAAAAACAAAACGCAGGCAACTGTCATGGAAGTTTAAAGTTAACAGAAAACTTGAAATTGCTGCTGAATGCTGAAAGATGACTTAAACAAAACTCTGGGGTTATTCAACCAATGAGAAATGTTTAGCTTCCTTCCACTGTTAAGCTCCACCTCTTGTTCAGGGTTCATGTAAACGCTCCTACCTGGCTACAACGGCAGTTTTTGGGTTAGGTTTATACTGGCTTTTGACTGATTTGGTCCTGGATCCTGGAGTGGAAATGCAGTGGTGAGAAAATCAGCCTTGGGGGAGCAAGGCACCCTGTGTATAAGCTTTATGTTTATGCTTTTAGCAGACATTTCTATCTAAAGCAACCTACAAATTATGTAAGAATGTAGTCATTTTAAAGCTTAGCAGGCTGTAGCTATTATCAAGGTTGGAGATGACCAAAGATGCACCAAGACCTGGGTGACGTGTGGGGATAGGCATGATTTTTCTCATGTCAAACAATGCGAATCGGAATGATGGCAATTTGGCTAAATAAAACTAATTTAGACCCCCACACAACTTACATTGTTTGATAAGAACCTACTGGAGTAAAACGTGTAGTAATTCATAATGAGCCACCACTTTATTTCTTTTTCTGGATTTAAAAGAAAGAAGACTGGATGGACTTCTGGAAAACTTGGGACTAGTACAGCACCAAGAAGTGGTTTGTAAAAAGGTTCAGAGCAGATTGAGTTTTTGATATTTGTAGCAAATTATTTAAAAATACACATGGTTTCAAACGTAGGACCAGAAAAAATCATCTAAAACATATCGTTACTTTTAGTGTCATTCTGCCTGGAAATTCAAAGCAATTATTCAATTAAAAATACAAAACTCCAGCTAAAACTTGACTTTGTTATTCAAAAGAAACCCCACTATCTTTTGGTTCGTTATTATTTTTAGCTAAATGTCCTGAGAGCCATTGTGGAAGGTCTAATGGTTCATTCATACCGCAGGTTTTGTCAGCGTCAGCGACATCAAGATTACATGTCAAGTCTATGGCGGAGGCCGTTGGAGGAGCGTCACGGTCTCTGCGGCGCTTTGTGAGCTTTGGCTCCATCAACTTTTCAAGCTTTTCCTGCTTTTCATGCTTCAAAGCTCATAAAGCCAGCAGCGCAGAAGTTCAGCTAGTTGAACTTTTGACGGTGCTGACGGCCCTGAAGCGGCGCGTTAACCAATCAGAGCTTATAATTGTAGTGATGTCACTACACGCATTTTGAATGTAGCGGGAGCAGGAAAAACCTACATTTTAAGTCTAGATAACGCAGATTTAAAAAAATCGTAAATAACACTTACTGAAGACAGATGGACAGGAGCTCTTCGGGAGGAATAGAGCGCCTGTAGTTGGTGTCCGGGTAGGAGATTTGAGCTCCGATGCGGCCCAGGAGGTCGTAAAATTAGGCGCGGGACAGACGGAAATACCGCTGAAAGCGAACCTCATCCATACGCAGCTCCTGGAGCAAATGGTTAAACTACCCAAATTCAGAACGGATCCGTAGAATAGGGTGTATCCACAAACGGCGCTGATGTTGCCGAAGTTGACGTTGTCTAGCTTTATTTAGCAAATAAAGCCAAGCCACTCTCTCAATACTATCTGCCGTAGTTCAGAATGTCCGGCAACAGAAGATCCGCCCATACGCTTTTTTTCAAAGTGGCAGACTTTGAAGACTTTGCAAGCTTCAACATAGAAGCGTCAAACTAGATGCTTTGTGAGCTTTGCCTGACGCTGATGAAGCCTGCGGTGTGAATGCACCATAAAGAGCCACTTGCAGCTCCGGAGCCACAGGTTGCAGACCCCTGCTTTAGATAAAGCAAGAGATGGAGATTCAGTTTTGATGCGGTTTATGTGGAACAATGAGTTCTTCAGAACAGCTTTGAGCTGTTGAGTTTTGTAGGTAAAAAGATTATATCAAAATTTTAGCACATGTAATTCTTTTATTTTTAGCTCTCAGATTTTCCCCTCATGTGGGGTTCACCTGTGACAGAGGTAAAGCGGTAGCAATGTGACAGAGCTGGTCTCCTTAGTGAACTTCATTCCAAGTAAAGGAATCTCATCACACTCGTTGGTTGGCTCTCTTCTTCCTGTTTTATTTTCCTCCCACAATTATCCACCCATTACTCTTCTTCCTGTTTACCCTGTAATGGTATTTGCATAATGTATATACAGAAAGCATTCATACACCTTGCCATTTTTCACATTGTATCTCGTAACAACCAACAACGGTACTGAATTATTTGGGATTTTATGTGATCGATCAACAAAGTATTTGATGATTGTTGAAAAAAAATGTGATTAGTGTGCGTTGCGTTCACATTTAGCTCCCTTTACTCCAATACCTCTAAATGAAATCCAGTGCAACCCCAGTTGGTAAACCAATTAAATATGTGTATAATTTTAATCTCGGTATAGGGGCTGCTGTTTTGTAAAAGAGCTCAAAGCATCAAGAAGATTTAGGATCACAGCAGTGATAAAGTTGCAGGAAGGTTTAAAGCTGAGTTAAGTTATAAAATAATATTGTTGGCTGTAAATATTTCGAATATTTGCTGTTCAGTCAATCTGAAATTACCATATCACACTGCAGGTTTAATTAAAAAGATATTCTCAAAAGGAATTTAAATGTTTTAACTTATATCATCCAAATATCAGGTGAAAAATAAGACATTTTCTGCTATATTATTGCAGTATTTCTACGTTTTGAGTATCAGTTCATGGTATCGGTTAACTTACCGATAAGAGTACATTAGAATAGTACTGGCCGCGATACTTTTATCAGTGCAACACTAGAATATTTCCTATGTTATTCGGGTTTGATTACTTATTTTCCGCTTCTGTGAGTTCATCTTGGACAGTATTTCCATGTCGAACAAACGAAGGCCCTCTCTGTGAAATGTTTTGATAAGTAACGTTTCAGACGGCCAGGCAGGCGTCAGAAGCAGCAGATACATCAACCATATGTTCAGACCTTGTAGGACGGATGCGCAGTTCGCTATCGGAGGCTCCAGGCTGGTGGGGATGGGACATTCTGGAACACGGACGCTGAGCTCATGCTGTTGGAAGATAAACAGTGATTGCTAAATGCTATTTAAGGTTTTGAATCAGAAGGGTAGGGCTAAAAAGTAAATTCTGTCCCTCCATGTTTGGATGAACATGTTGTATTAAATACTAAAATGCCTAAAGAACTCTGTTTCTTTGTTTTGAGAAGTTATATTTTTTTGCCATAAACTCAAGAGGCATCTGACTGTCTTATGAGCGTTATGACATTCTAACAGCTTAATATATACATTCCACAGTAACACGTCCTGGTGGACTCACTCGTTTATTGGCAAACACTGGCAAACGTCTGGTCAGACAGACGTCGATCGTCCACTTAAACTGAATGAGCAGGATGGAAGAAGTAATTGTTGAAGGGAAGCCATAAGAAGTCCCATGTTTAGACTCATACACGCAGGTGGAATGAGATACTACTGTCAGGTGACAAAAATTAAACATTTTGATCCACAAATCACCTTCTTTGGCAGAAAACTAGCACCGTTTAATTATCTCAGACGCACTAATCCTAACGTTCAAACTGTGGTGGGAAGAAGGATGGAGCTGAATTCAGGGCAATACTGGAAAACTGATTGTAAGAGGGTGCAAAAGATTGAAGATGCATGAGGAACCTTAACCATACAGCAGGAAACGAAATGTTCAAATTAAATTATATAATCATGAGTTAGTTGCCCAAAGTTCAGGACTTGATCCAATTAAGAATCTGTGGCTCAACTGGCTCAACTTGAGCAACGTCTGAATTTGCAACAGAAGAAGCTGCATGGCGAGACTCGTCTCCATCTTTGCTGTCGTTGTCGTCAACCTGGAACGCAGCATTCATTGACGTCACTTCCTTTCATTATCCGGGGAAGCTGTCCAGACCTGCTCATTTAGCCGTTGAATTAAGAATTAGACGACCCTCTTACCCAGCTAATAATTATCCGGCCACAGACCTTAAACAGCGCCGGGTTAGTGTGGGCGATGTGGGGGTGTAGACTAAATAATTCTATGTTTAAGGTGTTATCCGGACAAGTGTGGACATGGCCTAAGGTTTTCCTGTATCACACACGCTCAGAAAAAGGAAAAGCAATTCCCCCCTCCATGTTGGGGGTGAGAAATTTTAAGAGCAGACACCTGCATTGGTGAGCGGAGATGAAAGCTCTTCTGTGGGGCCTCCCTCTGTCCTGATCAAAAGACACGGGGTGCTGCTCACTCTGCCGCCACGGGGCCACTGTCCTGTTGTTGTTCTGGTCGTTTCTTTGGGAGGCGAGAGGATCAAAGCCGGTAACAGTTAGCTTTCGCCTGCGGAGTCAAATCTTTTCGTCTTGTTGGGGGTGGGTTCCCTGCTGTGGGAAGGAAGAACCCCCTCCCGCCTCCCCCAAGCTTCCCTTCTGACAGCTTGCAGACTCCGTGGAGCAACGAGAAGGCCGCTTGAAGTCGTCATTTTCCACACATCTTTTCCACTACGAGACCCGAGTGTTGATCCTCACACGTTGCCTCTACCCTCTACCTCTCAGCTCCGTCTCAAATGTTTCACATTTGTCTCTACAAGTGGTCCCCTGAGAGGGAATCAAAGGATCCTGCTGAGATCCAGATAGCTTTGTCCAGATTAACATCAATTGGAGCAATTTATGAAGTTGCGTGACTCCAAATCCTAAATTAGATAGTTTTTAAAGTACTTTATTTTTATAATTCTTTTATAGGACCCACCGGGTGGCTTTACTTGTCAGGAGAAGACCGTGAGTCTGAAGAAAGAGCCTCGAACATCCCTGGGCATCACCATTGCCGGGGGGAGGGACTGCCGAAGCAGGCTGCCCGTTTACATCACGAGTGTGCAGCCTGTTGGCTGTCTGCACAGAGACGGCACCATCAAGAGAGGTACAAAACTGCATCTTCATTTTCAGAAAGACTGTTTGTACTTCTCATCGGATTCTTATTGTTTTTTTTTTCCAATAATTTTACTTAAAAAAAATTGCAGCAGACTTAATTAATAAACCAAACTTTGTTGAAATGCACAGGGACGTCTTTTAACTTTTTCCTCAATAAGTTGTGATAATAATATTATGAGAACTGAAGACGTTCCACAGTATTCATAACTATAGTTAACATATTACACAGTATCATCTGAATCATGACTCATGCCCACATAATGTCACCTTCCAACATTGCTGAGTAATAAGCTTGCTGACTGATGCTGGTCCTGGACTTCCTTGTAGGTCATCATTTCTAGTTTTGGAGATTGAAACCACGAGAGTTCGGCAATTCTGACGTTGAAAGTGTGCTTTACCCCAAAAAACAGAAACTTCCAAGTCCAATATTACTGCTACCCATCGTTCAGTTCATGATTCAGTTTCTGTCCATCCCAGTTATAAACACTACAGTGAAATTCAGTTGCTTATTTAATGTTGATTTGTGAAACGTTGGCAATCCAAGGAAGCTTTCTTTGCAGATGAAAAGCATCGAAAGCTGCTGTGATACACTTTGATTTGTATATATTAAGAAGTGTTTGGTGTCCTTCCTTGTCCATTGTTTCCTTGTCCATGCATTCCTTGTCCATTGTCCTTGTTTCCCCACAGTTTCTTGGCTTTAAGGGAGTCAGTCTTTGCCTCCATCTCGAGACCGTCTTAGTTTTTGATTAGCAAAATATTTGCACTGTTTTGAAAGCTGTTTTCATGGCTGAAAGCCAGTTGCTTGGCCATCAAAATGCAAAAACATGTTTCAGAGACTAAAGGCTGGCGCTGGACTGGTTCCTGAACTGCTTTTGTGAAAAAAATGACAATGGGTTGAATAGGAAAAGGGCTATTCCATCTTTTCATCCTGCTTCCATTCAGGGGTTCACAATGTGTGGCTCAAGAGCCGTAAACAGAGAGGATGTCTGCTGAAATGGAGACTGACTTCTTTGAAGAGAGGCTGATTTATCAAATAGCCTGGTCCAACTCGTAATTATTTGTATATTCTCTGAATAGTTCTGACGTTTCTCTACACGTTTGAATGAACATGGCAGGTTTCAACACGCTTCTAAATTGTGTTTTTCGTGTACTACAAATACACATGAGGCCAATACAGTAATACATTTTCCAACATATAATAGTGGCTACCGCAGGTATATGGGACAGATTGAGAGAGTAGGGATGGTCAAAGTGATGAGGTGACCACTTTCAGGCAGCTTGGAGGGTTTGAGTCAGCAGGTGTGGTTAGGTTGACTCAGGATTAGAAACGAAGGCGTTTCACTCTCAGTCTACAGTTGTTAGGAATTTATATTGATGCATATAAAAATATATATTTTTTGAACATTTAAATGCAAAGGAAACTAACCTGTCCTAATCTATGCGGTTCTGGGAAGAAAATCTGTAATTTAGAGAATATGTTGCACGGAATCCTATGTGAAAACTTGCTCATTGAATGTTGCGCTGTGCTTCCTCAGGTGATGTTCTGTTGAGCATCAACGGAGTCGATCTGACGCAGCTGACCTACAACGAGGCCGTCTCTGTGCTGAAGACCCAGACGGCCCAGTCCCAGGTGGTGCTGCGCGTCATCCAGACCCTCTCCGAGAACACCGAGGACGACACGGAGGCCGGCAGCAGAGACGATTTTGATCAGCTGGACGACCAGCGGGACGAGACCCGGACCTGGACGCCTCTGTGGACTCATTGGCTGGGGTTACCGAGGTAACTGGCTTCATCATAACCATTCAACCAGAAGCATTTTTTTCACCATACAGCTCTTAGATTTTGCAATTTAAAAAAATACAATTGATTTAATTTCCAGGTATTGGAACAAAAAACTGTGCTTTTTCATATTTACAGACTATTTAAATTAAGCGGGTAGCTTGCTGCCTAAGCACATGAGAAGATAAGTCACTCTGTTCTGGAAATTTTATGCAGATCTTTGATAATAATGTCCGGCCATTTCAATCTGCTCTGAACCTCTTTACAAACTACTTCTTGGTGCTGTACTAGCGGCAAGTTTTCCAGAAGTTTCCAGTCTTCTCATCTATGGCTCCAGACATGCAGAATATAAATTTGAACCTGTTAAAGATGGTATTTAATTGAAAAGTTGCAAATAACGAGAAAAAACAAACAAGGAAATGACCTCAAACATACATGATCTACGGTCAGTTTTTTGAGAGCGAAGGTAAAATCTTCATGATTGCAAAATGTCAAAAAATGTGACGAAAAACTTAAATGTTCTCCCCCACAACACAAAGGATTGATGCAGATTGAGACTTGAGTTTTTATTAAGGCATCATTTTTGTTGGCAAATTTAAAAAGGATTTTTAAAAAATTATCCATGGCACAAAACACATTTTTCATCTTTTAACAATCGTATTTTTTTACTTTCTTTTACTTTACTTTCAAAAGCAGACATGGAGACAACCAATCATAGCTAAAGATAACACATATTTTCAAAGAAAGATTGACCCAAACTGTTTACTTTCTGCTGAGAAAAAAACAAATTTTTGCCCCTCTGAAATATTTGAAAACTCATTTATTTCTTTTAAAAACGTAAACCTTAAGGTTTAACCTTAAGACCCCTGTTTTAAATCTACAGTCCCTTAAAAATTTCTCAACAATAATTCCTACCTTTTCATTAAAATATTACAGATATAATTTTATTGTTAAGCAGGGAAAAAATATATATTTTTAGTGTTAAAAAACATCTTTTTTTTCGAGCCCAGGGGTACTTTCCACTAAGGCTGCGGTCACACCAGGGAAACCGGGTTAAACACAAGGAAAGGTCTAGGAGCAGACGGCCTGCGGTCACACCAGCAATGTAGGAAACGCGCCACTCTGTGGCAGAGTAGTGGGAACCATTTACATGTTATTGACGCATTTCAAAAGCGTCTGCTTCACTGCAGTCCGGTGGGTGGCGCCAATAGTTGTTTTTGGTTGATGTGATCGCACACTCGATAAAAGAAGAGAGAAAAACGGTGGCATTCCAATTTTCGACATGGAGAATGATAACAGCAACGCGCAGTTTCTGCCTTTGCTTTTTATAATCAGCCAGATTTACGCAGTGCTCGTGGAGGAAGAAAGACATAGATCTGAAAATGCCAGAACACCACGGATGCAGCCTTTGCTTGAAGCCATCTTCTTCTTCTGTTTTTTTGTTATGCTTTCAGGGTTGCAGACGCTGTATAAATACGTCCGCGGTGGGCAGGGCTTCCATGTGGGCGGCGCACATTCATACTTTCATTACGTCTTCTTCACGTGGGTGGGGTTAAGCAATCGAGCTGAAGCAGCCGTGCTCAGAACAACCTCCAGAGTCGGGCCAAGAGGATCCGTGCTGGGGCCTGGGGTCACACTGAAATTTAACCGTGGCACAGGTTACCCCCTGCTGTTCGGTCCCGGGTAGAACGTAGGTGTGATCGTGCCCTTAATGAATTTGGTCCATGTAGCAAAAAGTTTAGACCTCTCTGGTCTAGACCGTGTCTGGTAAAATCAGAACAGAAACTTGGTTGTGTTTCCTTTACCATCTCCAGCTGCTGATCTGTGTTATTCACGGCAGTACTGATCTAACCAGCGATCAAACAGGCCTGATCCAGCCGAATCTCGCTCCCCTTCTCTGATCACAGCGGAGACCTCCTGGTTCTCTGCTGCTATCGGCTACCAGCCTCCTCACCGACACTGCTTCTCCTTCCTGTCTTACACAGACTTTGCCGGCTCTACCGCTACCCAACTGAAGGCTTGCAACAAACCTGTGTGTGAAAAGTGATGATAACTCCGATCACAGCTCCATTCCTCTTGGCAACCTGACAAAAATCGGCCATCGTTCACGGTTTCCCATGTTCCAGATGCCAATGCTGCAGCCTGTATCCACGCCACGCTCTCTCCCGTTGCTTGCTGGCTTTTCACCGTACTTGCCGTCCATTTCCGCAAGACACTTTCAGTGCTTGCAGTCTGCCCAACTCCTGTCATTGTGGCCTTTCACATTGTGATATTTAGGGCCGCAACTAACAATTATTTTCATAATCGATTAATCTGTTGATTATTTTTACGATTAATCGATTAATTACTTTAATAAAACGTTACATTTGGCTATTATTCTCACCTATATGAATTATTGCGGAAAAAAATTCATTAGGAACAATGAAAAACCAAGAGAAGTTTGCAGTTCATTTCAATCTATGTATTGGACCTGAACACAGTTAACAGTGTAAAATGAACGTAACAGTGCAAGATATTTGTCCAGAATAATTTTTAGGCATAAAAATACAAAATGAGGTAGAATTCCAGACAAATTAATGTACAGCATAATAACAAAAATATCTCGGCCCATGAAACGAAAATGACATTTTCATTTCGGGAATGAAGGAGGCTGACTTAGTTGGGCGGTATTTTGGGGGCAACATTGGCGCTCTCAGAATTTAACCTACTTTCACTAAACACATTATCATGGTCTGTGGGGTGTTGGAGTAAATGTGGCTTTTTAAATTTGGATCTGCTGCTTTCAATTAATTGAACTCAAACATTTCAAAGATCACATTTGTGAGAGAAAGCAGACTGCAAAATGTGAGTTGTGCTATTCTGGGAGGAAATGGGGGTGACAAATACGACTACGGTGTTCGCACTTATGATTGTCCTTTATTGGCATATATGGTTAAAAAACAATATTAGCTTTCTAATGATATAAAACATATAAATTCATATATATAAATATTGTTGATCAAAAAGTAAAAATGCCGGACGGGCCCGCTGTCGGAACGTTTAGGGGTTAAGCTAAAAGTTGATTATAAAGCAACTAATCGATGACTTAATTAGTTGTCAACTATTTAAAAAAATAAATTATAATCTATTAAATCGATTAGTTGTTTGAGCTCTAGTGATATTCACACTTTTATTTCTTTAGTTTCCCTAAGGAATGTTTTGATCTCACTGGAAGCCACGCTTCGCTGTTCTGACATCTTTTCAAACAAACAATGCCAGGCCAATCAGTGGCTGCCAGTGCTGGCTAGGAATGAGAGGTAACTTCACCAGGCTGGTCAGTAGATGGTTGGACATGTTGGGTCGCCTCGGCATGCTCCGCCAAGGCAGAGTTTGTCCAAAAAAAGGGGTTGACTTGGTCCAGACAAAGTAATGGAAAACCCAAATCAGGGCTGAACCTACCTATTCCAGACTGTGGTGCTCCTAGTGGAAAAGGGCATAAATATACATTTTTGGCTAGTAGCTACAGAGGTTCAGACTGCTGATCACAACAGATATCATCCCGTTCTTTAAACATCTTCCATCTTTGCATGAAAGCTTGTGCGCTGACTCTTTAATTTTTTCCCCCGCAGCCACATGCACTGGTGCAGGGACATCGTCCTGCATAAGACCAACAACGAGAGCTGGGGTTTCAGCATCGTCGGGGGCTACGAGGAGAGCCACGGCCAGCAGCCATTCTTCATTAAAACCATCGTGCCTGGTACGCCCGCTCATTTCGACGGCCGCCTGAAGTAGGTTCACACTTACGCCACATTTTTTATCCGCCTGCAGCCCTTCCGGAACCCACGTTAAAGCCTGACGTTTCTCTTCAGGTGCGGCGACGAGATCGTGGCGGTGAACGGAGCTACGACGGTGGGGATGAGCAACTCCTCCCTCATTCCCATGCTCAAGCTGCAGAAGAATAAAGTCACCATGACTGTGGTGTCCTGGCCGGGCAGTCTAGTGTAATAAAACAATCCCAGTGTCTTTTTGTGTTGAGACAAGCCCTCACAAGTAGCCCTCTACAGCTGCATTCCTTTAATCAAACTTCATCTTTGATTCTTTGTTCACTTCATACAGAACACTGTAATTAATAACTGTCACAGGCTGAAGTCCAGTCTGTTAAATCTGTCTTGTAGAAACTTGTAACATTAAGGTGTACAAACGATAAAAGTAAAATTTATAGTCAGAACAAACTGGAAGGATTTAGTTTTCATGGCTGATTTAAGCATCGTTTTAGTATAACTCTTGAATCTACTACATACGAGATCCTGACTGTAGACGAATGCCAAACTAATGAGCACTTTGTGATTATTCAGTCTAAAAGTAATGCCATTTTGAACATAATGCTAAATATTTGCCTTTTTGAGCTGAATCAAATTTGAGTAAAAATCCAGCGGGTTTTAGGATTAGATGTTTTGCAGTAACAAATGTTCTCTTTAAAGAGCAGGTAAAATTACCAAACTTTTTGTTGTTGATGGAGTAAAAGCATGATACCCAAGTTTTTTGGTTATTCTTTAATCGCATTCACGAACAATAAACACACATCCAGTTGTTAACCATATACTATCCCACGGAAACATTTTTCTTTCCTTGAATTATTGTTCCTAATGAAAGTGTTGCTATTTCTAGCCTGAAACATTTTAATTTTCAGCTTTCCAAGTCCCTAGTTTTAGTACTGTATTTATTTACGTGTTGTAAATTGTTAATTTTGACAGACCTGAAGAAGAAAGGAGGTATTAGACAAACCAGAATATGTAACTGCCTTAAATCGTCTCTCTACCAAGACGTGTTAAAAATACATGCTGTTTATAGAAATTTAAAAGTGGCCTTTCTCGCATCCAAGTGGATGCGGTTATTATACAACAAAATAGCTTTTTGAAATGTACACCAAGTAATGTGTAAATAACCCCACTCGCTGTTTAATTTTGTTCAATAAAATATCAAATCCGTTTTTTTCTTGTTTCATTTGATTAATTTCATTCATTAATTTTGTTTCATAGAGCGTTCTACATTACACCTAGAAATGTCAGGCTATATTACTAGATGTGATAAACTAACTCTAAATAGCTGAAAAAATAAAAAGTCAAGATTCTTTCTTGCATAATAGAAATTACTGGAAGGTGTATAGGTATGCTCTAGCCTGGGAATACAGGAATAATTGGCAGATAGTGTGTGATTTGAATGGAGGCCCTATTGGGTTAAATCTTAAAAAAAGCATTTTTTTTATGCAGTTCTCTTGGATTATGTTTATACCGGTTTTACACACCAAGAGGAAAAAATGGCTCTATTTTAAACTGGATTAAGAGCATATTTTAAAGGATATTTTAAGCATTTTTAATTGTATCCATGTGTGAGATTTGATTAAAAAACATGGGTTTAGTTTGACCCAAAACGGTTCCAGTGTATCAAAGTTGTCCTGCAAATTAATGGCCTCTAAAATATTTTCTTCTAGGATTGTCCTTTAATTGCCTCCACCTACCTTCCCTCCCCCTGCAGAAGAATAGCATCCACACAGCATGAAGCTGTAACTCGCATCATTTAGCACCGGGGTCTGCAACCTGAGGCTTTTGGGGCTGCGAGTGGCTCTTTGGACCTAATTTTGCTATTTTGGTGGCAAAACCGGCAAATGCTTTTAAATATAGATACAAAAACAACTGCAGATTTGAGCCGTTTTTCTGTTTAACTTGGAATAACAA
Organism: Apricaphanius iberus; assembly: GCA_028564705.1. NCBI lineage: Eukaryota > Metazoa > Chordata > Actinopteri > Cyprinodontiformes > Aphaniidae > Apricaphanius > Apricaphanius iberus. Next base: position 304,217 of record JAPXFQ010001324.1, on the reverse strand, counting down.
CTGAATTTCCAAAATAGGATGGTACTAAAAGGACTATTCATTTTTGGGGGATATATGTATATATTCTCAAACTATATTAAAGAGTACAGAATACTTGTGTGTGTATTTAAATGCAACAGATGTGATACTGAAACTTGGATTTGAGTTTGAAAGGTTTTAGTTTATATTCTGGTATAACAAATGAAGTAGTTAAAAAAATTTTGACCACAAAACTTTAATTTTAAGTGAAAAATAATGTTCTCTGGAATTATTGCAGAGATTCCCCATAAGTAGCTGTTCATGGTATCTTAACTGTAACAGATACTTATAGTTAATAAGAATGGTATCGGCTATATAAATGTATTAGCAGAGGACTGCTTTTTATTATATTTTTCTAATATACAGGTGCAGCTTGATAAAACCTAATTTAAGTACTTTAAATGAAATGCTTCATACAGATTAATTTACAGACTTATCTTTGCTAATTTTGCTAATTTTCTGATTAGTTCCTGAAAACATGACATTTAAGATTTAAAAATATCAGCCTATTCAACAAAGATTAAAAAAATGTAGGCTTATTGAAAAGTATGTTCATAACCTGCTGAAAGGTTATTTCAAAGTTACCCATCAGAACACACATTCTGATTGAGATGTAACTATTTTTCTTGTCATGAAGTTGGAAATGACCTTTTTCTAAAACATGTTAATCCCAATTCTCAAAATAAAAGAACATCCATTCAGTAAATAAAACTTAAATATTTTTCAAAAACTCCTAGCATTCCAAGCTGTAAATAAGTTTAATTTGGCTAGACTGATGACAAAATGGCTTTTGGGATTGTAGGATAAAGACAGTAGGATACAGATTGTCATCTGACCAGAGCACCTAACAATTATGTCATTTGACAGTTTTATAAATCTAGCAGTGGGCTTTATTTGGGCATCAGATAATATACACTAAATACATTTGAATGTCAACTCTTTCAGAATTAGGGGAATTCACATAAAATCTCTGTAAAACAAAATTATTTGCTTGTAGTTGTGACATGAGAAAATGTATCAAGATTCAAGGTGTATTATTTTTGGAAGGTGCTGTACATCTACATTTTACTTCACTTTGCTAATAGATGTATTCCTGGAGTCTCCAACCTCAGTCCTTGACACATTGTCCCGTAGCTTTCTGATGCAACCCTGTCCCAACACATCTGAATAAGGCTTACCAGGTAAGTCGATTCATACAGGGATGCATGAAAAAAGACTGACGTTTAGGTGTCTTATAAACGATTTAGTCTGACCCCTACTGGTCAAAATATTGCAGTTCATATTTTAAAGAAATATGTTTATCTGGACAATATGCACAATCTGGACGAAATCCTGCATTTGTTAGTGTTTATTTGCATGTTTGGGTTTGGATGATATTCAAATCCAGCTATTTATACATGTAAAATCTAAAAAGATTTTTTGCTTTTATACACTAGTATATGAACCAATTTGTAGTTTACTTGCTGAGAGGCCTCCAGATTTTTCAGTAAATCTTGACGCCGTGTGTTCTAACGGTTCCCACAGATCCGCTCCAGCACCTTACACAACAAGCGGCCCACACACATTCATTCACCTGGAGCGTTTGTTACTGAAAGGCAGAGTGTTACGATCAATCTGACAAAAGCAGTTTGCATTTGTAAGTGTAGGACAGAAAAGCTTTTTTTGGTGTAGATGGCATCTAAAGGCTGTTTTGAAAACCAACGTGCCACTATTTTGTGAAATTCTAACCACCCCTACAATCCTTTGCATACTTGCAACCCATGAAAAGAGGAAATGATTGATTACTAATTAGAAATTTCTCAAACAAACAAAACAAGAAGCGAAAATCAGCATATAAAAAAAACAAAATCTAAACTTCACTTTTTTTTTCACCACAAAAGTACTCAGATTAAAGTTTAGATGCTAGTCTAAACTAACTTTTACAATAAGTTACCCAAAATTATAGTGATAACTTGAGTTACGACCTTAAACGAATGAGAAACAGAAACAAAGGACCATAAAATGGCAGCACTTCAGTCCAAGGGGAGGGGTTTTTGAAGTCGGATACAGTAGAAACAGGGTGAAGCGTGCTTCCACCTCTGTGACCACTGGTCTGTAACATTAGGAAGAAGTAGCAGCAGGTTATGGTAACAGCATTGCTAAGTTTTACAAATGTGTCAAGTAATTGCAGCCCATCTTGTTAAAGTTAACGATTCAGCACCTTGTTAAACATGACAAACTGCTTCAGCTTTGCTTCCAGGCTGAGGTGGTCGCAGAACATTAGCAGAGGTCAGAAACGATGGGAATTAAACAGTCAGAGCACGCAAAAAAAAAAAAAAAAAGTGAAAATCAATTTATTTTCTCTCTTCAGAGGAATTAGGTTGTCTTGACAAACATTTACAAGAACTGTAACAATACTGGGAGGAGGATTCAAGGTCTCCTTTGTACATAACAGATTTCAACCTGAACGTCTGAGTTCTTTACTATTCCAGAGGCACTGTAATAAAACCAAATGCAGGAAATGGTTTGACTTAAATGAGGAAGAAATAACACTACATCACTCAGGAAGATGATTGAAACAAGGAGGTGACCTGTCTTTAACACACAATGAAGTGCTACCAAAAATAACAGAGGACGCCCCTCCCAAACAGCACAGACGGATACAAAACTACAAAAATATGCAAAATTAAACGAGTAAAAAATATATACTGAATCACAAATTGGCAAAAACAACAGTGTTTGAATATTAAGGGGTTGAAATCACTATTCTCTGGCCTCAAGTGCAATAACCAGTCTCTGCTCTGGCATCAGATACATTGTAACTATATATATGGCTTACAAGGTAAACAGGTCCATATGAACTAGGAAGGTACATAGACATCTTTCATTAATCAAAACTATGGTACAGCAATATATTGGCAAAGAAAATCTAAAAGACTAAGTAAACTTTATGTAAACGATGCTATACCACTGTACATTTTATTCTCTATCATGGTATTTACACGTTAGGTTCTTGCACTAGCTAATTCCCAGGTATAAAGAGTTGATATAAAGAGAAAAACGACACAAAGGGGAGACGGACGCCGTGCGTTAGGCAACCATCTACCTGCTAAGAGTTGGATTCAAACGGACTCGCAGCCTTCACGTTCCAGTTACATCTAGTTAATATTTCTATATTTAACCTTTCTAACAACCATACATAAGGCAAGGATCGTCACGGAAGGTGGAGGCATCACATTCTTTTGGAGGGATTACTGGTACACCACATACACTTTTAGGGTTGTTTTTTTTTGGGGGGGTGGGGGGTGGGGGGGGGGGGGTAAATGCACTTTTCAGAAAGGTTTTACTTGTTTTAACACATGAAACAAGATATAATCAGAGTGCAAGAGCAAAAGAGGGGAGAGGGGGGAGAGGATGTGCAAAATCTGCTCTAAAGCAAAGTGACAGTGTTGCAAGTTCTATTGTACAAGGTCGTGCAGATGTACGGGGTGGTCATCAAGAGAGACGCAAACGCAGACCCTTATTCCAACAAACTGTGTGCGTATATGTATATATTATATACACATACACACACATACACAAGGCACTAAAGATAAGATTTGAGGTCCACCCATCCCGTCTGATAACAGCCTCCTCAGTCCGGTCGCAATATAGGATATTTAGGTAGGAATTCTATAAGAATCACCTGCAGAGAGAAGAAACACAAATCAGTTTTCAGGAGCCTGACACGACGTTCAAAAGATTTAGTCTTATAATAACTTAGATGTACAGCGCTTTGTCTAAAAGCGCTTTATAAGTACACGGTGAAACACAGTATAAAACATTTCGGCAACAAAAAACAAGCATGATCTAAGATGCATAGGGAACAAGCTTGTCTAACACACTGAGCCAACCTATTCCAAAGAGATAAATTCATGTATTTCAGTAATTCAACTCGAAAGGTGAAACTAATATATTATATAGACTAATTACATGCAAAGTGACCTATTTAAAGCCATCATTTGTTTAAATGTTTGAAGATTATTTCTTACAGCTTATGAAAAACTCAAATTCAATATTACATGAAATCCATAAAACAATCATTTTAAATAGAGAATTGTGGGAGTACTTAAAAGTACTTGGTTTGGGCCCTTTTTTTGCATAAATTACTGCATCAATGTGGTGTAGCATGGATGTTATCAGCGGCCTTCAGCTCGTTCCTCTTCATTCTTCAGACTCTGGGGCTTTGGCTTCCAAATGAGATGCAGCATTTGCTCTCATAAAAAAATAAAGAGGCTTTGGATCATTGAGAAAGAGACCAGCAGCAGCTTGACAAGAGGAGTAGGAAATCTGATCAGGATCCATCTGTGTGTGCGGTGGCTCTTGATAAACCAACTCCAGCCTCAGCCCACTCATTGTGAAGATCCCGCTTTTAGATGTCCGTTTCCTGACAATCCTCTCCAGGCTGCAGGCATCCCTCCTTTTTATGCACCGTTTTCTTCCACATAACTTTCTATCAATGTGCACAGCTCTTTTGGAACATTCAACTTTTTTAAGAATGACCATTTGAGGCTTTCTATATTTCTATATCTTTATAGAGGACGTCAATGATTGTTTTCTGCAGTCCTCCCCATGATTGTGATTCCTACTGAACCAGACTGTAAAAAAACGATGTAAAGGTCCAGGAACTCTTTGCAAGTGTTTTGGATTATTTACTCAGCTGATTAGAGTGTGACGCTTTTGCCAAAAATATTAAACCTTTTCACAATATTCTAATTTTCTGACATTTCGAACTTGGGGTTTTCATAAGCTTAAAGCCACAATCATCAAAATCATTTTGCTTTCCATGTCATTATACTGAATATTATATATTACTTTCATTTTTTAAAGTGGAATCACTGAAATAAATCAACTTTAGTATATATATATATATATATATATATATATATATATATATATATATATATGGGGCACGCCTCCTAGGGTAACATTTAACTTTCAATTATTTGTTAGTACAGACACCAACAGTGTCTGTATGATGTTTATTCGCTTCTTAACAGTGAAGACAAGCTTCTAATGTGTATTTTTTTCCAGCCTGAATACATTTAATATTTTCTGTCTTTCAACCCCAATTTCTCATGCCCATTATGATTTTCTTGAGAATTTTCACATTCACAGTATCCCCATATGAGAGCAATTTGAACATTTTAGACCTTTTACAAGCTGTCCAGGGTATAGCTATGGCAAATTTGGAAAAAACAGCCTCTATCTTAAGGGGTTAAACTTTTATGCGTCTGACCTAAACTATAATCTGCTTCTATGACTTGAAAATCTGTGAACGGATTAGTATACAACCCCCAGCTCACTCTTTTACATCTAAGATAGATCTTTTCACCGATTATGAAGAAAAGCAGAACATTTTCAATCTCGGTTGATTGTTGCAGCCGTAAACTCACGTATTCCATCATGTTGCTGCTTTCACATTTCCTCTTGCTGAGCTTCCAGTGCAGCCCTAGCTGAAGAGAGAGAAGAAGACACAATCAATGAGTGAACATCTCGACCGCTCTTGAACAGAAACAAAGACACTCATTCACCCCCGAGCCACACACAAAGTAAGAAAGGAAAATCTGTCTGAAATCTCCCCTCTTTAGCATGGGGGGGCAGAAGTAGGACTGTCTGGTCTCGCAGAGGTCAAGCCGTGGCCAGACACCCCGAAGAGCTTCCTTTATATCTCTGCACGGCTACTAGCTGTAATTTGTTGCTGTGAGACAAACCAAAATTAACTCTGCCTGTTACTGCCGACCTCGCGGCCCTCAGACCTCTCGCTCTGGATCTCCGCGGCAGGTAGGAGTTTGCAGAACAGATTAACGATCATAATCCATCACGACGATGCTCAGCTCGCACACTGGCACAGACAATTGATGCACTTTCACACACGAGCAAATGAACAGCTTGACATCCTTCTTACCTTGTGGTATAACCGGTTATTTTCCCACTCTAGCAGCTTCTGAATAGACCGTCGTGTCTTTGGAATAGAAAAAAATAATAATTAAAAAAACATGCAATATCAATCACACATAATCATATGCTCCTACAGCTAGAACTGCCTCACTTTCAGGAGTTATGGACTCAACTCTTAGTTTACCAGCTACTAATTTCAATGCCAATACCACAACCTTTAAATGACTGGGAAGAGAGCAGCACCTCTACACAGAGCTGCAAACTGAACACCAGCCACTACTGCCCACCACACCTAAAGGGGAAGCACCATTTATTGTAACCCTGAGCTTATTTCTAGCATGCATAACATTCAATTACTCATCCAGATAAGCTCAGAGCCACTTGCAGTCCTTTAAGAAGTTTATATCTAGTCGCGATTAGTGTGTATCCATATAATGAGAGTTGTTGGGGCAACCAAACTGCAGCCTCTAAATAAGGCATTATCTGCCACAAAACTCCATCTCACCAATCTTTAGTTGATGAATCGCTCAAACTATTCCCCTATGAGTTCGGGGCGTCTTGGAGGTGCTTTGCTGTCGTCTTCTGGGTGTTTTACAGGCGTTTATTCAAATTTATGGCACGTTCACAATGCACAAAAAAAAAGATTACACGTTAAGTCTATGGTTGAGGCCGTAAGAGTCTTTGGCTGCGGCCATTTTTGAAACTTTTGCTGCTTTCCAAGATTCAAACTAGGGCTGGACAATATAGAAAAAGAGCAGATCGGAAAAAAAATAGTCATACTGATCGATATCGATAATTATCGTTCAAAATCAAATAATATATATTTCTGTGCCTCCCCAGTCATTTTGTTATTATTCAATAACCTAATTTTAACTAAGAATTAAATTAATTAAATTTTCAAACACTTCTTTTTATCATAAGTAAGTTTGTAAGACACAAACAAATCAAGAGACCTGAGAAACATCAGTAAATACTAAGAAAAGCAATATTATTAACCATTATATTATATATATTTTTTAATCATGTTAGTAATTTAAGTTAAAGGTTTATTTTTAGCTTTTTAATCTTTTAAAATTTTTATGACACATTATAATATTAATGGCTTAAACCCTTGGTTTAGTTTGTCAATAAAGCTTATTCAAATTCCCTTCAGCTCTTCAGCTGTAGGCTAAAGCTAAAGCTAACTAGCTACTCACCGGTGTTGATGGGCTCCAACACTGCAGCTCAGTCACTGAGAGCCGAAGCCAGCAGGTCTATCCAACCCCTGTTGCGTTTTTTTAAAGTGTTTTTTTCACTTCTGAGGAACGGGAGCAGAACCGAGGGGAGATTTTAACAGCCGCAGATGTTAGCAATGCGACGCGACCTGGGTAAGTTTCCTGTGTCTCTCTGTAAGAGATTCATAGTGAGCAGGGAGACGAGAGTCCTACTTAAAACAGCTGATCGTAGTTTTATATTTCGTTCATTATTGCTATGTTTAGTGTTTTAGTGCGTCGAGGATCGTTTCAAATCGGGACACAACCTTTACCGGAGCCACTGAAACATTTATCCGGAACAACTTCCTCCGCTGCTGCCTTGTTGTGACGTCTGATCGCGGCGAAGTTACGGTGATGGTTCGCTTTGGGATTATTAAAAAAATTCTGTTTCACCTCAAATTATTTAATCCTTTTTATGGTTTGAAAGGAGAGAGAGTGGCTGACAGAGCTGTGTGGGTCATTGTTAATGATTCGTTATGAGTAAGTAATGATTGTTGTATTAAGCTGCCTGATAGGATATAATTAAAAAATGAGGGAAAACTTTTTTTTTCCTATCAAACTTTTATTTACCCCTTTTTTTTTTCTATCGCACCGCAGTCTATCCATCGATATATATTGCCATTGAATTATTATCCAACCCTAATTCAAATCGGCGAAAGCAAGCAACTCAGAATTTGAGCAATCTGAACTTTCAGCCAATCAGAGTGTCTCACTGTAGTGACGTCCCCGACGTCGACATCTAGCCAGCTGTGATCCGCCATTGTTAAAGGCCCGGTGTGTAACAAATTCGGCTTTTTATTAATAAAAATAAAGTACAGCTTTCATAAATACGTATTTTACCGAGGCGAATCACAATCGCATTATCATGAAAGCGTTCACGTGTCTTAGAAAACGTTTATAGATACAGAGGGTGAACCGCCATGATGCCTCGCCATCTTTGAATACGTTAGCCGAAAGGGGTTAAACTTGTTTGCCTTACGTGTTTCAGCCAGTGACGTTGGGGAGAGGTGAAGAGAATAAATGAGCAACGAGCATAAATAAAGCAGAATTATGTATGGTTCTGTAACTCATCAACTGATGAGACAATCGAGCTTGTGCCAGACGTTGACATGATCACAATTATGACACTCCGTGGCTTCCGTAGTAGTAATGACGTGTTATAACGGCGAGAAGCCAGAGAGTGGTGGTTTTGGCGTTACAGAGCGTTGTACGCCAAAACCACCCGACACAAAAACAGTTTTTTCCCCCAGGCTGTCGCTCTGACGAACTCTGTCTAGTCACAGTGTGTGAGTGCACTCACATAACAATAAACTATAACTCTGCACTTCTGTACATACTCACTGTAAAATAACCCCGGCTTGGTGTATATATTATCCTTTATTATTTACGATCTGATATTTATTTGTATTTTTACTTATTTTTGTTCTTATTTTTCTTTTTTTCTTTTTTTATTTCACTTATTCAAGTTCTGTACTGGAGGAAAAAGTTTGCCGGAGTCAAATTCCTTGTATGTGACATACTTGGCCAATAAACTGATTCTGATTCTGATTCTGATACTCTTCAGTTGGAGGCTTTAGAAACATCTGACAGAGAAAGGCTTGCCCACACGTTTGCAAGCTGCAGCCTTAAAAATGTACAGACTTCAAACTAGTCGCTTTTTTTTGCTGTGAACGCACCATTACACCAACTGATGACTTCAATGTCATCACTGCCGTGTGGGACTGCAGTTGTAGTCGGAGGAGGACTTTCACTCTGCGCTCTACGGCAGTCGGTTAGACAGAACTTGCTGCAAAGCAAACATCAACATGGTTCGCGTTTGCGTGTTTCCAAACTGCACAAACAAAATGACCAAGTGGACTAAGTTCAGCTTCCCATTCCGCAACCTGCTCAGCCCGGCTCAGACTACAACTGCAATGGTACTCGGGATGACGTAATTGAAATCGCAGGTTAGTGTAGTTGGAATAAACGGCTGTAAAACACCCAGAAGGACAAGGAAAAAGCAACTTCAAACTCATAAAAAAAGGTTGGTGAAATGCTTGATACTGACCTGAAATTGGATCTCAAATTAAATGCAGTGACCAAGTCATTCATTTTTCAGCTGCGACGCTTGGTTAGGATTTGGACTTTTCTTTAAAAGTCAAACCTGGAAAATGCAGCACATGCCTCTGTGTTGTCCAGGCTACATTATTGCAGCTCCCTGTATGCTGGGCTGTGTTAGACTTCAGTGGCAAGGATGCAATTGATCCAAAACGCAGAAAAAATATGAGAATGTAACCCCGATTCCCGTCTCATTGAATTGAATTGGCTGCCAGTACAACACCTGATCTTCATTAAAATCCTTGTACTTGCTTTTAATTCCCTGGCAGGTATAGCATCCTCTCATCTTCCCTGTTTAGTTTTTAAATATTCCCCTCAAAACTCTCTTCACTCTTCAGACCAGTGTGTGTTGCTAGTTCCAAGAACCAAATGCAAGATTTGTGGGGAACTTGCGTTTGCTGTGCTAGCACCGTATTTTAGGAGTAAAATGCCGCCGGCTACATCCTGACCCCTGATTTCTACTGCATACGCTCCAATCAGCTGCGAAGACCAGAGGTGCTCAAAGAAGCATGCGTGGGAATTGCAAGATTTCGCTATAAAAGTCCATAATAAATGCGCAAGTTAAACCAAAACTATTCATTCCGTGGACGATTAAAAGAAAACTACACTTTAATCTACTTCTCTTTGTTATTCTGTGTCAAGTTATCTCCACGTATTTTATTCGACACTGGGGGAGTATGTTGATTTTAAAGAAGCTATATTTACGTCTTATTTGTGCAATCATTTATGTTTAGTCTGTCTTTATTCATTTATTTTGAAAAAAATTGATGTTGTGTTTATTTGGCATCCTGTTTGTACTGTGTGATTTTCTCCGGCATCATGCAAAAATGGAATCAATCCTATTTTTGCCGGATGGTGAAGCAGCGTCAGTGGAAACGCTCTTGTTGTCTGCAAAGGGAGCGTTCTAGCTGCGGAGTGCGTGCCTTACCGGTGTAGGCCAGGCAATTTTATTTGTATAGCACACTTTCAAGGCAATTCAAGGTGCTTTACATGGTTAAAATCGGAACACAGCCTAAATCAATTTGATGATCAAAATACAAGAAAGCGAAGACAATACAACAATGTAAGGACAAGTAGGTAAAAACAGTTTTTTAACCTCACAGTTCTTCCTTCTTTGTACAGCAAATTGGGCCTCCTTAACTGGTGGTGGAAGGTGCTTTAAAAGGGAATAAATTAAATGAAAATGAAGGAGTTTTGTGGCAGATAATGCCTTAGTTAGAGGCTGCGCTTTAGGTGCCCCAATAACTCCCATTATATGGATATACGCTGATTGCAAACGGATATAAACTTCTCCCAAAGGACTCCGTGTGGCTTCAAACTTGTCTGGGTGAGTAAATGAACGTATTGCATGCTAAAAATAAAGTCAGGTTTGCAAAAAAAAGTACTTCCCTTTTAAAAGAGAAATGTGGCCGAATTGCCGTAACGATTGGGGCTTATGTAAGGGAGAGCTAAGCTGTCAGAGTCAGACTCACTCTCTTGTTGAGGCAGACAACGGGCCACAGACTGCAGCCCACCGTACAGCAACAACACAGGCAGCCGCAGAGAAGCCACTTCACGTTCACTGGCAGGTTCTTCTTCAAGCAGGCGTTCACTCTGCCGATGCTGGTTTTGAATTCCTCCGGCGCTACCTGAAACAGCGAAAAAGGGAAAAGGATGCGTGTGTTGTTGCACTAAGAGGTTATGGGGAGGGAACAAATGAAAGAGAGAGAGATAGAGAGACAATGCAAGTGTCTCTCAGTGCTGTTGACTTAAAGGCGCCTAATTGTTCTGAAGAAGGATCAAAGAGCTGGAGAAAAAACCAAAAGGGTAGATCTTTGCAGATGTTGTCCAGATATGAGATCTCTAAATCCTACACCACAGACTTGCTAACTGGGCTCCAGACTGTTCAAGGCGAGCAGGCAGTCAAAGCAGAGATAAGCTCAGAGCCTGTGGCAGCACTGGCCAAACAGCTTGAATGGATGCTCATTCCTCGCAGAGTCTGTACGCCATAAAACTGGGGTCGTAATCTTTTATGACAGGATGCAAAGGTCTCTTTGCAAACAGCCAAAGAACTCAGAATAAAGCCCAGCAGGGTCTGATCTGCACCCTTCAATCATCATAATTGTGACCTCATCCATCACATGTCACCCTGGGTCACAATACTGAAGGTGCTTTTTATTGCCCTACACTTCCCTCTGCCTGCACGTCCCCCCCGCAGCCTTTTTGTGTTTCAGCGTCCGACCCAGGAAGCTCCCTTGTCTATGGTAGAATCCTCATTTCTTTATTTTATCACCTGGAGCTGGACCCTCCAGAAAAAAACATAGGCTCCCCCCACCAACCAAGCCCAAATGGGCGGCTTACTCATTGACAGAGCTGGACAGCAGCACATTCAGTCTCCTTTCTATGCCGCTTTGCCCATAATGCATCTGCATCAGATCAAAACAACTCGGGGAAGTTTGAATGGAGCGGTCTTCGGGAAGTCAGGGCTGTTAAAGGCCCAGCAGAACAAAAGAAACACCTCAACTTTAATTACTTAGTTCTTCCTAGTCAGGTTTGAACAGAAAGCAACATGCAGAACTGTACTGCATAATAGTGCAATAAAATAAATAAAAGAACTGTACCTTTCCTGTGAGAACAGAAGGAAACTCTGTGTCAAATCTGTTGCTTAGTCCAAACCTGTAAAAAAAGAAGAAGATAATAACAGAGAATACTTGATATGATAGCTAAAATTTAAAGTAGAAAAACGGACACAAAATTAGCTAAAATGTTTTGATATTTTCAGCTTTAATTCACTTCTACAGCTCGATAATAACAGAGAACATGAAAAACAAACCATATTTTTTCCCATTAGTTCAATTAGTACAACATGATTGCTCTCGTTCATCATTTATTCAATTTGCAGAGAAAATTACGACTTGTTACTAAACTAGAGATACATCGATCAGTTGAACAAAGAGAAAAAAGAGAAAATGTTTAGCTCTGATAAGAGACTGGCTGGTCAAACGCTGGAAAATAAAATCTAGTTCTTAAACGCATCAAAACTTACGAATCATGCATCAGCCAACAGTTTTAATGCACTAAAAGGCGGTGCATGAATTCAGAAAATTCCTTAATTTACTTTCCAATACAAAACTGGCTTCCCTTTCTTTTACACATAATACTGTAATCACACAAAAAATGTAATCTAAATTAGAGCTACATAATTAATTGAACTGAAACAGTCATCTCAATTTACATATGTGCATTTTCACCATCTCAAAAGACTGCTTAATTACATTATTTACCAACCCAACAGAATATCAGGTTACACACAATATATACACATTAATAATGGTTTTATTTATTTTTTATTGTCCTAACTGTGCTTTTTGTCTCCCTGTAACTGGTAATGATCTCCAGAACCATGATTTACTGGTTCTAATAGACTCATAAAGGAAGCAGTGACTCATGTCAAAGCTGTGAGAGAAAAAAAGAAAAGGCTGGGGATAAAAAAAAACAAACATTAAACATTTCCATCATACCGCTGTTACAGTTTAAAGTCCTCCTAATCGGACACCCATACAAAAAGTTTAGCGACTATGGGATATGTATATATACATATGATTTTTTGCAAGTCTGTGTGCTGAAATCAAAATAAGAGAATTATTATCACTGATTTAATATGCTATTTTTTTAGCAGCAATTACAATTTCTGTTCTGATTCAAAGCAACTATATCACCTGTTTTTGTGTTAATACCGTGCAGGTTTTACTCGTATTATGACAGAGATTTTTTTTAACCTTGAGTAAGAGTCATTTGATTTTTAAGTATCTGCCGATACAGAGTCCCGATCCGAAACTTCTGACACATAAAAAAAGAACAAAGAAGAGCGAAAAAAAACAGATAAACTGTTTTCTTTTTTTTGTCAATCTTATTTTAACATTTAACAATTCGTTTAACAAACAGAGCACTTCTGTGAGGTAGCTCGAAAAATCAAGTAATAAAAACCTATTTTATTCCGATTTGGACTTTAGGGGAACAATAAATATAAGAAACTAATAAAAAACAAATATCACAAACTTAGATAAAAATAATAATGAGAAGGTAGAGACATATCATGGGTCGCATTAACTAAATATTTTCTGTATTAGACCGGTTTATTAGAATGGTGACTGAAAATTCGAAGGCTGTCTGTCACTTTTCGCGTTTCATCGCGCTCCTACATTGACTTTACATGTAAAGCGGACTCTCTGGTCGTGTCTATCGCGTTCGGTGTGTAAGCACCGTCAGTCAACTTGCAGTTAACTGAGACAAACAGACAACTACAGACCCATCAGCGGCAACCGCTGCTTGCGTAGGAGTGAGAGGGATATCATATTACCGGACCAATCGGTCCATAGGATGGCGTTTCGGGTCGCTTCGGCACACTTAGAACCAAGGTAGAGGTAGTCTGAAAAAAGGGGTCAACTCTGCCGATACCAGTCCAAACAGTACTGAATTACATAAACTGTGTGATGTGAGGAAAAAGCACTAGGGATGCAACAATACCACATTTTTCAAACGGATAAGACACCAATACTTGGATCCGAGTACTTGCCGATACAGAGTACTAATGCCGATACTTCTACCACACATAAAAACGCAATAAATTGGACGGCAGGTTTGATTTTCTTCTCTGCTTGTTACAACAAATGATGGTGAATTAGAAAAAATGTATATTACTTTAAAAAAATGAGAAAAACTGTAAAATTTCAAGTAAAAAAACATTTTCTGTGAAATTATTGCAGTTGTACATTTTAAGTATTGGTTCATGATATCTGTTAATTTTAACTGATATAGTACATAAGAACGGTATCGGCCCCGATAACAGTATCGGTATCAGCCCATCCCTACCTCAAAGGTTTCTGCAACTTTCAGCAAACTAAAGTGGGTACGGAAAGTATTCAGACCCCTTTAAATTTGTTGCTCTCCATTCATTGCAGCCATTTGCTAAAATAAAATAAATAAAATATTATTTCTTTTATTAAATTGATGTACACTCAGCACCCCATATTGACAAAGAAAAATGTAAAAATTGTTTTCAAAATAAAAAATAAGAAAAACTGAAACATCACATGGTCACAATTATTCAGACCCTTTGCTCATTATTGAGTAGAAGCTAACCTTAATCTGCAAGATGTATTCTCATGAGATTTTGAGTTTTCCAAACTCAGAAGAATGAATCTTGTACCGCTCCAATCAAAACCGTCCGATCTCCGGCCCATTTTTGACCGGGCCAATCGTTTGTGAGCATTGCTCTTTGGGGCGGGAGTTCAGTCTGCTCAGCTGAGACGAACAAACATGGCCGCGCCGGATGACGCTTGCGTAGAAGCTACTGAATCGGTTGTAGAGGAACTTTATACGATTTATTCGTTAACGTGAATGTGCACAAAAACAAAGGAGATGGTTCTAGATTTCAGAAGAAAGAAGATAAGTCAAAGACTTTCTCTATCAAGGGAGAAGAAGTGGAAGTGGCTGAGGAGTACAGATACCTCTGAGTTCACCTGAACAACAGACTGGACTGGAGAATCAATAGTGAAGCCGTCTACAAAAAGGGACAGAGCAGACTGTACTTTTTGAGGAAGCTGAGGTCCTTCAAGGTTTGCAGCTGTTGGGGTAGCAGCATCAGAGCCAGGGACTTAAAACGGCTCAACAACCTGATGAAGAAGGCTGCTTCTGTTCTTGGGACGACTGGAGATGATGGTGCAAAGAAGGATTCTTAATAAAACTAAAAAGATTATGGACAACCCTGAGCATCCTCTTCATGAGATTATCCTTCTTCAGTTTCGCTGCAACACAGACCGCTACAGGAAATCATTTCTCCCCACAGCCATCATGGTCTACAACAACTCCTTGGAAAATTAATTAGCAATGAGCTACAACGACACTTGAATTGAATTGGGGATCCTCTGCCATTTTTCCTTGCAGATCCTCTCCATTTCTGTCCGGTAGGATGGTGAATGTTGGTAGACAGCCGTTTTCGGGTCTCTCTAGAGACGCTCAATTGGGTTTAGATCAAAGCTCTGACTCAGTTGTTCCAAAGCCCCTCCTTTGATATTTTAGCTGTGTGCTTAGGGTCATTGTCCTACTGAAAGCTGAACCTTCGGCTCAGTCTGAGGTGCTGAACAGGTTTTCGTCCAGGAAGTCTCTGTACTTCAGCTTTCCCTCGATTGCAACCAGTCGTGATGTCCCTGCGGCTGAACAACCACCCCACAGCATGATGCTCCCACCACCATATTTCACTTTACGGACTGTATTGGGTAGGTGATGAGCAGTGCCTGGTTTTCTCCACACAAACCACTTACAATTAACACCAAAAAATTCTATCTAGGTCTCATCGAATCAGAGAATCTTATTTCTCATAGTCTGGGAGTCCTTCAGGTGTTTTGTGGCAAACTCTATGCAGCTTTCATATGTCTTGCGCTGAGGAGAGGCTTCCATCAGCCCAATCTGCCATAAAGCCCCGACTGTTGGATGGCTGAAGTGATATTGACTTAGTGGAACTTTCTCCCATCTTCCTACTGAATTTCTGGGGCTCAGCTACGGTGATTTTTGGGTTCTTCTTTACCTCTCTCACAAAGGCTCTTCTCCCATGATTGCTCATTTGCTCTGACCTGCACTGTGAGCTGTAAGGTCTTATATAAGCAGGTGTGCACCTTTCCTAATAAAGTCAAATCAGGTTGATTAAACACAAATAGACTCCAACGAAGGAGCAGGACAATCTAAAGGAAGATCAGAAGAAATAGTCAGCATGTGAGTTTAATATGAGTGTCAATGCAAAGAGGCTTATGCTTGTGATTTATTAGGTGTTCTTTCTTAATAAATGTACAGAACTGTATCTTTTCTGTTTTTTTCATCCCAAGATGAGTTGCTGAGTGAACATTAAATGTAAGGGGCTCTGAATACTTTCCGTACCCACTGTTAATTGAACCACTATGGTTCAGATTTAAGACCTACATGAGTTAGACTAATAATGTATGTGGACCATAACCCATTTAAACATTGTTAGCAAGTTAAATTTAACTGTCCCAAATGGGTTTTACAGCTCTGGTGTGGGAGTTGTATTACTGTTAGATTCAGGAGCAGGATGTTAACTGATCTGCATCGTGGGATTTGTACTTTGTTCTCCAGACCCTGCAGAGATCTATCCATCGATCTGCAGATGGTGGAGAACCTCGCAGTACTGCTGTCATTATGGATTCATTCTGTTTTTTGGTTGGTTTTCCCACAATATCAGCCCAAGGATAAAGCTGTAGTGTTCAAACAATAACTTCACTAATCATGACTCTCAATTTTTAATGACTCTCACGGTGGTTTGCAGGACTCCCTAAGGCTTTAGAAACGTCTCGGCAGCCATATCTAGACAGATTGATGTCAATGAATTCATCTCTCATCTGCTCTTGACTTTCTTTTAGCCAACATCAGCTTTTATAAGAGGTATTGTTTAAGTAAATTCTTGATTTTTCACATTAAAAAAATACTTCTTGATCCCAGAGGGAATGTAAGTGTTGTAGTAGCTCATACTACTCCAGTTACAACAGGTGTAGACGTATTCAGGCCTGAGTCCGGGTGATTAAGTATAACTTACCTTTAAAAATAAATAAAATAAAAATTGCTTAGTCACATGATCTACCAGTTTTGTCACTGGTTTGGATAGCTTTCCTTGCCTTTAATATATTTAATACATTTATTTTCGTTTTGGGATGAATAAGTTGTTGTTTTTTCTGAATATGAGTTGAATTTTAGCCTTAAAAATCACCAAATCAGAGTTTTGCAAAGTGCAACATACTCCATCAGTCGTCCAGAGGACCGTACAGTCATAACATGTCAATTAAACTTTGAAAACAGTTAGACCGAGATAAACTGGTTTAATGTTAGTCCAAAACATTAGATTGATCGCCGCTCGGTAATAAGACTTTTAGCCAACGGGTAATCACCTGTAAACATAACTAACTTGAATACCAACTGCCAGCCCAGGTAACGGTTACCATGGTGATAAATAGCCATTACTCTAGCGTGTTTCGCTCGGGGCAGCTAACTCCGTGACTTAACAGCTGTCCCACTGTTTCTGTCGTGTTTTGACGTTAGCTAATAGCAGCAGCAGATGGCTAGCCTCGGCTAGGCAGCCTCTGTGGAAACAACAAAGCGACCCCTCACACCAGCAGAAACAAGAGGGAAGAAATACAGCTCTGCTTACACGGTGATGTGCCCGGCCCCTCGCATGACCACGGGCTCCGGACAGTATCTGGTTAAGTGCTCCTCGCTCACTACGTGCTCATCCTCTTCGTCTTCCAACTCATAAATGGTATCAAAGTCCGCCATGTTGGGTAGTGGGAGGCTCATCATCGCCCCGCTGCGTTCAGATTTACAAGAGCTGGGAGATTATGGCAACACAGTTCGTCATATAATAGCCAGGCTCGGACGTAACAAAGACAAAGTAGAAGAGAAATAGAATGTAATTTTATTTATAGGGCACACTTACAACACAAGGAAATAAATTCAAGCTGCTTTACATTATTACAGAAATGTGAAAATTAAAACAGAGAATATAAAAGAAAAACTAATGAAACACAATAATCAATTAAAACATCTTTAGCAATAACAGTAATTAAAGCAATTAGAGATTGAAGCATAAAATAAAATGTAAGTAAAATTATGAAAATTAAAAACAAAAGCAATAGCAGTAATTAAAATAAGTAACGCAAAGGTGTTATCAGTTACTCATAAGCAAGTCTAAACGGATAATTTCTCATTTTTGATTTAAGAGTTCAGTGACTCTGCAGCTTTGCATTCATCCGGTAGTTTGTTCCAGGCGTTGGCGGCATAGAAACTGAAAGCTGCTGCTCCATGTTTGGTTCTGGTTCTAGGGGACGATCAGGAGACTAGAGCTGGAAGACCTGAGTGATCTTGATGGTTTGAAATATAGTATATTGTCCCACAGTGGGACTTTTAGGTGCCACAGCAGCAAGTTAAGGTAAGTGAAGGTAAGTTTATTCATACAAAGGTAAAATAAAAATTAAAAAGCGTACTGTACAGGTAGAGAAAATTTACAATATATATATAAAAAAATTATACTACTGTTATTAAGGATAGAATATTCTCCTGCAATAAATAGGAAAACTAAGTACAAAATGTACAAGATGTGTAAGAGGTTGAGGAGGCTCCCTATGACAGAGCCGGCCTTGCTGATCTTATCTAACCGAAGTAGTGCATTTCAGTTCTTCCAAGACCAAATGAAAAATTCATATCTTTAAACACGGACATGACATTATTTCAGGGTGAAAAGAGAATTAACATCCTCACGGCTCCTGGGCACCATTATTTATATTTAGTGCCTAAGCACTAATTCTAATACAGCTTATGTTGAAAAACGCATTTATGACAGACAAAAAGCATTTTCTTTTGATGAAGCACTATTATGCAACATTTACAAAACACTTTCTGTAGATATCCCAAAAATTATTCCCAATTCATAGCAACCCCCCCCCCCCACAAAAAGTTGTACATTTCTAAAACAAAAATAGCCATAAATGTTAGTATGCTCAACAGTTCACCAGGAAACTCTGAAACAGGACAAAAATCCTCAATAATGACTTATTTTCGTGAGCACTTAATGCAAGTGTTTCCAGTTTGCTGGTCAGATAGTTGCACCGTTTGGTAAAAGTGCCTTTGTCAAGTACATCTAAAGTCTGAAACTGATGCCTAGCCATATTTACATTAGCTATTAGATCAGGAGAACAAGTATGATCATGCTCCAAAAGAGTGGTGCTATTTATTTTGGAAGAAGTTGTTAGTGGGAGAGGAACGCCTGCTACAACATCCCCTCATAGCTCGCCAGTGATCTGACTTCTCCCCACAAACAGGAGCTCCAAGATTCTCTTGCAAAGTCTTACAAAGTCCAAACATGCAGGTTTGTGACTTGGGAGGAGACACTGATTTGAAGGCATTTCTTGTTCTTCTCTCACAGATGTCATGTTATGGTTAGTGTGCCCGTCAACATCAGTAAGGGCCGTAATTTGAGTTGAGGACCTGCTTGTATTTTCACTGAAAAGCCTCATCTTCCAGCTCAGAGAAGGCAACATTTTGGAGAATACTTAACTTTTGGAGTTTTTGTCCTATAACCCCCAGGCTTTTTTTTTTTTACACACATTTAAATATCTCATCGTGCCTTAACAGCAATGAAATTTGTGAGATAAATTACTTATCCTGGTTTCATCTTTTTGTGTCTTTGAAGCTCTACCAACAAGACGTTAGGATCCATTTAATGAAGATTCGTGTCATGTTCTCCCTGGTCTTAAGATTTATTCAAGTGTGACTCCCACATAGCATAACTTTTTTAATACATGTGTCTATGAACTATTTTTTTATTACAAGCCCAGCATAAGTGTTGCCAGAGCTTCTGCAGGCAGTTCTGTCTGAATCTGTTTTTTGTGTTGATGTAGAGCCCCATGTGATGTCTTCACTTAAGTCATCTTAAAATTATTTTTTTGTTGCACATAAAAAGAAACAATAACATTTAAACAGTTTTTAATAAGATTATTATTCATTTATTGTGAATCTTTGCTTGCCCATGTCTACCAGCAAAATGCCCTTAATAGTGTTGTTTTACAGGAATAATGACAACATAGAAGGTGTTGCATTCTTTTTTGTGGGATGTGGGTAATGGGATGGAATAAATATATCTATTTTGCTTATTTCAAATGTCAAAATATAAATGTTACAGATGGAGGGAGAGTACAATTTAAGAGGAAATTTTTATTTTAAAGTACCAATGGTCCCAAGAAGGAGGAAAAAAATTTGTGTTCCGGTGCAAGGGGTTAAATTGTTGAATAGTTTAAGGAAGGAGCTGAAAAAAACTCCAAGTATTAATCTCTTTCAGAGGAGAGTTATAGAGCTTTTGTTTGGAAAATTTTTTTATTTGGAGAAGTGATTTGATATATGGAAGATTATTGGATTGTGTTATTTCTTTATTATTAATTTTAAATGAAGAATGAAAACAGGAAATTTGTTAATGGGATTTGGATTCAAATGAACTTTCAATTCATGAGTAATTGAAAGACAGGGAGAGGGAGTAAATAATTTTTAAAACCGCCATCCCACTCCTTTTTCGAGCAAATGCGACCTTTGTTTTGTTAGATTTGCACTAATTGTGTATTTTTATGTATTAATTTTTTTTCACTTGCTGGTTTGCTCGAAATAAATAAACTGAAGCTGAAAATGTATATATTACATTTTTATTTTGAGATTGACCTCCCTGTGTTTTGTAAGAGGCTCAGACTTTGAGGTCGTATTTAGACATTAAATTGTGAAATCTGTAGAGCAGTGTTTTACTGAAAATAATTACTAGTATAGCTACATTTAGAAAAAAAATTCTGTCTCAAAACCCATGGCACATTATTACTAAAACAGAAATTATGTACCGATTGAAGAATCTTATTAAACATACAGTGTCCTCAATTGTCAGTGAGAGCCTATGGTAAAAAATGTGTCAAAACATGTCATTTGTCCAACTGAAAGCTTTAGATATTTGTTTTACCTCCCTTATCATCCTCCTCACGGTGTGTTTTGGTAAGACAAACTTGAATTTATTTCAATTCAGTTCAGTTTATCTATATAGCACCAATTCAAAACAAATATGATCTCAAAGCACTTTACAAAAAAAGCAATTTCAATACAATCATACAAACATTCCAGTCAGTTAAAACATTTTCTGTTTAAGAAATCCCAACAGTTTGTATCTAGCCATTGACTGGTAGTTGTGCCCCGTTGCTGCAGACTCCAACCACAGCAATCCCTCATACCGAGCAAGCATGTAGCGACAGTAAAGAGGAAAAATTCCCTTTTTACAGTAAGAAACCTCCAGTTAAACCTCATTCTGCATTGTTTGTCATAGTTCCAGTTGTTTTAAACTTTATAGTTTTTGTTCTAACCTTGAAGTTCCATTCAGTTATTTTCTAGAAAGAATGAAGATCAACAGTCAGTCTCTTAAAATACACTCTATTGCTTTTCTCAAGTTGAGGAATGGCTAAAACAAGTAGGTCTGGTTCTCATGAGGTACTGATGTTGTATTCTATTTTTACCAAGAAGTCAGACTTTCTGCGATACAAGACAGAAATGAAAGAACGCTCCAGTTGAAGTTGAGCCTGAGTTTAGAATCCAATATGGCTGCCGTGCATTTAAAACAGGGAAAGTTGCAGGAGAAAACCATTTGCTCGTATATCTGATGGGTTGTATCTCATTAATTAAACCACTGCCACACATAGTGCAATAAAATATTATTGTTGTGAGCATGTTTTTACTATTTTAGTGGATAGAATGAAGAACAAAAAACATTCATATCAGTTTGTATTGCTTTTGTAAGTTAGCAAAAAGCTTCCCACTTGCTACTAGAACACATTTTGCTGTGGTGTGATAGCATTCCTTTATTCCCATGTCCAAGTCCCTGCTTCTAAAATACACCAAAAACAGTGTCACAGCCCAGGGAATCGGGTTATGGATTACTGATAAAAACTTCACATATGCTCTGACCATCCTATAGAATTTAAGTGTCATAAATTACTTTCAGTATTTTATACAAATCAGCCTATGCATTTTTCTAACAAATAAGAAGCCCGGTTAAACCTTGGAGATTCAGTTTGTTGTGCTCCCGATTGATGAAGTGAGAGTGAACACCGTGTTCAGAATCAAGGGGCTGTCTGATTTGAGGCCTTCAGAAAGAAGAGTGTAGCAGTTTATGAGTGTGGTAAGGGATTTAAAGAGCTTTCAAAAGAATTTGAAGAGGTCAGTATAAAAGGGATAATGTAGAAGTGATATAAATTTAGCCAAAGATAAAGATTTTGACAATACTGCCCTACTGTGATTATGCCTTTTGATAATGTCATCAAGCTGTACCTACATACTTCGTACCAGGTACGCAGGGAAGATAAATACTGATGTTAAGTGTTTGTCTTTACACTATATATTGCAACTTTAAAATTTGTTGCTTTTCATTTAACAGAAAATAAACCTGTTGAACTTTGAATCACTTTTAATTCAAATATGTGCAGGTTTCCTATTGTGCAATATTAAGTTTATAAATTACTTATTTATAAACTTAATATTGCACAATAGGAAACCTAAAGTATTTTCATAACATTTAGCTTTTATTTTATTTAAATATCTTCATCTTTATTTATGGTTGGATAATTTTTGTGTTTTGGTATTTTGGAAAAAGATTTGAATATTTTTCATAATAGATTTTGCACAATTAATTTTCTTTCAATAATATCTAAACCTTTCGGAATTAGTTCTGCTGCAATTTATCTGGAAAGTGAGAGGAAGCCATTTAGACATGCATAAAGAAAACAAAAAGAACCTAACACATAACATAACACAACAGATATTGTTAAAACACATAGTTTAGATTATATCGCAATAGATTTTAGGGCATATCGCCCAGCCCTACTTTGCACTGCACAAAAAGAGTCTACAAATGGAGGAAATTTAAAAAAGCAGCTGTCAACGTGTGCAGCTTTGGCTCTGGTTCATCCTCAATCAGACCTCAAGATGCTAAAAGAAGTCTTCAAAAAACCTAAAATGTCAAAATGGAAATAACTGCCTGCTATTGCTATTACTGATATGAAATTGCATGTACAATCAGAAACAAATTGTACTAGTTTGTACTATTAGCGTTTCCCCTTTAACAAAAGCATGAGATCCAGACTGACTTTTTTCCAGAGAGAGCAGAGACAAAGACTGGGACTTCTGGAATACTGTCCTTTGGAGACTAAAATCATTTGGAAAATACTAACAGCATTGCAGGAAAATAACATCTTGGCAGCTATGAAGCATGAAGGTGGAACCATGTATTCTGTTGTGTATTAGAGGTTGTCTAAGGAAAATGTGAGACCATCCGTAAAAAATAAAATAAAACTAGAAGATGAAGCAGAAATAGATTACAATGATTCCAAAACATACCAGAGACGACTTCAAGAAGCGTCTGAGAGAAGTTATTTCAGCCAAAGGGGTAAGACTAGATTCCAGCAATACAGTGTCCTAATTTATTTATTTCATTATTCATTTTTTATTTATTTATTCGGATTGGCAGATTATTTTTAAACGAATTGTAGAAACAAAATTATATGGTTTGATTATATGGTAAATCTGCCTGCCACAGTCGCTTCCAACCACAGCTGAAAGTTTTATCGCCTCACAGCACTCAGATTTACAAGAGCTGAAAGTGCTCACAGTCCACCGTGACAGGACCACAGTGGAACAATCTGTAGAGCCGCGACACACGGAAATCCTCCACTCACAGATAATAAATTAACCCATTAAAATCCTACGCGGACAAAGGCTAGAGGTCAACTTCGTTCTTGAATAACAAGCCGCAGTTAACATGTCAATTTGGAAAACATTAGAGCATGCACCACTTCGAATAAAACTGGGACTTACTTCTAAGTGAAATCACACAAACAGTTAATATAAGAAAATCACATTTGTAATGGTAACACATTCGTTCTTATTATTAGAGCCTGTTTTCAAATCAGCACTTTAGGCCTATTTAAACACTAAATTACAGCATCTTATTTAAAAAAAAAATCATTAATCAATAAAATAACAGAATAACAATTCGATCTCACAGTTGCCTCGCCATTATGTTTGATTTTATTTGAGCAATTGGAAATAAGAGTTCAAGCACCCCCCCCCCCCCCATTATCTGCTCTGATACCATAGGTGTGGATTAAAACTCAATAATAAAAGGTGATAAATCTTGTTTTTAAAAAAACACTTTATTTACACTTATAAAGTTGCCACTATACGCAAATGTACCCGCATCATTAACAGCTGCCCTTTGTGCACAGCTTTGTGCTAAAACAAGTGAAAAATGATTTGTCAAGTAAACGCATCGGTTCAGCTGCACTTTATTCAGCTGCAATAACCCTTTTCCTCTTAAATTTTATCCACAAGCACATACACTTCGTCACATACAAAGCACCACATTTATTTCTTATAAACTCACAAACAATTTAACGAATTTTTTTTTTTTTTTTACTTGAAGCATTGTTCTTTTTTCGGTTGAAAAATCCCACTTCATTCGAGCTATTCTATTCAAAGTAATATTTCAAGAGCCTCCAGCAGGTCTTTGCTACCAAACCTTCTCAGCAGCGTTAAAAGTTCAGATTCTTCTGCTGCCCATCAAGTGTCCTGTCAGCGTGTTGGAGTGCTCAGTTAGGAGAGATCAGATGATCCACATGGACTGTTCTACAGGGTCACAGTCACCTGCTGGATATTCCTGATAGACGGCAAGGTGTTCATTCCCTGGGGAGGGTACAGAGAGCCGTGGATCTCTGAGGGACTGAGGGAGCCCGGCACCGGCAGAGGGCTTACCGAACCCGGGTCACTGTGCACAGAGCCGCTACTGCCGTCGGACTGACCCATCTTCTTCTTTATCAGCTTCCTTTCTTTGGCTCTGCGGTTCTGAAACCATATTTTCACCTGAGAAAAGGCACAGACAATGAAATGCAGCAATCCAAATAATTCTACAAACATATATTATATTATATTATATATTTTTCACATGTAAAAGCATCTTATATTTCAATTTCAAAATACCGTAATTACAGATTTAATCGTAACTTCTTGTTTTTTTTTTTTTTTTACATAAATATTAAGAGTGTATAGACTATACTAAATTAGAGCATTTTTAATTTCCTTCTGTTTCAATAAGATACAGAAATGTGTGTTTTGGCAAAATCTGCAAATATTACCATCCGATTTTCCGAACTTTTTGATCGCTAGAAAATGGGGCATATTCATAAAATGCCCTATAAGGCACGTTGCAAAGACAATAAACAAAACACAAACTATAATATCCATTATTTTTAAGGAAATAATTGTATCATAATCTATCGAAGCACTGTTTAGAATAAAGGAAAAACAGATTAATTTAAGGAAACTGCTTATACAAAATATTTCTTAAATTCGCACAGCAAATTATATTTTTTGAGGAAACATCGAAGTTGTTTAAAAAATTAATAATAATAATGATGTCAAAAACACCGTACATATTTTTAACATTTTGAACCTGCTTCAACTGTTAAAGGTAATTCCCAGAAATTCTGGAATATCTTATTTATTTTCAACATTAAATAAAATAGCCCTACATGAAACACACTATTTTCCAACACTCTTCTAATTTTTATATATTTATATCTAAATTCAGTGTAGTTTCTTTTTTTCCTGCTAATTTGGTTTAAAAACTACTCACGCAATTGTCTTCACTGACAAAACAAATACTGACAAAAAGTTAAGAAACATAAAGAAAATAAAGTTTAAGATAAAATTGTATGACGATACATTTTTGTGGTATGAATTAAAGTAGCATCGCAGTATTTTCACATTATAGCCAATATTGACAGTGTTTTTATAGCAGTTAACACCTTTCATTATAATTTAGTGGTATTTTATGACAAGACGTCTCATTTGCTGTTGCACCTTTTCTGAATGGATGAATGCACACGTCGTATTTATATCCATACCTGTCTTTCCGACAGACCCAGGTTGACAGCCAGTTCAGATTTCCTCCTGATGGTAATATATCTGTTGAAATGAAACTCCTTCTCCAGCTCCAGCCTCTGGTGGTCTGTGTACACTACCCTGTATTTCTCCTTCGTTCTTGTTTTACCTGAGAACAATACAAATACACATGAGGACAAGAAGGTATCTTAAAACAAAACAAAAAATAATTCTGAATTCTCATGTGTCTGCAGACAGCTGGTTGGACAGGAAATTTTCTCCAGAGCAGACTTTCGTGTCTAGACCAGCCAGGCCCATCTTTATTTAGCCGGGTCTGAAATCTACATCACCTCCTTAGATACGCAAATTGAGCTCCTTTTGATCTAGTTTTGACGACAAAGTGAATTTCAAAGACCCATGGGTTGACTCTCTTCTCCTATTTAGTTCTAACTCATAATATTGGGACTTAACCGTGGAAATGTATTTAAACAATTAAATTTGTTTTATTAACTAGCATTTAATTTATTTTTACAAAAGAAAAATAGTAGCGTTACAAAATGATAGGGACTATAGGAATGTAAATTATCGTGTAAAGTACTAGATTTAGAACAATTAGTATAAACAATAGTTTATTTTATTATTTTGTTTCTGGCAGCGTGCGTGAAAAATCCATTAAATAAATCACTCCTTCTGGGCTGTGTTGTGAATCTGGGAAAGGATGATGAAGGCAAAGGCCGGTGCTTGGATATGACTGGTAGCACTGGAAGCAGCAAACAATGTAACAAGGAAGTCGAATTCACATCTCATGGAATAATGGCATTACCATCACAACTGAGCATAGCGCCAACTCCTCACACTTTTTTTTAATTTCCAGGCACAGCAGCAGAGAATATGCTACAGAAGTGCAGTTTTGGAAAACTCTTCTTTCCTCTTGTTATTTATAATTGTGTCCATAACTACCAACTAGATTCGTGTTTATTCCCCGCAATTATTTTAGAGGTTATGGGACTTGTTGTGCGTTTGCGTAAAATCCAAATTTATGACACATAAACAAAACATGATGCTTTCCATCACCCCATCCATAACCGAAGTTAGTCCAAACTGGCGCTCTCACCTGTAGAAGATGATTGTGCTGTTTTGCTCATCCACTGGTACGAATTGCGCCTTTCTCTCTCAGGAGAAAGCTGTGCTACAGTAACGTTGTCCGGCGGCGGCTGCAGCACCGCAGATCCGGGAGGGTGCATGTGACTGTACTCTGACGAGCAGTAAGGAACTTGTCCAGGAGATGAGTTGTTCATGGTGGGAGGAAGATTGTTAGGGGGTCCAAGATTGTATGCGCCCCATTCCTCTCTTGGAGCGCAGTATGATGGTCCCCAACTAGCCCCAGATTGTGCGTGTGTATCCATGTTTGGCACATGATGGTATCCAGTAAAGTCGGGGTACTGTGGAGACGAAACGAAGTTCTGTGGAGGAATATTGATGCTCGATCTTCTCACTGGCCCTTGGTGATACATCCCGCTTTCTTTATCCAGTAAGTATCCCACGTACATATTTTGTAGAAAATATTGGAGAAGTTGTTTCAGCAGCAGATGGTCAATGCGGCCAATCTCACGGCGACATTTTGACCCTGCCAATTGTTAATGTTGATCCTTGCGCTCGTTATAGTCCAAATAGATTCCCAATGTGAAATGCAGTTGATCTCCAGCTTTGCATGATGCGCCCAGTTGATAAGAAGCTAAAAGTACACTGAGGCCTGCCTGACGTCAGCCAAACTCTTGGATCCTTGCAGATTTGCATCTAAAAGAGAGTGACCGGTGCTGCAGGCCCGGCTGCCCCTTGCGTCTCTCCTGCAGCGCGTCATCATCTGACAGTGGGCCTATCCCGAGCACGGATTATCCGCTCCATGAATAAATTATCACCAGGGCCTATCAGCTCCACACACGGGCAATAAAAAAGGCCTGCACGTCCCCACACGCAAACAAGGAGGCCTGTGCGTAATTACGCACAGATTAACTTTTACAATAAATACCTTGTTAAAATAATTTGCTTTATAGAGACATTACTTAAGTGGTTTTTATAGATACCGCTAAGTTTGAACTTTTATCGCTCCGAAAGAAATTTAAACCATGTTAAAAATGTATTGTGCACGCCGTAACCACGCTTCACACGTAAACCCTGACTTATTTGTTAGGATATTCACTTGCAAACGAGGTGCAAAGTATGAGAGACTTTTTCTAGTTTCGTATTCGGTTCACACCTCAAGGTCGCACTTCACAGCTAATTCCGGTTACAAGGAAACTCCTGCAGCCCCCTCGTCTCCTCCTCCTCGGAGACAAACAGTGGCCTGTGGCACCATCAGTCATTGCTGTCCGCTAAAAGTGCTTTTAATCTGGGACTTTACTAAAGGATGGTGCACAGCGATGCCTCTCAATTAAATCAGCAGGGGAAACATTGAAATAGTTTAAAAAAAAACTGTGCAATAATCTGTTATGTCACCCTGATTTAAGTTGTAACCCCTGGAATATTTGTTCATTGCTCACAAAACATTTATGAGACAGTTAAAGTGAGATGGCACACACTTCTGTTGCAGTTTGTGCTCTATATAGTTGAAATTATACTTGTTGTTGCTTGCATGTCAGCTGCACAAGAAAGCAGAAATTATTTTATTTCTTTAATGAAAGCAAATACAAGCAAAATACTAGAATAAGGAACAGGCATGTTGGCAGAGAGAGAGAGAGCGAGCGAGAGAGAGAGAGAGAGAGAGAGAGACAGAGAGAGCGAGCGAGAGAGAGCGAGAGAGAGCGAGAGAGAGCGAACGCGCTAACAAGAAATGACCAAAATATAAGATCTAAGTAAATAAGCAAGTTAACAAACGAAACAAATAAGTCTATGCATTAGATAAGTCTATGAATCAGAAAACTGAAAATCTTGTGTTCAATGTCAAAATGTCAAATAAGCAAATTTGGACAATTTAAGCAACAGTAGAGGCTCAAGTACTCTCAGTCTGTTTCATATTTAGCTCTATCACTTATTACATTCTATCAATTCCACTCAGAATAACTTACTTCGATAGATTGTGCCAATTTCCACCGAGTTTGTTTGGTCAGAAATGGTGCCAAACGATGCCCCCTTGTGGTGACTGATCACAGCAGCGCATATGAAGTAGGCCCATACTGAGCTCTGACAGAAGTGGTTTGATTAGATAAGCCTCCACCACTGAAAAGAGTGAGGAAAAGAAAGAAATAAAAAATAATAATAATTTCGGAGATTATGTTTGGTGTCATGCATGTCCTGAATTCTCAAGATTGTTGCTGTGTCTGCTACACTTTTTCCTTCCACTAAACTTTTAGTGAATTGGTTTGGATACAGAATCTGTGGAGCTGAAATCCCCTCGCCCTCTCCACCCTTCTATGAACTGACCCTAATTTCTCTTTTGATCTTGCTTTCCAGAGAATAAGACAACTACATAACTGTAATAAAGCTTTTATTTATTAAATTTGCTTATATTGAGTCATTATAGAACACGTTTTCATATTTTTTAATACATTAAAAACTGTAACCGTTGTTTGTTTTTTTCATCACAATCCTTTGGTTGCACTGAAGGAACAGTAAAAAAAGCACAACAACGCCACCAAGTGCTAAAATTAAGGCACTGCAGAACATCTTTACACTCTCAGTGGTACATCATGATGACAATCATGTTCATTTACATACACAAATAGGACCTCTCCAAAGAGGAGGTAAATTCATTTATATTCAGATAAATTATAGTAAATTATCTTTCAATAGTTCCACATAATTACGTGAATAGTTCCTTTTTGACTTGTATTAAAGGAATTATTTGAACTCTTTTGTGAAGTAATTTAAGAGTTTTATCAATGGCAGGAGAGAGTTTTTGAAAATCTGTACTAAAGTTGAATGACAAGGATTTAATATCAAGCAAAAAGACATTTTTAATTCTTAGAAGATTTTTAATGACACACATAAAACATGGCTCATCAGAGTGATCTGTTACTGTATGGCATGCAGTTTCTTTAGATGAGAGATCGAAAATATTAATGCTGATAAACTGCCATGGTAGGGAAGAGAAGGGTGTTACCTGTAACGGTTAAAAATCTGCCAATGCTCCCCAAGTTACACTACCGTTCAAAAGTTTGGGGTCACCCAAACAATTTTGTGTTTTCCATGAAAAGTCACACTTATTCACCACCATACGTTGTGAAATTAACAAAAAATAGAGTCAAGACATTGACAAGGTTAGAAATAATGATTTTTATTTGAAATAAGATTGTTTTTACATCAAACTTTGCTTTCATCAAAGAATCCTCCATTTGCAGCAATTACAGCATTGCAGACCTTTGACATTCTAGCTGTTAATTTGTTGAGGTAATCTGGAGAAATTGCACCCCACGCTTCTAGAAGCAGCTCCCACAATTTGGATTGGTTGGATGGGCACTTCTTGCGTACCATACGGTCAAGCTGCTCCCACAACAGCTCAACGGGGTTCAAATCTGGTGACTGCGCTGGCCACTCCATTACCAGCTGGTATTATAGAATACCAGCATGTCTGTGTTCTTTTGCCCATCTTTCTTTTTTCTTTTATTGGCCAGTCTCAGATATGGCTTTTTCTTTGCCACTCTGCCCTGAAGCCCAGAATCCCGCAGCCGCCTCTTCACTGTAGATGTTGACACTGGTGTTTTGCGGGTCCTATTTAATGAAGATGCCAGTTGGGAACCTGTGAGGCGTCTGTTTCTCAAACTAGAGACTCTAATGTACTTATCTTCTTGCTCAGTTGTGCAACGCGGCCTCCCACTTCTTTTTCTACTCTGGTTAGAGCCTGTTTGTGCTGTCCTCTGAAGGGAGTAGTACACACCGTTGTAGGAAATCTTCAATTTCTTAGCAATTTCTCGCATGGAATAGCCTTCATTTCTAAGAACAAGAATAGACTGTCGAGTTTCAGATGAAAGTTCTCTTTTTCTGGCCATTTTGAGCGTTTAATTGACCCCACGAATGTGATGCTCCAGAAACTCAATCTGCTCAAAGGAAGGTCAGTTTTGTAGCTTCTGTACCGAGCTAAACTGTTTTCAGATGTGTGAACATGATTGCACAAGGGTTTTCTAATCATCAATTAGCCTTCTGAGCCAATGAGCAAACACATTGCACCATTAGAACACTGGAGTGATAGTTGCTTGAAATGGGCCTCTATACACCTATGTAGATATTGCACCAAAAACCAGACATTTGCAGCTAGAATAGTCATTTATCACATTAGCAATGTATAGCGTGTGTTTCTTTAAAAGTTAAGACTAGTTTAAAGTTATCTTCATTGAAAAGTACAGTGCTTTTCCTCCAAAAATAAGGACATTTCAATGTGACCCCAAACTTTTGAACGGTAGTGTATATGCAAAAACCGCTGTTGGTATTGAATGTGTACCCAAAGTAATGTGTAACGTGTAACATTAGTAACATTACAATGCTGTGTGTCAACTGCTGCAGAGACAGCAGAATGTATCACAAGATTTCTGTTAAAGAGAGAAAATTTGTCCCACATGCAGAGTGAGTTCTCTCCATGTTATTCCCACTGTCCCAAAACATTGACATTAGATTGATTTGCATTGACAAATTTCCCTGAGGAGTAAGTCTTTAAAAAGCATGCATTGTTTTTTTGTTTCTGTATAGCCTTGTGATGTCAATGCCTCTCTTCAATTGACCCTGGCGATAGGCATTGGCGTCCCATTTGACCCTGATGATAAGAAAACAGCCATAAGATCAGTGAGAAATGTTAAACACTTGACCTTCTAGCCCCAAGATTAAAATAGCCTGTCATACTACATTTATTTATAAATTTATTTAAAGAGAATAAACCCCATAAGAGGAATTATCTCATTTGGTGGGTCCTCTATTACAGGTCACAGGTGAGAAACAGAAGGTATACATAAACACGACACTAGTACATAGCAAAAAATTAAAATAATTGTAACGAACAAACCCACGGACTCAAACCAGCTTACATAGTTCCCTATCAAAACCGGGTCATTAATAAGTTAATTATTAATTGTCAAATGACTAATTTCCCTATCAGACTTGCTAATTAAGTTATCAATTTCCCTCCAGAATTGTTTTGGATTATTTATATTATTTGATAGAGTATTTTAATAGTAACTGGCTTTATCCTATCTTGTTCAGTTTGACAATAAATTATTTCAAATTTTGTATTAATCCCAGTCACAAGGACTTTTTTATGTTTGCATTTATCCCAAGTCCTATCCCTCAGTTTAAACTGACCATTCAGATAAGCATTTACGGGGAAATAATTGTATTTTTCTTTTCTATGACTGGATTGTATTTAGATCCCTAGTTATGAATAACTTTTTTAATAAAGCTTCTTGAAATAATATTATTTGTGAGTAGGTTTTGTTTAGACATTTTTATTTATTAAAAATATCAACATTTAAAGTTATGAAGTTAGGTATTGATTGAGCCATGCAAAGGGGACAGAATAACTCCATGGATAGATGGATTCTTCTTCTTCTTCTTCTTCTTCTTCTTCTTCTTCTTCTTCTTCTTCTTCTTCTTCTTCTTCTTCTTCTTAGTAGTTGTAGTAGTAGTAGTAGTAGTAGTAGTAGTAGTAGTAGTAGTAGTGTAAAAAATAAATTGTGCAAAAAACATTTTTGCACTAGGTGGTGCTGTTGAGATGGTTAAGCGCTCTTTGTCTTGTGAGAAATATTAAAGGTTAAAGATCCAGGAATGCAGAGATACCCAATCATAGAGCGGATAACTCCTGTCTGTTTGAGATATAAAGTTAGACACTGACTGTACCATGCAACAGATACACAGTATCCGTTGCAATATTCCATGTATAGTTGTGGACTAGAGATCGTCCACCCCCAAAATGGCATTATATGACTGAATTTATTATAAATTACCAAAATACATTTTTATGATGGTAACATTGAAAACAGGATTAAAGAAATAAACAGATAATCAGCATTGAAGAGAAACATATAACTATGCAATAAAGAGAAAGGGGTATTATTTAAAGTTTTTGCATTTCTCACAACAGTATTAAGGCTAAGGTATTTCTCAAAACAATTAGTGCAAACTGCAAAACATGGTAAATAGCCTGTAAAAGTGAGCCACTTTCTCAAAATGGAAATTCAACTGCGCAGAAGCAAGTCAGTAGCTCAAAGTAGGTAGTTCATGCTTCAAAAGCACGTCCTTTAATCAAAATGGATAATTTGTTATTTAAAAGCAAGTTTTTATGTAAATGGAAGTGTCAGAGTCGTCAAAATGACAAATGATGACACCAGCATCTCAGAACAATTAAGTCGAAAAGTTTGAACTTTTTTTCATTGTGATGGATCGCTCTGGAAGTGCTTCTCAATGTCATGTAACGTAGAAAAAGCATTATACCATGCATGGCATTTTGAAAACTAAAATTAAATAAAAATCAGGACACTGAATATGGACTGTACTTTATACTGTGTATTTGCAACTGTTCACAGCATTGTGCAACTGGAAAAAAAAACCATTTACAACAAATATAAACTCCCTTTAGCTCAGTTAACGTTGTTGCAGTAGTTTTGAAACTGAAAATACTGTATTTATGAAAATACTGTAAAACAGACACCCTCACCCCACTTCCATGAGGCTGACTTTCCATGTATTGCAATTTTGTAGACACAACATGCAGCTCACGTCAATCCTGTCGCCTGGTTTATACATGCTTGTAAAGTTGGGGTTCATGTGATTCAACTATGACTGACTGTGAAGAAGCGGCTTGTCAATGTTTGCAACTAATAGTTCACATCCCTTTTCATCAGTGTAAGACAGGGTTACACTGAGACTAGTTATTAATGAACAATGAGAAAAGCAATTGAGAAAAACTGTAATTGATTAGGTAGTCAACAGACAGCTGAGTGCCAACACATTTGGACGGAATGAAGTTTGTAAATAAAACGACAGGATTACATAAAGATTTGCGTTCTGTACTTGAGCTCAGGGGAGCTGACAAGACCGTCAGTGTCGAAGGAGCCCCATAATTTACCGTGTTGCTGAAGTGACCACAGTGCTCCTCAGCAGAAAAGGTGGTAAAGTAGGACCATCTGCTGCTATTTTTAGACAAACTACTTACACGGTTGAAGCACACGCACCAGTGATGAGTTTGTGATCTTTAATGAAAAACATCTGCATAAAGGGGTGTCGAAAACGCAAGCCAAGTGTTTACAGGCTGCTTTCCTGACAGTGACAGACTCAAATATGCTTTCTTCCTCTAACCGCTTCAAATTTTGTTGTGTTTTGTATTCCATCAACATGTACATGATTGTTATAGATAAACATGAGGAAGTGTTACTCTCAAAGGAGTTGTTACAGAGGGATACATTGATAAAAAACAGAAATAATTCGTCTTTTACTTATTTGTCACTCTTCAGATTTAAAAAGTGTGTAAATGCCACAAAAAATGTCACTTTAAAGAACTACATTTTTTCTTTGGTTTTCAGGAAAACAAATAAAAATAACAAGGTCGTTATAAAAAGTGTGTCAGAAACATCTGGTAAACACATGTTTTAAGGTAAATAAAACAACCAGTTGGCTGCAATAGATTTTACTCATGCTTAGGAAAATGCAATATTTTTCTGAGAAATATTTTTAGAAGTGGCTTAGTGGGGTTAAAATAACCCCAAATAGTCTGCAGGCTGGATGTTATTGATTAAATAAAGGAGTCACAGCTGTTTGGCTCACTGTTGGAAGACGTTACAAAGCAGGGGTCGAAGCCTTGGTGGGTTTGGCTGTTGTTTGACATAGTTGCCCATAACAAAAACAAATTCTCTGCAGACTTTTCCATTTAAGCGTTGGTTTATAGGGGAAGTATTTCTGTTGAAGAAATATTCTGTTTGTAAATATTACATTGGAAACTGTACCATATTTTTTCAAGGAAACTTATGAATCCATCTGTTGTTGTTCTAACAGGGTTGTAAACCAAACAGGCAAACTCAGAACCATATTAATATATGATTATTTTATGATTTTTTCCCCCTCTTTTTGTTCCTGCTACCTGATTGTGATTAGCGGCCTGCTTCAAATATCATAAAACTATGACTTTTGGTGATCTATTTTGTTATTTGCATGGTTCTATAAAAGCTAAGCAAATGCAAAAACACCTGATATTGACGTTGATCTGGTTTTCAATCCAGACCCTTCCACCCACTGCAGGAGCAGTGAACACCAGCTCACCCTATTGTTTACCTCCCTGGTAGGACACAATGGGGGGTTGGATAAGTGTACAGAGTGTTCCTGCTTCAGCAAGGCATGGGAAAATATGCTGCATCCATAGTGGGATAATTAATGCGAACACGATGGAGTTCATGTCTGCGGTGTTAATCCTCTTTCTCTTGCTGCTGGTTCTGTCTGTATGTTTGTTGAATATGAATAAAATGTGCTTTAGCAGCAACCCTCATACTCATGTTTGCTGCCTCAAGCAGTTTGTAAATGTGCGGCGACTGTTGCTCTCTTCTTTCATCCTCTTTGCATCCAAATGCATTACAATTATGTGGCAGAAGTTGTCATAAATTTGTCAGGAATAAGATACTATAGAGTTATTTTTGCTGGGATCACTGGCACTTCTTTAAAGTCGTTTTGCTTCTTTATGATGTTTTACACACAAAAAGGATGTTTTGTTCTTTTTACTTTGGTTTAAACGAAGAAGGCAATCAACAACCTTTAAAAAGAATAATAAAACAGTTTGTACACAAATTCTTACTTGACTGATGGATTGCCTCGCAGATCTTTGGTGATGTGTGTGGTTGGATCTCACTGAGCTGGATAATTTCTGTCTTATGGTGGCTCCGCGGGATTTCAGTTTTTGGTTTTCATTTTAAAATGTTTAAAACACCAAAAATGCAGCCCATGGATGAACTGATACTAATTTTTCTGCTTTTTGCTTACTGCTACATAGTTTTTCCTCATGGAATACTTTCATTTTAAGTTCAATTCAATTTATGTATATAGCACCAATTCACACCAGATGTCATCTCAAGGCACTTCACAAGAAAAATAATTTTAATACAATTATACAAAGATTCCAATCAATTAAATATGACCCTGACGTCCACAACTTGGCCAGTCTCCCTGGTTGTCAACTTCAAATAAGTCCAACACCTTTTGTTGATCAATCTAGCTCATTTTGGAGTATAAATTACATTTCTCCGCAACTGCACTTATCATTTTTGGTTAAATTGAATGATCACAAATTGGAAAATCCAACAATTAACAAAAGATTAAAGAGGAAATAAAATCCTATTTAAGACTAGTTAATATCTACTGATTTGTTGGTCGTAGTCGATAAAGCTATCAAATATGAATGCAGAGGGAATGTAATCCCAGACTGGGGTCTTTCTGCATGGAGTTTGCGATGTCTTCCCATGAATGTGTGGGTTTTGTCTAGTCACATCAGCTTCCTCCCACAGTGCAAAAACATAACTGGTTCCTCTTAATTGTCCTTACTAGGGATGCGACAATACCACTTTTTTCAAACCGATACGGTAGTCCGATTTCAGTATTTGCCAATACCGGGTACCATTACTGATACTTCTAGCACACAAAAAATGCAATAAATTGGAAAACAGGCTTTATTTTCTTCGCTGCTTGTTACAACAAATGATGGTGAATTAGATTTTTAAAAAATAATTTTTTAATACAAAATGACCACAAAACAAAAATTTTATGTGAAAAAAAAATTCTGTGAAATAGTTGCAGACTTTCCACAATTTAGGCATCGACTAATGGAATTGGGTTACTTTAACTGATACCGCTACAGCACATAAGAATGGTATCAGTGCATCCCTAGACCTTACATGTGAGTGTGTGCATGATTTTTTGTCCATCTTTCTGTGTTTCCCTGTGATGCACTAGTGACTGGCAATGGATGGAGAATGCATTAAAAACTGTCACTATAATTTGAGCACATTTGAAGTTTTGTTGACCATTCAGAACAGGCTTTTTTGGAATAAAGAGCATGTGTTCAAGTGGCATTTCACAGAGCTTTAAAGCAGAAAAAGACTTAACGTGGCATACAATGCAAACAAACATGTATGAAAACACACTCAAAAGAAAAAAAACCCCATTTCCATCCAACGAATTTGGGTTGATTGAGCACTAATTAATTTTGTTGAGTGAACTAAATGTAAACATGTTGGGTCACAAAAATAAACAGCAGGGGTTGGAACTCAAACTCAGAAAAGGGCACCTGCACAAACCACTTTTAATAACTAAAAAGATTTGTATATAATAATATACATATATGACTTCATTTGCAGTGGGGGTTTTTTTGTGGGGTTTTTTTATCCCACGTTTTTCCCCTCATTATTTATCACCCAGTGTTCTTACCTAATTTCACTTCTGGGCATTGCTCTCCCTCTGCCAACTGTGGGTCACGCACTGAAGTTCAAGCCTCCTTCCTGCTTGAGGAGTGAGCAGGCCCTTCTTGCCAGGGTTTCCCCCGCTGGACATAGCGCGTGGAAGGATCATGTTGCATGTTTTTGTGGGAGTAGCTCACATTAGCTACTCAAGGGAACACAGGGAGAACATGCAAACTCCACACAGAAAGGCCCTTTCGCCAACCCCACACAGGGTGTGGGTGCTGATGATATCGAGGAACAAACACACCCTCAGCACCCACAGCCTCCCCGGCAGGAATCGAATCCAGGACCTTATGTGAGGTGAGCTGCGCTATCAGCTGCGCCACCGTGCTCCCAACTTCATTTGCAGTGTTAACTAAAAAGTATTATAATATTATAAAGACCTGCCAATTCCCTTTTTTCATGAAAAAAGTGAAGGAATTGTATTACTGAAATCAATATGATCATGTTTAGTTAACAATGGAAATGAACTTGTGCCTTACAGCAACCTAAATGTATTAGGTTGACCCAACATGTTTACATTTAGTTCACTCAACAAATTTCATTATTGCTAAATCAACCCAAATCAGTTGGGTAGAAATGTGTTTTTTTAGTAAAATACAGAGCTACTCCATTTCTTTGTTGGACAGAGATGTTTTAAGGATTTGGTTCTGAGGATTCTGTAGACCTTTTTACCTTCAATATCCTCAAAAGTATGAGTGCACTCACTGGAAATGGAAGTGAAGCGCTACCCTATTCACTTAGATTAAGGACAAGAAGTCAATACTGTTTTAGACCCTAAATTTTAAAATCTGAGAACATAAAAAATTCAGCTTGTTGCGTGTTTGGATGCCATAATTGCGTCTCTTCAAGCAGTGGACTAAAATTTTTCAGAATTCCAAAGGGAGAACTTCCATTTCAAAAGATTGTGGCTGCAAGCGATCAAAAGGGTTGATGATAACTGGACATAAGACACGATCCGAAATATTGGCATTTTATAATAGGTAAGGTATTCGTGTCCTGTGGTTACAGCAGAATTACTGGTTTATGTGAATTCTACTATCTAAAATAAGCTTTGTTAGCTTGCTTGTTTTTTTTGTTTTTTATTTTTTTGTTTTTATTTATTTATTTATTTATTTATTTGTTTTTTTATTATTATTAATTTTTTTTTTTAGCTTGCTTGTTTTTAAACAATGTCTAGTATTCATTATTCACAATTTTATTTTCTAAAATAATTTCATTTCATGTTTGCATTACATTATTTAACTCCGAGCAAGCTAGAAAAATAATCATGTTAAGAGTCATCACCCTGCCATGCAGTTATAATTGGCTGTGAAGAATTAGTTCTCAGGTTTGCTTACTATGACCCATGCCTCGTCTATCGTAGTCTTGTGTCCTTGTTTTTGGCTTGGAAGGACTTCTACCTTCAAGATGCAAAACTCAGAGTCTATTTCATGATATTTGACATTCTGTACATTGCCTCAGACTACATAATTGCACGCATCTAGCGATTTGTTTGCCCATAGCTTCTCTCAGGTGTACACACTCGGCTTCTCCACTAAATACGTACGTACGCTTGGCAAAGCCTGAAACAACAGCATAATTCTGTTTCCAGACTTTGCGCATCCTTACTGTTTTACAAACAGTAAAAGGGTCTGAAATTGCACTTCCACCTGAAGCATGTCACCAAGGGTTGATCAGCCATTGAAAAACTAAGGCCTGGTTCACATGGTAGGATTTTAAGGCAGATTTTGCCCCAATTCTACCCTCCTTATGCCCCGATTATCGGGATGACTTTGAAGCGTCTATTATCATAGAGCTCTGGAAGTTGACGTCACTTCTCCCAGCATTCAACAGTTCAAATCGAATCAGCGACATAGTGGCAGGCAGTCTCCAATTATAGTTATAGTTGTATGTGGTTAACCCAAACTTAGAAAAGGTAAACGGATGCGGTCAAGATAAAGGAAGAAAGTTTAACAAGATTCCCATGGATCCAGAACACAGAAAACGTTTGATTATTGCAATGAAAAGCATTAGCGATCAGCTAAAATGAAGCTGTGGGACTCCCGTGAGCAAATGTTATGTTGCGACCCATTCATATCAGGTGTATAAACCGTTTCCTCAACTTTATATGGTATTTATTTTACATATTTTATTAAGCTTGTTATCGGACTTCCCACAGTTATCTTGCCATGGATTTTTCTGTCTTGTTGTTTTCATAAGAAGTAAACATCTCGTAAAAATCTGTAGAGTCTTAATCTTTGCGACGTCTGCATGCTGCTGTTTACATGTCTTGTGTCTTGTGTGTCTTGTGTCCTTTATTTTTTTGAAGCGATGATTGATTAATAGTCCAATACTGAGAGAAATAAAAAGCACACAGACATAATATAGCTGCCCGTTGCTCATGGTAGCTAAAATGAGGACAACTTTTCACTTACCTTCCCATCGGGCATTCCTTTGTAGGAACATTAAATATCTGAATCATGATAATAAAAAGTGATTATGTCTATTTATTCCCTCCGACAGCTTCTAAAGTTTTTTAAAGTATCCCAGGCATAGTAGGGGTCAGGGATGTTAAATCTTTTAACTTTCGCAGTATGTACAATAAATATCTTCAGTTTTAAAATGTAAAGTAAACTCCGACGGAGTAAAATCCCTGCCGGCGACGTTCATTTTAATTACAGTCCTGCCTGCCAACTTCGCGCCGGAGCTCTATTTGTGTCATAGAAACAGAGATCAGTCAGAGCAAAATGTGTAACAATGTTTCCCAGCAGAAAACCACAACAACAAAAAAACTATAATTCACCTCCATATCATGTTGACTGAATGACTGGATATACATATATTTTTTTTAACTTAGATGGAAATCAAATTGTTAACCTTCTTGGTCTCATTTAGTCTACTACGAAGTTGCAGTTGGTCTTTAAGAAAACACAATTGTTCAACAGCAATCTAGAAGTTCAGTAACATGGCTAAACTCAATTCATTTGGGGGCTCTATAGCAAAATTCAGATGGCCAGCAGAAATTGGCGGGAGAGCAGAGAGTGTTTGAAGGTCAGAGGTTTAAGTAAAAGAATCTGTTCTTGCTTCAATCTACACAGATTTTTATTTTCAAACACATTCCTGATGTTTTTTCCTTTTTCCAGATGAACTTTTTATTTAGGGAAATGTGTTGTCGCGTCAGCAGGTTGGGCATTTAGGTGAGAGGTGTGAATATAGCAAACACACCACTCACCTTCATGTGTGGGGTCTGGGAATGTCAATTTTTGGGTGTTTCTGTGTCCGGGTTTTTTTAGTTTTTGTTTCTTTCATTGTTTTAATTTTTTTTTTTTACATAATCTAAAATGTGTAGTAGAAGGGAATACAAGCTGCATTACGGATGTTTTTCTTTCACTTCTTAAGTTGCAACTTCAGATGTTCCATGGATTCATTAACCGTTCCTTTTGCATGATTAATGGACTGTTTTTTCAGCACTGTTTACTTTGGGAAGAGGCTGTGGAAGTGGTTGGAGGAAAGTGTGAGGGGGGGTGAAGGGGATCATGAGTGTTTTTTGCTAAATGAGCAAAGCAAAATCAGACTGCTGTGAGTTTGACACCCACTGGACATTAATTTAAATCTCCCTCACAGCCGATGTTGAGATTTTATTGAGGTAATGATGCTGAAGTCCACTGGATGGCAGTGCATTTTAGAAATTTTTTCCACATTTTTTGTTTTGCAGAAGCCTTGGAGAAAAATAATCTGTTTAATTTTATTACATTTTGCTCAGGTGTAGCAATGTGCTGTTTAGGTAGCTGAAAATAAACTATTTCTATTGACCATTTTTAGAAAAGCAGGCTAAGATGAAAGATAACTTTGTGAATTTAAATTCCCCTTAAATACTCATACAATGTGTTTGTTTTTGGGCTGCTACATTGTCATCTCTTAGTGCAGAACTCGTCTTTTTGAACGATTTAAGCAGATGAATGTGGCTTCATCGAATATTTGAGTCCAGGATAGATCAGACATCTGGAGGTCAGATATCTTTTTCTTGTTTTGATAAAATTTTCCATGATGTCACACCAGTAAGCAGGCTGAGGTGTTGCCTAAGACGCCTTGATATATTTGCCTGCATCTTACTCTAATGTTGTGAATGAACCTTTCAACCATCATCACAAATTGAAACTGTCTCCTACCTTAGCTATTTCAGTCATAATCCTGCTTCCTTAACGTTAATGTTAGTGGGTTGTAGTGTTGGTGTTAGTTAAATAGTCACAACTGTGTTCCCATTTTCTTCCAAATTCAAATAAAGAAAAGCTGTGTTTTACTTAGTAGTATATATTGAGCATTTATCTGAAGAATATTTTGACCTTTGTAGGACATTATGAGGTTATCAGTTATTATATTGGGATTTGGATATGTTTTCATTTTGATTCATACAGTAAAATAAAATGCAAAGAAATAAGATAAATACTCCAAAATGCATGCTAGTGCAGTTGTAAGTGCTTTTGCCTTAAGAGTTGCTGGTTTGAATCCCTGCATAGGTATTTCTGTATGGAATTTGAATGTTCTGACAGAGGAAACATTGAATCTTCAATTTCCTCCAAACATTCAAAACTTGGATGTTAATTAACCACTTGGAATTTACTTAATTGACCTTTTAAGTGTTGTTAAATGTGAGGGTGTGCACATGTTTTTCTGGCCTGCATGTCCTTTTCCTCCAATGACCCCTAGAGATAGACACAAGAGCAAGGGTCATTTGATAGGCTATGGAGAATGTTGCAGCTTATTCTTTTCAACCTTATTGTTAGGCATTGGTCACTTTTACTAAGTTTATTAACGGCTCTCTGGTAAAGTCTTTGTTCCCTTACAGCAGCGGTGTCAAATTAATTTCAATTTTGGGCCACATCAAGCTGATGAACATCCTTAAAGGGCAGGTTGTGGCAGAAAGTGTTGATAATACTATAAGAAACTGTTAAAATCAGCCTCCACATTCCAAAGTTATGTCTTGCTCACTCAGTCACAGCATCACTGACACCCATCAGCTGATTTTGTTATGGCGCGAGCTGAAGCTGTAGTTCAGATTTCTCCAAATAATGCAGAAGACATAAAATGCAGCACGTATTTTGGGTCACGCCTTAAACGCATCAGCTGCACTACTTGGTCGCGTAAAGCCTAGCTAATGCTTCTCCGTTTTGACGGAGACGGATTGACGCAACGCCATTATCCGTCAACGCAAGGGGTTCTCCGTCACCTAAGCAAAAACGTACGGAGTAGAGGCCCATTTTTTACTATCTGTCCACGGAGAGCGTCTGCATCTGATTGGGCAGTTTCAGCAACAGTCAGAGATCGCTTCACCAGAACGGGGCTCTATAGTCGCTGTAATCAGTAGTTAATGCAGTGTTTCGCCACTATATGCTTTATATTGAAAGGGTAATTTATCTAATCTGTTCTTTTGGCGATTTTGAACACAAGGAGGTGTGGGAACAACAACAAAGGCTGCTGTGTTTGTTTCCATGCATTTCTAGAGGATTCTATGAGCTGTGCTTCTAGTAAAGACCTTTACAGCTTAATCAAAACGTACTTTGTGTCGTTCATTGGTCCTTGAGGAAGAAATGCTTTCACAAGCCTGGAAAGAAACAGAAGAGGCGCAGTGTGATAGTAGGCAGAGACGCCATGAAAACGTAGCACCCCCGCTGTCCTGGTCGAGCAACGCTGAAAAAAACAATAGAGAATGGAGTGGAAGAGCGGAGTACTATGAACTGCAAGGGCGTAACTTTGATGTCCACATTGATGGGGACACATTTTTGGCGTAACGCCCCAGCTCAACCAACCGACTGGACCCGTTCACTTTTTTATAAACCAAACAAGACCACATTCATAACCAATTAACCAAATAAAAAATAGGTTTAATTTCTGTTGTAAATCAAGT
Organism: Apricaphanius iberus; assembly: GCA_028564705.1. NCBI lineage: Eukaryota > Metazoa > Chordata > Actinopteri > Cyprinodontiformes > Aphaniidae > Apricaphanius > Apricaphanius iberus. The sequence continues at coordinate 261,132 of JAPXFQ010001324.1, read as the reverse complement.
TTTGTATTGCCTTTTTATGATCTGAAATGCACTGTATTTAACCTATTATAACTTATGCTGACATATGTCTCAACTGTGATTCCGCCTGGTCTCTCCCTGAACCACCGCTCATCAGACCTGTCGTAGTTTCATCCTATTGAAATAACACTTGGTGTCTAACTTTGAAATAACATGTAACCTATGATGTATTCGCCAATGTGCATTATCAGTCAAATGTACATTTAGTAACTTAATCAATTCTGTCATATGTACCTGTATCCCTGATTTGTTTGTGTCTGAAGATGAGCTATCTGGCTGGGGATCTATCTTAATAGTCTACTTTAATTAACATGAATTAGCAGGCTTTTCATCATAAACAAGGTTACTGCGAACTACAAAACACAATGGAGAACGTTTTAGCTGTTTGCTGACAGACAACTGATCCATGGAAACAGCAACAACTTGCCAATTTTTTTTTTAAAGATAACTATTTATATTAGGTTACATGACTAAAATGTGTACAGATAGTTATGGAGGTTTTGGTGGGGGAAATGATTCTAAATGAATAAGGAAACACACGCATGCTGTAACGGTCTATTCTTCACATTTGGCACACACGTTGGACACGCTTGCAGCCACTGCGCACGGACTGCACGCAGGGCATGCACGTCATGCTTCTTGTAGTTTTATTTTTTAGCACACCTGCGTTTGATGTCACAGCTTGCTTAGTATTGTTGCCATGCTGAGCCCGCTTGGTGGTGGTGACGGCCGGGTCTGGGATGTCCTCTCCTTCCTTTTTTTTTTGTTTTTTGATTTGCTTGACATGCTTAGTTGATATTAAACTTCTGTCCCAATTACAAAATACATTGGGCAGGACTAAAGAGGGCAGAGTCAACGTGAACGTATCATTTTCGTTTTGGTGTGGACAATTCAGCACACTGGACTATTGGTATGGACATATCCACACCGATAAATGAAAAACGCCTCCGTCAATACGTCTGCGTCTGAGTGCAAATTTGCAGTCGGAGAAGCATAAACTAGGCTTAAATCGGGCAGAAAAGCTTTTTCGTGATGCAAATCTACTTCTGACGTGTCGCGACATCCCAAGTCACGCTTAATTGCGCTCCTCAATTGACTTTAAAAGTAAATCGGACTCTCTGGTCACGTCTATCGCATTTGGTGTGTAAGCACCGTAAGACTTCTTTGGATTGCAAGCTGTCAGAAGAAGCGACTGAAACGATGATTAAACAATCTGCAGCAAAAACTTCATAACAGGTGAGCTTCAGCGGCTAACAAATAAGCTAACACTGCGACTGAAAACTGCAAACAATAGCAATGGGAGCCGGTGTTTACACTGGTGTTTCACCAGAGTTGTGTAGCTGATGTAGGTGTATCCGCTGTGTTGGTGGACAAAAAAAATCCCTCTCTAGTCTCTGGTTGTAGGTGGTTTTTACAGGCTGCACTGCATTATCCCAACATGTCAGCCAAGTCGTCTGTGTTGCTGAGATCGACCTAGCACCATGTCAGCGAAGGTTTAGAGAAAGCACAAATTTGCAAAATGATCCAAAGCATCATAGTACTTAAGGTAGCTTGGTTTTTGTTTTGTTGTGTTGCCACTCAGTGTTTTTATAGAACTGTAGCACCTGCATTAATTGTTTGGCTTTTTAATGCACAAGTGCTGTTATTGGATGCTGATTTGTATGGTTGTTAATCTGGCCCATGTCAATACGGTTTTAAAAAAGCATAATAATTTTCTGAGATTTTGTTATATTTTATGTTTTTGTCTTGCCCTGGTACACAACTTGTTTAACAAAAAGACTAAAACTAAAACAGAAACTAATAAAAACTAAACTGAAACTAAGCATTTTCAAAAAACTGAAACTAAACTACCTAACAAATGGTAAAAACTAACTAAAACTAAATAGAATTTGAAATCTTATGTCAAAACTAAATAAAAACTAAAACTAATGAAAAATTTAAAACTATTATAACCCGGCTGGCAGCAAAAGGCATGCTGGGAAATGCAGTCCGTCCAGTTTTATGGAAAATTAAACTCTCATGGTCTGCCTGCTTTACCACTGAGCCATGTGCTGCTCCACCATTACCGTGTTTAAATGTAGGATTTGATGTTCTTTTTTTTAAATGTTGTATCAGTTGTTACCTGGATGTAACGGGACGTACCTCTTTCAAAATATTCCACATTTGTCTCATCAGTCCACATAATATTTTTCCCAATGTCCAGAGCGTAATGAAGAACATTTCTGAAAAAGAGGGATATTTTTTGTTTTGGTTAATGGTGGTTTGGGTCTTATAATTATGGCTGCATCATTCATTCGCTTTCATATTGTAGATTCATCAGCGATTACGTGAACTGAAGTAAGTCCGGCAGAGCATGTTTGGGTTCTCTTGTGACCTCCTAAATGAGTTATTGATGTGCACTTGGAGTAATTTTGGTAGGTTAGCCACTCACTAGAAGGTTCACCACCACACCATAACCTGTTATTTTAATCTTTCTGCTCGTGTTTTCTCTCTGGAAACACTCTGCCTTGGGAGCAGTGATCGGCTGTGGCTGCCTGGGTGCTCTCTGGGAAGAGGCGATGCGTTGTGACTGTGAATATCCTACTTTAACTCTCTCTGCTTCACTCCCGCCAGCCTCAGTTTACTGCCCGAATGCAGCTGGGAACTAACAGCAATTAGGCTAACACATAGGGGTGCATGTCGCCATTGATTGTCGGGGAGTGGAACATACTTTATTTTATAATGTGATTTTGATGATGGTAAGTTTTTTTTAGATATTTTAGCCTACTTCATATTGTCAGACAGGTTCTTAAAAATGTCTTAAACCTTAATTTACGATTCAGAAAGAGGAGGAATTGCATTTTCACATTAGCGTATTAAAGATGTTCTCAAGATCACAGAAACCTTCCAAGCCACATTGACATTATTGCATTTTTTGCAGACACTGATTAATACTTTTTTTATTTCTGAAACTTTAACTTGGAAGCTACGCTGTCCCTCAGAAAATTACCTCCAACCTGTGCAGGAATGGAAAATCACTGTGTGTCAGATGCAATAGACAGGAAAAAAAAACGTAAGACAGTCACGAACGCCTGCTCCCCTCCTACATCCTTCCCCTGTTTGTTTGCATCTTATATTCCTGAAATAGCCCACACAGGAAGTTGTTGACATGTATTCAAATTCTGTGTTCAGCATTCACCTTACCCTAAACACAACAAAAGACAAAAGGGGACAGTCAATGACCCAGGTCCTGTTCTACGTAACCCTGACTTGGACACACCTAGTGCCGGTAAAAAAGGGTCTCCCTTAGGAAGGCCTGTGTGTGGCGCCCTCCGGTCGTGACTAGGATGATTAAGAGTTCCTTCCTTTCCTGCTTGGAGGGGGACAATGTCCCGAGGAACAGACAGGCTGCCGACACCTTGTCACAATTAGGAAGCGAGCCTCACACAATCCAAGAACCAGGAGTAGGGCCCAACACCGATGCCATGCTCCAGTCCAAACAAACGTCAGTGGGAATAATTTAGGAACGTTTTATTTATTGAATAAACAGGTTTATCTGGAGTCACACTGTCTGCAACCGGGCCCCAAGAGGGTTTTTAGATAAATATGGAAATTAGTTGGAGAAAACAAATTCATATTTAAAAAAATCATTGTTCATTTTTCTTTTGGTGAGGTCAGATATCTTCAAATTATATGATTTTTAAAAATGTAAAATTCAGCAAAAGGGTGAAAATAAAATAAAAGCTAACAAAACCAATTTAGCAGGTAACTGTTTATAGTGTTAAAAGGATGAGTGAAAAGGAAACTTGAATAAGTAAAACAATTATTTTCAGTACATACGGTCATAAAAAATATTTGCTGTTGTCATGCTTAACATTTAATTGTAACCATGTAAAGAATAATCCCTACTGGACTGCACTTATAAAGTGGTATCTTTTATATTACAATGAATTTTCAACTTAAAGTGCAGTTTGTTCATATCAGTCTATTCTTTATGTGCATTGGTACTGTTTCTACAGACATTTCTGATGTGTTGAAGGCTTTGATGGAAAAAGGAATAATTTTTGTTTCCACAGGAATACCGTAAATGTCTTATGGTCCGTTCACACCACACGCTTTGTGAGTGTCAAATAACGCTCACAAAGCAACTAGTTTGACACATGCACATAACGTATACATTTTTAAACTGAAGCTTGCAAAGCGTGTGGGTGGGCCTTTCTCTGGCAGATGTTTTAAACACTAGCAGATCGTGATTGGTTAGATAACGCTGACGTCAGGGGACGTCACCATAGTGAGACGCTCAGATTGGTTGACATGCTGCGTCAAGAACGTTAAGAGCGTCAAAAGTTTAGCTAGCTGAACTTTGCATTGCTGCTTTTGGCTCCCGCTCTTGACGCTGACGTTTGGGGTGGTGTGAACAAACCATTAGATCTTGAAAATTTGTGTGATTAGCACAATTTCATTAAGGAAAACAAAATTTGTAACATATTATAAAATTCAGCTGTTAACCCAATAAGCCAAAACTAAATAAAAAACACTTCAGGAAGCAGTAGATAGCGCACACCTGTTGCAGTGCATCAATTGTGAATTGAGTTTCATATTCCCCGCCTCTCCCTTCTGATGTGTTATTGTCAATGTCTGAATATGTGCTTAAATGCTTCGAGGTGTGGTATTTTTCTATTACCAGTCTTTTGATTCTTGAATAAGGAATAAAGACACAGATGAGTGCTTCCTCACCACCACCGCTGACCCACCCTGACCTTGTGTATACCGTTTCCTACTCCATACATGGGAGCTCCGTCCGATGGTGGCGTTAAGCCCTTCAGTGACCTGGATCTGTTTGTATTCTTTGTTTGTTTGTTTTTTATGATCTTTGACAGGTTGTACTGTAACCTTAATTTCATTGCTCCTCGGGTTCAGGGACAATAAAGTTAATTAATGAATTAATTCAAACAGTAGGTTTTACACATTGTTACTACATTTAATTTTCCAGCCTCCGAAGTGGTCTGCAGAGATGTCGTTTTTGTGCCACCTTTTTTCTTGCTTTCCTTTGTGGTTTTGAACTTTGACACCAATTTTAATGATTTTGAAATGATAGTATGCAAAAAAGAGATATTAAACAGATCATATCTTTACTGTTCTCAGTTTTTAAAACAAAATGTCCACTATTCTCATGTTTTATGTTTAAGGAGATTTTTCCATTTCATTATTCATACACAACTTTTTTTTATTAGGTTCATACTTGCACACAAGGCACTGCATATTGAAACTTGTAGGTCATTGTACTTGCATATTGTAGATCAGTATCTATCTAATGCTATATATATGCAAGTATGTATTGTTTTACATGTATAGCATGTTTTTTACAAAACACTTAGGCCCCCAGCTTTTTGATGCTTAAACTATCACTAATTTTAGTTCAAATAATTCTCTTTAACAAGAGAATAATTATCTTTTTCTTTAAATGAACCGGGCACAACCTTACGTCGATCACTCAATGCAATCTGCTGGGATTTCTTAAACAGAAAGCTTTTAATTGATTGGAATGTTTGTATAATGGTACTGCAATTACTTTTCTTGTAAAATGCCTTGAGATTACATCTGTTGTGGATTGGCGTTACATAGATAAAAGTGAACTGAATTGAATTGGAAATGCAGATGTACACTGTGAGTCTGATTACTGTCAAACAAGCAGTCCTAATAGAAACATGTCCCACAGATTATTACTTATCAGTAAGAGCAGAAAAAACAGAAGAGGAAGAGGCTTTGCTGCAACTTTCTAAACCTTAAAAAAGGTTTTACTAGGTGAATTTGATTCCTTTGAATATCTGGCTGCTGAGGCAATTGAGCCAAATTGCCTATTTCTAAACATATAGGCAAGGAAAAGCAATTTTAGTTGTATAGCACACTTTCAACACAAGGCAATTCAAGGTGCTTTACATCATTAAAATTGGAACACAGCATAAAATAATTTGATGATCAAAATACAAGAAAGCAATTACAATAAGACGATAGTCAAGACAATAAAACAATTTAAGGGCAAGCAGGTAAAAACACAGTTTTAAGTCAATAAAGGATCTTTTTTCATGTTTTCAATGACCTTTGCTCTGTAATATGTATAGACTATAACCAGTTAATATTTGTGGGAGATTTCAACATCCACACTGACAACTCCGAATATAGAGGAACAAAATAATTAAATGATACCTTCTACCTGACCCAGCACATTAATGAACCGACACACAACTGAGGACACACTCTGGACCTACTTATAAGACTTAAATATCTCCAACATTTCGATAACTGACAATTATCTGACTATTTCTGTATCTCATTTGAAAGCACCATCTTAGCTAAAATATCTAATCATAGTGAGACGACTGTTGAAAAACGCTCAATGAAAATTCAATCAAATCCTAATCCCCAACATCCACCAACTCACATTCAGTAAACAAACTGACAGATAAATTTCTCTCCAAACTTTTTGACATCATGGATAAGACTGCGCCATTTAAGGTAAAAAATTGTCTTGAGTAGAAAGAAGTCTCCGTGGAGAAACAATCCAACGGTATGCATTGAAAAAAGGGAGCGTCGACAAGCCAAGGGAAAATGGCAGAAAACTCGACTCCAGGTTCAATTAACCTTGAAAGGCGTAAGTGAATCATTCTTCTCTGAAATTATTCACTGAAACAACAATAATGCAATGACGTTATTTGCTACAGTGGAGAGATGAACTCCTACTCCTGTGACAGTAGCCCCTGAACTAAAATCCATCAGGGCCTGCAATGAATTTGCCTGATTTTTTACTGAAAAGATCTTGAACATCAAAATGTTAATTAGTACATCAGTTTTAACACCGCTAAAAATGTTATGCCCAGCAAACACCCACACTGAGAAAAAATTATTCCAAACAATAAACTAATCGAGCTCTGATGAAATTATTGATAAACTAAGCTCTGCCACCTGCTGCTTGGATATCTTACCAACAGATTTTCTTAAAGAAGTCCTCCCAGTCATCAGGGCGGATCTGATCTAAATAGTTAATGCATCCCTCCTATCTGGTGTTTTTTTTTACAATTTTTAAATACAGAAGTTATCAAACAAATACTAAAAAGAAGAACCTAGACAACATAAGATGGCGCCGCAGATGGACGCCTCGGAACTTCGTTCCCTAGTACTTGTTACAAATCACACGGGACCTGAAGTGGACCTCCCACATTGACACTATAAGGAAGAAGGCCCAGCAAAGGCTGTACTTTCTGCGTCAGCTCAGAAAGTTCAACCTGCCTCAGGAACTGCTGACCATATTCTACCCAGCAATAGTCCAGTCTGTCCTGACCTCATCCATCTCTGTCTGGTTCGGATCCGCCACCAGGCAAGACAAGGACAGACTGCAGAGAACAGTCAGGTCCTCAGAGAGGATCATAGGTACTGATCTTCCCTCTATTCAGGACCTATTACGGGCCAGGGTCAGGAAGCGGGCCAGAAAAATCACCACTGACCCCTCACACCGTGGCCACACTGTTTAGGCTCCTCCCCTCTGGCCGGCGTTACAGAGCTCTGTACGCCAAAACCACCCGACATAAGAACAGTTTTTTCCCCCAGGCTGTCGCTCTGATGAACTCTGAATAGTCACAGAGTGTGAGTCCATTCACATGAACAATAATCTAACACTCTGCACTGCTGTATATACTTACTGTACCATAACCCCGGGTTGGTGTATATATTATCCTTTATTATTTATTTGTATTTATTTGTATTTCCTTTTTTATTTCACTTATTTAAATTCTGTAGTGGAGAGAAAAGTTGCCGGAGTCAAATTCCTTGTATGTGTCATACTTGGCCATTAAAGCTGATTCTGATTCTGATATTAAGGCAAAACTACAGACTAATCTCTAATCTCCCATTTATCAATAAAATTATAGAAAAAGCTGTGCTCCAACAGTTAAACAGCTTCCTAACAATGAATAAATGCATTGAACAAATTAACAGCTAGCTTTCCCATAATTTCCTCCAACTTAACCGTACGAGCTCATGTTCCCACTAGAACTAGGACAGTAGAACGCATCACTCCAGTTCTAAAGTCCTTACACTGCCTTCCTTTTGCCCAGAGAATAGACTTCAAAGTGCATTTATTAGTTTATACACCATTGAATAGTTTAGCACCAGAGTATATTAGAGATCCGGTACAAACCATCCAGATCATTCAGGTCCTCCAGCTCTAGTTTACTGATCGTCCCTAAAACCAGAATCAAACATGGAGAAGTAGCTTTAGGTTTCTATGTTCCCCACATCTGGAAAAAACTCCTGGATGAATGTAAAGCTGCAGTCACTGAACTCTTTTAAATTAAGAATTAAAACATAGCTATTTAGACCTGCTTATGATATGACTTTTGCTTTTATTATTTTAATTACTGCTATTGCTTTTGTCAATCGCTAAATGTTTTGTTTTTAGTTTTCAAAATTGTACATACTTTTTCTTTTATAAATTTTCTTTTATACTACAAAATGTTTTCTTTTTTATTACTGTTATTGCTATATATTTGAATTTATACATCTGTTTCATCACTTTTTAATTTTCATAATTTTACATACATTTCTATCATAAATTTTCTTTCATTTTAGTGATTGTTTTAATTTTCACATTTCGTCATGCATTTGGTTTTCTTTACCAAGGAATCATATAAAGCACCTTGAATTGCCTTGTGTTGAAAGTATGCTTCATAAAGAAAATTGCCTTCCCTTGCCTTGATTCACTTTAGATCCCTCAACCTTTTTATTACAGCCCCAATTCCCACATGTGTTTTATTTTAGGTGTGGCACCCCGAGATCTTCATTGGCTCCCATTTAGCCCTCTTTAAAAGCTTACTAGATACGACCCTGTATAGCAGTCCTAATGAGGGATTTTTGAAGCTTATTTAAACATTACAACTCCAGAATGAATACATTTAAATACTTTGAATATGATTCTAAATTAAAACTCACTCAAAGGTTGAACACAGCATACCCGGCATACATTTATAAATACCGTTATTAATTCAAAGTCTGATCTGGAGTGCTGCATTCGAAGTGTCGCATCGTATAAAGTCACTCATCTGATAGAAATATTCAAATTGTCTGTAAATTCAGAGTAAACTGTTTTGTGTGCAAAAACATGGTCAATTAAGCTGAATCTGATTCTTAAATCAAATGTCATCCTTTTCCAGTCTGTGTCAGGACTCAAGGTGTTATCAAGAAATGTAACTTTACTGGTAAGCAAGATATAATAAAGAAACATCAACAACTTCAAGGTCCACTCTCAGCAACAAAAAACAACCTCATAGTGGTGATTATGAGAAGAAAATTAATTAAAGCATCCAGAAGCAGATTGAGAGTCTTCCCTTTTGAGTTACAGATGCCCAGTTTCCAAAATCGTGTTACAGCAAAGTGATTCATAGGAGTTAGTTTGTTTTCCAATAATTGACTCAGGACTAGAGTGACCGTATAAATATATAAATCTTTATTCATTTATTTACTTCATGTTCGGTTAACAGCGTTGGGTAGCATCACTTTAATAAATCTAAGCTGTAGAACTCCATGGGTTTGGGTTACAAAATACATCTTTATCAATATAAAAGTGTGGCATTTGTCGCAAATAAAAGCAATAAAATAAAAGTTCCTTTTACAGTGAAGATGGAATGTTCAAAGGGGAGAAGTGAACTACATAAGAGAGGCATCATCTATTTGACAGAGAGGATTATCCTTTAAGGACAATATTAAAAAAGAGTTAAATGTTAATTTCCTACTTTAAAGATGCGAGTTAAATACAAACAATAAATCTGAAATCTTTACAGAAATATTACCTACAACACTGTCTCAATAAAATATTGCAAAAATAAAAAATATATATAATTGATACAAAGTATCAGTGCATAATAGTTCTCCATATCATCTGAAAAAGAATGGACCTTTTTTTACTTACAAATACTGTTGTTTTTTTTTGTGGTTACTGAACAAAACATAGCTGCATTTCCACCAGGTGTGTGCCTGTTCAAACTTCCACTCCACATTACTTTCAGTGACAAGCGAAATGCTCCAAAAACAGTTTCAGTGCGGATGTCGCATGTCAAAACCAGACTAGGTTGCTGCTGCTGTGGCTGTTGTTGACTTGCTCTGAGTTTGCGCTGGCTGCGTTTGAAGCTTCACAGGTACAAAATGAGGCTCAGAGAACAGCCTCCTCACCTGTTTATGTGGAGATTGTCTTCAGTTTAACCTTCAGTGACAAAAATGAAGCACTGGGAGATATTGGAAAATCTGAGCTAGAAAATATCCTTTGGTTAACCGTTAAATCTTGGTAAACAGCAAAACAACAGGTGACAGTGTTTGCCATCTACCTATAAATACACCGCTCAATGTTGTTGCACTTTTTGGTTAAAAAGGTCCAATGAAGCTAATTACATTTGTTACTCTGCATGGATACAGGAGGAGAGGTCATATAAATGTTTATCTGTAATGTAAAATCTGAACCATGTTTCCTTCATTAACCTGTGAGTTTTAAAACTCATTAGCAAAAAAGATTCTGTTTCCTGTGTGGGTAAACCTGAGTTGGTGGAGATATTTTCTTTTCTTTTTTCCTTTAATAAAAACACACACTGACTCATCTCAAAAGGAGATTGTTCCCTATTTTGTATCTTATACAGTACTTAACGTAATGCTCTCCTGGAAAAGATGTGATCCTTAGAATAAATTAATCTTCTATTGCAGTCCCATAATTACACACTCAAAATTTTTGAATAGTTAAATATTTAACTTCAGTGGATTTATCAGGAGGGGGTAAAATTCTAATGTCAAGCTATGTTTTGATTTTATAAAAATAAAACGGTAACAATTCCTATAAAAAAAAAAAAAGATCTTTGAGTAATTTAAACATTTTTCTTTACAATTTTAAGCCAATCAAAGTGTCTAAGACCTTGTAATTATCATTTTCCTGTAAAACAAATAACGTTTTGGCCCTCTTAAAAAGGGACAGGCAATAAAACAATTAGAGCGGGGCAGATGGCTTTCTGATTTTCATAACTACTCGCATAAACTAGCCCACTCAGTCAGATTAATATTTCAAAAAATGATAATAAAAAAAAACTTAAATTATAACAGGTAAAAGTGAAATAATTAAGTCATCCACTTAGGTTTATTTACCCTCACCATAAGAGAACTACTTAAAATGTTTCACCAGATTATGCTATATCGGTAAAAGATTAATTTATTTTAAGATTCTTTTATACATTCAGGAGATTTCCTTCCTGGGTTTATCTCTTCTTTATACTCTAAAAGGATTGTTTTTGTCTGAGGGGAAGATTTCAATGCGGTTTGTTTCACAGTAGATCAGAAAAATACCTGAGGCTGTTTTCAGCTGTTCGACACATCACAGTGAAGGTTGGGACAGACCAGAAGCATTGACAAGAAGCCAACGTGGGAAGAAAAAAAAAACAGGAGTCAACAGTCCACAGAGATCCACAGGAGAGACGCAGTGGAGCTGAGTCACTTCTGAGTACTTAAAACGGGGGTCTCATCTTTTCCTCCCCCAACGCTGACGCAGAGCCGTCAAAACAGAGGAGGACAAAGCCGTGGCCTTGACGCTTCCGCTCTTTGATCCTCCAGAGGGGTACAGGCGGGAGGCTACACAGGAGGGGTGGAGTAACGCACCACGTAGTTGTAGTCAGGCGGAGGGCTGTGACACTCCAGGCTGGCATCCAGATCCGAGTCGTCCAGACTGAAGTCTAAAGGGGGAACGCTGGGTGGGAACTTCTCCTTCTCTGAGGAGTCGTTCAGCACCGACTCTTTACTCTTACTCACCGCCTTCATCCTGAAAACACGGAGACCCTCGAGTTTACAAAATAACTTAAAACACAATAATATTTCAGTGAAACAGTTAAATAGCAGAATGTGACTATAGTGTGAATGTGTTTGTAAATATGCAGATTTTTTTATCTGTACTTTTTAGTTTTTAGTTTTAGCCCCTGATATTTTTCGTTCTAGATGCAGGTTCTTTTTTTTCTTTGGTAGCCTGGTTCCTTTGTGCTCTGGGTTCTTTATTACTGGCTGTTGTTCTATTGAATGTAATTGTGTTACCTCCTCAGCACGCTATCAGGCTGCAGAAGCCTGATAATCATATATTCATTTACATAATATGTGCAGCAGCTGGAAAACACCTCAAACATGCAGGACAGAGGGGTCCAAAAGAACAGGAATAAATCTTTCTTTTGTCTCATTTTTTCGTTATCTCTCAGCTAATTTCTCTCCAGGTCAATTTTGCATATTTTTTAGTCGTAGTTTATTCTTTTATTGCTAGTTCCTACTGTTTCAACCAGGCTTCTGACCCATGTTTTAGGCTCATTCCTTTTAATTGGCAAACCCAGTTTAGGTTTAGATTCTGTTTCTTGCGTCAACTTCCTGCTTTTTGGTCCGTAATTCAGCACATTTCTAAAAAAAGTGAGCTTGAGGATTTCTACACCTTATTTAGGAAATGCCAGAAAATTAGAAATTGTCCTCTTCCAATAAGAATACTTCGTTTTATAAGAAATTATATTCTGAATTTAAAAAGGTAGCCTTGAATGCTGCATTATCAGGTAGACCGTCTAACATGAAAATGTTGATAAATTCCAAATTTCATTAATGTCCTACTTTATTTAATTTAGTCACAAAAGAAATTAACATAATTTGATTCGTGCAAAACTTCAGTTGCGTACAGTTACTTTTTTGTTTTGCTGAAAAAAAACTTTTTTTTAAGATTGTGTTGTCAAGATGATTTCTTACTGTGCAAAAAAGTATTTAATTTTAAATTAGTCATATAAAAAAATGAATTTCTGATTTGCAAATGTTTAGTCCATAGCCTTTCTGATCATTTAATCAACAATATTATGCAAAAATATTTGTATAAAACCGAATTACTTTTTAGCAAAAGCTCTTATAATGTTAAAGTAAAAATAGTTGTTATTGCTTCTTTTAAAGCAGAAACAAAATCTACCTCCCAACTTTAAAAAAAGCATTTTAGTCCATCTTATGGTCAAAAGAATAACTTGACAGGAAATAAAAATAATTATTAACTGAAACCTCAACATAGTTCCTTCTATTCTGTTTATGAAAGGAGCAGCACAAACTCAACTGAGGTAAAATCTTGATAAGTTACGACAAAATAACCAGTTCTGATCTTGATGAAGAAAAAGGAGATAGATACTCCTCTCTTGCTACTTACAAATACCTTGAATCCCTATTAATGGTTATTATAGAAATCATTTATGTAGAAAGAAATGGTATTTTTCAATGTAATTTCCTTTACACGTTATCTATGGTTAATCCATACAACCAGATTTTTCATGTTTGATATAATCAATCATCCTGAGTTTCTTTTTTTGTTGTTGCTTTGTTTCCTTCCCACATAATAACTCAGTGTTGTTGTCTTGGAGGTTGCCATGGGTTTCCAGAGCTTCTCCTTTTACACCAAAGGGTCAGTTCACAGCAGGAGGAAGACACGCCACCGTACTGGAATTTAGTTTGGATTAATAAACTACCTGGTAAAACTATCTATTAAAACCTGAGCTGCTATTCTGTCAGTATGAAGCAACAATTTTAGTTTCTGAGATGAAATAAACAGCTGATTGGCTATAAGTGTCTGTTTTTTTTAAGAGGAAATGTAAGAAGAGCTTAGATTTATAGTGTTTTCTTGTTTTTGCGGCTGAAAGATGGGAGGTCAGATGAATGGAGAGGCTACACCTGCAGGGGAGGTCCTAGGAAACCCTCTTAAGTTCAAAAACTGGCAGTGATTGAGTGGCTGCCTAGAGAGAGGGTACTCCCCTTCCAACATAGATCATTGTCTGGATGCTTGGGATAACTCTTTGTGGCTAGGCTGAGGGTTTGATTGGACAGACAGGCCTGTAATGAGCTCTCGATGTTTCGTTTTCAGATCTAAAGGACGCTTCAAGCGCAGCGGTGTGGAGTCCGGTGAGCTGTAAATGAATTACAGAGAACTCAGAGCGGGTCTTTGGTTATTCCTCCACAGCAGCTGCTTACAAAGTCAATCTTAGTCACTGTTTTAACTCATGTACATTTAGGTTCTTTCCTCTTTGTCTTAATGGAGGTTTTGAAGATAAGCACTTAGAGTTGAAGCTCAATATATATTAATAGCTGAATAAAATGAAAGCTAAATTAGAAATTTTGACACTCAGACTCTGACAGAAATCGCCACCAGATTTGACGTATTCCGTGATTAACCTATAAATAAGAAAATATTGCCTAATTTGTTTTTGTCTTTCAGTTTTGAACCCGATTCTAGAGTTAATAACTGATTTACAGCAAGATCTGTCGTTTGGTACACTAAAACTGAAAACCTCCCTTGACCCATTTTAAAAACTATTTATTTGATGTTCTGTAGTTTTTTTCTTTGCCTCCCGCTTATTTCTCTTTATGCTCAGGCATGGTTCCTTTGGACAAAAGAGAAAACGAGCGGCTGACTTCTTTTTAACGTGTGTGCGTTTGTATGACAGTTACAGCGTCTGCATTCCAGCATGGCGGGTTGGTTTCCAAGCTGGTTTTCTGTGATCGCTGTCTGTGTTTGTGCTGGTTTGGTGCTTCTGAAGGGCACCAGGAAGGTCGCAGCTTACGTACGCCAGGGCCATGATGCTCAGAGGTCGGCCTGCCAACGATTCCAATTGCATCAGCATCTTCATGTTGTCGGACGAAAGGCCCATCCCGCTGTCTGTCTGACCCTGAGCAGGATGAAGACAGAAAGATGGGAAATGGTTAAATCATTTCTGATAAAATATAAGAAGTAGTGTGCAGGAATCTGTGTTTTTCCCTTCCAAGTAGCAACAGGTGTCTTTGAGTGGTCCTTAAACAGGTCTTTAGACTTTTTTAATATCTTTCAAACTTTTTTTCTTATGATTTTGGCTGCTCTTTTTACACTTATTTTTGGTTCACTTCATCACTGCATTTTTTCCAGAAATGCATTTTTGTTGGCAGATTATTTAGGAAATTTTTTTTGGTCTGAATAATAATAAAAACAAAACATACCATAACATGACTAACATAAGTCATTTCATAAAATACCAATTTAAACAGATGTTTCTGTTCTTTCTAGCTAGCAGTCTATTTACAATAGATGTGCTAGTCGATTTGCAGCTTCACTATTTAACAACTTTGCAATCTACATCTTCCTAAGGGCCTTTTCATACCCGTCCTACAGACATTTGGTACCTGCTAAAACAACCAAGGATTAAAATCACCTTTTTTGACCTCTTTACAGTCTGCTGTATTAAAAAGCTGCTTTAAAAACCATTATTGTGTAATATTGTAGCAGAAATGAGTGCTCGAGCACCAACAAGACCATTTCCCAAGAGTTTTTTTTGCTGAAAACTGATCAATTGCAGGATTTCGCAACTCCTAGGTCCTGATTGATGGATTTTCTTCCTCCTTTCTTATAGACATGATGCTTATATATTTTTTTATGTTTTCTCATCCTCCAGTTTCCTGATTTATTTAAGTAAACACTGCAGATACATTTTCATCATCATTTGCAAGGACCGGATGGAAAATGTGTGTAAAAGCAATCAAAGCATGAAGATTGAATTTGGGGAGCTTCTTGCGATCGCCTCAGCTTGAATGTAAGCAACTGCATTGGAGCTCAGAGTTAACATTTAATTTGCAAAGCAGAATTTGGGTTACTGACCTCTTGGTTTTCATTTATCCCACTTTCCATGGTGATCTCGTCAAAGGTTTTCACGCTAGCAGGACGAATCTTTATATTCCTTGGGGAAAAAAAGTGAAAAATTCAGCTTTTAGATTTTTTTCTGATTTGTCTGAGTGTCAAGGTCAGCAACAGAACCACGGGAACCTAAGCATTTATATCAACAACGTTCAGCAACCATGAAGCTTTTCTTTGATAACACACACTGTTTGCTTTGCATTTCAACACGCAGAAGCTCAAACAGGAGCTCAGTTTTTACTTCAGGGCTGACTGTCATTACTGCTTTTCAGCGCCTCCTAAATAAACACTCTTAGAAGAGCTGTGAAAACCCAAGAGCTCAACTAATATTGTTATAACTGGACTTAAATCGCTGTGTTATTCTTTATTTGGTGGGTGGGTGCGGATTCCTGACCGGAGCAAAAAGTGGTAAAATCTCCAGAGGTGCAAATGTGCACATTTCTTATCAGGTCCTCATTGTGCTCCAGGTAAACGTCTCCTCTGAGCTAAGTCAGTGTGCAACAAGAAGATTTGGCGTTTTGGAATTTTATTTTTCAGCGCAGAAAAGCAAAACAATCTGGATTTGTCTTTAACAGTCTGAGAATTGGTTTATGTGTGTGTATCTAAGCAGGCTGACAGAGGAGAGCAGTAGGAAAACAAAGCATGCAGAGCTGGGCATTCATCTCTGTGTAACTGGACACGTGCAGCGCTATTTCTGCAGGAATTTGTTATAAGTAAAATGCAAGACAAATATAAAGATAAAACAATTCATAGTATGTTAAAATGTAATGGATGATCCCGAGGGAGACATTAACATCAATACCAACATTTTTTTTCTAAATAGAGGGCAAAGTTTGGTAACATTTTTAGAGGGTACAGTCCAATAATTCAGTGAGGAAATCTGTATAAAGAGTCATGAGTTTGTTTGTCTAAACTAGTCAATGAAGAGCGATCCAAGTTCTCACCAGTTCCCCCCCGAGTCCCGGTGGGAGACGGGTCGTGTGGACGTCTCCTCCGTCTCCTCAATCTGCTCTCCCACCTTCGCCAGCAGGGCTGTGTTGATGGGTATGTAGTGCTTCCCCTCCTAAATCAACACAAAAAGTAGATTTATGGCTGGTGCTGCGTGCGCTGTGCAAACGAAAACACTCAAGGTTGGTGGCGACAAGCCAAAGAAACCAGCGTCAAGCTTAATAAATCCAAAACCGTTTAATATGAAGTTTAAACAGCGCAGTTCATCACTGCGCTTTGTCCCACTTTGACGCCATGTTGCGAGAGAAATTAAAGTGCTCTATCTTCACAGGTTAAAACGTGTGTTGTTAGGATTTTACTTTACAGAGCTACACAGAGTGGGGAAGAATTGTGAAGTGAAAAGAAAATTGAAGGCATCAGATTTCAACTTTCAACAGATTCTTGGTTGGATTAAGGTCTGAACTTTGACTAGACCATTCTACCACATAAATAAGCTTTAATCGGTTTTGTATTTGCTTTGGAAGACAAGCTGGAAGTTGTTTTAATTTTCCACCAAACGGCCTTTTGCATATGGGCTGACCACAGCACTTCCTTCCACATGTTCCCTTATTCTTTGTAGGGATGGCCATGTCTTGGTAGGTTTACTCTAAGTCCTTAAGATTTAAAAAACACAGCATTGTGAGATCTTCAAAGCTTGGCCCATTGTTTTAAAACCTATGTGTTTTTAATTCAAATCTACCTTTTAAAGATTGTGCAAATTGCATTTCTAGAATTGTTAAATTTAGTAAAAAACAGTGTTGAGCATCTTACATTAAAAAAGTAATTAGTTATAGTTACAAGTGACTTTTTACAAAAAGTAATTGAGTTTGTAACTCAGTTACCAGAATGTAAAAGTTACAGTGTAAATGTTACTCAGCATAGTAACTGTGACGTTATTTCTATGTTGTAAAACACAGTTACGTTCTATAATATCTATAAAGTCAAATATTTTTGTAACTGAATGACGAATAAAAAAACACAGTATACATTATTTTAGAAGGATTGGCATTTGATTTCAATATGATTTAGGCTGTATGCAGAAAAATAAAATTACACAAAAAGTAAAATACTGGAACTGCAGAATCACTCACTTTTTATTAAAGTGTAAAACTAAGACAGACAGCTGTGGGTAAGAAGAAACAAAGGAAAATCCGTAGGTTAAGTTGTGCAAATCTCTGTATCTGTAATATTGCACAGTGAACAGAGCACAATCCAGTTGAGAAATGTTAAGATTGATTTGGTGTCACCTGGTCACATGACCTGGAAGCTATTGAAATATGACAATACAATTTTAATGTAAAATATTCTATGAATTCAAATGTGAAATAAATTTTTTATAGTAACATATTAATAAGAAATATGTACATATGATTTTTTTTATATCTGTGTGTCATGTTCCCTGGGTGTTGAGCAACAATTTCTCAATATTTTGGGGTAACTTTGTTTTCTGGAATGTATGGAGATCTATTGAAAACCAAACCCTAACCAAAACCACCGCCTTCAGGAGCAAGACTACGGCGGCGATGTATCCGCTCGTTCAGCGGAGTTTTCAGTGAGACGTTGGAGGGAGTCTCCGCTTTAATGAAACTAATATCAGTCAAATATTAAACTTAAAACTAAGTTCTCCACAGTCTTACAGCGTACAGTGAGAGCACCGGGTATCAGCCCACCCAGCAAATCATCGTTTTATATGCAACGGCGTCATCACTGACTCCTGTTCTTTGTGTCTGCAGCCTTGATGTGGCTGTCAGAAAGCTTGACACCGCTGTGCTTCATTCAACCACGTTTTAACACACCATTTTGTATTTCCAGTAACGGTAATGTGTTGCAACGATGGCAAAAGTGATTAAATAGATTATTCCGTTGCCTAAAAAATAACGCTGTTAGTAACGCTGTTATACTGAAACTCTGTTACTCCCAACACTCCATAAAACCCTATCTATCCACTGAGGCAGCAAAATTAAAAATGCACTAAATGGTTTTCACTCATTTACATATTGATTCATGACATGATCCCAAACAAATTAAGCAATTTTAAAGTTCCTGTAGTCTCTATTTAAAACAAAAACTTGGAAGCCCCTTGATAAAATGCTTTTGCTGTATCACTATTGTATCACTTTGAATAAATATAACATATTGGACTTTGAAAACTATCAGCTGTTTTTAGATGCCTATCTCATTTTTAAAGTTTTACATGGAGTTTAAGGAATTTCAAAAAGAATGTAGGGATTCGCACCAGAGCATTGACAAGAGTATACTGTGAAGTGCAAAGACGCATAACTAAATTTTGTGAAATGCTTATCTCCATTAGAGGCAAGACATTTTGAAAATGAAATGTATGAAATCTATGAAAATTATACAGCATTAAAAACAGTTCTAAAGCGGTGGTTGAAAACAAACCAGTCATGTAATCATCCTTAATATAATGCTCCATGTGCATAAAACTGTGTTTTTGAGTGTTTCTTCTCTATTGTGTTTGTTTTCTTTTGTAAAAGTGTGTGCTTTTATGTTCATGCCTGTCCCATGCTGTCATATATTGTGTCAGCTGTGCAGAAATTTCATACCTTTGTCTACTGTTGTCTGTATGTGTTCCTTTCTATTTGGCCCTGGGATGCAATTTAGCTCTTGTGCTAATTCCAGAATATTTATGTCTTATCCACGTTAAAACATTTATTATTGTGCACCGTTCTAACCTAAATACATGAATAAGTAATAAAATAAATCTGCACCATTGTCCTTCCTAAATTCTTATTCTTATTTTCCTGGTCTGCCACACAACATTCCACTAAAACACACTAAAATTGAGCTTCTGGCGTGACAAAATGTAAAAAAAAAAATCAAAGGCTACAGTTGCCATTTTTCATTTGTATGTTGCGGACAAGATGATTCTTTAAAAATAAAAGATTTTGTCTCAATATTCTTAAAAGCGTTGTTATACAAGTAAACCAAATAAATAAATAACTAATGGTTAACATCTTTGCAGCAGCCGCCTGACAGCCACACAAAGTCTGCTGTTTCTGACACTAAACAGTACCCACACTAAACAATCTTGCAATAATCACTGTTCACCACGTGGTTCCTTTTAAGAGAAGTGATACATCATATCAAAATGTACCGAGTCTTGTTGTTGGGTGTTTCTTCCCTTCTCAGTTCCAGCAAACACTGTCCCGCTCATAAATTACAATAGTCAATGCCTCTTCCTGATTATGCACAGTGCTGATGACTAATTCTGTTCAACTAGCATTTTACTACTGCTCTCTAAAGCCAATACACGGTTAGATCAAATACTAAAATTACTTTGGTTCTGATTTTTCAACAGTTGTTTGACACCAATTTTCAATAATTTCAACTCTTTCCGGCCATAACTATAAATGCAACTCATTGTGAGTCTATGAACTGGAGCTCTGACTTTATTTGTTTCTGTGTGCTGTACCTGTTGCACGCTGGCCTGTAGCAGGTCTCCAAGCCTCCCCACCAGCTCAGTGAAGGTCGGACGCTGCTGCGGCTCTCCCTGCCAGCAGTCCAGCATGGTTTGATATCTATAAGGAAAAAGGAAAAACATCTGAATACACAGGGAAAGCTTTCAGCATGCTGGATGGATGCTCTTAAGGCCACAACGTTGCAGACTGTGTGTTTCTACTGATGTAAAGTGAAATGTAACTTTTTTAGGAAAAGGGAGAACAACCTTATGGTTAGGTGGTCCTTTCATTCTTCTACAGAAACAAATATATCTTGTTCTCCTTGTGTGCTAGTACTGAGCTTCTGGGCAGAGTCTGAGGGTACACAACTTAACCAGCTTTCTGACAAGCTGTCAGCATCTCTACCCATGTGGGGAGCTTTGACCTCCTCTGGTTAGTGGAGGAGTAGAAACAGAGCTCCACTGCAGCCTCTCAGTTACATTCACTGCCAGCTACCTACTGCCATTCACCAACCGTTTCATATTTTATTAAATTACAACTACAAATCTAAATGTATTTTATTGAGATTTTTATTTGATAAATCAACACAAAACAGTTCATACAGTGGGGTAAAACACAATTGGCAGCCACTGACTGTGCGAGTTGTCCCACATAGAAAGAGGAAAGCGGTCTATGATTTTCATCGTCGGTAGACTTCAACTGTGAGACAAAATTGTAAAAAAAAAAAAATCCCAGGAAATCAAGTTTTATTATTTTTAAATAATTTATTTGTATAATGGTGCAGAAAATAAGTATTTAGTCAATAACAAAAGTTCACCTCAAAACTTCGTAATGTAACCCTGGTTGTTAATGAATGAGTTCAAAGGTTTCTTGTACTGTAGGTTCCACCAGGTTTTCACACACTGTAGCTATTATTTTTGGCCTGTTCTTCCATGTAGATCATCCCTACAGCTGTGAGGTTTTAGGGCTGTCGCTGGGAAACACAAACTATTAGCTCCCTCCACAGATTCTCGATTGGATTGACGTCTGGAGACCGGCAAGGCCACTCCAGAACCTAGAAATGCTCCTTCATTATCAAGGCAATGTGTTGGGTTTAATGTCTTGCTGGAAGATCAAGCCACTTTTCATCTTCAGTGCTCTCACTGATGGAAGGAGCGTTTTGGCCCAAAATCTCACAATACATGGCCCCATTCATCCTCTTCTTAATACAGATAACTCGTCCTGTCCACTTCGCTGAAAATCGTCCCCAAAAGCATAATGTTTCAAACCCCACGCTTCAAAGTGGGTGTAGTGTTCTTGGAATGCAACTCAACATTCTTATCCCTCCAAACGCATTAAGTGGGGTTTATACCAATGAGTTGTATTTTGGTCTCACCTGACCACATGACCTCCCAATCCTCTTCTGGATCATCCAGATGGTTTCTGGTAAACTTTAGACAGGCCTGGACCTATACTATACCATGACTACGCAGTGTATTACTGATAGTAACCTTTGTTACTCTGGTTCCAGCTCTCTTTAGGTCATTCACCAGTTTCCCCCGTTTAGTTTTGGGCTGTTTCCTCACTGTTTTGAAGATCATGGGGTTCCCCCCGAGGTAAGATCTTGCATGGAGTTAAAGCTCAGAGGAGTTTGTTAATGATCCACTATCTATTAATTACTCAAAAAGTTGATCTCCTCTCACCAGGCTGCTTGCCTAGTGTAGACTGGCTCATCCACGTCTTGTGCAGGTGTACAATCTTGTCCCTGGTGTCTTTGAACAGCTGCCTGGTCTTTGCCATGGTGGAAGTTGGAGTCTGACTGTTTAAAATGTTGACAGGTGTCTTCTATCCAGATAACGATATAGCAAAAAAATCTAGTTGGTACTCAGACATCAATTCTGAATGCCAAGTAGACAGACAAGACAAGTAAAAAAAGAATGAAAAAAATGACAGACTTCTTTCTTTTTGTTCTCTAACAAACCTCTGAGGCAGCTATGTTTATGTGATTGATAAAGGTAATTACCTGCACAAGATTATTTTTTAGAGGTGTCAGTATGAATGGGTCTGAATACAAATGCATGCCACAACAAAACCATAAATAGTTTTTCTACTGCTCCTCTGATTATCGCATAAAAATCTATGAATATTTTAATTTCATTTCATTAACAACCTACATATTTACCTTTGTCATATTTTAAATAATCACCCTTTCATCTGTGTGATTTGTCAAACTTCCACCATTTTATTGAGCAGGAAGTATACACAATGTATCGGAGCGCAAGTTAACAAACACTTCCTGTCAGCTCCTCAGCGAGAATAAACGGCACGGCTCTGCATGTTGTAGGTCGTCGTGATTGCAATGCTGTTTTTTTGGAAAAGGAAGGACTGCGTTATTAATTCATCTGATGGGAAATGAGCATCCTTTTATTGTGCACCCAAGCTTTGCAAAGCATCCGGCGCATTCCTCTCTGATGCATCACGACATCACTGCATTCCAGATTAATTTTGCCTGGCAAAATAAATAACGTCTCCTGTGTTTTTATTCATTCCTCTATTTCCAAATTGGTACGAGGAGGATCATGGTCTCATAACCTGAATTTAGGCCTGACTGCAGATTTTAACACGCTGACTTTGATGCTGACAGTGCATCCTGTTTTACATAATTACTGGGTTCATCTATACTTTAAATTAAAGGCAGAACTCTCAGTTTAAGAATGCAAAGTATTTAATCTGGTAAGGGTCTATTTTCCCTTAATGGGTACCCTGAACTGGTGATGGAGAGAACAAAAGAGCCTAAATCTATCAAGAAAACCTACAATCTGGGTTTTATTTTGGCAATCAATTCAAATCATTGTCTCTATTGTGCAGGTTATATATTTTTTAAATCAGGAATCATTTGAAATGCTGCACTTTTCGCTAAAACTGTATTTGTCTAAAGAGCATTGCAATCTTCACTCCATCGCTGACTGAAAGCAGCGACACCAAGGAAGAGGACTCTGTGTTCTCCCACAGATATTTATGTCAAAAAACCCCCCAGCTGTAATAATTCTGATTGAAGCATCAAAAACATGGGAGCTCAGTTCTGTCAGAAAATCAGAAAGTGTTCCAACACTTAAAAGCTTAGCGCCTGGTGGGTAATCAGTGGCTAAAGTTTCCTCCTGCAACGTTTAGAGTTGATTCTTATCTGGCATTCCAGACCTGAAGCTGCAGCTACAAGGAAGAAAGTTGGACTGTAGATTGATGTGGGAGGCTTTTAGCTACACATACAGACATTCTTAACAGGATGTTAAAGTGAGAACCTTACAATCACATTTATAAACATCAATATATATTGATTAGGATTGACCAACATGATGTGGAAGGAGAATAATAGATTATTTTTTAAATGTGCAATGTGTGTGTGTGTGTGTGGGGGGGGGGGGCGGCTCCTCACTCGAGGTTCACAGTATTTTTTTGACGGCGTCTCAATCCTCTGATCTTTTTCATGTTAAAAGCTGTTTTAAGTCATGCCACATTTGGGTCGGGACTTTGATTAAACCAAAGCAACAAACAAATCTGTTTTGATGTAAATCATTCTACCGTGGCTCCGGCCGAAGGTTTTTGACTTGAAGGTGAAACTTTGCCCCATTCTGAAGTCTTTTTCAAGCTCTAACCAGTTTTTTTTCTTCACTATTGCCCTTTACTTAGCTTCCTATCAACTTTGATCTTTTTCAATTACGCTGGTGAAAACCCATTGCATGATGCTGCCACCATCATTGTTCACTTTGAAGAGGATGGGTTCAGGGCTGAGTGTTAGTTAATAAACCAAGATGTAAGGTTTGGTCTAACCAGGCCAGAGCACCTTCTGTGTAATCCACATGGCTTGTGGCAAACTTAAAACATAATTTCAGATTACTTTCTATAAACGATTACTTTCTTTTTGCCACCAGTCTGGATTTACTAAGAGTTATCAAAGTAAAGAGAGTTGAAAAAGAATGGCACATACTTATTTACCCTAAATTCCCAATAAAAGACTTTAAAGTTTATAACTGAAATCTGAAAAACAAAAGTTGTTGCAAGGTACTACAATCAATACTGCAAGTGAAATGTCTATTTAAAAGCTTCCTGAAGACAGAAATCATGCTGCTTTCTTTTCCCTTTTTACGGAATTATAGTGAGCAGAAATTCTTACATTTCAGAGGGAGAGTAATCTGGTGCTCTCATCCGGGTCCCTTCTTTCAGCCTGCAGCAGAATTCCTCATCAACCTGGACACCAGGATATGGAGAGGCACCTGGGATAGAAGAGAGGAAAGATGCAGGACTTCTGAATTACATACAACATTTGTTTTCTTTTGAAAGGACAATTTATAATGATACATAGCGAATATTGAGCTAATGTATGGTGTAGTTTCCATAATAATGTGTAACAACATCAAACAGGAACGTAACCATGATTTTTCAATCAAACGTTTTATTAACTACTGACATTGCTGAAAGCTAATTTAAGATAAAGGGCTTGTGATAAGAAACAGTTTTGTGATGTAACTGCAGTTTGATTTTTACATACGGTAAAAGATCATTGCTCTTATTCTCATTCAGACTGTGCCATAAAACCGTCGGATTTATCACTCAACCAGATCCCAAAGCAACCACTGAGTGTATTTACTTTTCATTCACAATGTATGAATACAAGTTTCAACCCCAGCAGCTGAAGGACTTCTTGCATTTCATGAGAAAACATGATGTGAAACATTAGATATTATTTTTATTTGTTTAAATCCCCAATCAATCATCTTTGAGGTGACCCAAAGCACATTTCAGTTCCAGTACAAATGGTTCTCATCGATTAAACTCCAGCAGGGTTTTTTTTTAGGTTAAAGTTGGTGAGAAATTATCAAAAAACAAAATGATACTGGCGTCTTTTATCCACTGCATAGGGTAATTTTGATTAACTGACATTGGGCGACTGTGGATCAGTCTGACTGTAAGCTCAATTTTCAGGGATAAATAAATCTGTAGAAACCAGTCGAAGTGAGCTGAAAAAATGAGATGGTAAGCAGTGTTGGGAAACTTCACTTTTTATATGAACTACTTCAAAGTTCAGTTCAGGCATTTTAAAATGAACTAGTCCAGTTCATTATTCAAATTTTTTGAACAAAGTTCAAAGCTTAAAAAAAAGTAATTCATGGTTTGTTTGTTTTTTCCAAAATGTTGTGGGGAGCTATTTCCCTCAGAATAATAGCCTTTTGCAGTTGCTGCCATCCACTCAGTCCACAATCAATCAATCAATCAATCAATCAAACAAACTTTTTTCATAAAGCGCTTTTCCAACTACAAAGTTTCTTAAAGTGCTTTACAGGTTAAAATGACCCCACAAAACCCCACCCTTCCCAAACCAAAATAAAATCATCATCACAACTATAGCAAAGGGCTCCCACAGAGGAAACACTGGAAGGATGATTAAAATAAGAAGTTAAAATATTAAAATAAACAGTAGAAAATGAGATTAAGTATTAAAATACTGATAAAATGTTAAGCCTGATAGCATCCCAAATTATAAAATATAAGAGAATGACTATATATGATCAGATAAAAATGCAAAGCATATAAATAACTAATAAATAATAATCAGTTAAAAACTAAACAAAAATGTTATCAAATAAAACATGCAGAACAATTACACAGATATAAATAAAATGTAAGTCTTGATCCTGCTCTTAAAAACATGAACGTCCTCTGCAGCCCTGAGGTCCTCTGGCAGCCTGTTCCAGAGGTGAGGGCCGTAATAATTGAAAGATGCCTCATCATGAGTCTGTGTCCTGACTTTGGGTATGATAAGGAGACGGCTGCCAGAGGAGCGCAGAGATGGCGAGGGTTCATATGGTAAAAGCATTTCAGAAACATAAGAAGGCCGTAGGCCATTAAGACACTTAAAAACCATTAGAAGAACCTTAAAATCGATCCTAAAACATATCGGGAGCCATTGCAGTGATTTTAAGACCAGTGTAGTGTGCTCCCGCCACCTGGTCTTCATCAGTACACGAGCTGCTTAATTTTGTAAAAGCTGTAAACCTGAGGAAGTCTTTTTCGGAAGACCATAAAGCAGGGCGTTATAGTAATCAATTCTACTGCAGCTTTTACACCATACGCTGTATGTAGAATAATTTTTTGAGAATATACTGTATGGTATACAGTGTATTCTCAAAAAATTATTCTATTGTTTTTTGAGGAATTGTTAAACAATCTGAGGTACGAACCACGCTGGGATAGGAAATGCTGGCTGTAACTCATAGTGCAATATTCAAAGTGTAAAACATTTAAAAATCAGTTTTCAAATTCTGTGGATGTGTTTTCTGACCTTTTGGCCCAAAGAAAAAATACAAAACTTGAGTTATAAAGTGCGATAATTAGCACTAATGAATAAGTAAGTTTTCAATTTCTTGTGAAGTTTATGAAAGCTGGGTATTCCATTTTTCCTAAAGGCTGCTTACATTATAGTGCAATGTCAGGTTGTCTAGCTGCGGCTGGGAGGTAGAATTGCTGCTGTTGTACCCCATTACATGGTTTTGAGTGGTAGAGTTTTTTTTTCCGGTACATATCATTACAGTGTCTTTTAATCATTTTAGTGACTTCCAAATACTTTGAAGGCTAGCCAGCCGGCTGTATGCAAAGTTTACACAAAAATGTACGAATTTTCCCACCTGAATCATCACTAACATTTGCAAAGCATATTTTAAGGAGTCATACGAAAATGCCGCTTCATTCCTTAATGCCGGATTAGTGCTGCTGTTGCCTTCGCCTGCATACTTTGTAGTTTGACACCAGAGGCATACACAGTGCGACTCGATGACTAGTGTTGCCAGTTTTGATCTTTCTCCCTGTTTTAACCACCAAGGCTTTTGCTGGGCTTTTGTCAGGAAGGCTTGAATGAAATCTGGCATCGCTTGAACAAAATGAACTGCGAGACAGTGGCATTCACAAACACCAGAATGAGTGTTCACTATAACGTTCATCAGATCCAAAGTGAGTGACTTCAGTTCATGTTCACAAAAAATATGAACGAGTTCATGAACAATTGTTCAATGAACTCCTTCAGGAGCGACACTTATGATAAGAGAAAACCAGGATTCTGTATCACCCAGAGAGGTTGTGCGATTAGGACAAGCACCCAGTAAAACTTTATCAGACAAGTAAGGTGCTTTAGGTAAAAGAGAATTAAAAGTTTTAGCAGCAAGGGTGGCAAAAAGTGTGGTTCTAGTGATAAATGTTTTTTTTAAGGCAAAAGTGGAATTTTTATAATTAAATCTTGGGTTTTTATACATGTTTGTTACTGAGGTGAAGGGGGCTTTCACAATTTGGAAATCTGGATATGATCAGACACACCTCCTCCTTTTTTGATTGCTTTAAGTCTTCATTTCTTGATTCAAGTCACCTTGTGTCTATTCTCTCACAATTCAGCTGTACTGGGTGATGAAAACAGTGCAATATTCCTCTTATGTTCTCGCTTTGACCTTTGACCAAACAATATTTCATGTTAACTCATGCCTCAAAAAATATGCACAGTCATGTGTCACAGGTGCTAATGTTTTCTGCACCAGCAGCTGTTTTCTCAGATTGACAATGCAGTTCCAGACTGTTTGTCCAGGAGGAATGATTAATAGAAAAGGACAGTTATTACTCTGTGCATCTACTGAGGCCGTTTGAACTGGGCCAACAACGCACTGCTCACATATAAAATGAGTAAAGATTAGATTTAAAACACATCTAGCCTGGCAAAATTTTTGTACGTTTCCCAGTCAATCTGCAGAATATTCTTTAAAAAAAAGTTAATCAAGATGACAACTTTGAGACAAAGTTTGTGTTAATGTTGATCAGCAATGGTTTTAACATTTAAACTCCCTCATTGAGGCCATTTTTTTCCAATCTCTCTTTCTTGTTTTTGAATTATAAATATGGACCTAATTTGAGGCAATTGAAGGCTCCAGTGCTTTACTTGTTGTTCTGGGTTTCATTTTTGGGCTGCTGGATGAGTCGTCTGTACGTAATTTGGTAGGCAGGCCCTTCCTGATAAGAGTCCACTGTTTTCTTTATTTGTACATATTGGCTCTCAATGTAATTCTATGAACTCCCAAAGCCTTAGAGATGACTTTATAATTATTTCCAGAGTGATAGTTAATAACCTCATAAGATGCTTTTTCAGATCTCTTAAGCTTTCAGGCTGTCAGAAAGGGTCTATTTCAGTTATTTTGCAGGTAAGGAAGCAACCAGCCCTAGGTGTGGCTAATGACACTGACTCCAGGTTTCCAAAAAGTCTGATTATTCAAAGGTAATTCATAATTTAACATAATATCACATTTAGAAAGTCTATAACTCAGTGTGGGTTGATGACGCTCACCTAGAGAGAAGATCTCCCACATCAGGACGCCGAAGGACCAGACATCACTCTGGGTTGTGTAAATCTTATCAAATATGGCTTCAGGAGCCATCCACTTCAACGGCAGCCTGGCCTGTGACCAACGATAGATACGAGTTAATGCGTTTCTCACATTTGTACATCTCACTTTCAATCTCCCGTAAGAACTGCAAAGAAAAATTCAAGGAGACAGTAGCATGTTTTTACCCTGACAGCAAGAATGCGTCTCATTTAGCAGAGCTCAACAGGTCAGGTTTTTTTCCCTGCCTGCTCTGCAGCAGCTAACTGTGAAGCTGTAAATACTAGACAGCTGTGTAAATAACTGAATGAATACACAGCAGTCCAAGGCGTAAAGAAACGTACGTCTCCTTTGCGCACATAATCCGGGTCCTTATAAATGTCTCTGGCCAGCCCAAAGTCACAAATCTTCACCACATTGTTCTCAGACAGTAAGATGTTCCGTGCAGCCAAGTCCCGATGAATGCACTGATGAAAGAGAGGAAAGCACTCATTCAGACTCAGAGATTGGCATTTGTAAAACAAGCACGTTGCTGCTCTACAAACTGGCATGCAAACAATAAGGCAGGATAGACATATGGTCAAGAGATCAGTAATTGTACAACGGAATTATTTTTCTTCTGCTGAAGGTATTTTACAACAATAGCTTTATTCTCTAATCAGTCTCATCCGGTCTCCCCGAAATTATGAATGAGATCAAGCCTGACATCCTTTACAAACCACAGGGGAGAAATTATGCGGCAAACACAACTAAGAGTGGGTCAAACAGAAGTGGCATGAGTTAGATGAAGTTTTGTTTTGTGATGTTTCTTGTATAACACTTTTAGAATTCTACACACCCATTAAAGTGGCGTACTCCCAACTAACTATGAAGAAAAATAAAGTGATTTCTTTTCACAACTGGACGAAAATATTGGACAATTCTTGGCAAAATAGCTGAAGCTCAGTGCAACTGGATAGATAGCATCGGTGAGAAACTATCTATATTCTACACAAATATTAATTGGTTTATTTTACAGTAATGTTTTTTGGACTGTGGAAGGAAGCTGGTGTAACCAGAAAGAAGCCGTGCAAACATGGAGAGAACATGCAAGCTCCATGCAGAAAGACCCCCAGGTCGGGATTCGAATCCAGGACCTTTCCTGCTTCATGACAAAACTGCCACTAACTATTCCACCGTGCAGCTCTCAGCAAGACATTTTGTAAAAATTGATCCTTCACACCAAAGACAGCATTTATTGAAACGTCTTTTTTGGGATTAGTGAATTTTAGTCATTAAGCATCCGCCCCAGCCCTGCGGTTTTCTGGCCTTCTTCTAGAACTGCCCTGGATCAAGTTCTATCCATTTCCCAAAAAAACTCTGATCAGCTTTTTTGACCCCACTGAAATAAAAGAAAATAGTCCCACAGCATGATGCTGCCACAAGCGGGTGTCACAGTGGGAATTGTGTGTTCTTATGGTGTTGTGCAGTATTTGAGCTTGATTTTATGAAGGAGCACCGGAGACAAAGGGGCTGAGAAGACATCATTGATACAGATTTCAAACTCTTCGTTCCAGTGCGCCTCGGGGCCCTTTTGCGGCCCTCAGTGTGACTTAGCATTTTGTTTCCCAGCCTAAGTCTTTGATTACTGTTAAATTTTGTTTAATCAAAAAACGTGCAGGACAATTAAAAGCAACTTTAAAATGGTCAAATGCATGCTACAACACAACTAACTAAGTTTTGCTTTTATTATTTCATTATAAATAGGACCATAAAACATTCAGTAACTTTTACTCAAAAGTGGACTTGGGTGCCCCTTTTTAATGAAGTTAGAATAAAGTAAGTTAAAATTACATATTCAATATCATATTTTTAATATGTTCTAAAAAAATTTATGCATGGAAAAAGAAATGCAGGAGCATTTCTTTGCAGCAGGGAATACCTTTCGTGAAGCCAAGAACTCCATCCCTTTTGCAACTTGAAAACTGTAGCAAATTAGATCCTCAAGTGTCAGAATTCTCTTGTATAAATCTTCCGGTTCTGTGAAATAAAAGCACAAAGTATTTTTCCCACTTAGGGTAATTTCTCATCAGTACAAATCAGCAATCTGCTGTTTTTCAAAGCAGTTGGTGTGGTCAACCCTCTACATCTGTCAGATAAATCAGACAAGATAAAAACGGCAGGCGGTTCCCGTGGGAGGAACCTGAAAATGTAAAGACAACAAGTCAAATTAACATGACGTCCTGTTATCCCCCCCTAAAATCGCTGTCTTTAAAACATCCGTTGCAGATGAGAGATCAAAACTGCTTCTTTCGTGCTATCAAAAAAGATGTCAGGTGAAACGTGTGGTAATGAGCCTCGTTTGTTAGGTAGCTTCTCAGGAGTCCTTCCACCGCTCCACCTGAGTAAACAGCTAATCAAAACTGAAATAACACTTTAGAAATAAAAAGGCCGACATGCTGAGCTGGAAGCCAGACAGCTAAGCCCGACTCAGGACAGGACAGGAAACAAACAGACGCCTCCCCAGACTCAGTGGGGTGACAGCAGCTCCTGCTGCAGCGATTGTACTGCCGAACAGGAGGAGGAAACATCCCATCAGACCTGAAAACAATCTGCGGGGAGCTTTCGTTCCTGAGGAACTGGTTGGGGTGAGGGGGGCTCGGCCTTTTACCTTCTTCCTCTTCCTCCGAGTCACAGTAGCTCTTATCTTCGTTGAAGCCAGAGCTCGCTGAGCTTCCGGTGCTGGCCACGCTCTCCAGTCGGCGCTTCATCAGCTCGCTTAACTCACAGCCCGACCCCGCCGACACCACCTTCCCATCCTGGCGCTGACCGCGGGGCACAGACATCAAGATAAACGAGCGGGTTAAACGCTGCTGCTGCACAGCAGTCACACTCATTAACTTTTAGCTGAAAAAAAAAAAAAAAAACATAAAGAGAAAGTTCAAATAAAGCTGCTCACCTTGTAGACAAGAAAGTCATCTCTCTTGCTTCTCAAATAGTAGGACAAGTTGCCGTATTTGCAGAACTCCACAATCATCATTAAAGGTCCTGTTAAAGATATTTCTTGCGATTATTAACAGCTCACATTAAATCCATAAATGTCTATATTTTAACCTACAATTGTTATAAAGCTGCCCTCCTCAGTACTTAAACTCACCTCCAGGTTTGGTGCAGGCTCCCAGCAGGTTGACAACATTCAGGTGATTGCCAATATGGATCAGGATCTTTAACTCTGACATCAGAGCTTTCCGCTCATTCGTTGTAGCGCCACCTGCAACAACAGAGAATATCACAAAATTATCACCATGCTATTTAAAAAAAAAAAATTGTTTTCACGGAGGCAGAGTTGATCAACAATTTCTCTAACTTTATGAAGCCATATGAAAAGCTCAGTGTGGTTTCAAGGTCATAATACACAGCATCACACAACCTCCACCGTATCAACATGGACATGAGGTGCTTTTCTATATATTCATCTTTATTCCGCACCCGACCTACACTACCTGGAATACACATTACTGAATCAAACCTTATTGTAATTTCAGCAGAGTATGTTTTGAGTTAAAGTTGCTCTTTATGTGTCTGATGACAGGACAGAAAGGTTTTTTTCCTAACATGCCTTCCAGACAGCCGTATGAGGATAGCATCTAATGGTTTTCGTGACCCTAAATAAAGTTTGTTTCTTCTATTCTAGGTTTGGTGAGTTTCTTTCCTCCTCTGACTGTGACACAGAGACAGGATAAACACAGGTCCTCTCTCACTTTTTGTGTGTCTCTGCTCTAATTAATGTCAGCTTTTAATTTATTTGTATCAATTTTCTTTTTCTAATTTCAGGACGCATGAAGATAAATTTATTTGCCTTACTTAAAGGACATATTTTCTTTACTTGCACACTTTAAGGTATGGTTAAAAGAAAAGAGCTTTGGTCTAACAGTATTTGTAGCCCATGAAAACAAGAAATACAGGTCTTATAGAATGATAATAATAAATAAATAAAGAGTAAATGCTATGTTAACATTTCTAAATATATTTTATTAAAAATGCTAAAGGTAAAATGTGTTCTTATTTTTGTAAAATAATTAATCATTGTTCAATGTTATAAAGCTTATATGTAGTTAAAGACTTTATCCACAGCCTTACCAGGGGTATAAATAAATGTTTTATGTTATCATGCAGACATTTTTCTCCATTTTTCAATGCAAACTGAAACCGAAAGATCCTACTATAAAATTAAAAATTGCAACTACTTTTGTTATTGTTTTCAGTCTCCATTGATCCAGTTTTTCCCACACTGTCTTTGCATTCTGTTTAAAACTTCTTGGCTTTAATTTGTTTCTTTACAAAGATAAAAAAAACAAGTTTCTCAATGCTTAAGAGCTTGATAGATTTTCTTTATCTTTAACTTTGTCAGTACTCTCATGCATTTTTCTCAATATGAAATAGATATGTTTGCAGTTTGCAAGTATAGAAACAAAGCTGGACAAAAAACAACAATACATTCTAAAGGAATTAAAAAAACTACAAATACACCAAAGTTTCACATTTATAAAGCACCTATTAATAGATCTAATCGCACCTAAAACAAATAAACCACGAAAAAATTAGGATATGCATGTGAGCTTAGATTACATATCTGATTTAAACAATAACATTGTCTTGAAATATACAAATCAAGACTTTCAGGCTGTTGCTTTGACCAACATTAGATTTATGAGACAAAAGCAGCCATGCAGTCTGAAGTCACAGCGCTGCTGCTTTCTATTAAATCTGACCTGCAACCACTCTTTTCTCAGAAAGTCTGTGATCTACACCGAGACGTGATTCACAAAGATAAGACTGAGAGCCTTAGTGTTGATGTTTAGTCTCTTTCCGGTTTACAGATGAATTCTTCAGTAATAAAGTAGGAATAACCAGAAAAAAAGAAAGATATTTGAGTAAAAAATCAATTTAGCCTGCCTGTTTTTTTTCTTTAACTTTCAGGCAGATGATAAACTCACTGGGAGTATTTGAAAAAGTAAAGAGGGTTCATAATTCTTTAAACCATAAAAAACAGTGTGTTGTAGGATTAAAAACAGTGAGATTTGTAGATAATTCAGTTCTCATTTCTTGCGTTTGAACTTTTCCTCACCTGCAGATGTGAACACTGTCCGAAAAAAGGTTGCTCAATCTCTTCATTAGTTGCAGGGTTAAAGGTCTTAGCCTTTAGCTGTACCTCCCTTTGCAACAAACACATCTCTAATTCTCTGCTTTGAACTGTTAATCCACACAAACACAAGTTACACATGTGCTCAAGTATGTGTGCACAAGAAGACACAACCCGAGGAAATTATTTTCTTTTAAGTTTCTTTAGTCGTAGCTTCTTTTTAACGTGTTTAGATGTTCTTCCTACCTTTCAGCATTTTTACTGCAACAGTCTTGCAGGTTGAGAGCTTGTCAATTCCAAAAGCAGAGGCCTCTACTACTTTCCCGAATGCTCCATGGCCGAGAGTTTTACCTGATAAAGATATGAAACATGTCAGAAGATGAGCTAATTCAGACTCCCTGGGGATAAATAAGCAAACATACAAAGAAACACAAAAGTTAAGGGTGTAGAAAACCAACTGGGGCTCTGATACTCTGGCATTTAGAGAAAAATATATGGTGCACTTAAGCTGGGGTGACAGTGCAGGTCAACGATAAGTGATGACTCAGCTCTGCAGCTGGAGAGAGATGTGAGACCCCTACCTTTATCTTTATGTCACTCACGATGAACAACTTTTACAATTACCTTTTAACCCTTCATCATTTTTCTCCTTGGCAGATAATCTCAAACTAAAAAATCTGTTAGAAGGAAAACAAATAAAAAAGAAAACTGGCTAAATGACTAAGTTGCATTAAGTATGCAAATCTGATTAAGTAATCTTTGTTTAAGCGCCTTTGGATTAAAGTTTAACCTTCTGTTGTTTTTGGCAGAAGTCTACCAGTTTTTAAGTTGGTAATGTTTGCTGAGTCTACCTTGCAGAGCATCTGAAGATCTTAAAGATTGCTAGGACATCTTTTTTTTTTTTAAGTGAACCTCACATGTGGAGCCTGAAGCTGTGTTCAGACCTCATCCGTTGGATACGTCGAGCAACGCATCCAACGGATGAAGTTTGACGTATGTACTTTTTGGCTTCCATAGCCTGCTTCTGAGGAAAAAACAACGCATGGGCGGGGCTTCCTCTGTTGCCGCACGTTCTGAACTATGGTGGATCGTAACGAGAGAGTGGCTTGGCTTTATTTGCTAGATAAAGCTAGACAACGTCGACATCAGCGCCCATTATTCAGATGCGTTTGAGTTTGGGGAGTTTAACCATTTGCTCCAGGAGCTGCGTATGGATGAGGTTCGCTTTCAGTGCTACCTCCGTCTGTCCTGCGCCTAATTTTACGACCTCCTCGGCTGCATCGGAGCTTATATCTCCTACCAGGACACCAACTACAGATGCTCTGTTCCTCCTTAGGAGCGCCTGTCCATCTGACTTCGGTAAGTGTTATTTATGATTTTTTAAATCCCTTGACGGACCTCTGACGTACTCCACCATAGACTTTACATGTAATCCTGCTGCAACTGACGCTGATGCATGGGCTTGGTCTGAATGCAGCATAAGTCACGCCCTTCTACTTCCGGTCCATGGGTCCCCAAATACCAAAAAAAAATGAATGAGAGTCAACGGAGCGATAAAAGTTATTTTCTGATCCAGTTTGAAATGCACCGTGGATCGAACATATGATGTCCGTGAATTTTAAAAACTAATTGTGATGCAGAGAAAACGCTGATTTTCGAACGGCGGCAAAACTTACTTTAGGTTTTGTGTAAAAAACGTTTAGCGGACTACAACTGCAGAAGAAGAAGGAGAGCGAGGGTCGTAACCTCCAGGACGAAGAAAGGAGCATTAAACACGGAGAAAACCTCTATAAATCTGACCATGTGGAAAGTAGCAGCTATGTCGGGGGTAAATCAGCTGGTGGAGCGAGAGCCAGCATGGAGGAGAACCTCTACAAAATCTAGGTGAGTGTTTTACCTGCTATAGCTAGTGCTAGCTCGCGTTAGCCAAAAGACGTCATATATGCGACTTCTGATTTGTTTTAAATGCACATTTTTACAATCAAATTAATCCCAAATCACTTGACAAAAACAGTTGAAATGTACGTCATTACTTATCATTTATATCGAAGTACAACATATGTGTGATTCAGGACGTAAGACAAAGCGGACCAGAAAATAACTTTTATCACTTCATTGACTTCCATTCATTATTTTTTCGGACAGGGTACCCACGGGCCAACAGGAAGGGGAGGAGACGTAGGCTTTCCATACTCTCTGTCACATTTTCCTTCTGCAGGCTTTGGGTCAAAGCTGACCCAACTTTCGACCACTTTAACCGTAATTATTTTTCCATCTGAACAAAAGTAGCCCCAGAAAATGATGCAATCACCATTATATTACGCTGTGGGTATTGTGTGCTTTTAGTTATATACACTCTTGCTTTAGTTACAAAATTTTCAAGTTTGATTTAATCAGATCAAAACAAAATTTTCCACAAGGTTTCAGAGGTAGACCACAATCCTCTCCACTGTTCCTACACGCACGCTCAGCATGACAGATTGCCGTAAAGTCAACGACACAACACAGGCGACTTTTTACTGTCGCTACAAGTTGGCGCAGGAGGAGTGAATGTTGCAAGACAGCGACTTGTTGCAATCTCTTGGGTTTCTTTTTATAGAAAACTTGATTTAAAAAGAACTGATTGGAAATACATATGATTGAACTGAAATTACTTTTTATGTAAAGCACCTCAAGATGATTTGTGAATCAGCACTGAATTAGTTGCTAATGGAAATTCAGTGTTGCCTCACCGATCAGTTTCAGTCTAATCTTTTTATCAAGTGTAGAGAATTATCTACTTTATTATTATGTCCCAGTTTCACCATAACATCACCAGGTTTTGGTGAATAACTTTACTTTGCAGTGGTGCAGATAAAATGATGAGAACCCTTTTTTCTATCCTTCTCTTTCAGATACTTTTGATTATTTGTCCCCTTTCTACCAACTCTGGCTTTAGCAAATGATCACATAATTTATGTTTGGTGTAAAATCAAGGAGACTAAATGCCAAAACTGAATCAAAAAGGGGCCTCAGCATTACATTTTTTTACATTTTACATTTACACTCTGATAAAGGTGTTTGTTTTTCATTTAAATTGTACAGGGCAGGTGTGACATTAAATGGTGCAAACAATTTTGAAATAATTGATCAAAGACTAATTTCTACATTACAAAACCTCCCATGTCAACCAGGTTGTGTAAACAAGAGCCAATGGATACAAATGCATTCAAACCCTCTAAATTCAACCAGAACTTTTTTGAACTGGATGCATAAAACACTTTTATGGATAGAGGTAAAAGAAAGATTTACAATTTCCTTGCTATATTTTACAAGGAACATAATCTTAACTAAATTACCAAAAGCACTTTATCAAAGTCTATTCTTCAGCTCTGATGAGCAGCATCATGCCACTAGACATGCTACAGAAGGTAAGTTTATACTACCCAAAGTAAAAACAAAGTATGGAAGGAAGACTATATTGTATACAGCTATGTCTGGTTGGAACATTTTGCAGAGGAACAATGTTAATACAAACAATAAACATCAGTTTAAAGTCCTTCTAAAAAGGCATTGAAATGAAAATGTATTGCAAATTGTAGATTGTGTAACTCTACTATAAATTCTAGTTTACAGTGTCTTGACCAAATGTTATTATTGTAACAAAATTTTTCCATATCTCAGAATTATGACCAAACTAGGTCTGTTGTATATTAGTGTGTGTTTGGATTTGTATGTTGGTATGTGTGAGTAGGGGTGTGTTGTTTTAATTGTTTTGGTGTTTTGCTTTGCTTGCAAAATAGTGATATGCTGAATATTGGTGTTAAAGTCTTGAAAAGCCGCATATTGGGTTGTATCGACTCCAGGAATAATAGCTGCTTGTGTGCAGCTAATGGAGATCAAAATAAATAAATACATTTCAAGTTTATAATTTTTTATACATGTATTTTTGAGACTTCTTTCTATTTAAAAGGTTGTTACTGTCTTCCGAATGCTATTGCATTGAATTCTATGTTTGTCTTCTTACATTCCAGTGAGAAACTGAGAGTCTTAGCTGCTTAAGTAGAAGGCAACTGGATTTTTTCAGTTGTTTGTTGAAGATGTTTGACCTTTCATCCAAACGACTAACAGGGAAAGGCTAATAAGTTTTAGTCATCACATTAATAGAGCTGTTAAGGCCACTAACATCATCACGTAAGGACACGTTTAGATCATCAAGGAAGAAATGACCAAACATTGCTCTAAACAAGGGGTGGTGGCACTGACTCCTATGCAGCCAATTCGGATGTTTTCAATGCATTAAATGGCCGTTATTAGCGGTTATCAATGCATTAAATGCCATCAGACTGTGCCCTCTCTACCTACTAGTAGGTTATCTACAATTCTTATCGCTGATAACGGCAAACTGTCTGCACGTGTCAAAAATACTTTGTCAGAGTAGCATATAGTAACTGGAGTTATCTAACCAATTTTAACCAACCCACAAGTTTTATGTCCTAACCTTAAGGTCACAGAAGGAATAATATACTTTCTTTTAAATGCCTAAACCTAAACCTAATTTGAAGAGGTTTTAAACACCAAACGGACAAGTACGTTTCAGTAGGTAGAGAGGGCACAGTCTGATGGCATTTAATGGGAGTGATAACCGCTAATAACGGACATTTAATGGGCTGTTCACATCCGAAACGGGTGTCCTATGTCCCCAATGCCCCGTTAGTGATCTTAAAGGCCCTAGTAGTGTAATTGTTCTGACCACAATTTTCAAGCTTGTTCCTTCCAACCATTTTCAGAACCCAAGAAGCCTTTTGAAGACTATTTTAGCCTATTTTATGGATCTGTGGCATGTTTTTTTGTAAGACACATGATCAATATCCTTTAGTAAAATATTTCATTTTAATTAATTCGTTTTCTGAGTATTCTTTCTTTCACTGATTGATACTGCAACTCACCGAGACGCAGGCGGTCACGGGGAAACTCCCATTTGCTGCTGTCATACTGAAGGAGGTCGTTCTGCTCGTCAAGAGGGTACTCGTCAGGATCGATGATGATAGACGGACCCATCTTGTAGTGTCCCGGCTGCTGAATGAGTAATAGAAGTATTAAGATTATTCTCTGTTTTGTTTTTTATTTTCGCTTACATTTAAGGTTTTGAGACAAACGGGAAGGATACTAATTTTGCTGAGGTTTATTGTTTCCACATGACATGGCCAAGTCCAAATTCTTAGAAATTCAGGCTAAATTTATCCTTCAGTGTTACACAATCTCACAACAGGCACAAATTAGTCACGTATCTGAGCCAAACTGATCGTCCCTTTGAAGAAGAAATCCATTTCTGCAGAAGTAGAGCATCACAGATCTTACCTTCCTCAGCTTTCGGATGAACAGGATGAGCATAATCCAGAGGAACGTGGCGGCAGCCCCAGTGCACACCAAAATTATGACCTCAATGTTTGACTTGCTTTCATCTCCTTGAAAAGAAAAAAGAGAAGAAGAGCTGTCGTCAGCTGCCTGAATGCTTTGTCACGAAAGTGCTGCATGCTTTTTTTGTTTTTGTTTCCTTCAACTCGATTGTTGACAGAATTTATGGAGAATTTACCATCGAAATCTAATCCGTCTGTTGCAAATTTACAAATAAAAATCACAGTTTTAGCCTGAGGTCACCTTGGCTTTTATGTCACGCCATGCCTTCTCTGTTTCGTTTACTAGTTAATTCTCCTGAAATTTATACTCTGACTGTGGAAAAAAAAAGGGAAGTGGAATCACATTTTTGTTTGGGACAAACACACCACATTTCTTTCAGAGAATTTTCCTCCAAACACTGTTTTTGAAGCACTTTATTACCAGTAAAGTTTATTTTCCAGCTTCCGACTATCGTTCACACACAAAGGACGACTATAAATCTTGCTGAAAAAAAAGAGGTGAATATCTCACTCACTTACAGTGCTGTGAAAAATCGCTCTTTTCCACATAATGTTTAACCACAAAATATGATGTATTTAAATGGGATTTTATTTAGAAATTCACATATAATTGTGAAGAGGAATGTTTGTCTCTGATCTTTGTCTGCAGACTGAAATGTTTCCCCATTCCTCTTTGCAAAACAGCTCAAGCTCTGTCAAACTGGATGAATAGTATCTGTGAGCAGCAAGTTTCAAGATAGATTCGTGACAGGTCAGAAATTTGACTGGGCCATTTTAACATCTTCCCAAAAACTTTAACTAGATTCCATGTCTCTGCAGAACAAACACATTCCCACAATATAATGCTTCCAACTACTATGTGTCACTATGCAGATTGTGGCTTAAGGGCAAGGTGCACATGTAGCGTTTTTCATGTAGGCCAGAAAGTTCTGTTATGGTCTTATGTGACCAAAGCATCTTCTTCCACCTGTTTGCTTGTGTATAAATTAGCACCGAAATACATTCAGGATCTGTTTTTATCAAACATCCAGACCACTCAACTCCTCTGGTTGAAGTCTACTCTCCATCCCTAGAGTCAGAAACAAACACTGATAAACAGCATTCAATTTTTGTACTCCTCCAATCTGGATAAGGACTCCAGAAAACTGCGAAACTGCTGAAACACTGAGTTTTTTAAGGTTTTGATCTGTTTCCCTTTATTTTATTGCCGTAATGCAATATGATTTTCAGTTGAAAAATGATTTTCTATGCTTCCTCCAAAGTTACCGTCAGCCTCTTGTCTTTTTTGCTGATGAAGCTCTCCTTGTTCAATGTGTTGGTAGATTCGAAGTCATTCCATGTTGAGATTCAGTATTAAGCAGTGCTTGGAAATTTTTTAAACTTTTAGATTTTATTTGGGAGCCTAACTCTGCATAACTCTTTTCCACAGCTCTCTCCCTGATTGTTCTGTTGTGTTCGTTGGTCTCCATGATGCTGCTATTTTTTTTCTCTAATGTTCTCTAATAAACCCCTGAGGACTTCACAGAACAATACGGTTTAAGTAGTAGGTGACTAATTAGGCAATTTAATTTTTTTCAAATGAGCAGAGTATAGGGGGGCCGAGTAACAATATGTGCTACAGTTTAAAAAAAAGGACATAATCATAACTTTTCCATCTCTTCACAATCATCCATTTCCGTATGTCTGTCACAGACTGTACAATTCCAGTGTTGGTGCAATATGACAACATATGACCCAGTAAAAAATCTGTCTTCCTCTCCAGTTAACTACATGTATTGTATTTGTAGCTGTCAATCTTTTAGGAGTCATTAGTGAGCCCCTTAACACTAAACCGAGGTTATGTCCTCTGGAGAAAGGCTGTCAGCCAAAATCGTGGTCATAAAATTCAAGAAGGAATTCACTTGGCATTCCTGGCAGCTGCCAGTTTTCCGTCAGGGGCCATTTTTTCTCACTAAAGTCAGGCCAAAGCTATTTTGCAGTGATGAAAAGAAAACAGGAGGCCAGAACGGCCTCTTTGATACCCTGGGACATGAGGCAAAAAAAAGAAAAAAAAAGAAAGCCCCGGCCCGACTGCATGTACTAATTGGTCTGTTTGATCTGATGTGTGGAGCTGATGTTTTTTCTGCTTATCCCACAGAGAGAGGGACTCACCGAGCACTGTGACAACGGCACTTGTTTTCGCAAATCCCTCAACGTTTTGAGCCACACACTCGTACCGGCCCTCATCGTCTTTCTTCACCCTTTCGATGATGAGAGTCCCGTTTTCTCCTACCGTGACCCCTGCAACACACAAGCTTTGAGGTGATTGTTGCATTTTAATATGAAAAGCATGGTTCCCAACATTCAGATTATAGCGCTCTCTGCAGCTGAGATAGTGTTGCATCCACAAATAACGCTTCTGTAAAGGAAGTTTGCATGCACCAGCTTCCTTTGTATAAGCACCTTAAAGTAAAAAAAAAACATATATATAATATCAATTAATGTTTTGTTCTTCTGAAGAATACCTGGACTCTCCTCCACTTCTACACCATTTTTATACCAGCGGATCAGTGGATGCGGAACGCCCGAAGCAAAACAAGTCAAGACCAGGGTGCTGCTGCTGTTTACGTCCTGATTGGTCAGATTCTGGCTGAGCCATGGATGTTTCCTCTCTGAAACAAAATGAGCAGAAAGCTGATTAAGAGCTGGCGTGTTATTTAGAGAAAACATTCCAGCAAGCTAAGACGTCCCACAAAAACAGTTTGTCAAAACTGTGCTGCTGTAAGCAACTGTATGAAAATATATCTAATTTTTTCAATACTACTTAAAGACTCAATAATCGATTAAGATTTACAAAAAACACATGCATTTATGGAATGTAAATCAATCTGTATTTTATCTGAATAAGGTGTGTAATTATTTCACTGAATTTATTTTATCCATATTCAAAGGGAGTGTTGTTGCTGTTCATGTCAACCAGTCAGATGTTAAACTATATTTGATAAGCTGCAATGTAAATTATCTCATGGTGCGATGTGGAACAGAAACATTGAAATGAAACAAAATAAATAATTAAAATAAATAAATGAATAAATTCTTGAATATCATTTTGATATACCAAAATAACAATGTGGTTATTAACCAACTTAACATTTTAAAAATAATCTGTTTAAATGTATAAATTATGATTTTTTTTTTTAGGTTATGTTTTACAACCATGTGGCACTTTTAGCATTCAATGTAAAAATCAAATGTGTTTGGCTCATCATTTCCTACTCTGACTTACCCTCCACCTCTAAGTCGGCCATCTTGACTATGGGCTGTGTCAGACTGTGCAGCTTGTATGCGCGGCACTGGTAACCAGCTGTGCTGTTCTGGGACACGTTTCGCACATTTAGAGACAGAGAAATGGAGTAGCGGTTCATCTGGAGGTTGGATACGTTGGAGGTGATTGTTTTATTCCTGGAGTCCAACCACTGCAGGCCTGTGTAGACGTAGCGGGTGGCCCTACAAGTCAAGGTGACGTCATCTCCCTCTATGGCTGTTTGAGGTTCGATGGCCACTTCCTTCGGGTGATCTAAACAGAAGAAAACTGTGTATCATCTTCATGAATCTTCCTCAGTCATAAATGTTTTTAATCATCAGCAAGGCATCTGTTTTACAGTATAGACAGTCACATTGTGCAATAGCCATGGTCTTTAAACACATAAACAGCTTGTCAGAAGTGAAGGAATGTCAAATTTGAAGTTGTTTCCTGTTTAATCACCATTAATTAGAAGCACCTTGGCAGACATCACGACTGACGGCACTTCTGCGCTCCAACTAGAGCAAGAATGACTATGTGACTCAAGGGAACCAGACTGCTTGTTTATTCTGTTTTGCTGTAGAGCTTTTTCTGTTCTCGTAATACAGCTGTTATTACAATTGTCCTCTTCTGCTTTTATTTTTCCTGCAGCAACAGTTCCATAATCCTCCATCTTCCTACACCTTTGGAAAAGAGCCAGGAACCTTCTATGAATCGCTCTGGAGAAAAATCATGCAGGTTCTTGGTAAATTTGGTACCTATATTTTCTCTTTTAACAAGGTAGCTCTCTGATACCTCATGTTTGCTTTGCAGGAGAAGGGATGTAAACAAGTTTTATTTTAAAAAGTGTCTTGCTTCATTCCAACACCTCATGTCTGCTGTTATTACATAACTGTCTCAATAGACAACCTTTTGGGGAACATTTGGAAATGCTCAGATGCACATAAAAAGTAAATTGCGCACACGCAGGCTGAGAGAGAGAAAGAGGAATGACCTGCTGGCACCGGAGCAGGAATGCAGTTATTCATAGTTGTTTTTTAAACGCGTGCCATTACAGCTTCCCATATGGCTCAGGACATGTTTGCCTCTCTTCCCCCTTTGAGCCGTTCAGCTACAGTGGAAGATGTTTTCAATTAATGGCCCCCTCTGGTCTCTTTATTGCACAACACAATCTGTACATTCCTTTCCCACTCTTACAG
The DNA here is from genome assembly GCA_028564705.1 of Apricaphanius iberus. Taxonomy (NCBI): domain Eukaryota; kingdom Metazoa; phylum Chordata; class Actinopteri; order Cyprinodontiformes; family Aphaniidae; genus Apricaphanius; species Apricaphanius iberus. Next base: position 217,600 of record JAPXFQ010001324.1, on the reverse strand, counting down.
TTCATTAAAGCGTGCACTGCAGATCTTTTGAAATAATCCAGTGCTTTGCAATTAGGGGGAAAAACTATTTTTAATATTATTTTGCTTTCCACTCACCATCAACGTAGAAAGGCAAAGTCATGCTGACCATGCCGATTTTGTTCCGGGCCACGCAGAGGTAACTTCCAGACACACGAGCCTCTCCAATCGCCAGGATGCTCACAGTCTGGAGCAGATCATTTTAAAAATGGAAGAAAAATGATACATGATACGAAGAATAATCAGAACAGTGTAGCATCGTTTTGTATTTAGCCCTCATTAATTACATGCAACTAAATAAAATCCAGTGCAAGTGGTTACTCTGAACAACTGCTTATTTAACAATTAAACCATCCATCCGTTCATCTTGTCCCTGCAGGGTCATTGCTGGGGCTGGTGCTCCTGGGTGGCTAAACTCTGGAAAGTCCAACACAGTCCAACACATGCACACACACTCATACCTAAGGCCAGTTTGAGTCAACCAAATAACCTACAGTTGTGTGTTTGGACTGTGGGAGGAGGCCAGAGGACCCACCCAAGCAAAGCGAGGACATGCAAAATTCTTGCAGTAAAAACCCCAACCTGGGACTTTAACTCTGTCTGTAATTTAATATCAGTTTTAACACATTTAAATTTCAAAATTCCAAATATTTTCAGATTGAAATTTCTAGATTTTACTTGAGAAGTATTAAAATTTAGAGTACAAAACGTTGGGCTCTATTACCAAAAAAAAAGTCTATTTCACTTCTTGCTTTGTTGCTCATTTGATCTCTATTCCTAAATTTATATTAACTCAGATTTGTCAAAGGTGGATTAGAATATTTTAATATAAATAGAGATTCTTTAAAAGATCAGTTAGCGATTTTCTTATGCTTTTGTTTGTTTAAAGTTTATCAAGATAAGCTATAATGTTCCCGGAGGGGCACTTTGTTTAGCGGCCAAAAGAGAACAAAAAAGAATATAAAAAACAAAGAAAGGAAGAACAACATAAATCTGATTAAGTCCCACCCATATAACTATATACACTTACAGCCATCCATTCTACCTACAACACTAGGACATATACAGAGTTATGAACACCTGTATACATATCCAGGTACACATGTATCACCCCTACCAATATATAACACCTTTCTGAATATATATACACGTCTTGTACTCATTCTATGCAAGCACTTGACTTATTTAATTTTCTCATTTTAGAATGTTTCAGCAATGCTGAGAATGGCCTTTCGTGACTGTTGAATGAGCTTGTATATATCTACTGTTCTGTCAGTACCATGGAGCTGGACTCACAGTTTGGTTGCAACGTTGCCAATTCAAGATAAAGGATCTAATCTGCAAGGAAATTTATGTAAAAATCTCTAAATGATTCAAATACCTGTTCTATACTGGAATGAGACACAAAGTCTGGAAATTAAGAAACATTTTCTTGAATTTTCCCCCACAAATAAAATCAAATTGCATACATTTCTCCTCTTCCTAAGGCAAAATCAGAACTGTGAACTGAACCATGAAGGCCACAGAGTTATGATAAGGCAGCTTCACACTGTGCAAATAAACAGAAAAAAATCCTTAAACAGGAAAGAACCTGATGAGTATAAATCTGTGGCTTTTTTCTCTGACAGAAGCACTAATCACCACTGATTTAGAGTTCCGGACAAAAGGAGACAAATGACAAATATCGAGCGATGTCAGTGACTTTCAGGGAAAATCATCTGGTTAACTGCTGTGAGAAATCTGATTTTATTTCTCTTTTACCCATCCATGTCTCTTTTAAGTCTTCTTTCTCTACATCTTTTCAATGTCTAACCATAATGCAATGCATATTAACACCCGAAACTTACAGTCTGTTCATTGTTGGCCTGGAATCTCTATCGGATCTGTCAGACGTCACTCACCCTGCAGCAAACAACAGTGCAGTCTGGCATCTTAAAATGACGATGCACCACAGGAGTCACTATTAAGATTTCAACAAATCCAGCTCGACTAATCTCAATATAAAAACAGCTGCTCCCTGAAGGCCTCTGTGGTTTACTCTGACACCCCTAAATAAATCCAGTCCAACCCCTTGCCAATTATTGGTAACCAGAAGAAGTGCAGGGCTTGTAGGTAATCTTGTGAGGCCTACCGTGATGCTAATGAACGGATACATCTGGAGTTTTAAAGCCCACTGAGTCACCATCAAACCTGTGCTATTGGCCTACAGCTGGGGAATGATGTCTATTTCCTGGAAAGCAGCACCGACGACATACTCAATTTACAAAACATACAGCATTTTAATGGCTTAGATAGACAAAATAATAACTGAACCATGGATGAGAGCCAGATGGCGGTGGGTTAGAATAACCCACTGAGCTAGAATAAGCAGGATTCTCTGGCGTATGCTGGGTCATAACTTCCTGCACTGCCATTGTGTTTGCGCTCAGACAGAACTAACCCGCTTCAGCCCTGCAGCGTCCGCAAAGCGCCCATCAGAAACATTCATGCAAGCAGAGAGAGATTAAAGTTTTACCGTGTTGTCCATTCCATGCTGATATGTCATCTGTGAAAACATGACGGAGAGGCCTTACGTATTATGTTACCCACCGTGATGCAACCTGAGATTGAAATCATTCACACTCCTAAAGAGGTGACCTGACCAGACGCACTGTGACCCTCGTGCCCGTGTTGCGCCCCCCCAGCCCAACGCTTTTCTCTCAGTGTGAGCTGGGCTAGCTTTGCCTTTCTCGTGGAGGGCCACTTGGAGGCCCGACCCAGACTCTGTTCACGGGCCGGCACGATTTATGTGGGGTGACAGAGAGGAATTTGCTGCCAACAAATCCCTCTCCCTTTAAAAGGCAGCTTGTTATCATTGACCCTCAGTCCTGACACTCATAAAATACCACTGGTTGTAGGCACATGTAAATAAGTTGTGCTGCCCTATTTATGTCAGACACATACTAGAACTGAATGAGTTTGATACGACGCAGGTAATTAATTCTGAAATTTATTTTCCAACCCAGTGAAAGATGAGTAATCATTCTTTAATTGCAAATAGCTACCAACTAAACACTATTTTCTGACCTCATTTTGACCCAGCATGCTGCAATTTGTTCATTTTGACCAATACTGACTAAAGGTGAAGGTCACAGAAACCTGCTTCTAATTATCTCTTGGGATAACAGTTGTTGTGATGGCTTCCTCAGGCGTCGATTTGGGAAGCTTTGCAGGGCATTATGTTTTTAATTGTGAGTCTCATACCGTAGCTTTTGATGTGTTTGAGAGAAGTTTTAAACAGTTTAACCTTTAAACCGGTTCTGAAACAATTTTGGGGGAGTTCAGAAGGTCTTTCAAAGTTTTTCTCTAGTCTTTGGCTCTTTTTTCAAACATATTCTGTCTATTGCTTGGGACACAATCAGGACAGTCAGTGATGGAGCTGTATGATGATATCATGGAAAAAAAGAACACTATCTTCAACCAAGAACTAGGAAACAATGTAAAAGGTCAACAGAGCAGCTGAGACATCCATAATTTACTTTTTGAGTACGTTTTCATCTAAAAATTATTTGAGAATTATGTGTTTGGTGCTAAAATCATATTTTAAGTCTTTTAAACCGTGCTCTCTTTGATATTTTATCAGACAAATTAAATAGGAGCATATTGTATCTTTGTGGCAGGCTGATACAGGTAAATAGTTTAGAGATACAAATTATACATTTCTTTACCTAGTCATTTATTATGTGAGGAAAGAACACTATTTTAACCCATATGTGTAGGAATCTTTTTATCTCTGAAAGATGAACATTTTAGACTTCACAGGTTTAAAAAAACAAAAAAACAATCCTTTAGAATCCAACCCGGAGCTGGCTTGAAAAAACAGCCAAACAATGAATAAAAGCTTCCAAAAATGTTCACTTTAAAATAAGTTTTTATCAAGACATTTTTTTGAGATTGTAATGAAGTGCAAATACAGAATATAAAACAAGGACGAAGGATATACAACTTTTGCACAGTACTATAAACAGGTTTCACCTGTTTTTATGGTGTGGTGGATGGTATGAGTTTAAGGTTTGTGGCTATGGTCGTATAGCATCTGTTTAAATAATATCTAAGTATCTGAGTCCCTGGTTATGATGAAAATTTAAGGTGTTTCATTTATAGACTCTCCTCTAAAAAAAACCCGATGTAAAACAGGCTGAGTTTCACTACAGTAAAAAGAAATTAACTTGTCACATCACGGTTACCTTATATGTTAGAAGCTTGCCTTTCCTATACTGAAGCTTAAAGAAAAACGCAAGTGATTTTAACCAGGGTTAGGTTTAGGTTTCTCCTATAGATGAACTGAAGGTCAGAGGAGCCGAGTGTTAGCCTCGGGCGAGTTTGGACGGATCTACACCTCTGTCTTTCATCTGCGACCAAGACACAAATAAGTACAACGCACACATGTTTCAGAGTGTGATTCCTCGCTAGCAGTGGGACTGAATGCATGCAGAGTTCATTCGAATCAGATGGACTTGCGTAGCAGCTCGGCGCGTTCGTGTTTGTACTCAGTGAAAAGTCAGTCAGATGTCAGTCAGATGTTAGAAGCAGTGCAAGTATTTTCTCTGCTGTGTTTTTATGGTCTGAAGATAGTTTTTTCTCTCAAACTGTCAGTGGGTGTTGAAACTTTGTGTTTAAGTTGGCTGAGGCTCCTTCAGCATGCATATAGCAATAATGAAGCCTAAGCATCTCATGTCTTCCTGAGTATTCTTGGAATAAATCATGTCTTTGTAAGTGCATAGGTGAATATTTAAGAAATTTTTTTTTTTTCCAGATTAAAGAGTTGTAGACATTTTATAATTGCTTGTGGTAACACAGGATTACAAATTTTACCAAATAATCAGCTGTTTTAAAATTAATATTTTACAGCACTCACCTTGTTTCTTTCTTGAACCAGTTCGGTCTTGACGCTTATGCTCTTGATCCAGTTGTGGGAGTTATTTTTTCGGTCATCAGCCTTCACCAGGATCGCGTCCTTGTCAGAGATGCATCTGGAAGGAAGAAAAAGTTGATTATGATGCAAACCTATCCTCCAAAAATCTGATTAATGGAATGTTAAATGGCAAATAACATATTTTAGAGCCATATATATTAAATATTGAACACTTGAAGCGTTTATAAATAATAAGTCATATTTTTGTTAGTTTCTAGAAGCAGATAATTAATTTTGAAAGTACTTTTTAACAACATAACCCTTTCCAGTCATGCATTACCTAAAATATTAAATCTAAATCTAAATGAACTATTGCATTTTAGTTTTGGTTTTACTGATTAAAAACAAAAAAGATCTGCTGCTACTCATTGGTGAGACAGACACGTTTTACTACAAAGATTCCTTTTCAGCATAAAGTGTAGGTTTTAATGCTTTTTCTACTATTTATGTGTCCTTTGTCAGCAAAAAATGTCTGTTGTTCATAGATGTGTATAGATAAATATTTGGTTTTACTTATATTCTACTGAAACTCTTTTTTTTATTTCGTTTCCTAGTCAAATGGACGAGTCCTTGACTTTCCTCAACATTCCTTCAGTACATTAACTGCGGAGCATTAACTTCTATATGATTATTTAGAACAAAGAGTTTAAATGGCATGAAAAAATGTACGCATCAAGTTTAAATCTCAGAAGCTTAGTAGTGATTGACTATGTGGAGAAAGGGGAGAATTATAAGACCACTGCATGACTCACTAATATAAAATAGACATGTAGCGACACAGAGTGAAAATGCTGGTCAGAATTGGAGCAGAGACTACGTCTATCTGAATGCTGACATAAATATTGTGCTTAAGATTTTTTTTTGTGTGTGTGTGGTCATTTACTACTGTGTTGAATTGTAGGTAGACTGGCCTCTCAACAGAATCCTTTAAATCCCTCCATAAGGTGCCGGTTTGTTACATTTCGCAGCCACTGCACATTTACAGCTGTTCCCCCAGACTTTTTCGTCTTTAAAATAAAAACATACCATATAAATCTCCACTGTATTAACTCAGTTTGAGTTGTAGACTTTGCTTTCCCCCTCTTTTGTCTGGGATGGACCATGTGACAAACAGGACATCATCACTTCTAGGCGAATATCCATTCTGTTCTTGGCTTCTTTGTGTTCATTGATGTTTTTTCACACCTTTTAATTATTTCTCAATTTTTATCATAAAATGGGTTTGAAAGGCTGAAAAGCCTGAAAACGAAGAAAAAGTTGCCCATTAAACTTACTGAGGTCACTTACTAACGAGAGAAAACTAATCTGCGTCCCATCCAGGTCTAGACTGGTTCTGAGAATTGGATTTGAGCCACCTCTAAAACCCACTCACAGCACGTGGTGGTAAACAATCAACCCCATTAGCCGAAAGGGAGACGAGGAAACAGCAGTAGCGACAGGAAGGGCGTAAAGGAACCCCCCCATTCACACAACACACTCTGGTCAGAGGAGATAACGTCAACCCTAAAACCTTGATGGTCATCCAGGACCAGCTGATAACTCCTCAACCTGGTGACAAAGATATCCCCATGTTTGCCCCCACTCACCTCTAAACCTATCACTCCTCTAAGAAATTGAGATGAGAAATGGGCTTGAAGGGGCCACATTGTGGATTTACAGTGACATGTTCAGTGCTGGGTTAAGCTTGTATAAAAGAAAAATATTTTTGCGCAATTGGCCCCCCTCCAGGCAGCAGTTGTTCCTCAGTCTCATTAGCTGTTCACCGTGGTGCAGCCACTGTTCCTGATGCCAGCCTTGATTATGCTTGGGCCTGCACACAGACTTTGTTTGACCTCAGAAACCCAAAAAGCACAAGTTGTTCTTGGAGAAAGCTTAAAAAAACATAAAGTTGAGGAAAAACTTGCAGATTAAAACCATCTAGCATGAAACATAATTTAGTCTCCTTCTGTCCATTTTGTTTTTTTTGTCAGCGTAGTCTGAGGCAGATATGCCAAATGTAATGGCCCATTGTTTTCCTGATTTTAGCCCTCAAAGGTCTGCTGATACCTCTAGCAGGCCAGGATCTCAGAAAATATCCTAATATTTATTCTTTTAGCGGGTTCACTTAAAGGCCGGCATTCATGCAAAGTCACTCAGTGTGTGTTGCAATGTGGGATACCCAGGTCGGAATGGTGACTCACTTTCCTGCAATCTGCAGCCTCATGGTAGTTTTACTGGCTCAGGCCTCTCCTATTTCACATCTTACCTCTCAAACAGAATCACCAAATATTTCCATGAATAACTGTGCATCCAGTATAACCTAAGAAACCCATGGTGTCCCTCAGGGCTCGGTTCTCGTTCCCGTCCTTTTCATCGTCTACGTGTTACTCCTTGGGCACATCATTCGTCAGGATGCATTCCCTTGCTACACTGATGAAACACAACTCTTGCTACTTACTAAAACCATCTACTCTATCACTATATCCATCATAACAAACTTCTTCACTTCCACAACTCTACCCAAATCCCAATTCCGCTCCATCCAAGGGTTCGTGCTCTGTATTGACGGTCAGACTGCCACTCTGTTCCTCAGGTCAGAAACCCTGTATTCATTTTTAACCCCTCCCTCTCTTTCAAACCACACAACACTAAAAAAGCCTTCTTTCACCTCCAAAGTATTCCCCAGCTCCAACTCGCTCTGTCCATTTCTGCAGCACAAACCCTCATCCATGCCTTCATTTCCTCCAGAATTAAGTACTGCAATAGCCTCACCTATAGTCTTCCATCTACCCATGGACAGAAACTCTCATAAGTGTTCAGAACTCAGCTACCCACCCATACCCACTCGAGAGATCTCATAACTCCTGCCCTACAAAGGCTCAATTGGCCCTCTATTCAGCATTGCATCCAATTCAAGGTTTCACTCATCATCTACAAAATCTGAGGCGAACTAAGCGGTTGATTAGCACCCCAAACCCCCCCCCCAAAAAATGTTCTATTTCAGCATTCACTGGGGGACCCATTCAGGCCCCCCAGTGAATGCTGAAATAGAACAGAGACTACACAGGTTAAAATTTATGAAAATATGACAATAACTCCATTTGATTTTGTTTTTTTTCACTGTAGATTCTAAACAACATTCTAGAAAATAAATTTGTGTAGTAACTAGACAGGATTTTTGTAACTAATTATTTTGTTAATTTTTAAATTCAAATTCTATTTTTGTTATAAAACATAAAAAAATTTTTTTTTACCACTTTTAAATCAAATACATTTAAAGTAATACAGCTGTATGTACTCTACCTTTTATTTTGAAAAAAAAGGTTAATTACATTTAAAATTGTAATTAAATTAAAATTTAAATTTAAATTACTTTTTGAAACTCACAGACTGTTATGTTACCATTGTCATCATCTGATGCTTTAGTTTAACCTTTCTATTTTGTTTGAGTTTCAGATTGTTGATAATATCAACAATTACATCTGATTGATTATTAGGATCAACCAAATTAACTCTGTCTCCTTTACCAGATTAGACCAAATCTTGATTAAAAACACTGTTATTGTGGGTAGAGGTCTTAACAGAAAAGGGTCCCCTGAGTCAAAATCTGCTTAAGGCCCAATTAGACTTTGGGCCGGCCCTGTACAAACTTCTCAAAACCTTGCCCCTCCATACCTATATGATCTTCTGCAACAACACCGCAGTTCCCACTTTCTATGATCCTCTAACTCACTCAAGATATTCAAAAACTGTTAAAAACTTCCCTCTTCAATCAAGCACTTCACCCTCACTACAATCTTTCTTTTGTTTTTTAATGTTGTTTTGTCTTATACTTTGTTTCCTTCTTTGTAAAGTGTTTTTGAGCGGTTATGAAAAGCAATATATAGAACCTATGTTTTATAATCCTTAGAATATTCCCCTGATATCTTTTATTTATTCCACAGAGCTATTGACCAGGAACGAGATATTCATGATTTATGCGTCATCTTTTGGGATTCACTCGACTGAATTGGAGTTGATGTGTTGCAATGTGGGATACCCACATTGGAATGGTAACTCAGTGTCCTATAATCAGCATTTTTTAATACAACATTTATCTCGTACGATAGCAAATTTGATGTAATGATGGTCATAATTAGTTGATTCCGTCATTATAGCTGAAATTAAATGACAAAGTCCACATCAGACAAAGTGCATACATGGGCTACATGGACTGAGCAGAAAAGATGTTGACAGGCGTTCAGTGGTCTAAAGTTCATTTTTTTTAGATTAAAGTAAAGTTTGCTTTTAATTTGTAAATCAAGGTTCCATAATCTGGAGGAAGAGAGGAGAGGAACAGAATCTATGTTGCTTGAAGTCCAGTTTGAAGTTTGAAAAGTTCAACCAGTCTGTGCAAACATCTAGAGCACTTACTGGTTCCTTCTGCTGAGGCACTGTTTGGTTGGCCTGATATTTAACGCCACAGAGAATCTATCGGGTTTTGTCAAGAGGAAGATGAAAGTCACCACAGTCAACACCTGAAGGCCCCTAGCAAAGGAAACCTGGTCTTCCATGACATCTAAACAGGACAACAGGCTAATGGCCTTAATGACGCACCACACTGATGCAGTAATTTATGCATAATAAGCCCCAACTGAGTGCATATAAATTAACACTTTTTAAAAGCCTGACATTTCTGTTCAAAATATCATCTTCATTTATATTTTCTAATATTCTAATTTTATTTTTTTAGAATAAAAATTGAAGTTTTTCCCAGTAGTTATATTTTTTGAGCGCTATACACACAGTGCTAACCCAAAACATGACCTTTGAACCTCCAGTAAGGATTTATTTTTCTGTTTTACAACGACGAGGAGTACGCTTCAGCACTGTGAACGAGAGCAAGGCCCAGATGGTGACTCACTGTTCAAACATTGCGTTTGGGTGACAGGGTTGCCACAGCCAGGTGACGTCAGGAAGGGGTACTCCGAAGGCGGTGCAGATCAGCTGATAATGTTTGCCATACATATAGGGCTGCACTTCCTGGTTGGAGAGCTCCGCCTCAGAAATAGAAGGCTTAACTGTTAGAGAAAGGAGAGAAACAGGTTGGATTAACCACCCTAAACATGTCTGCTGTGGAATTCCATAATGTCTTTTTAATGAACGAACAGTCGTGATGGATAGCTGTGAAAAAAGGATCATTGACTCCAATTGTCCTTTAGACACATTGCAGAAGAAGAATAGCAGGATGGCTGGCAATCCAGGGGGCTGGAAGTCAAAGAGTGACCCTTCTTTGGCCCCACAGTCCGGTCACTGACTCAACCTAGTAATGAGCAACAGACCAAGATACTTGTGCCAACTCAGGAGGTCATCCACATCACTCAGCAACTCCTCAGATATTCACAGGGTTGCTATAAAACTGTGAAAAATCCCACACTCAGCCGCCAAGCACCCATCTTCTCATAATTCAAACATGAAAACCCACATGAGCGAAGTTTCAAATGGTTCTCTAATCGTTGCCAGAAATATTTATTTACTTTTGTTTGTTTCTGTCCAAGCGTGTCATTTATTTATTTATTTTGTTATTCCAATAACTGAAACTGGCATGTAATCTAAAAGTCAAGGATCATAAATTAATTTTACGCATACCAGAGGAGGTCTGATTTTTACCCTTTTTGGCACGCTATTAGGATTTCTCAGAAAACTTTAAAGAATTCAATACAAAAGGTTGTGCCCCCAACCCCCCATGGCAAGCTATATCTCTCTGTTCACTATAGAAAGCAGACTGCCCATAACATGCCTAAAATATTTACAGCTTCAAGTGGTAACGGGTATCAGCATCTCTCATAAAGTCATTATAACAGTGAAATCCATGTCGGTTGCAGGGTTCAGTACTCATTGTATGGAACATTTTGTTTCTGTGAGCAGCCCTGTGTATACACATGTGATGGTGCAAAATAAATGCAAGGAACACTGGCAGGCTGTGGACCGTCTGGAGTGTCGTAAGCACAATAGAGCTCGAGCCATTTACACACCGCTTCAAGCCCCTTCAGAAGAGCCTCAATAATCAACAACAGCTGCCTGCGCTACGTCAATCCAGCCCTGGAAACAACAATCCCCCAAATTCCTCTCATTCTGGAGCTGCTACCTGCCGTCCAGAGGACTGCACTCAGAGCAGCAGCAGCAGCTGCGCCGCTCGGCCTCGGTGCACATTACCTCAGAGTGCAGCTGGTCACGAAGGACGGCCTACCTTCAACGATCAGAGTGTAGCTCAAATTCCTGTACAGGCCCGTTAGTCGGTTCCCCAGGCTTAGGGTGAAAACCCCAGAGTGCCTTTGCTTCACCTCAAGGATGGATAAGCTATAGCTAGACATTCTGTAGCATGTTGAATTCCTAAAAATGGCCACGCCATCTTTATACCTGAAAAGTAGAGAAACAAAAAGTTAGCTCGTAATGATGCAAAGAAAGTTCCAATTTCTGTCATAATGAGTTTATATTGTGATTTGAAGAATTATTATGATATTCAGTTCCTCATATATCTGGTAGAGATATTTACATGTCTAACTCTTGATAAAAAATCATACTTTGATATTGTTCTCAATGGGGTGCCATTTGGAAAGTTACACAGTCAATAATGATTGTGTAATTATTGTGTAATAATGATAATGTTTTAGCTATATTTTCATGATGTTAATTCACTCTTTTACAAATGTAACTGTTTGTCATAAAATATTTAATTAGCAAGCTAGATATTTAGCTCAGAGCCAAAGACTGCTTGTCAACTTAATATTTGGTTTTTAAATTAAATATTTAGTTATAAGCTTTAAAATGTATAAGTGAATTAATAACATGATAAAAAATAAAATAGTGTGTTAAGCATAATAGTTTTCAGTTGTTCCCAGTTGTTGTTTTGCAACAATAATAATAAAAGATTGTGTCAATCATTTTTGTGACAGTAATGGCAACTTTTGTTAGGAAAATGCATAAAAACTTGCAGAAATAAATTAGGTGGCACCAATGAAGGTTTTAAATAAGTATATTGTATTATTTAGTCATCTAGAGAGTAAATTCTGAATTAAAAAGTATAGTGGTTATAAATTATACCACAATATTTATTTTTTTAACAATGACTAATAGACTAATAATAATCTTAACTTCAGAAAAATGTGTACAATTGTAGAGAGTGGTGAACATTTTTGAAAAGATCAAAGAAACAAATCAGAAGGTTTTACAGGTTGGGGTTGATTCAAACTACTCTGAATATCAAGAGACTAAAGAAAAATCCAATTGGATACATAGTTTTACGAGACATTTTGACATATATTTGCAGTTGGATTTTAGGTTGGATTTTGACTGAGCTACTCTCACAGACAAAGGTCTAAACCAATCAAAACTCTAGCTATACGTTTATTGTCCGGTTCTTGTCTTTTCCCCGGTTTCAAGTCTTCTTCTGCAGCAGACTGGTTCCAGGATGGCCTTGTTGACAAAACGCATTCCCTCAGCAAGTTCCTACCTCCACCATATTTCACCATAGACATTGTGTGTTCAGGGTGATGTACATTTTTACGTTTCAAATACACAGCGCTTTCATGCTGGACATTTTTTGTTTTCATCTGACCAGAGGACATTTAAACTATAGCGTACCATGTAATCATGTCTGGTAGTGGCAACGCACTGACTTTGGGCTCCAACACAACCTTCTTTGTATCTTCCCTAACAATCACCACGCCGCTATGGTTGTTCTTATAAAATATGTTAAGGAATGGATGTTCTGCAACAGAAGACAGATGATTAAAATAACCCACTTCAAAAAGGGAAAATATTTAAGTTTTGCTAATAATAATATAGAACACCGCCGAGTTGTGTTATGCTTACCATAGACAATTACTTTTGCTGAAGCGTCCATGCGTAACGTGGGTTCAATTACAGTTCTGCAGCTATAAAGTCCTTTATCTTCCATGGTTATGTTTGGTAACACCAAACTACTACTCATCATGACCGTATTACCAATCATCAGATTAGGTCTGCCTAATCGGTGTCGGTTTTCCTGGGACAAAAATTAGAAACATCATGAACACCATTGTTGTAACTTTTGACAGTCACTTATACAAAGCCAACTCTTGCTTACGCTACTCTTCGGAAAATCCCAGGTGAAGTTTATCCGTCCATTAAGCTCGGTCTCCCCGCTGCAGTTGAGGATTAGAGTATCGCCAATTAACACTTTCACTCGATCTGGTGTGATTTTTACATTTTTTAGAAAACCAGCTGGAGAATGGAGGAGAAAAAAACTGTTAAATGTCGAAGAATATGCTGTTTTTCTGCAAACGTTACAAATAAATTTGAACTCACAGAGTCGATGAGGGATGTATTTGGACAAGAACTGACGTCCGTTGACCTCAGTGCGGCAGGTGAGAAGTTGGTACATCGTATACCTACCATAGGGAATCGTGAACCCCACTTTGGGATCCCAAACTTTCTCATCATTTGGTGTCTACAATGATAAAAATCCAAATTATGTGTGTTAAACAACATTTTTAATGTCTGGTAAACATCACTGACTGCAAAAAGCTTTCAACTTCATTTAATATGTAATTTATGCTTTACTGGGTTCACCTGGGGACCAGCATCTGCTAGAGTGAGCGTCTAATTAGTTCGTACTGTCTATATTGAGCATGACCTCTGCAATCATTCATGCAAGTGGAGCACATAACAGCACTATGGAGTCTGAAAAGGAAGTACGTGCCTGCTCCTGTTTATTCCCAGGTTGCAAGAGTTGAGAAAAGAGGCAAGGGATGAGAAGGAAGCTAGAAAGGCAGGAAGGAAGGAAAGAGGAAGAGTGCCATATATCCAATGAAAACAGGATGTTTGCTTAATCTGTGCCATCAGATTCTGATGTGATAAACTTTAGATGAAATAATGAGTGGATATCATGAAATGCTTCACATCTGTTGTTTCCTACACTCTGTGCTATTTTTTTTCCTGCTACATTTCCTGATGCTTATACGAGATGTGAGGCTAAATTTAGTCCCGGAGTCTATTTCTGAGAGGAGAGCTCCTGGAGCACCTTCCTGCCCTCACAGGAAGCAGACAGCATGACTCTGTTTATCATAGCTGAGCTTCCCTTGTACATCTCACTGTCCTTCGCACATTTTGGAGCATCACACCACACAATGGGTGTGCAAACCAGTGACACCTCCACAGATGTCAAACGTTAACAGTCTTGTTTTCTTGGATGATGCACTGCCTGATTTTATACAGCATTTATATGCATTGAAGGACATTGCATACCCCATAAGTGGAAGGCATATACAGACTTTATATGGTGGAGCCTTACCCCTGTCAGTGTTACAACGGTATCAGGTGAGGTAGTCCTGCAAGGCACCACGAGGGTGGTCTCAGTTCGGTAGATTCCCACCATCTGAAAATTGTCATGGGGCTCAACAAACGGTTGTTCAGGATCTAAGAGAGGAAAATAGTCAACAAGGTTATCATTACAGTTTCTTTCAATCACTTTGCTAATATTTTTAGAACATTGATGCCATTTTTGACAACTCTAGACATAAAACTCACGACCAATAACCAAAATCCACAGTTTTCACAACTCTAACCGTTTTCTTCATTGCTTGGGTACAATATACATAATTTATTCATTCAACAAAAATCACCTGTTTATTAATACGACACAACTTAACTTAAACGTACTACTGTTTCAAAGTTAATTCACACATTACATTTCAAATGAGTGTCTTTTCATTTCCTTACAATGACCTAACTGATACAACTGCTCAAGATGATAAGTAACTGTTGACATTACTCTTAATGTATAATTGTATGTAAACAGACAATCTTACATCTTTAAAAGAATGAAAGTTTCACAATCTTGTATTATTCATTCATTCATACACTAATTAGCGTGGAGAATGAACCAATTAGATTAAAATATCCAATTTTTTTTATTTATAAAACGCCAATTTACAACAAATGTCATCTCAAGGCACTTTACAAGAAAAGTCATTTCATTACAGTTGTAAAAACAGTCCAACCAGTTAAAAGTTTTCTATGTGAGGAATCGCAGTAGACTATTCTCTCTACTACTGCAATACTTTTACAGAGCTGTATTTACTGTACATGTAGTACCATACTGAAACCTGTATTACCTGTTTTTTTTGTACAATATTTAATGATTGTTTGAACAATAACGAAGTGAAACTATCGGTTACTTGTGTGTTGGTGATCTATAGTTATGTTTCAATGGTATTTTTAACCAATAAAGGTGCAAGATTTCTTTAAATAAGTGAATGCACAATGCAATGTTTTGAACATTAGACAGCCTGTGTTACAAGTGTTGACCGTTTTAAGTTTTGTATGTAGAGTTGTGAAAAATGACATCAAGGTTTTGAAAATAGTAGCAAACTGATCTGTATCATCATATACTGCATAAAGAAAATATTTTTGTAGAAACTGTCCTTATAAAACATTGCAGAGATTTCATGTAAGAAAATCCTTGATCTTTAAATTAAACCTTCCAAAGTTCTCATTCCTTTATACTGAATGTAAAAACAAACATGTTTTTTATACTTAAAATTTAAAATATTAAATAATGTCATTTCTATAGTGATGGTATATTTTTTTAAAGTGACCTAGCTTTAAAATAACCTAATTAAACATAAGCCAGAACACCAGGAAGGAAAGAATAGAAGAAAGGAGGGAGGGAAGAACAGATAAATTGGAACTGAAAGAAAGAAAGAAACAAACAAACAAACAAAGAAACAAAGAAAGAAACAAAGAAAGAAACAAAGAAAGAAAGAAGTGGAAGGACGGGAGGTTTAATACATGGACATAAAGAAGGAATGAAGGGAGGACACAAAAACTGAAGGATAGAAGAACACAAGGTAGAAAAGAAATGAGGTCACGTGGAAGAAAAAAAACGAAGAACCCTGGGGTGAAGTCAAAGACTAGATTTTGCAAAAACTGAAGCCAAACCTCCAACTTTGGAGAAGCTCTCTGTTGCTTTGTTAGGCCCCCAGAACAACAGAATAAGTCAGTTTTCTTTGAAAGCTATAGAAGGTCTTTGTTTTAAATGTCTGCTGCAACGTATATGTCATGATTAACGTAATAAACACATAGTATGTGCTGCAAAGCATCATAATACCTGTAATAATTAATACATTAATGTATTATTGTTCAAAGCATTGGACATAATTGTTGTTTTTCTGTTTTGGATCAAAAAAGCTAACTTTATGAGTTTTTGTTTTAATCACATTATACCAGTCAGTCCCTCTTTTAGAAATTCCAGTTGTGCAGCCATTATTCACACAGAGTCAGTCAGGATTGTCTCCAACTTCCCATGACGCTCCAAGGATTGGCAAGCATTTTTATTATTGCCCGAGTCTCCCAGTTGGACAGTCTAAACTGAATAAGGACAAAGTCAAGGCATTCTATACAGAGATCAACCGATTAGTTCATTCTGCCCAGATAAGGCCGCAGAGCCCAGGAGGAGCTTTTAGCTTAGCGCCTGCTGAGCAGCCAGGCATCAAACTACAACTGTGGGAACTGAAATGGCCTGCAATCGGTGTGAGGTCAAGCATTATTGGCGTAATGAAGGGACTTTTATCTGAGAAGTAAGCGTGGATCATAATCTAATAAATAACCGAGGGCCTTTGAAAAGAGTTTGCTAGACTAAACACAGGCCTGGCAGGCAAGAAGTGGAAACCAGATTCCCAGAGCAACAGGAGAGCAAATCAAGAGTATCCAGCTTTATTCGAACACTGACCATGTCTTGGACCGAAATCTAAGAACTTTATATTTACATAAACTTCTTTGGCGTTTCAGCTCAGTCTCCGTTTGAAGAGTACTGGATGTGATGCAATGCTTTAGGGGAGACTTTTGGGAAACAGTAGCTGGAGCAGGAAATCAGTCAATGACCAGAATTTCCTGTGCAATCAGCCTCAACCTTTAACCTCAAGGAGAAACCACAGCAGGAGCGACTCCCTTTCTCTCTGTTTCTCTAAGGAAACCAAAGAAGTAACTCATGAAGGATGCTGCAGATTACTAAGTGCTGAGTGACAGGAAGAGGATAAGGCACAACTGTATTCAGCCAAACTTTTAAGCTGGTTAGGTGCTTCTAATTGTGGTGTATGTTAAAATTCAAATCATAAAGTGTCAATAAAGCTAAAACTGGGCATCAATGTTTTATTGGTATATTTAACACCTATTGTTACTTGAATTCAGAGAAATTCCCAAAAGCTATTGATGAAAAGCTGTTGCCGCAGCATGATGCTGCCATGGCCTTACCTCAGATATGATGTTTCACATATTCCGACAGGTCCCTGTTTTTTCTTATCAGTGCAGCTTCTCTGTGAACTCCTTAGACGTTTTTGTTTTCTTCTTTATTCTGAGACCATTTTTCATAAAAAACAGGTGCTAAGCTTTGACTGACACTCCAGTCTCTGCTCTGAAGCTTCGCAGCTCATTTAGGATAACCTTTGACCTCATGGTTATCTCTCAAATTGATGTAACTCTGTCTTGTCTGGGAGTTTTGGTGGTCTGTTATTTCTTGGCAGGACTTCTGAAGCACTACGTCTTTACCAGTTTCTAAAAATCTTGATTTAATTGTGTTTTAGAATATATTTATGGTTTTTATTCAACATAAAATCAATTCTTTAAATATGTTTCTACACTTTGTCTCACTATCTAACCTGCTTAGAGAGCTTATTAGATTTTTTGTACATCTTAACCTTGCTATTTTATTGGATAATTTTTATGTTTCTGAATTTTATTTTTGCATAACTTTGGCGGTGTTGTATCAGACGGCATAGAAGCTTCTCAGGTTCTCCATTTTGGTGGTGAATATGTTCTTTTCAAACCTTTTAAACTATATAGAACTATCTGTGTAGCTTTTAGCCCTTTTTGTGAGTTGATTTTATTGAATCAACATTTTTCAGAACATCAACCATTGCAAATGTATGTTTTGTATTTTATTCTCTGATGCTGACATCCCTTCAAATGAGTATTTTTGTTATCCCTCTGGAAATGTATTCCATTTACTTTAAATCTACCAAATTGAATTTGCAGGGATGAATATCTGAGGATATTCAGGACAGCCGTTTGTTTTAAATAGATTATTATTTTTTTAAACTGTCCTGAATGTTGCTTCTAACATTTGAAAAGAATTTAAATGTTTTTGGGAAGAAATGGTAAATGGCCTGTCCCTGCATAGCCCTTTATCCAGTCTAGAAGTCTTAAAGTCCATATTTGCATTCATAAAAAAAGCAAAAAAACATGTCTATTCGTAATATTTTTATTAGAATCTCTAAAAGAGCTTTTGTGTCTGAGGCAAACAACTGGAAAGCACTGAATAAAAGAGCCAATTAAAGAGAAATTAAATGTAATTTGAGCAAATTATCAAATCGACTGAGGCAACTAGGAGATCAAGATCTTAAATCAGGCCTTGAAAAAAAACTGTGATAAATGCATACATACATTAGTTACACATTTAATTTTAATTTAGTGATTTGAACTCTATTTGGGGCAGCATAGAAGCAGAAAAAATAGGGGGATTTTTATCATGTCAGGAATGTCTTACCTTTGACATAGATGTAAATGGAGGTGACATGGTCTGAGCCAGAGCTGGAGTATTTGCAGGAGTATCTCCCTGTGTCGCTGGCCCTTAAATGTGTGACGGTGAGTTTGCTGCAGCGGGAACGATGTTTGTGGTCACACTTTTCCACCTTAACCCCCTCCGATGAATTCGACCGATTTGCAAGCATCCATTGTAAGTTTCCTTGACCTCTGAATAAAGAGAGAGAGAGAGAGACGCATCATTAGAGAAAGCTGGAGATGACAATTTATCCAGTATGCACACAAAACACTGCATATTTCAGAGGTATTTTTAGTTAAAGTGTCACAGCTGGCAACAGCCTTGCAATCTTTCGGCTCGGGATGACAACGACGGTCCCCGCCCCCCTTGGGGATTTCTGCCCTGGTGTTCATTCCGAGTTTATTTGGAGTTGATCTCGAGTCACCCGATACCTTGAACTTTCACATGGGAACATGTTTCTCTTGAAAGATGTGCTCGGCTAACACATATTTTCCATGCAGAACCCATTTTAAAACTCTCATTAAAGGGATCCCAGAGGAACTTCAAACATGTCTAGCATACCATTGCCTTTGCCTGCAGAAATTTTGGGTCAACCAACCTTTAGTCCTCAGCCAGTGATAAAAAACATAGCAGCCCTAAATGCCCCCAAGCGCTTGCCATATTGCCTTGTAGGGAAGCATTACATTAGATAGGCAATAGTTTGTGTGAATTCTTTGCAGGCCAGAAGAATGATGCAACACTCCAAATGCTTACAACTGTGAATGCAGCACACTTGAGTCCCACCAGCTCAACAGGAAATAGTAAGAAAGTGATAAATCTGGGCCGCCACCACTGGTTCCTGTCAAACACTGTCCCTGTTTTATTGTGGCTGTTAATTTTTCCTCTGGTCTGAAGCATTTTGAGCTCTTTATTGGGTGCTTATAAAAAAGCAAAACATTAATGAATTTCTATATTTTTTTATGATAAATGATATATTGGCTATATATTGTCATTCATTCATCTTATTTAGTGATCCAAAAGTATAAATTTTTCTGACTAAATCCAGCAAAAGCTTCCTATCCATCCATCCATCCATCCATCTTCTTCCGCTTTAGGTCGGGTCCCGGGGGCAGTAGCCCAAGCAGAGAGACCCAGACTTCCCTCTCCCCAGCCACTTGGGCCAGCTCCTCGGGAGGAATCCTGAGCCGTTCCCAGGCCAGCCGGGAGACATAATCCCTCCAGTGAGTCCTAGGTCTTCCCCTGGATCTCCTCCCGGTGGGACATGCCCAGAACACCTCACCAGGGAGGCGTCCAGGAGGCATCCTGACCTGATACCCGAGCCACCTCAACTGGCTCCTCTCGATGTGGAGGAGCAGCGACTCTACTCTGAGCCCCCTCCGGATGACCGAACTCCTCACCCTATCTCTAAGGGAGAGCCCTGCCACCCTACGGATGAAACTCATTTCAGCCGCCTGTATCCGTGATCTTGTTCTTTCGGTCCCCACCCAGCGTTCGTGACCATAGATGAGGGTAGTAACGTAGATCGACCGGTAAATTGAGAGCTTTGCCTTTTGGCTCAGCTCTGTCTTCACCACGACAGACCGGTACAGCACCCGCATAACTGCAGATGCCTTACCAATCCGCCTATCTCCATTTTTCCCTCATTCGTGAACAAGACCCCCAGATACTTGAACTCCTCCACCTGAGGAAGGACCCCATCCCCGACCTGAAGAAGGGACCCTTCCCTTTTCCGCTCCAGCGAAAGCCGTATATTACGTTCAGATGAAGCCAACAGGACCACATCATCTGTGAAAAGCAGCGACCCGATCCTGAGGTCACCAAAACGGACCCCCTCAACACCTTGGCTGCACCTAGAAATCCTGTCCATAAATGTTATGAACAAGATCGGTGACAAAGGGCAACCTTGGCGGAGTCCAACTCTCACTGGAAACGAGTCCGACTTACTGCCGGCAATGCGAACCAGACTCTGACACCGGTTGGGACACGGTCGAACGCCTTCTCCAAGTCCACAAAATACATGTAGACCGGTTGGGCGAACTCCCATGAACCCTCCGGGACCCTGCTGAGGGTGTAGAGCTGGTCCAGTGTTCCACGGCCAGGACGAAAACCGCATTGTTCCTCCTGAATCCTCTCCAGAACCCCTGAATAGACCTTACCAAGGAGGCTCAGGGAGGCTTTAGGAAGCTCCCTACCAGGGAGCTTCCTAAAGTATTGCAATTGGTTCATATAAATATAAAATGTGTCCTATTTTAAGTTGTCTCTCAATTATTTTCTCATTTTCATTTGCAACCATTTTCAATGACAGACATAGTACTCTATTAAAACTCTACTTTTAGAAGGATGAACGGCCATGCTGGGATTTGAACCAAATGGCAGAACACGTTTAGGATTTGACAGGCAGGTTTTTGAGAAAAAGAAATGTCGCCTTTCCACAAAATATTTTTTTCTAAATTGCTTACAGGTAGGTAATTATAGAAAGATGAACCATCAAGCATCCAACACCTGTACTGAGATAAAAACTTTGCAGAGATCCTCCGTCTACTCTGTCCCTTGAACCGCAGGTCAATGGGTTAGACAATAAGACCAGGGGCTAAAAGTGAAATGTCTTCTGGGATGTTTTCTGGGATCCCAACCGAAAGGCTTTCTTGAACCGTCTGGAATAAACTTCCAAAAGACTGGAACTAAGATCACTGGAACATCATTAATTCTAGTCTGGGTTTCAGCTTTTCGTGATTCACTTTATTTTTGCCACTGCAATGTCCTTTTTTTTGGTTTGCTTATTGTCCTATGTCTTTATCGTGTAAAGAACTTTAAACTTCCTGTCGTTAAAATGTTCTTGAATGTTCCTCTGTTTGTATCCTGCCTTCTTCATTATTTTTCCTCAGAGGTACGACAGCTATTTAGAAACTCAAAATCACAAGCGGAAAAACTTGAATATTTGATAGATGCTTCGGCTGAATCATTCAATCCCTTCAGAATTCTCTTTAAAATTTTAGATTTCTTGTTTGTAGAGATTATTTATTTAGTGCTTTGTTGGATCCAATATAATCATCAATTTCCAACTCAACTGTGGTGATTAACTATACAAATTCATACAACTGTGGCTCGGGAGTCGGGCGTTTGCCTTGTAATTGGAAGGCTGCTGGTTCAACCCCTGCCTCTGACATACTTGGTTTTTGTGTCCTTGGGCAAGAAACTTCACCCATTGCCTACTGGTGGTGGTCAGAGGGCCTGGTGGTGCCAGTGTCCAGCAGCTTCGTCTCTGTCAGTGCGCCCCAGGGCAGATGTGGCTACAACGTAGCTTGCCACCATCAATGGGTGAATGACTGAATGTAGTGTAAAGCGCTTTGGGGTCCATAGGGACTGAGTGAAGCGCTATACAAATGCAGGCCATTTACCATAATATATAACTCCAATCTCTTTACATAGCGGATCTTTGCATCAGATGGATCAATTTTTGATATACAATTACACATTAGTAAATTTAATGTACTTAATTTAATGAGACATCTATGAATTTTTGTTGGATAGATGTAATTACGTAATCATTGACAAATGACCAGTAAAGAAAAATGCTGATTCAGATTACCATATATATGACTGATTATTATTTCTGTTAAACATATTGATAAGGAATTCCCCATAGCCGGTGTGTGTTGTGGTATATACCTGCAAGTGAGGTTCAGTGTGTTGTCCTTATGAAGCACCAGTTCATTACCAGAGGGAAGGATTCTAGGATCCCTGTTCATACGTCCTGCAAAGACACATAAACACGATACACATCCAGCAGTCAGTGTAAAAGTTCAGCATTTACAGTATATCTGTAATGGTGTGAGTCAGTCATTCTTTTTCTCTCAGGGAATGGGAAACATCGGTTGAAATTCCCATGAATCACCGCATTGCTATGCATGTGGGTTCCTTTCTTTTGTGCCGTTCTGCCCCTGCCTCTGCAAGTGATCGCCCGCTGCGAGCACGGCGGGTGTGTTTCCGGCACAGTAGGGCAGGTTGTTGAATAAAGGGTGGAGGTCTGGGACGAGCAGCTGCTTGGACAGAGTAAAAGAGCTCTTGCATGTGTTAAGCAGATATTTACTAGAGACCTTGCGTTCTGAATAAGGAGATGATGTTTGATTCTCGTTTTGGAGAATCTGTTGAGAGGTCTCTCCAGCAGAGGAAACACTGGGCAATTCCCCCTGATGTTCAGGGCCCCCAATGCGGTTTCCTTCTTTTCAGTGAGATCCTTGAACAGAATGACATTGTAGCCCAAAAACACAAACTTTGTCAAGTCTACCCTTCAAACACGACCACCTTTGGGGAGTATTAAACAATGAAGTTGTACAATACTATCTACCAAACACAAAACCTAGCTGACAGACATGCATGTATAAGCACATATGCACCTGGAAACCCTGACAAGCAAAAAGCATTTATGAATGCTGGCCAAGTATTTTCCTATTATTTGGAACAGCTGGTGTGCTAAGAATGAGCCAGCGTTGGCAGGGGTACTTAATATCCACTTCCTAACCAAATAATGTATTACAACATCATTGTTTTATTGTCTGAGGCTGAGAAGACTGGGAGGGTTTTTCTCTCACTCGCTGTCATGTAGTTTCAGCACATAACTTTAACTACATCATAGATTTTCTGTTCTGAGAGCCTTGCAAAAGACCCCTTGAACTACTTATTCCTAAATTGTTGTTTTTAATTAAATGCTATTGTTTGTTTTATAAATTGTTGTTTATGCTTTCTCTTATTGATTCTATGTTTTAATTTTCACTTTTCTGTAATCATGTGAAGCACCTTGAATTGCCTGGTGTAGAAAGTGTGCTATACAAATAAAAATGCCTTGCATTTCAACTTGGTCACATCAAAACCCCAAAAGTTTATTTGATCGACCCTAACAAGCATTTGAAATGGACCACGTTTTCTTTAAGAAGAAAGTGATAAGCACAACATTCAGCCTCACTGAGTCAACACTGTGTTGAATCACATTTGTTGCGGTTATAGCTTCTTTACCAGATAGCACAAGCTCAGTCAGACTGAATGGAGACCTCTGTGATGACCAGCTTGACCTTTGATCACCTAGCCTCTAACAGGTTTTCTTCCATCAGCGTTTTCTATCTCCCCTTTAAACAGCTTCTTATTCCAAGCAGAAGGAAAGCATCCCCACAGCGTGATACTACTACTTTCATGTGTCCTCTTGTGGCACTTTTTCCATCATCAGAGCTTAGTGTATTGTTTTATAACCTAACTCTGCTTCAACCTTCCCTTTCTGCTGTGTTCATTGGTCTTCATGATGCTGTTTGCTCTCTAATGTTCTCCAACAAACCTCTGATGCCTTCGCAGAACAGCAGGATACATACTGAGATTAAATTAAACACAGGCTAACTGTTTTTACCAATTAGGTGAATTCTGAAGGCAAATTCTTGCACTTTATTTAGGTGTATCGGGGAAAGAAAAGAAAAGTTTGGTTTTTGTGCTGGCCTGTCTCATGGAATCCATATAAATGTTATGATCCGTCTCTGTCTGTGTCATTCCTTCCTCCCTGTTTGTTACTCCTTGTCTGCCTGTCAACCTGTTACCTCATTTGTTTAATCAAAGTCACCTGTCGTTCATTGTCTACTTAGTTCTCCCTGTGTGGTCCTGCCCTTTATATACCCCTTTATGTCTCATTGTCTTTGCTAGTTCCTTGTTTAACCTCGTTCCTCCTCGTCTCGTGCTCCTTAGATTATTATGATTGAATTTAAATAAATGGGAAACAATCAACCCAAGCCTCTCTCTGCATCTGAGTCCGATCTACCCGACCTGACAATAAATTACATTGTAATTGGAAATTTATATTTTTCAAAGTCAACGTACTTCTGCAAACGGATATGAGTTTAAAAAATTTCGATTTAAAATGCACAAACTCTTATTTTCTAAATCCAGAATGCTCTGCACTGTTTTACCTGCCCAAAGAAAAATGATGTGAAAACGCCGTGCAGGGAAAGACACTTCTTAAACTGAGATAATTTCTGCCTTCTTTTTTTAATTGATGGAATACAGATGGATGAAACAACAGGGGTCACCGGCACAAAAATAAAGATAAGAGAACACACAAGAAAAAATCTTATTGTTGTCTTTCCCACAATTCCCACCTGCCGCTGTCCGGCTCTGACCTTACAAAGCATCCTGACACTCCTAACCCCCTGCAACAGCTGTGTGATACATTCCTCCTGGATATGGGCTGCAAATTCCCAGAATTTGTTCTTATTTTGATGGTTCAAAGGGACCCGGATCTGGTTCTTATTAACAACCATTATAAAGAGAGGACTGGACTTATTTTCAGCTCAAATCATTAACAGAATATACCAGCTGAGTAATATCAGATGCTTTAAAAATGGTAATTACAGCTGAAACCAGACATTTAAACTTTGCTTTAATTCGAAACTAAAAACTCATCTGTTTAGAGCTGTCTTTGAGTAAGCAATTCATGTCATATGTATCCTATGTTTTTTGTGTTTCATGTTTTATTGTTGTTATTTATGCTTCATTGTGTATCATATGTTGTGTTTCATGCTTAACTGCTGTTTTTACTTTCTCCAGTCCTGGATTCTTTGTTTTTTTATTGTTTAATCATCTATCATATGTTTTGTTTGTTTCTTTATCACCAAATCATGTAAAGCATCTTGAATTACTGTTCAAATGTGCTATAAAAATCAAATTTCCTTGCTTTACCTAAACAAACTTTAAGAAAAGACTCATAGCCTTTATTTGCCATTAAACTAGACAAATGTTTCCTCTTTTCAGTCAGGCAAGATTGTCTATATGTTATTTTTTGTTAGAACAATTAAAAGGTCATTCTTGAAATTCAGAACCAGTATCATAATCGATCAGAATCTTTGAATTCACTTAGATATAAAAAATCTTGTCAAAAGCTAAAGGTCAAACTAGATTTATTTTATAGTAATAAATTATATTTTTCTATGAGGGCAAGGAAACACCTACCTCTGCAACATTTTTACCTTTGTTAGACTATGCTGAAACTAAGTGTATCACAGTGTATTTATTATCACTGTTTCTGTTCACGCAGTATACCACTGCTCTTTTTATGCTGTTGCTTCTCTGAAAAAAAAAAAAAAACTATCTTTTCCAATTAAAAAAAAAAGTGTTTGAACTTTAGATTTTTTTGGCTATATGTAAGTGAAATGAGAAGTTCTCATCACTTATGATACCAAGTATTTGTGAGATGCCAACATTTCAATAGTAACCACATGAAGATTCTTGGAAGGTTGGGTGTGAAATACATAGCAGTTGAGAAATGCATGCATTCCTCTGTGCATAGTCATAGATTTACTTACTGGATGTCGTTTGTCTACAAGTCTTTTTTAACTGTGTCTTTATCTGGAAAATTCTTTAAAATATCCTGGTCTGCATACTAGGTCTGACCTCAAAATGTCTCTCTAATCAAACAAAACAGGATCAAAAAATTTTTTTTTATTGAAATAACCTTTAAAATGAGTTAAAGATGACACATTTGATTTCATTAGGTCAATTTAAAACACTTAAAGATGACTTGTTAGGTTTTAAACATTTTGTAACTGCTGTCATTTTTTCTGTTTGTTTGTTGTTTGTATCTGTATTTATTTGTATTGTTTTTGTGCTGCATTCCTGGATCAGGTCACCCTTGGAAATGAGATTTGATGTCTGAATTAGTTTTTTTTACCTGGTTAAATAAAGAAATAATAATTACAGTTTGAAAAAGGTGCTCTTTAAAGAAATACCAGATAATCTTTGCTGCTGAGGAAGGGATAGTTGGACTGAACAGATGACTTTAGGAGGGAGGAATATTATGTGGAAACATTAAAGCAGCATCTCAAGGAATCAGTTGGAAAGTTAAAGCTCGGCCAAAAATAGGTATTTAAAATTAACTAAATTGGTGTTTTAAATTAAAGGGTCTTAAAGACAAGGAGCGGCCACAAACATCTGACCTCAGATCTACGGAAACATGTTGTATAAAGATGAAAAACTGTGTAGAAACAAGGTGACATAATCGTGTCTCTTTATGCAGTGAGTATAAATATCTGGTTTCTGTTGTATTTCCTCTCATATGTATCATGTGTGCAAAAAATCTAATTGTAACGACATCCAGGAGGTTTCTACACAATTTCCTAGGGGGTGGTTGGCAAGGCAAGGCAAGGCAAGTTTATATTTATAGCAGACCTTCAACAACAACCCCCTATTTTATATTCTGTTCATTTTAGAATTGATTTTAAACTTTTACTGTTTGTTCTTAAATCTCTTAATGGCTTCGCTCCTCCTTATTTATCAGAACTTTTAAGTGTTTGTGTGCATGGCAGGTCCTTAAGGTAACCATCTGTTATTAAATATACCAATTGCTGCGGTGACCGGGCCTTCTTGGTGGTCACACCAACGCTCTGGAGACAAATTTCTTCAGATCTTGCAACTATATCAAATTGGGCCTTTTTAAAGGTACCCTAAAGAAGGATGTTTTTAGAAATGTTTTTACTGTTTTTTGGTTGTTGTTTTTTTGCATTTTCCTTGTGATATTTGTGTTTTTGCTTTTATGTGTTGCTTGTTTTTAATTGTTCTGCGCTTAGGTCTTTAAATGTGGATCAATTGACTGTTAGCAATCAATCAATCCATTAAAGGGGCTTTACATGATTGATTTTGGGGAGAACAACAACAAAAAAAAAACATTAGAGACAGAAAACATAAGACATGTTTAAAAACATATGACAGTCCAGCTATTTATTAATTACTTACTCAAAGGCAGCTCTAAACAGATGAGTTTTTAGCTTTGATTTAAAGCAGCTCAGTGTTTCGGCAGCTTTGCAGAATTCTGGAAGTTTGTTCTAGATAAGCGGAGCATAGAAACTGAAGGTTGCTTCTCCATGTTTGGTTTTGATTCTAGGGATGATTAGTTGATTAGAGTTGGGGGAACTGAGCGTTCTGTGAGGTTGGTATAAGGACAACAGTTTTTTAATATACATTTGTGCTAAACCCTTTAGTTATTTATAAACTACTGAAAGAAGACAGTCTATTCTCTGAGCTACAGGAACCCAGCATGGGGACTTTATATTTGGGGTGATGAGCACTTTGTGTTGCAGTTTCTGTATAAAAAAATGAATAAAGTTTGATTCGATCCTTGTATCTAAAAGTGATCAGGCAGCATGGCAGCAGTGCTAACAACTCCTCCACCATGCATCAATTTACAAAAACATAAGCATAGAGGCAGAACAAGAAGTTGCTGTTTTAATTTTAAAAAAATGTAACAAATTTGTATAGAAATTGGAAATGTGTGATAATAGTTTTTTGTAAAAAGAAATTGTGATTTGTTAATAAAGGCAAACTGTTACATAAACACAGGTGCTAAGACAGGAATGCTCTCTGGCAGCAAGTCATCCATTGACAGTAGCTCCCAGCATCTGTTACATAATGAAAATCACTATTATTGTACGAGGTGACTGTAGAGTCGCTGAATCAAACAGGAAAACCCAAGACACTGCCCTTCGAGTGCGGGAAATAATATGTGGAATTCCCATTTCTTCTGTAGAAAATACATGACAACTCGCTGGGTTTCCTGTCCCATTACAAAAAATCATGACAAAGTGTGACCTTACTTCAGAGGCGGTCGATGGAAAGGGAACCTATCTTTTATTTTTAGTCTTTCTAGGCTAAAGGTACAATGCTGTCCCGTTATTCAACCTTGCTGCTTGATCTTTAGAACCTTTGTTGCAACAAAAATAGAGAAAAAGTGAAAAGTTGGGGACTTAGAGAGAGTGACAAGGAGATTGATAACATTTGCTTAACTGAAGGATGAGGATAACATTCATTTTATCGCTTCAAAAGTGGATTTACATTTCCTAAATTCATAACAATAGCTCCACTACAGCCACCTGCCATAATAAGAAACATTTGCCTGGATGGGCTACGTCCTCACTCACAAGCAGACTTCGCAAGCCTCCTCCTTTTTCTGCCAACTCCAAGGGTATAACAGCAGTTACTGCAAGCATCCTTTTAATTAGCCATTTATTAGTGTTTGGAGATTTGCAGGGAAAAATGCCTCTGACTCCTTTTAAAAAAGCAAAAGAAATGAACATCTGGACGTGATGGGTGGCCAATCTAGGTTATATAAAGTTCAGATGAGCCAACAAAACAGGAGTCTCCTGCATACTAAATAAGTAAAACCTAAAGAATTCATGCTCCATTATGTGTGATCAGGGAAGGTAGTCAGACAGAAGCCCCATGAAATTAAAATTCCCTGCAGGACTTCAAGGAAATATATTGCTGCACGCATCCAGATGGACTCATCTGGTATGTTCCAGATGTTCTAATAGTCAAAAAAGAAACTGAAACATACAGAGTAATTTGTAAAGCTGAACGTCATGGGGTGGTGGAGTGGTTTTTCTTCTTCACCGATAACTCTCATAATCAGTGTTTTTTTTGTTTGTTTTTTCAGTTCACAGAGTAAGACACAACACCAGCGAGCAATGAGCCCCCGCTGCACTTGGCTGACCTCTCGTCACTCCTATTTTACAGTCTGCCTCAAGTGTACGAGCAAGAAACAGGAGACGACTCAGAGAAAAATTTAAGAAACAACATCAAACTGGAATAAAAATAAATGAATAATAAGATCCCCACTGCCGAAAAATAGATCCACATCCTTAAGACAACAAATCAACTTATTTGTGAAACTAATGAACAAGTTAACTGGGTCAGAGTCGAGATTAGACAAAAAAAAAAGACGCAGTGAATGTTTGAAGTCATTAATATTTTTCCCTCTTCTCAGAACGGAGGTTCAGTGTGACTCACAGGCCTGACTGAAACATCCTCAAAGTTACATTTTAACAAATTACATAACTGTATTCCTTAGGCACCATTATTTACAAAATATTTTTATTCCAACATCAGAGTGTCACTGAAATCAACGCATCGCTCTAAACATGTTCAAGTCCTAATTATCTGACAGATTCAAATTAATTCGAGTTCAAATATCTTTAAATAACACATCTTCACCTCTTACTACAACGTTTTACGGTGTTCATCAGGTCTATGCTTTGGGTTCAGTTCAATTTTCTTTGCTAATTCTTCATCTAAGCTTTTTTTTGGGAATATTATTTAGCAGCAGAGGTGGGTGCTAACTGATAACATTTGCTGAGTTACTTTTATTTGAGTAACGTTTAGGAAAAACAAATACTTTTAAGAGTAGCTTTAGTAGACCATTTTACCTGACTAAGTTGCTATGAAGTATTGCTACTTGAGAAAAAAATCTAAATGCTCTCCTGAGTAAATTCACTGAATAAAGAAACATGTTCGTTTTGGGGGTTTTTATACACCAGGTAGTTTTTCCATTTCCATCAACAACTCGCCTGTCCTTCCCTCCCCCCAGGTTAAGAGTCTGGGTGTCGTCCTCGATAGCACACTCTCTTTTCACTCCCACATAAATAGCATCACCCGGTCTGCATTCTTTAATCTGCGCAACATCTCTCGTCTTCGCCCGTCTCTCACCCCCCACACCACCGCCATCCTGGTCCACAGCCTTGTTACCTCCCGCATTGACTACTGTAACTCCCTACTTTTTGGCCTTCCCAACAAATCCCTCCAGAAACTCCAACTCCTCCAAAACTCTGCAGCACGCATCATCACCCAGATCCCCTCCTCTCACCACATCACCCCCATTCTACAACAACTCCATTGGCTTCCAGTTAAACAAAGAATTAACTTCAAAATACTCCTCATCACGTTCAAAGCACTTCACAATCTGGCCCCCCCATACATATCTGATCTCCTGCACATCGCCACTCCTGTTCGCTCACTCCGCTCCTCCTCTTCCCTCCATCTTTCTGTCCCCCCTGCCCGCCTTGTCACTATGGGGCATCGAGCATTCTGCCGCTCCGCCCCCCGCCTCTGGAACTCTCTCCCCCCTGATCTCCGTACCATCGACTCTCTTCCACTTTTTAAATCCACACTGAAAACTCTCCTGTTCAGACGGTCCTATGACATCTAGTCACTCTCACCTTATCAATGTTGTTCTGCTTTGTTTGATTATTATCTTTTATTACTTTATTTTTATTATTACTATTATTATTGTTGACAATGTTTTAAATTGTTCATTTGTGCAGTGTCCTTGGGTGTTTTGAAAGGCGCTATATAAAATAAATGTATTATTATTATTATTATTAGGTATTGACACGCACTTATAGCTTATCAAAGGAGACCACCTGTTTCTACATGAAAGTTGTTTTTTTTCGCATTAGTGGCCTTTATTTGACAGATGCTAGACAGGAAGAAGAGAAGGTGGGGGACAAGCAGTACAGGCTAGGGCATCTAACCTGGAGCAGCCGTGTCGAGTGCTGTAGCTGCTGCATATGGGGTGTCATATGGGTGACGCCCAAAATGTTGTTTTCTAATGTATTCTGTAGATGCCGTTATTGCATTTTGAGGTCAAATGAATATACAGTGAACACATAACATTTTCACTGGAAGAACGTTTTACCTTTTTCTAAGATATATGTGTATGTAAATATGTGATTTATTTCTTTTTTTTTTTTCATTTTGAAATACCAGAATAAAAATACCAGACTTAGCCTATAACTTTATATTTTTGTCTGTCTGATTACATTGTTTAAATATTTAAATCAGATGTTGATCAGTATTCAAGTAGCCTTTTTACAAAATACTTTTCCACTCTTACTTGAGTCATTTTTTGGACAGCTTTTTTATTTTCCTTTACTTTTACTTAAAAATATGTTGACATAGTGCTACTCTTACTTGAACACAATTTTGTGGTATACCACCCATCTCTGATCATTAGTAAATTCAATATTTACATCAGTTGTTACACTGATGACACTCAATTGTACCATTCACTAAATCCACATGAGACTGGTCGTCTACTAAAGCTGGCGTACATTTTTCATCCTCATCTATTACTACTGTGAATTATGGTGTCCCTCAGGGTACGTCTCATACTTTTTTCCTTTCACGCACTCTTTTTCGGATCCCTCTAAGCAAAATTCCGGAAGCATTTTGGGTAAAATTGTCCGTTAACATAAATTTGCTTCCGTTGATAGCGATAGCAACCAGTTGCACCAATAATATATTATTACTAGTCCGTTATTGAAGATACAAGCTTGTCTTGAGTAGAGAGAGTTGGTTGATTCGTACATTAATAAACCCACTACTCTAATGGAAATACAGTAAATATGCAAATAACACATTTTTGTTTCTCCGAGTTCTGTAATGTTTTAAGTATGCATGACTTTCTCATGTTTAAATTAAGGTTCAAATGTGAGAAATGAAGCTAATGACCTACGGTAAATGATAATAGACGTCAAAGTACCATGAGCTACAGTTTTTGGTAGCCTTTTTCCTTTTAATTGAGCATTTATAACTACATTTTTAATTTTAAAAAATGTATTTGTTTGAATTAGCCTGAATGTAATCTTACGATGCAGAAGGTCCTGAGTTCAAAACGAGGCTTGCTTCATGCAGTTTGCATGTTTTCCCTGTGCTTGCGTGGGTTCCCTCTGGGTACTCCGACCTTCTCCCAAAGTCCATAAAACATGACTGCTAGGTTAATCTGTCTCTCTAAATTGTCCTTAGGTGTGAGCGTGTGCATGGTAGTTTATCCTGTGATTCCCTGTGATGGACTGTGATGGATTATTTTACCATAAATTTGAGGTTTGTAGAGGTTAATGTTGTGCACTTTGTTATGTTGAGCTTTTAGTTTTACGTTTCAGATCTTTTTTTTTATTAAATAAGGCATTTTCAAATGTATTTCCTCTAGATAGGTGGTCACTGATTCTCTGCATAACTTTCACATACAGAAAAATGATAGACAGTCTTTATTTTATGTTCCTGAGTTAGAGTGACATGTTGTCACAGTGTAATATCCTCCAGAAAAGCTGTTATACACATCAGCAGAGTTTCCATTGTAAAATGAATAATGGCTCTACCAGTCAGCTGCTCCTCAAAGAAACAATGCCCCCTGTTTCCTTTCTTGCCATTGTATTGTACCTCATGTTTGAGATATTTAAAAATTGTCACAAGATGCTTCGGGGAGACTTTTTTTGTCCTCAGGTAGCGTATCACATTTCTGTGACCTTTACTTGGCAGAACAATTCCAAGCTGCCTGTTGTCCCTGCATCCGTTTCCTCTGTATGTCTTTCCCACGCTATGTGCATGGACAGTGAAGGAAATCTACTTAAAACACTCAAAACAAAAGCTTGATATGCTCAAAGTGTGTGAGTGGGGTGTGGGAGGGAGGTGAGGGGTAAGAATGGGAACAGTGTTTCCTTTGTTTGGATGGGCTGTTTATTTGGAAGCCTCAGTGTGTATCAATGTGACACAAGGTAGAGGAACATCCATGTCGTCTGCTCCGTCTCATTTTGCAAGAGCTACTTGTGAACAATAAAGCTTATTTCACAAACAGAAAAAAAAGAGAGGGAAACATTTCATTCTCCCCCTGAAATATTATCGTCCTCACTCAAGGATAACAATTCCTGGAATAAACTGTTTTTCCTCTAAAATAAAACAAAGAGTCACGTGTTGAGAAAATCTAGGAAAATCAGATTTATCTATTAGATCAGTCTTAAGTTACCAGAAAGAAATTTCCAAATTTCCCTGCCAGGTTCAATTCTTTTTTTCCCCTCAACCTAATAATTTAAACAACTTCAAAGGTACAATACTGCCTCTAGCGGTTGTTGTGATAGCTGCAGGTTCAGAGGGAGAAAGTCTTAAAACGTGGTTGCAAATTGTTTTCTGTAAAAATAAAAATAAATCACCCGTAAAGGTTGGACTACCAGCAAAATAAAAAAAGTTTCGTATTCAGCCCTTCTTATGTGTAACCTAACTGTTGCAGCAACAACAAACAGCATCCTGCAGTTATTCACAGAAATGGATCCAACTGTTCAATATCCACGCTACAATTTTTTTTCCTCTACTGTTGTAATCATCATCTTACCATATGTGAGTGACGACAAGCAGAATATGACGGCGATCAGTTTGAAGCAGCTGGAGGAGGTCATCCTTCCACTCTCAAAATAAAAGAAAAAGTCAAAATCTTGTGTTTAAAATAATATGTTCTTCTCGGACTCTTTTCAGATCCAGATGTGTGAGAAAAAGTGTCCCCTTAGAGCGCTGTTTGTCCTTTAAAGTGCGTCCTAAATATCCTCAAAGCCTTTCAGGTGAAAAAGCGCAAAGCTGCAGCGGTTGTACCGTATCCCATGTCCAGGTTTCGCGGGGGAGCTCTCCTGCGCAGCAGCTGGGAACCCCAACTCCAGAGCCCGCGGTCAGGAAACGGATGGACCGATCTGTCAGCGGGGCAGGTGCACCACAAAATATCAGGAGAAAATTATGGACTAATTATATAAAAAGGTTGTTGTTGTTTTTTAATTGCTTTTTCAGATCCTTTAATGCGTGTAATAAACGAGAGGAAATATCAATCAGTGGCCGGCTTTCGTGCGCGCCTTGAATCACTTCTCCTCCCTTTCAGCCTCTGAGCAGCATCTATCCATGCGTGACACGCGTTTTATAGAGACACAGAGGAAGGACGCAACGTCACTTTGTTGGGGAGGACACAGTTTGAAAATGTCCTGAGTATATATATATATATATATATATATATATATATAATATATATATAATATATAATATATGTATATATATATATATATATATATATATATATAATATATATATATATATATATATACATATATATATATATATATATATATGCAACACAAAGCTGTGCTTTAGGCTACTACTAACATTCCTACAAACGCACTTGAACACATTCAACTTACAGTATATGGTCTTGGAATTCATTTATAGATGCAATTTTTTTGCTCCTGCAGCTCAGACTGAAGCTGAGAAGGTTTCTTCCCCTGTCCAGTTGCTTCAGAACTCTCTTTTGTTTTTGGTAAACCGATTCATCCTGTCAGTAGCCCAATTTAACATTAGCATAAAGAGAGCTGTTCAGTGAAGGTGGGGAGAACATTAGAAAACATGCAACATGTAGCATAGCAACCCTTACAGTGCATCCAAAGCTACAATTGTAGGCAAGGCAATTTTGTTTAGCACACTTTTAAACAATAAAGTAATTCAAGGTGCTTTACATAAATCGTTGGTAAAGAAACAAATTAAAACGATAAAAGCATCGAAAGCAGAAACAGCAATTAAGAAATAAGGGAAGATCTGGAGGGGAAATTTTGCTAGTATCAGACAAAACTATTGTATGGTTTGGATTAAAGCACATTCATGTGATTAAATGTTCCAGTCAAAGTCCAGAATCCAATTGTGTATCTTTGCCATAACTTTAGAAATGTAATTCCACAAATCGATCCAATACACAAATATGCACAACACTTTAGGTCAATTGAATATAAAATCAAGCAGAAATGGGGATGCATGCACACAGACATGTACAGCATATGTTAATTCTTTTGTGGTATAAAATGTTTAAAATCTGATATTCTTTTAATCCGGTTTCTCAATTATGCACTACTTAAAAAAAACGTTTGGTTGTAACATTAAAAAAACACTGACATAAAATTCAAGAGATATTAAAGATTTTGAAGTTTTCTAACAGTAATTTTACTTAAATTCATTCCAAATTATACCACAACTCAACCAGATTTAGGAAAACGGTGATCTGCAGATAACTGAGTGTGTACTTTTGTTTCATTGCACCATTACAACACAAACACAAATTTGATTTGAGGACTGTTGCACATTCATTTTATTATATTAGAAAAGTTTATAA
This sequence comes from Apricaphanius iberus, assembly GCA_028564705.1. Lineage (NCBI taxonomy): Eukaryota > Metazoa > Chordata > Actinopteri > Cyprinodontiformes > Aphaniidae > Apricaphanius > Apricaphanius iberus. The sequence goes on along the minus strand of JAPXFQ010001324.1, from coordinate 182,302 downwards.
GGTGGTAAGAAAAATACAGCATCAAACAACTATAGGATTTGATAGAATAAAGCAGTTTTTTTAACTTAATTGGATACTTATTGTCTTGTGTAATACTGAAATAAAGGTAAAATGGAGAAAAACATTTCTAAATACTCATTTTAATTGTGCAGCCGATTAATGCAGAAATACTTTGATAATTTACTAAACTGACCAATGACTAGTGTTAAACATTTAACTCCCTGTGAAGCTGAGATTAAAGGTAGCAGAAATTATCTTGTCACAAAAGGTGGAAAAAAACATCAAAAACCAAAAAGCTCCTTTTAATCTAGATTCAATCAATCTGCCCAAGTGTTTAGGATAAACATGGGGTGGACTTATTTTTAACTTCAGTAACAGGATACTCTGCTTTTTATATCAAAGTAAATAATCTTCCTTTGTCCAGCAGGACCCTGCAGTGTGTGGATGTGCCGCAGACTGTTTTCTTTTATCATCACAACAATTACGGTGGGTCAGAGTTGGTGGCTCTTGAAATAAGAACATCCTTCCCTCGTGTTTTCCCTCCGCATCTGGACTCAGCTGCTTCCATTTTGGGGAGTGGATGGAGTGGAGGAGGGTGAAACGCCCCCACCAGTGGTTCTGCTCTGCTTCCACTTAACAAAGACAAAAATTTTAAATATGACAAGAGAACATGGGAAAGCATTCATTGAATCTCAGCAATGAATCATATCTTCTTTCAGGGAATTTGGGAATATGCTGCAGTTCAGTCTTTTGTTTGTTGATACATAAAATCCTCTTGAGGAAATCTGTGTGGTTAGAAAAGAGAGTTTACACAAAGTTGGCTATTTTTTTTTTTTTCAGAGAGCCTAGATAGATGCTAGAGCCTTTAAATATGCATATCACTAGCTTTTTAGCTGTGGAAGGATGCTCACTATTAAGGTCAAGAGATTGAAAACTTTTAAATTCACACTTTTTGTTTATGTATCTGTGAAATTAATGCATAGATGCTAGAATTTTATAGCTCCAAAATATTAGATAGTAAGACAACTGCGTTTAAATAACTGCAATTTTCCTTCTAATTTTATTTAGCTATTGACTCTTCCTTCAAACTAGTTTCATCAGTCATCTTGGGATTCTCAGGACATTGAGAGAACAATCCATGTATATGTATTTTATGCTTGGATTATTGCAGTGCATTATTCGATGATTAGACGATTTAAAAAAACTGCAGCTAATACAAAATGCAGCTTCTCAATGCAACAACAGCAATGTATAGTGTTATTTACATTTTGTGGCAACTTTTGTACAGCACACAATACAACTGCAATTTCAGTCTTTTTAAGGTGTTAGGGAGTCTTAAATGTGTCCTATATAATTTGAGTTGAGTTAACATACAAATTTTTTGTTTTGTTTAAATCATTTAACATTTGTATTATATGATGAAGACATGTTAATTTAGATATTATTTTGTAAATCAATATTTGTAATGCTAAAAATGGTCTAATTATGGTTTACTATTGAGGTGAATGGTCATATACATTTACTTCAGTAGGTTTTGTGAAAATAAATTAATTTAGGGGTAGTTTTACTACACCATACTTTTTATGTGTACTTGCCCAATACATTTATGAAGTATTGCTGCTCTTACTTAATGCTTAAACCAAAAAACTGAACCAGACAAAGACACATACCTACAGTTTATGTTGTTGTGAGACTTCTTGTTTGTACACAGCCTTTGCTGTTCTCATATTATTTGAATATGTTGTGTCATTTGCAGATCAAGACAATACATTAAACACTGTTTAGTCTCACTGAAAGTACTTCACCGTATTCTAAGATATGAAAACTGCACTCACTACCTACTACCTAAAATAAATTTGATTTAGGAAAGTTTTTCTTCTCCCCAAACTATTTTGTTTGTAATAATGATGTACGTATATATATATATATATATATATATATATATATATATATATATATATATATATATATATATATATATATATATATATATATGCACTGAAAAATATTAGGAGAAAATTAAGGACTAATGATATAAAAAGGTTTAACAATCACTTTTTCAGATCCTTTAATGCACGTAATAAACAAGAGGAAATATCAATCAGTGGCTGGCTGTATATTCTTTTTTGCCCTAAAAATGCTACAATTTGCCTATAACATTTGTAAATAGAATTTTTGGTCTAGAAAAAAAAACAGGTTTTAAATATTTAATCTGCTATTATGAACAAACAGAAGCCTTACATTACTTACTTTTTTACCCTTGCTTGGGCAATTTCTTGGACCCCAAATTTGTACTTTTACTTGAGGTAAAATATGTGCAACTCTTAATTGAGTACAAAGTTTGGGTATTCAAGCCATGTTTGGTTTGGTTTGCTGATGATGCGAATTTCTTTATTCAGAAATGACACTGGATCAGTATTTGGATACGTTGGATATGGTTAGATGTTAAGAAATTATCAAATAATTTAGATAAAATTAATTTAAACATCTAAAACAAGATGTACTTTTAAAGGAGTATTATGTAATAAATAAAAGAGAATAGAATGTCAAAAGAATAATCTAGAAAATAATATAAAAAAAAGTAGAAAATGTAAAATTTGATTATTTTAACAAGAATAGAGTAACCAGTAAACTGCACATGAAAGCGTTGAACTTCAAGCTGTTTCTGTGTGTTGTTTTACAATTAGGCGTTGAGTAAAAGAGACATTCCCATCAGACGAAAAGGGGCAACAGATAAGTCTCCTGGTGAACAATTGGTGGAAGTTGCTTGCTGAGAGGGTGGATTTGAAGTGATTTATTTTAAATGGTTCTGTTCAAAGCTCACTATAGGAGGCTCACTGGTTCTACACACGCAGCATGGGTTCTTCCTTTTAGCCCAGATGAACCTGTTAAAAGGTTTTTCTTCAGTGGAGGATACTGACCGGCTGCCCAGTTAAAGCCCCGTAACCAGAATCATAGCCTTCAAAACACTTTCATCTCTGTGTAAATCTTGGATGAAGGAATAAAAATGTACAGCCTGCTGTATTAGTGAAACTATTTTTCAGATGATAATAGAGTTATAAATTACCCATCTTTTCACATGGGGTCAGAAGTCTGCCTGTGTCATAAAACCAAAGATTTGTCAAAGCCTTTTTGAAAGATAAACCAAAGATTTTCATCCATCACCTAACTTGGAGTAACAATTACGCTGATTAGTGCCATTCTGCTTCACTCTGTAAATAACTACAAAAATAATGAGCACCAAATTCACAGCTTGAATTCATTCTAGAAACTTCAGCTCTTACTTACAGACTGGATGAAATAATAAGAAGCTTTTATGAAGAAAGTCTAACAGATTCTCTATCATCATCACACTTGGGTTATATTTCAAGACTATCAGTGTGAACTGAATGGCAACATTAAGAACTGAGTAAATACATTCTGTATAACGGTGCTGAAAATAAGTATAGCACCTACAAACAAGCAAGAAATCTGGTCTTCTATCCTCCACTTGTTACTTGTGTTACTTTGGTTATTTGAACTCATCTGTAAAAAAAAAAAAAAAAAAAACATACCTGTCCACATCTTCAAACAATTAAACTCACACTTCCACCATGGCCAAGACCAGAAAGCCATCCAAGGACACCGGAGACAAGATTGTACACCCGCAGAAGACTGGGCGGAACCAATCTACAACAGGCAAGCAGCTTGGTGAACAGAGATCAACCGTTGCAGCAATTAGTAGAAAACTGAATAAATACAAGATCACTGGCAATCTCCCTTGACCTTGGGCTCCATGCAAGATATCATCTCGTGGAGTACACACGATCTTACACAGAAGGAGCTGATTAATGACCTGAGGAGAGCTGGGACCACAGTAACAAAGGTTACTGTTAGTAACACACTACGCCGTCATGGACTAAAATCTTGCAGCATTCAAAAACTCCACGTATTTAAGCCAGAAAATGTCCAGGCCCATCTAAAGTTTACTGATCCAGAGGAGGACTGGTAGATAATCATGCGGTCAGATAAGACCAAATTAGAAATCTTTGGTATAAACGCCTCTTTGCCGTGTCCAAAGGGGGACAAATGTTCCATCCCAAGAACACCACACTGTGAAGCATTGGGATGAAGACATTATGCTCTGGAGCTGCGTTTCTGCAAAGGGGCCGTGAATCGTAAGGTTTTGGTCAAAAACCTCCTTCTATCAGTTAAACCATTCAAGATGAAACATGGCCGGAATATTCCATCAAGCCAATGATCCAAAACAAGCCGCCTTGTCAACGAACGAGTGGCTACGTTAAACGCATTTCAAGGTTCTGGAGTGGCGTAACCAGTCTCCAGACGTCAATCGTCAATCAATTTTTAGACATCCTCTCTCACAGTTGAAGTGTACCTATGATGAAATTACAGACCTCGCATCTTTTTAACCGGGACAACTTGCACTGTCGATGGCTGCTAAATACCTATTTGACCCACTGTTATCTGTCATGAAAATCAAGTTTGTGCCAGCAGCCAGAAGCTAAAATCAGAAAACTATATATAAATAAATTAAAGTTAAGGTTTTAAAATCCTGCCACCATTGTCTTTTGTTTATGCAATATGTGAATACATGAAGTGACCCATTTTTCAGACGGTAACTGATTCTATCATAAATATAACAATATAACCACAAAAAATAATATTTTGACTATGTTTACTCAGAGAAATTAACATCCACAGCAATGCATATTTATTGCATTGGCAATCCATATGTTAGAAAGCTCTAGCTCTCTTTTGATCTGTGTTACCTCTTGTGTAGAAGAGTGATTTATTGTACTTAACTGAGTTTTTGTTTTCTGATTTTGGTTAAACTAAAACATTCCCTTTCAAAGTCTTTATTTTGAAGATTCTGGTCACTGCTAAAGGACGTCTGCCTACTATAAAGCTCTCTTGTAGGGTGGGTGTGGTTCTCTTGATTGAATAATTGAGTGGAAGTGATTTTAGAGGCAGAAAGGTGAATATTGGGGATTGTATAAATGTATTTGTGTTTTTTCATTTGAGTTTGAATTGTTACATTATTAGCTACATAATTTGACATTCAAATATTTAGAAACAATCATGTTCTGTTAATAATTTTGTTAATTTGTACTTTTTCAGAAGTTTGCTCTGATTGGCTACCTGAACAGAGGGTGGTGTCTTGTGTGTGTATATGTAGGAGGTGCTACACAACAGTTTTTTTTTTTAGTCTGAGATGTGAAGCCAAAGTGTTTGTGAGCAGAAGGTCCAAATAAATGAAGAAACCTTTTCTACTACCCAAAGCCTGCAAGTGGTCTTATTATTCCTTTGCTCACATGCCGTTCTGCCACACCATAGTATTGCAATAACAGATGTTTCTCAATAAATAGGAATGTCATGGAAAAAATTTTTTGTCTTGGTAATTAAAGACTGAAAATCACAGAATTATTGCACAGAGAGTGATATATTTGAAACATTTAAGTCAGTTAATTGAGATGGTTAGGGTTTACAGGTAACCAAAACAAGAAAATGTATCATCTAAAAATGTCAATATTACATAAAGATGATTTTAAGAGACTTTTATAAATAAATAATGTAGTCTTACTGGTCTGTATTGTAGTATATGCACTTCATCTTGCACTTCACCTGCTGGTGGTGGTGTTTAGAGGTGTTTATCATTCTTTTGCTTATATGAATGCATCAATGCAGAGTGGTATGGCCCAGATCTGCCTGTGCCTCTGCATATGTGTTGTGGGGGGTAGAGGGAGGGGTTATAACTGTGATCATGCTTTTAATTCTGGCGGGAGAGATGGGGATGTGGTGTATGTGGGGTCAATGTCATCTGTAAAGCACTTAGAGATGCAATTTTGTATGAAAAGTGCTTTATAAAAACAGTTTGATTGTTTGATTAAAAAAATCCCAGGTTTCTTTAATAGCAAACCTCTGCCCTGGTGTCTCTCATATTCCTCTTAAAAATGCTCAAATTCTTTGGGGGTTTAGGTCTGGCCAGTTTGTTGGGCAGTCAAGCATAGTGTTACTATTGTTTGCAAGCAGGTAACAGTACTGTTGGCAGGGCTGACAAGTTCCAAGTCCTGCTGGAATGTAAAAGTTGTTTAAAATATTCTAGTATATGATTCTGCTGCTTTTGCGTTTGATAAACTGCAGTTTACCAAAGGACATGACTCTAAAAATATTAACTGATTGTGGAATCATAACTATGGACTTAAAGCAAAGTGGGTGCAATGCATTGTGACTCTTCGTCCAAACGTTGAGACCTTAAATCAGAACCGCAGTTAATATGTGCTTTGTTCCACTACACTTTCTCCTTCCACCTAACCTTCTACGAACATACTTAGATACAGCACTTTGAACAGACAGCTTCTTTATAACATTTCGTGGCTTACCTTCCGCATGGACATAATTTGTGTATCATCTCCGTATGACATATTATATCCACATGCTGCTGTGTTCACTGAATAAATCCCTAGTTTCAATTATGTTTTCTGCATTATGAAAATACACAATGAAAGAAACTGAAATAAAAATAATTTAAAAAAACAGGTATACATTACAGTAAAATAAGCAGTGAATATCTGGGCTTGTCAGTTATTTCTAACTTAAGATATTTCAAATTACAAGGGGTTAAAAATAGTACCCTAGATAGCAACCTGACATTGAAAAGATATTGATTTCTCATCTGAATCATCAGAATGGTTGACACTGAAATCGTGAATAAAAGATAAATTAAATGACATAACTTGTAGTTTGTTTATTTCTATGTTTCTTAAGCATGTTCACTAGTTTTACTAAATAAAAATGACTTCATGTTGTCCAGGACATCCTAAAGTAGATAAAGCAGGATTCTTTAATTGCTCTGGTATTATTGAAATATAAGTGAAAACACATTGATCTACAGTTATGTTACAATTTCGACGTTGTTTCAATATTCAGGTTAATTGAAATACAATTCTAATTCCATTGGTCTATATAAATCGACATTGTTTCAATATTAATTTTGGGTGCAAACTGATGTATAATCAACACTGAACTCTGATGTTGATTCGATGATTTAACGTTGACAATACAATGTGGATCCAACATAGTTTCAATGCCCGTCTGCTATCTGGGACTTATTCCATATTTACTGTTCCCGGCTTGATTCTTCAAATATGTAATTTTTAGATCCAAAAATCAACTTAATTTAAAACCTATGAAGTCGCCAAATTGGCTGATTTGTTATTCTTTAAGAAATATCTGCATAACAGAGGAAAAGGTATTAATAAAATAAGAATTTTTGTCACAACGTTGCATTAGAAGTTAGAAATTCCGACTAAATTTGAAGGGAGCTGTTTTTTCACCCTGATTTATTTTCGCGGCCAGCAGTTTAAGCTGTGAGTTAAACGGAGACAAGAAGCCAAGTTGATGCCTTTCTCTGAGCTGAAACATCAAATATGGAGCATTTTGTATTGACTGTTAAAAGTAAGTCTTTTACTAATTGAATTATATTACCTGTTTATCGACGAACCTAGCTTAAAACCTAAAACTAACCATTAGTTAGCACCGTTAGCTAACAGATACAAATAGGCAGGCTAGTTGAAAACATCAGTTTGTCATTGTGTGTGAGATTAATGTTTGTCAGCAAGCATTTATTTAGAATTTTTATCTTTGAATGCACACAAAAACATAGTAAGCAAACTCTGCATTTACATGTACGATATTAAAACGCTATTAATGTGACATGAAACGATATAAAGATGTTAGACAATTTCCTTCTGGTTGTTGTTTACGATTCGGGGGAACAGCTGAAGGACAATAACACCTAATTTTTCGTTACCTTGAGCATCTTTAATCTGCTCTGGTTTAAAAACTATAATAGTCTGATTCTTTAAGTTTATATCATTTAATACCATCGCAGAATATTTTAAACCCAGTTCGTGACTTGTGAAACCATTATTTAATTTATGTAAGTTAATTTGAGGGTTATATTTTCCCCATTCCACGTTAGAATTGATCCAGCCAATAACATTGCAAGATTTAGAATCTTCATATCTAGAATTTACGGCCATTGTAAACAAAATAAAAATATTTTGGAGTAAATTTTTGCCCTAGAACACTCAGAAATTCTGACATTAAAAAAAACTCTGATGTCAAAAGGTAATAAAATTATGAGTAAAACTCAGTATTTCTGAGATTAATTTAAGATACTTTCTCGGGAAAAACCCCCTGTAATTCTCTGAAAAGTAGAAAATTTGTGTGAAAAACCCCCAGAAGAAATTACTATGATTAGAGGGATACTTTTTTTTCTGACTTTAGAGTGTCAGAAATATCTTATTGTAGATATCGAAAATGTATGCCTTTAATTATAGGAATTTTTAAAGTGTTTTTTTCGCACATTTTTTGCTTTTATCCATCAGAGAATTACGCTTTTTTTCTAGAAAATATCTGATATTAATTTCAATATTTCTGTCTCTTAACTTGTAATCTTAAAACTTTTGTGAGTGAGAATTTCTGACTTTTTTTCTGAAAATATGTTTAATTAATCTTTTAAATTCAGAATTTTTACTCGTAATTTTACTACTTTTTGACAGAGAATTTCCTAGCTTTTTCTGGAAAATCCTCAATCTCAGAATTTCTGAGTTTTTTGGGGTGGAACTTTACTCCACAGTATTTTTCTGTTGTTTACAATGGCTCTAATATTCCGTTGTAAATTTACGATATTCCTTAGCAATTGTATTGAATAACGATCCATTATTGTCCCACCAGGGAGACAATAACACAATATTTAACGTTTGTCATGCTCCTTTAAAATTATACAGTTAGATTATACATATTATTAAAACTTTTCATGTTAGATAAATGGGCCTAAACTACCAATGTCATCTCAACCTTATCTCAAATTGTAGTTTTGGCCTTTGGCATATTATTGCCCCAGGCTTCAGTGCTGTAACCCTAGATATTTATCTCAATACAGAAGAAAAAAATAAATAAAAAATTAGACATACAAAAATAATTCACTAAACCTTTACAATATTTTGCTAATGCTTTAAAAAAAATCACAAACAGGTTAAGATTGTGTTTTGGTATTTCACCGACGCACTTAAAAAACAAAAGGTAATTGTTCTGGATATACAATACAAACAGATAGGCTTATAAAAAAGTTTTCCCTATGTCAGTTCTTTGACTACGCAGCTGTGTTAGAAATTATCTTTGGTGTTTCAAATAAAGGAAGGAACCCCTTCCATGTAATTCTAACATTTCAGCCCTCAAGGGGTCTTCAAGAGTATTTAGAGATCAACAAGCACAGTATCTGATCCAGGCATCTTTTTGAAATGTTCTGGCTCTGGAAATTTGGTGCTTCTTTAAATAAAGAAATGCTAATAAAATTGGTGCTCCATAATATTATTTATTGAAGCCAAACTGAAGGTAATCAATACATATACTGATACTTTTTCTATTCTAACTTTTGTCTTACTTTTGTCTTATTTCTGAAGGTTAATTGTTGAAATGAACCTTCACTGAGATAAGATTCCAGTTAATGAAGCATACTGCATGATAAATCCTGAGAAGGAGACTGGAAAGTCCATTTATACTCTCAAGATTATCATATCCTGGATGACTGATAATCTACATCAATATACATCCCAGAATTTATCGTAGATGTTGTCCACCTGAGGGCAGATTAAACTGCACACCAAGGTTACCTAAAATATACAGGATCATTTCAGCTTTACAAACTGCAGCCATTCTTAAAGTGTGATTGATGGCGGAAGCTTTCAGATGTTTTATTTAGTTTTATATATGTTAATTATTAAATCGACCACGCAGCAAAGGGTGAAACATGTTTCTATTTTAAATGATTTTCAACCACCTTGACAGAAGGTTGGATTTGTGGATGCAGTATTTTATTCTTGTTTGAAAAAGGAAAATCTGTTACAAACCAGATTTGTTAAAGGAAACATATTTGTGAGACGATTAGTAATATTGAATACATTCCTGTAATTTAAACTTTATATAATGGATTAGTTCAGAAACTAGTAGATATTAAAAATTAAGATACTTTAAGCTGGGAAGCACATTTGTTTAGATAACTTGAGTATCTAAACACAGTATCTCTGGAACCCTGCAGGCAGTTTTGCCCTGACTTATTTACCCAAATTAAAGTTTTGTGGAGTTTAATTGTAGTAATACTCTGTAAATCTGTGTAATTATTTTAGAAACCACTATGTATATAACCTCTGCTCTTTCTTGGACCAAGAATTAGATGTATTTCCATAATATTCGGACGCGTCTTTGGTTGTACTGTCCTGTTGACATGCTCTCTCTCCTCTCTTTATTTTACACAGCTCTCACAGATCAACTGCTGCAGAAACTGTTGCCAGATGTTGATGAGGCCATAGAAGAACTCCTCTCTAAAGTTTCTGGATTAGATGCTTATGCTTTACCTAAAATACCGCATTCACAGGTATAATAGATTGCGAGTCATGATTTATGTCGATTTATGCCAAAAAGAAAACAAACCAAAGATATTTACAGTGTCTTGAAAAAGTGTTTACACTTTATTCTTTAATTGGGACTGGGGAACTGGTCTGGTCTATTGGCATGATAAAATGTGACAGTTTAGATCAAATATATTATTTTGTTCGATTGGACATTTAAAGTATTGACCAGATTTTTATTTAACCCATTGGCAAGACATTAAAATAACATATTGACCCAGATACAGGACAAGTTTTTTCCCCCCATTGAAAATAATGTAAAAATGTTCGGTCGTTTTATAATAGGGGTCTAACCATTGACACGTAATGATAGTTGTCGTTACACGACCCTAACAGCTGAGGGCGCCAGAGTGGCTTCTATCCGGTGATCACCAACTCACACCATCTGGAAAAATTTAAAAGCAGCTGTGCCTCGGTTTCCTAAATGCTCCGTTTTGTTCGGTATTGCTAGTATATTTCCTGACTGATTCCCAAACATGCTAATATAGTACAGATCATTGTGTTGGCATTAATACATAAATATTAGAGCAGTCTGTAATTATTATTTGAATGACTACTCAAAATTTCAATAAGATTTTTTTTTAATAAAAAGTTAATTTTGTCTTTTTTTGAAGATTAGTGTTGGTGTCGTCTTATAATAGGGGTCATTCTATGTCCGATTCAATAAGGTAGTCATTCACTGACATTATACATCTAATTTGATTTTCAGGTATTTTGCAAAGAAGAATGAGGACAGGCATTTTGGTCTTTCCATGCGAAAACCAAGTGGAGAAATCTCCAAAAGAATCGCAGTTGTAATTGCTCCGAAATCAGGGATGGTTCGATACAAATGTAGCAGTTTTCAGGTTGTTAGTTTTAAAATAAACAGACAATAAAACAATTTACGTAAGGATAAAACGTTTTGCTATAATAAATAAAATTTTTTTAAATGGCATTAAAATAAAATCAGATATATGTTATTTGAATAAGTGTTTAGGATTGAATCTATGCTGTACTTTTGAGTTTTGATTTGTGTGGAAAGAAAAGAACTTACATTCTTTCTACTCCTACTACTTTTACATAAGATACCATTGAAGCATATTAAAGTTTGTTTTAATGTGACATAATTGTAGATTTGGAAAAAGTTCAAGGGATATGAATACTTAAGCAATGCACTGTAGTTGTTCATCGAACATTTGAGAATTGGAAAAGTTTTAACTGCTGTAATACTTAAGCCTAGTTTTTACTTCTCTGTCAGCCAGTTTAAACCCAAACACAGACGTATTGACAGAGACGTTTTTCTTTTATAGTTCTCCGTTGGTGTCTCAGTGTTGCAAAGCAATTCCCACAGCAGGAAAACAGCAAAAGATTTTATGTTTTCTTTCATTAGCTCAATATAATATTTTTAAACTAAAGTAAGTTCATGTTTGCTTTCTGTATTAGTAAACAAGTCAAGATTAAAATGTTATATAATGCATTTAAATACTTTATGATTTTGATGTATTTTTAAATTAGATTATTTGAAAAATTAAAAATACTGTGCTGGTTATCCCTAACTGGAATTTATTTATTTATTTGCTGTTTCTTTTCTTTTAAGTGTGATTTAAGTTTTGTTGGTTATAAAAAAAAAAGTTGTGATAATACGAAATTGTGATAATTGAAAAATCGTGATATTCTATTTTTTCCATATCGCCCACCCCAACACCTCCTTGTGTTCAAAAATATAAAGCATCTACTACCCAAAAGCTGCAATGACTACTAATGACATTCACTATAGAGCACCGCTCTCGTGAAATGTTGTCTGGATGATGAGCTGACCAACCAGAGGCATGCGCTTTCGTTCGTCTGAGATTTAGAAAATTGGGCTCTACTCATTGTGTGCTTGTCACGCAGAAGAAGTATAGACTAGGCTTTAAAGTGTGGAAGTTTATTTAATCCTGTCAGTTATGAATCTTAGATTTTGTTACTTAGTTTGGCCTCTATTGATTGTATCAAACACTATAAAATATTGTATTTTTATGTGTTTCATCATTGATTTTTCCAGCTTGAGGACTGTGCCATCCAGCTGTGGAACTGGTCAGTTACCAAGAATGCTGGCGGTGCTCTAAGTAATGTTCAAAAAGCCAAAGGTACCCTTCTAATCTCATTATCTGTCTAAATGTAAGTTTTACCAATATTCATGCTGATAAATCTGGGGATTTTGACTCAAACGGAATACTGTGAACAGTTATTGTCGCAGTAGTAGTACATCATATTCAGACATTTTCATCATACAGTTCGTCATGTCGCATGCAGTCTGCTCTACTGCTGTGAGCCTGAGAATCCAACAGAGGGCGCCATCCGCAAGCAGATTCTGGTGAGCAGCACTCGAGGCCTCCTCTACTAGTGCTCAGCATTTCATGAGGAGAAGGCCCATTTGTCAGTGTCTAATCTTTACAGATGGCCAGCAAAACGGGGAGAACCTGGCTGGACTGCAAAAATCCCCAGATGGCAGATCATTTCTTGAGGCTTGCTGTCAAGGTGGAGAAAAATGAACAAAGAGACTGAAAGAGAGAGATTTAGTCAGTGCAAGTTTAGAGCAAACAGAAATATGGTGTTTTTTAACAAAATGACTTTTGAGTGCTGTACCTCTAGAGCCTGGAAACCCTCTACAGCCAACTGATGTCCAGAGGCGACGCAGCAGCTGACGTTTCTTCATCCAAGGCGGATGTGGAGAAGGACCTGCTTCGAATTCTGTCATGCCAGGCAGAGTCGGTGAGCCGTGGCGCATGTGATACTCGACACCTTCATCATGAATATTTGTTCTTGTGATATTTGGCAGCTCAGGAAGCGCTGTTCTGACAGACTTGCAGTGTGAAGTGTGAGACAGCTAAAATGTGAACTGAGAAACAATGAGAGGGGAAATCTGTATCATCTGACAGGGAATATCACATTGTTTGCTGACATTTAACCCAAGTTCAAACTGGACCTCCCTTACAGGCCTTATCCCAAGGGAATAACGAAGAAGCCATGGTCTGCATGCAGCGTTGTAAAGACGTGTTGCAGCGGCTACCAAAAGATGTAAAAACAATCCCTCAGTTTGCACATTTGCATCACTATATATTGATTTTATCACATTCACAGCACATATTGTTGCTGAAAGTGAGAAGGAAGCTAACTGTGAACATACTCTCTGGACGCAGACGGCATACCTCTCCCTCATGTGCTACAACTTTGGTGTAGACACCTATAATCTGGGAAAGTTTGAGGACAGTACTTTCTGGTTGAGGTAAATATGATATTTAATGCTGGTTAGATAACAGTTAAAAACAAAACAGGGATAATAGTGCCTCTTCCTTTTCAGCCAAAGCTATGACATCGGCAAGACAAATATGAAGTATGGCCCTGGACCAGAAGCTCTGGTGAGACCCTTTACGTCTGAGTTTGATAAAATCACTAGAAAAGGGATTCAAATTTTTCTTGACGTTTTCGCTTTTTCTCACAATAGGCCAAAGATCTGCGGCTCCTTGCCACAGTTTATCTAGAGTGGGACTGTCAGAGGTTTCAGGAGAAGGCTCTCAATGCTGTCGTCTTAGCCAACAAGGTAAAATGTGAGATCTAATCTTTAGATTGTCTTTGAAGTCAGGAGTATCATGTTTTGTGCCTGATTGGCTCTATGCAATTTGGCAGGAGTGTGTGAGCTCATCTGGGTTGTATTTAAAGATCAGAATCCTCCTGAGATCCGGGGCCCTAGAAGATCAAATCAGAGCAGGTTAGTCAATAACAGAATATCATTATCACTGGACAGCAGGGGCTCATTACCTGAGCATAGAGCTGGGCGATATGAACTAAAATTAATATCACGGTATAATAAGCATTTAACCTCGATAACAAAAAAGTGGACGATAACAATGACACCCCAAACACAACTCAAGTGATCACACAGACCAGATGAGGTGAGGGGGTGACAGGGGATGATTGAAATCTGTGAATTTAGTGTTCAGTCGTTTATTTTAGAAAATATTTTACATCGGAGCACAGGTGTTAATAGGTGGGGTTAATCTCTGCTCCGCCTGAGCCAAACCTGTGCGGACGGAGTTGTTGGGCTAGAAACGCTCTGGTTCAGCAGCAGCTCCTTTGCTGAAGTAACAAACATAGGTGCTTCACTTTGGAGTCTAAATATCCAATAACACCATAAAAAGTCACTTTACTTGTCGCTAGTCGCATTTTTCTCAAAAAAAGTCGGTAGACGAGTCTGAACTCTTGCTAACTAGAGCTACACATTAGCTTCATTAGCAACACTTCCCTGCTCTGGATGTCACATGACTGTGCATAGTCATGTGACTCAAGGGGCAGGAGCATTGCTACACTAAAACACATCTTTTCTTTTTGTTTTACGTTCTGAATGTACCGGGACGGGCAAAATTACGTTGGTAACAGTCATAAATTTCGGTATCTGTAAATTTTCGGTATACCGCCCAGCCCTATCTGAACATTAAGAGATCTTTTAAAACTACTGAGAGGTTCTACATGGAGTTAGGCCTGTTTCACACAGTAGGATTTTAAAATGGTCGCAAGAGCTTTAGACCGCACACACAGTGAAGAAAAATCACAGATATGCCTGCTTTAGTCCTAAAGTGTGTGGTGTGCGGCCCCACGGCGATGATGAGAAACCAGACATGAACTTATTTTACTCATAAACATCTCAAGCACAGACAGGAAATCTAAAAAAAAAACTTATGATATCAACAGGCCCTATAGCATGCCGGCGCTATGCCGGATTTCCGGCGTACTGAAGTGTTTGAGAAAAAAAAAATAAATCAGGTTTGCGTGATATGCAAATTCGCAACATCTGATAGGCACTTTCCCTCTAAGCCACACCACTGTATGCCTACTTAAGCTTATCGGTTATAGGCATAGGTTATAGGGCAGGGGCTGGTATTGGGTTTTCAATCAATCAGATTGATGTAGCAGTTAATCCACGTGCTAATGTTAGGATCTTTGTTGACATCTTTGTGCGCATGCGCGAGTGATTGGGTAGCAGAAAGGAAATACAATTTACGGCGGCTGTAGAGACGCAACTTCCAGCACGGTTGGCAGGCAAAATCTCCGATATATAACAACTTTAACATTTGAAATCTGGGAGAACGTTACGGTTAAATAGAAGTTATTTAAAGTGCCTTTTAGAAATGTGAAAGACGTTAGTTTGATTCACCGGCGTCATTGCCACAAATCCGCCGGGGAGACATTTATCACTATTCCTAAAGCCGACCTTTCACACATACAAAGTTTACGGCTTTCAAACGACTGGAGGCCTGAGATTATGTTGATTAAAGGGGAGTTGGACCGATCTCTGCGAAACAGAAAGCCGTGTTTGTGCTAAAAGCTTGAGGTCAGACGAGCGGAAACGGCGTGATTCGTATCAACTGTGAGGAATTGCAAACGATCGCAATCCTCAACGCGACTGCAAAGCTGGGTAAGTCCTCATTGATCATTGTCCTTATAGCCTTTTTTATGTATTTGTGGAAATACGTTAAATTGTCCTGTGACAACTTTAGTAATTCAGTGGCATCTGGTCTCTGGTGAAAAACTGAATATCACCGCTTACACGGTTCTTTTTTTAAATCAAGTCTTGAAAGAAAAAAATGCCACGATGTTGCAGCTGATTAAATTAGAAGCGGGTATCAGGATAGGATTTCCACCTGCTGCTACAGCGTGAATAATCAGGTGCTGATAGCGGTTTGGGACATCTTTATCAGAACGCGAAAAAACAATATAACGCAGATGATTTTAAAATAAGCAAACCTCACGTTTTTTAAACAAACTTTCTCTAAATTAAAAATGCATTATAATTTAAAATATATGGTGCATATTTTTCAGGAATATGGATGTCTCCTTGTTCATGCCCTTTAGTTAATGGTTTGGCTAGTAATTAATACCTATTTATTTTTGAGTATTATTATTACCACCCACTGACCTGTCTTAGTATGACTGTAGTATCCATAGTCTCCGTTTGCTATACAAGTAATACCTGTGCAGATAAGTGACTAGTTAAAAGCAGAGATGTATTCCTGAACAGACCTACCAGGCTCAGGGTCCCAAGAGCTCTGCTGCTCTTGGGATATGCTGATATGCTTCTGTAATATAGGCTTGTATTGGGTTTGTTCATGTCATGTCTGAATAATGTCCATTTATATCCACAAAAGTCATCAGAATATTTAATGCAATGGGTTATTTATCAAAATGTTCTCCCAGGGGAGCACACTCCTGGATCTTGCTTAAAGTTAAGTTGATCAGGGTATATATTTTGGCTTAGGGGCCTCTCAGGGGGAAAAAAAGTTCAGGCTCAGGATTTTTTTAAACTATCACCCCTGTATCAAACATGACTCAAGTCAAAGGAGTAAATGAATATAATGTATGAGGATAACTGTCGATAGTTTGTGGACTAGTTTTAACACAGAGAAAAAAAAGTCCTGGTGTTAGATAAAGAAGTGAACAATCTAAAACATTTACAAAAGAATCATCTCCCTTCAAATTTTTTGCTTTATTAACAGCCACAACCTTCATTTCAATGGGATTTAATGGAAACAAAACAAAGTGTTGCATATTAAGGAAAATGATGCATAGTTTTTAACGTTTATTACGCAACAAAATCTAAAATCCCAGTCCAGCCAGGTTCTAGCTTGCACCTCAATGATCATCAATTGAGTCACAATCATAAAAGTTGCAGTGTGGATCTGTCTCATAAAATAACCCTTTAAAGCAGGTGGGACATGTTTTTTTTTTTTCCAGGACTTACTGAGCTGCTGGAATCACAAGTTTCTCTTGAAGTCTGTCTGAGCACCGTGAAGCTCCTCATGTCTGAAAACAAGTAAAAACATTAACGCCTGGGTTTTTTTATCCACCTTTGTAAATAGACATGTACAGTTTTATCATTTGTAAATTGTTAACCTTGGACACCTCCTGTCCGGTTTACAATGATCAATTTGTTTTGTGATTTCTGTAGAGAAATGCTGGCGTTTGACTACCTGAAATGTGTGTGTCAGCACTTTGGGTCGTCCCCTAACCTGGGAGCTGCTCTTGTGCTGCATGTTGAGCTGCTGCTGCAGAGGGGCAAAGAGCTGCTGGTGAAACAGAAGATAGAGGATATCATCACTGGTACTTCACTTTTGGAATCATCCTTTTGTAACTGATGCAACTGTGCTGCAGTATTGGCATGAAAAGGTTTTTATCTCCCAAAGGCCACTACACTGGTAAACCACTCGCTCCAGATGCGCTGACCCGTTTGCATGTCATGCTGTGGGATCAGGCTTCTAAACAATATGAGGTGTGTTGAACATGTTTCCAAAAAAAACACTCACTATAAAGTATATTATTTATTTTAGCTGTGTTCATATATTTACTTCCATTCAGGCTGGTAACTATTCTGAGGCTCTTCAGTGGTATAACTACTCCTTGAGTTTCTTCAAGGCAGGTCAGATAGAACCCAATCTAGCCAAGCTGCAGAGAAACAGAGCATCCTGCCTGCTGCAACTTCAACAGCTAGAAAAGGTAAAACTATCCAATTATCATCTGGGCTGTGTTCATTTTGTGTAGATTCCTTCAAGGTTCTTATAATAATACACAAAAAAGTTGACGGTTGAAAGTTTATGCTGACAGTTTCGGCAACAGCTGTCACCTTCCTTTAGATCTTCGGCAGATGTGGCATCTTCCACTGTTTTTTTTCGGGCAGTAGGGGACAGTGTCGCCCCCTACTGCCCATGACGTTCCAAATCACTGCATGCTTTGTATGATCTATGGCAGCGGTACTCAAACACATTTTAAAGAGGTCCAGTCAGAGAATTTTTCTTGAGGCCAAGGTCCGGATGATCACAATTTCGTACAATTCAGTGTGATATATATTTACGTAGCTTTTTAATATTACTCATTGATTTGCCTGTCGAATCAATTAAATTCTATCTAATTCAAATACTTTTTGAAAAGAATAGAATAGAATTCACCTTTATTGTCATTGCACATGTCACAAGTACAAGGCAACCAAATGCAGTTTGCATTTCGTTTTCATAGTTTTTTTAAACACTACCTGTATCTCCTTCTTTCGCCACATAATTAAAACTAAATTAAATTTCTCCCTTGCTCTGCGTTTCTCCTGTCTCCACCTGTTTAGTCTCCCCCTCCCTGTCAACTATAAGTATCTTTTCCCTTTTTTCTCCTTTTTGCGGCCACTGTCGCTCCATTTATCCATCTCACTAGTCGGTACCTCTCCATTTATTTTTACAATTTGTCACTATATAGTTTTGAACTTCTCTCAAACTCCTGTCTGCACCTCATGGATTCAACGTTTTCTGGCCCGACCAGCTGGAATGCAGAGTGCTTATTGGCTTGTTGCTGTCACGTGGTACAGCCAAACTTGCAAGCGATTGGTCTGTTAATTTCCATGGATGCTTGTACACTACCGTAAAGACTGCAAAGGCTGCGCTGGTAAACCAGAAACTCTCAGTAAGGTTTTAAACAGAGAAATCTGTTTTAGCATTAGGTCCAGGTCCACATGAGACAGCAGTTTGGTCCGAACCCGGACTGAAGTCCGTCTGTTAGTGACCTCTGGTCTAGGGTGTAGACTCCTTGATCTCTGTTCATGGTTGAGGGTGTTCCTTATAATTTCTACTGCCTCTTTAATCCATGGATTAAATCTTTCTAAGTCAGTTGCTATAATTTTTGAGTTGTCCCAGTCCATTGTGTTATTTTCTCTTGCAGTGATCCATTACGGGTGATTTTTTGATAGTATTGGCTGCTTCTTGTTTTGTTACTCTCGTGTGAGAGAGAGCAACGATACAAGAGGAAGAAGCAGACAAACAATGAATTAAAGAAGCATTAAAAATAAGAAGATGCACACCCTCAACCATGAACAGAGATGAAGGAGTCTAAACCCTAGAACAGTGGTTCCCAAACTTTCCAGTCGCTGACCCACAAAATAAAAATTGATGAGGCCCGTGACCTCAACTCCTGATATATCTCACTCATTTTTTTTTACACACATTTTTTTATGAGTCATTTAAAAAGTGGTACAAAGGCAACATAACCAACATCATAAGCATATATATTGACCACAATTCATTGCTTATGAATTGGAGTCCTGCTTTATTAAATCTCTTAGAATGCAGATTATTGGTCATTTCCATTTGTGGTATTGACATTTTTTCTCAAGAGAATCTCAAGACCCCACACTTTCATGTTTGTGACCCCAACTTTGGGAACTGATGCCCTGGACCTTACATGGGACACGGTGCTCTGGAACATTACGGGTAGTAGGGGGTGACATTGCCCCCTACTGCCCACACAAAAACAGCAGAAAAAGCCACAACAACATCTGTGGAAGCTCTGAGGCAACAGCTGTGTATAACAATAAGAACCTTCAAGATAATATCCAAGCATCAGTAGCAGCGGATTGAAATTATTCTGCTGCGCATCAAATGCAGTTAATTTTTTTAAATATAATTTCTGCCAACTGTTTTACGTTTTGTCCTCCTGACTTGCGTTCACAGGCTAAAGAGGCAATTAAAGAAGCAGAGAGGTGTGATCCTGAGAATATCTTCACTCAGTTCTGTGTTTATAAGATTGCTGTGCAGGAGAACGATGCAGAGAAAGGTATCTACAGCAGAGTGGTTAGTACACAGCAAATGCTGGAACTACCGTAATTTTTGGACTATGAATTGCACCTGAATATAAGGCGCAGTTTTCCATGTTTTAACATGAGATATTTAAACATATAGACCAGATATGGAAGATTTTTTTGTCGTCTAACGTCTTGCCCGTTTGTCTGTTAGCTACATAGCTCAAAAAATTATGGAAAGATTTCAATGACATTTTCAGGAAATGTCCATAACGGGACCAGGAACAACTGGTTCGGTTTTGGGGTTGATCTGACATGAAAGCGCATATTCACCTAATGACTACTGGCGCAAACCTCCAACCCTGTCCTGTGTCAGAGAGCTCACAAGCGGTTCAAGAGCCCCAGATCTCAGCTGGAACTGTACAGCAACAGCACAAACACAGCTGTGTGGCCAATTAAGAAACATTTAATTGGAAAAGTACTTAAATTTGGAATTAGATTAAAAAATGGCTCGCTGAGTGCTTTTATAGTTTAAGACGTGTATTTTTTAAAACTCTGCCTGAAAATCTGCAGTATAGCACCAACATGGCATCAACATACCAGCCTACCAGAATAGTCTCAGTCGCCATCTTCCTCATCTTCTTGGCCACTAAAGTCAACGTCTCACCATGGGTCATTTGCTGCAAAGCTTACATGCGTAACTCTATTTCCCTATTTGACAGTGAGCTTGATCACCTTTAACTTTAAAGCTCCATTATATGCATTTATTTGCACATTTTTTCATTATGATGTGTGTGCATGATGAGCAAAATAACAAATCAAAACTAGTGTCTTCAGTGCAAAATCTTTTCTCACTCATGTCTCATTTTTGCAGTTATTAGCCAGTAAAAATGTATAAATTAGCTGCATTGTTGTGTAGGACACAGGGAAAAAAGTAGCATCTTATAATCCGAAAATTACGGTATAACCTTAGTTGAGACAAATATTTCCAACTAGTTATTTGTGTTGCTACTTTGCACCAGCTGCAGAGGCCTTGAATGCAATGGAAGTTATGTCCAAGACTCCTGTATCCAGTGAGGAGAGGCTGCTGTTATCAGCGAGTGCAGCTTCCTGTCTCCTCAGTCTGGCAGCTCAGATTGCTTTGGAGGTAGGATTCATCTCACCACTCATTACTTGTTCCAATCAGGAGATGAGGTCTAATAGAAAATTAATCACATTTCCCAGTGCTGTGGTGTTATTATGGTGATTACAGCTCCTCATCAGTGCTGCTTGCAGTTCGGACACACTTTCAGCTCAACACGAATGAGTGCGTTTATGTGTAGGAAGGTGATGAGGGATCATGATCTTGTCACTTAGATCATATGTTGTTGGGCAGGAGCAGTTGGGAACTGATAGAAATAACATGAAATAAACTTAAAACATAATTTAAATGCAGCGTTTTTAGGTCCATGTCATTACAGCTGTTGATAAATTTGCAATGCTTTGCAAAAGTATTCACACCCTATGAACTTTTCCACATTTTGTCACATTAGCAACACAAACGTCAATGAAGACTTAGTACAATAGATCAACACAAAGCAGAACATCCACCAGACAGGTCAGGGACTAAGTTGTTTCTGCACCGTTCAACCACCCATCACCTAACATCTGCTTCCCCACAGCATAGTACTGTCACCACCTTGGCTGCATTCCACACTAACAAGAATTGGTACATTAGAGCTGGGCGACATGAGCTAAAATTCATATCACGATATATTGAGCATTTCAACTTGATAACGATAAGTGGACGATAACAATGACCACATCACCCCCTTCCCGCCTGTCCTTTTCTGTAGTCAATGTCCGGTAGTGGCCAAATTTACATAATGTTCTTTAAAATGTGAAAACTGTGTAAAATGTGTGGGGCTTCTTGCTATTGAACAGCTTCAAACGGCCTTATAATTCAGTGTTTGATTCCCACTCCTTTCTGTATTTCTTAGTCCATTTTTAAACTCAGAAGTGATCACACAGACCAGATGAGGAAGTCACAGGGGCCGAGTGAAATCAGTGATTTTAGTGTGCAGTCGTTTATTTTAGACAGAAAATATTTTACATCGGAGCACAGGTGGGAACAGGTGGCGGCTTCAAGCAACGACTCAGTGGGGTTAATATGTGCTCTGCCTGTGCAGGACCTGGGCGGGCGGAGCTGTTGAGCTAGAAGCCCTCTGCAGCTCTGCAGTAACAAACATACGTGCTCCATGTTAGAGTCTAAGGCTATGTCCACACTAAGCCGGATAGGGTTATACGGGGAGTTAACCTAATGTTATCCACTCAGCTAGAGCATTTACGCCCCGTTTACGGTCCGTTTAAGGTCCGTTTAAGGTCCCATGATTGCGCAATCCAATGCCTACCTATGCATGTACTGGGCATGCGCGGGGGAAAACAAAAAGAAAACAGATTGATGCGTATAATCTATGTCGCTGTCGGCGCCTCCTGTGTCGCCTTCTCATCCGCAAGTAGGTTAGGGTTAACTTTGCAAAAGTCTGAATTTGCAAAAGAAGAAGTAGCATAGCAAGACTCGTCTCCATCTTTGCTGTTGTCATTATATGCTGTCGCGTTGTTGTCGTCCTCAATTTAGGACGCAGCATTTGATTGACGTTGCTGCTCTGATTTAGCCGGGGACCGGATAAGTTGCGTCCAGACGTGCTCATTTAGCTGTTGAGATAACAGTTAGACGGCTCTCTTACCCGGCTAATACTTATCCGGCCACAGACCACAAACAAAGCCGCCTTAGTGTGGACGATAGGGGGGTGTAGACTAAATGCTTATACGTTTAAGGCATTATCCGGCTTAGTGTGGACGTAGCCTAAGTATCCAATAACACCATAAAAAGTGACTTTATTTCTCTCTAGTCGCATTTTTCTGAAAAACAATCAGTAGTGAGTCTAAACTCTTGCTAAATATAGGTACACAGTTCCTGCGTTATAAAGTGGAATAAGAATAATACATGGATTTCTAATTTTTTTACAAAAAATCTGAAATGTTTGAGATTGATTTGTTTTCAGCTACAAGTCTTCAGGTGTATGTCTCAACCAGCTTTGGACATCTAGAGACAATGGGCCTCATTTATCAAACTTGCGCAGAAAACGGTGTGTATTCCAAATACGCAAGACCCAACGTGGGATTTATGAACGTGTCGGATCCGCCCAGATTTGTGCGCAAAGACCTGCGCTTGTTGATAAATGTCACGGATGAAACGAGCGTATTTATGAAAGTCACGCCTATAAATATTCAACAACCGCCTCTTCCATGCCTTGTTTTTGCGACATGGCTGAGCGGCAGACGACCAAGATTGTTAAAAAGAGGAACTGCACTAGCAGGAAATAGGTCACAGGCAGACCCAGCTCCATGGTGCGTCTTGTGTGCGCTTGGAACGGAGGATTATTAGATGCTCCAACAACCTTTGTCACCTAAAGCATGACATGCAGTTATTCATTATATTACACAGCTGGTGGCCAGAACACCCAGTATGGATAGCACCTGTAGTGGGACAGGAATGACATGATGCCGCGGCTGTGCGCATTTTGCGCACAACCCACATCTTATAAAAACATCTAAGCTGTAACCATACATTGCACTTCATGTTGTACATAGAACATTTCTAGTTACTTTTTATTCATTTATATTCATATCTGTTACAGAATGTTTACATAGTAACTGTTTCACTGCCACATTAGGTCTATTTAGGTTTTTAGTTTTATTTAAGCTACATTATGGGAGAGAAACATTTTTTTTTCTTTCTTCAATTTCTCTGTATGCTGCTGCTATTGAGAAAACGACAATTTGTGGGAGACTTTAGAGTTTGACATTTTGCACCTTATTTAATGACAGACTATCATAAAACAGGAGATCAGCACGCACATCCGTTCCAAAAATATTGGGCAGCCGAAAACATGGGTAATATTGAACAGAAGAAAAAAGACGACTCGCACACTACCTGCAGCAATTAAGGCACTAACTTTTTAAATCGACTACAATTTGGAGCCCTGTGGTGTGCGAGGCGCCCCTTGTTTATTTAATATGAAAGATGATCATGACATACCCTAAACATAACTTCATGAAATTGCATATTTGTAATGTGAGAGGTGTAGGCATAATTTTTCCAGCAAAGGAATGTTTAATGGTGTCTAAATCTTGAATTTTATGCATGTTTTTTTGCGTGTTGCGATGAAGGTTGAAATGGGTGTAAAATGTACACCACTTCCTGACTTGGTGTATATGTTTTGCAGATTGTACGCTCACGTCCAGATTGATAAATGCTGAAAAGTGTGAATTTTTTATGTACGCAACATTTACACCCTGATTTGGTCGCAAGTTTGATAAATGAGGCCCAATAACTCTACCTCTGGTTAAATGCGTGTCAGAGTAACTACCAATTTGTTTTACCTTCATGATAACGATCAAAGTATATCACAAAAATACGAAGGATGTACATTTACCCAGGCTCGCCCCGCCGTCATCATCCTTCCAGTCAGCTCTTCCTTAACAGGTACAAGGTGCAGATAAATAAGGACACACTCCCAGTGATGCACCCTCTTCCCAAAGGTACCAATCAATGCACATATGAGATTAATAGCATCCTCATTTGGGTTCCTACATTATCCCACAATAAATATATCACTTTCTTTTACAGTTATTTGCTATTTATCACATAAGATCTAAAAAAAAATTCACAGGGTATCAATACTTTTATAAGACGCTGCATTGACAGTACTGGAGTTAGATGTTCATCGTTGTTTTATTTGTGATGTTTATTTGTGACAGAGTGGAAGACAGGAAACCGCAGTGAAGGCTCTGGAGATTTTGTGTGAGAACTCCAGAGATGAAGCTCAAGTTCTGATGGGTCTCAGGTCTGTAAAAAGTTTTTCATCTGCAATAAAACAATAAGAATAATGGGATACATTAAGCTTTCAAGCTGTACTTGAGTCAAATAGCAATGAGAAATGTGTTTATGTGAAAAGATAAATTTATAAAAAATTAGAAGATGATTTAGTAACTTTTCGAATGAGCGTCTTATTTTACTTTGATTTATGTGAAGAAAGGGAAGTTGCTACACCTTTACCAACCTCAGTCTCTTGGGGAGTAGTAGAAGGCGAAGGATCCATTCACCTAGAGGTTGCTGGTCAATGAGTTTAACGCAGTCTACCCTCAGCCAAGCAACACTCTCCAGTTCCTTCTGAGGGATCGCTAGGCATTCCCAGGAAGGATATCCAGTAAGTCTGGGATCTGGCCTGGAATCTCCTCACTTGGAAAACCTTCAAAGCAAGCCCCTCCAAGAGACATCCTGATCAGATTCCCAACTCTTCTGGCTCTATCAATGCAGAGAAGCATCTGCTGTGCCCCAAGCTCCACCCTCCTGACTGGGCTCCTCTACCAATCTCTAAGGTTGAACCCAGCCACCCGATGGAGAAAGATCATTTTATCTGAGATCGTGTTCTTTCAATCAGAATCTATGTAACAGGACCAAAGGAGAGGGATGTGATGTAGAAAGACTGATAAATCAGTCAGCTCTTTCTTCACCGTAACAGACTGAGGCATTTTCCACTTTACAGCTGATGAGGTCTCGGTTTATCTGCTCTCCTGAAGATCCCAACAGAACCACATCGTCTGCAGAAATGCCAAACTTAACTAATTCGCCTTGAGATCCTGTTGATGAACACCACAAAGAGGATAGAGTCCGAACCACACAAAAAAAAAGCTCGACTTGGTGCAGAGAATCCTTTCTTTCATGAAAATTATGCTGTGTTCAGACCAAGGGCTTTGTCAGCGTCAGGCAAAGCTCATAAAGCATCTAGTTTGACGCGTCTATGTTGAAGCTTGTAAAGTCTACCACTTCTGAGCGAAAAAAGAGCGCATGGGGCTTCTTCTGTTGCCGGACATTCTGAACTATGTCGGATAGTATTGAGAGAGTGCCTTGGCTTTATTTGCTAAATAAAGCTAGACAACGTCAACTTCGGCAACATCAGCACCGTTTGTGGATACACCCTATTCTACGGATGCGTTCTGAGTTTGGGGAGTTTAACAATTTGCTCCAGGAGCTACGTATGGATGAGGTTCGCTTTCAGCGGTACTTCCGTCTGTCCCGCGCCCAGTTTGACGACCTCCTGGGCCGCATCGGAGCTTAAATCTCCTACCAGGACACCAACTATAGGCGCTCTATTCCTCCCGAAGAGCGCCTGTGCATATGTCTTCGGTAAGTGTTATTTATTATTATTAAGGGACGGCCCAATGCAATGCATGGAGGCAGTGCAAATCCATTGCAAAGCAATGTATTGCACTGCCTCCATGCAATTGCATGGGCAGTCCCT
The DNA here is from genome assembly GCA_028564705.1 of Apricaphanius iberus. Lineage (NCBI taxonomy): Eukaryota > Metazoa > Chordata > Actinopteri > Cyprinodontiformes > Aphaniidae > Apricaphanius > Apricaphanius iberus. The sequence continues at coordinate 155,915 of JAPXFQ010001324.1, read as the reverse complement.
TATTACTATTCACTTCTAAACGGACTCTTTATTCTTTCACCGTTAATGCGGGTCGTACCGTAGCGTGCACCCCCACAATATATACATCAAAACGACCGGCTCGATCGTGTGAGGTGTGCTATTACTTTTATTGGCGATTGGAGTTACCATGGCGACGTAATTAGCGAAGAACCACCCCCAAAAACACCCATTGGAAATGAATGGAAAAACGGCCCAAAATCATGAAAAATCCACTATTTTTGAAGATTTACTGTGTAGCCATACAATAACTTAGCAACACCATTCGAAATCCAGATTGTAGCCACGTCCGTGCTGTGTTCAGCATTGAAGACCGCATGTCGATAGCTGTTACGGTTTTGTCACAATTTGACTTTGTTCGACCCAAAGTTTGCCCCAAATCGACATTTTTAGAGTGGAGCAGCTCGTTAAGCAGAGTGTGGAGTGATGAACTTTTGGAAGGTCCTCATCAAAATTTAACTCGACGTCACGGCCACATATTTCGCACTAGTGACATGATTTTCGGTCATGAAATAGAGCCGCCCTTTGTGATTCTCAGGATCATTTCAAAATTTCCCTATGTCGCACGGTTTTCTCTCAGCGAGCTCTAGATCGCTCAAAGTGGAACCCAGTTTTAGGGCTTTTCTCCTATAATTTATCATTGTGGCTGGTCAGGATTATCTCAGCCAGAGAGATGTTCTTAGTCATTTTTCTCTCGTTCCCTCTCGGACTGTGAATAAGGTAGAGACTTCTGCTTTGGCATGAACGAAGAGAAATGATACATCTCGCTCACACTTCAAGAATTTTTCCGATACCTTGTACGGTTTTCGAATGGGAACGATTTGTTCGGCGCACTTTTTGGACTTTTTTCTTAAAATTGAAGCTCTTAATCATCTTAAGTGTTTGCACCTGCTGCAGTTTTCACTCACACTTGTTGCTGGGGAAACGGAGCACCTTTGATCAGAGTTCACTAAAGTTCATTCCACAGTCTATATACATTGAAGGCCTATTAAACCCCACTTAAACACAGGTTATGCTATGCAGTACTATAGAGAGAAGTACTACAAACAAGTCCATGTGTCAGTCCATCTGTCTTTGTCTTTCTGACCATGTCTCTGTCTTTCTCAGTCCCCCTGTCTGCCTGTACCATTTCATCTGTGAATAAGATAGAGAGTTGTGCTTTGAAATAATTGAACACAAAGGATAAATATCGCTAACACTCCAATAATTTTCCTGATAGCTGCTATAGTTTTCGAATGGGAAAGGTTCGTTCGCAGCTGTTTAACACTCTGAACATGGAGAGGAGACAACAGACCATATGGCCTAAAACTCAATATTTATGTATGTCTGTGATGGCGTAGTGGTTAAGGAAGAGGGTTTGCATCCCAGAGGTACTGGGTTCAAATCCAGGAGCGAGCAGCAAATAATTTTTCTTTGCTGAAAGCTGAATTGGGAGACGAGACAACAGATCATATGGCCTAAAACTCAATGCTGTATAACTGATGTTGTAGTGTAACTGTTAAGGAACAGAAATACAATGCAAGAGGTAGTGGGTTCAAATCTCGGGGGCAGCAAAAAATTTTTTTTTCTTGTTTGAAAGCTGGAACCAAAATCTCTATGTTATACACAGTACTACATTGCACTTCTATGCATTTTAGTTGATTTCAGCTTTTCCAGTATATTTTCATACTAATCCTACTAATACTAATGACAACATGTTAGCTAGCATTAGCATGCTAGTTAGCATTATCATGCTAGCTGTTGTTAGCATTTTAGCTAATTTTAGCTTTTTGACTATATTTTTGTACTGAATGGGATTATAGTAATGCCAACATGTTAGCTAGCATTAGCATGATAGTTAGCATTAGCATGCTAGCTGTTGTTAGCATTTTAGCTAATTTTAGCTTTTTGACTATATTTTTTTACTGAATGGGTTTATAGTATTGCCAACATGTTAGCTAGCATTAGCATGCTAGTTAGCATTAGCATGCTAGCTGTTGTTAGCATTTTGACTAATTTTAGCTTTTTGAATATATTTTTGTACTGAATGGGTTTATAGTATTGCCAACATGTTAGCTAGCATTAGCATGCTAGTTAGCATTAGCATGCTAGCTGTTGTTAGCATTTTAGCTAATTTGAGCTTTTTGACTATATTTTGGTACTGAATGGGTTTATAGTAATGCCAACATGTTAGCTAACATTAGCATTAGCATGCTAGTTAGCATTAGCATGCACACCGTGGCCGTCCCTTCTCTAAATTTCCTGAAATTTTCTAGTTAAGGGACGGCCCAATGCAATGCATGGAGGCAGTGCAAATCCATTGCAAAGCAATGTATTGCACTGCCTCCATGCAATTGCATGGGCAGTCCCTTATTACTATTCACCTCTAAACGGACTCTTATTAAGGGACGGCCCAATGCAATGCATGGAGGCAGTGCAAATCCATTGCAAAGCAATGTATTGCACTGCCTCCATGCAATTGCATGGGCAGTCCCTTATTATTCTTCACTCCTAAACTGGACTCTTATTAAGGGACGGCCCAATGCAATGCATGGAGGCAGTGCAAATCCATTGCAAAGCAATGTATTGCACTGCCTCCATGCAATTGCATGGGCAGTCCCTTATTACCTTCACTCCTAAGGACTCTTATTAAGGGACGGCCCAATGCAATGCATGGAGGCAGTGCAAATCCATTGCAAAGCAATGTATTGCACTGCCTCCATGCAATTGCATGGGCAGTCCCTTATTACTCTTCACTCCTAAATGGACTACTGTGTCACCATACAATAACCTAGCAACACCATTCGAAATTCAGATTGTAGCCACGTCCGTGTTGTGTTCAGCATTGAAGACCGCATGTCGATAGCTGTTACGGTTTTGTCACAATTCGACTTTGTTCGACCCAAAGTTTGCCCCAAATGATGATTTTTAGAGTGGAGCAGCTCGTTAAGCAGAGTGTGGAGTGATGAACTTTTGGAAGGTCCTCATAAAAATTTAACTCGACGTCACGGCCACATATTTCGCACTAGTGACATGATTTTCGGTCATGAAATAGAGCCGCCCTTTGTGATTCTCAGGATCATTTCAAAATTTTCCTATGTCGCACGGTTTTCTCTCAACGAGCTCTAGATCGCTCAAAGTGGAACCCAGTTTTAGGGCTTTTCGCCTATAGTTTATCATTGTGGCTGGTCAGGATTATCTCAGCCAGAGAGATGTTCTTAGTCATTTTTCTCTCGCTCCCTCTCGGACTGTGAATAAGGGAGAGACTTCTGCTTTGGCATGAACGAAGAGAAATGATATATCTCGCTCACACTTCAAGAATTTTTCCGATACCTTGTACGGTTTTCGAATGGGAACGATTTGTTCGGCGCACTTTTGAATGAAAAAGTCTAAATCTAAGCTGTTAATCATTCTAAAGTGTCTGCAGCTGCTGCAGTTTTCACTCACACTTGTTGCTGGGGAAATGGAGCACCTTTGATCAGAGTTCACTAAAGTTCATTCCACAGTATATACACATTGAAGGCCTATTAAACCCCAGTTAAACACAGGTTATCCTATGCAGTACTATAGAGAGAAGTACTACAAACAAGTCCATGTGTCAGTCCATCTGTCTTTGTCTTTCTGAACATGTCTCTGTCTTTCTCAGTCCCCCTGTCTGCCTGTACCATTTCATCTGTGAATAAGATAGAGAGTTGTGCTTTGAAATAATTGAACACAAAGGATAAATATCGCTAACACTCCAATAATTTTCCTGATAGCTGCTATAGTTTTCGAATGGGAAAGGTTCGTTCGCAGCAGTTTAACACTCTGAACATGGAGAGGAGACAACAGATCATATTGCCTAAAAGTCAAAGTTATATGTATGTTCGGATGGCGTAGTGGTTAAGGAAGAGGGTTTGCATCCCAGAGGTACTGGGTTCAAATCCCGGAGCGAGCAGTAAATAATTTTTCTTTGCTGAAAGCTGAACTGGGAGACGAGACAACAGATCATATGGCCTCCGTGTCTGTCTTTCTTTTTCAGTCTGTCTCAGTCCCCCTGTCTGTCTCTACCGTTTCATCTGCATTCCTTTCTTTACATCTCTCTCTGTGTGTCTGTCTATGATTCAGCATGTGTGGCTTCCAGAACAACTCCATATCCCATAATGCTTCAGAACCCACATTCATTTCTATGTATTTTCCTGCCAGGCATAGTGAAACTGACCATTAGATCAGACTAATCTCTGTGTCTGTCTATGAATCAACATGTGTTGCACCTGTGATAAGAGGTCACCAAAGGTCAACCCTCAGTATATACATTGAAGCCCTGTTAAAGCCCACTCACACACAGTTAATGCTGTGTTCTATAGAGAGAGATACTACAAAAGGGTCCATGTGTCAGTCCATCTGTCTTTGTCCTTCTGACCATGTCTGTCTGTCTTACTCAGTCTGTCTCAGTCCCTCTGTCTGCCTATACCATTTCATCTGTGAATAAGATAGAGAGTTGTGCTTTGAAATAATTGAACACAAAGGATAAATATCGCTAACACTCCAATAATTTTCCTGATAGCTGCTATAGGTTTCAATGGGAAAGGTTCGTTCGCAGCTGTTTAACACTCTGAACATGGAGAGGAGACAACAGATCATATGGCCTAAAACTCAATGATATATGCATGTCTGTGATGGCATAGTGGTTAAGGAAGAGGGTTTGCATCCCAGAGGTACTGGGTTCAAATCCAGGAGTGAGCAGCAAATAATTTTTCTTTGCTGAAAGCTGAACTGGGAGACGAGACAACAGATCATATGGCCTAAAACTCAATGCTGTATAACTGATGTTGTAGTGTAACTGTGAAGGAACAGGAATACAATGCAAGAGGTAGCGGGTTCGAATCCCAGGGGGAGCAAAATTTTTTTTTTTCTTGTTTGAAAGCTGGAACCAAAATCCCTATGTTATACACAGTACTACATTGCACTTGTATGCATTTTAGTTGATTTCAGCTTTTTCAGTATATTTTCATACTAATCCTACTAATACTAATGACGTCATCTTAGCTAGCATTAGCATGCTAGTTAGCATTACCATGCTAGCTGTTGCTAGCATTTTAGCTAATTTTAGCTTTTTGACTATATTTTTGTACTGAATGGGATTATAGTAATGCCAACATGTTAGCTAGCATTAGCATGCTAGTTAGCATTAGCATGCTAGCTGTTTTTAGCATTTTAGCTAATTTTAGCTTTTTAACTATATTTTGGTACTGAATGGGTTTATAGTATTGCCAACATGTTAGCTAGCATTAGCATGCTAGTTAGCATTAACATGCTAGCTGTTGTTAGCATTTTAGCTAATTTTAGCTTTTTGACTATATTTTTGTACTGAATGGGTTAATAGTAATGCCAACATGTTAGCTAGCATTAGCATGCTAGTTAGCATTAGCATGCTAGCTGTTGTTAGCATTTTAGCTAATTTTAGCTTTTTGACTATATTTTTTTACTGAATGGGTTTATAGTATTGCCAACATTTTAGCTAGCATTAGCATGCTAGTTAGCATTAGCATGCTAGCTGTTGTTAGCATTTTAGCTAATTTTAGCTTTTTGACTATATTTTGGTACTGAATGGGTTTATAGTAATGCCAACATGTTAGCTAACATTAGCATTAGCATGCTAGTTAGCATTATCATGCACACCGTGGCCGTCCCTTCTCTAAATTTCCTGAAATTTTCTAGTTAAGGGACGGCCCAATGCAATGCATGGAGGCAGTGCAAATCCATTGCAAAGCAATGTATTGCACTGCCTCCATGCAATTGCATGGAGGCAGTTTCCCTATTACAATTCATCTTCTAAACTTACTCTTATTAAGGACGGCCCAATGCAATGCATGAGGCAGTGCCAAATCCATTGCAACGCAATGTATTGAGCAATGTATTGCACTGCCTCCATGCAATTGCATGGGCAGTCCCTTATTACTATTCACTCCTAAACGGACTCTTATTATTTATTTATTATTCTTCCGCCACCCTTAATGCGGGTCGTACCGTAGCGTGCACCCCCACAATATATACATCAAAACAACCGGCTCGATCGCGTGATGTGTGCTATTACTTTTATTGGCGATTGGAGTTACCATGGCGACGTAATTAGCGAAAAACCACGCAAAAAGAAGCCCAAAATCCCCATAGGAAATGAATGGGAATAGGAGTCAAAAAACATGAAAATCACCTATTTTTTAAGATTTACTGTGTCACCATACAATAACCTAGCAACACCATTCGAAATCCAGATTGTAGCCACGTCCGTGCTGTGTTCAGCATTGAAGACCGCATGTCGATAGCTGTTACGGTTTTGTCACAATTTGACTTTGTTCGACCCAAAGTTTGCCCCAAATCGACATTTTTAGAGTGGAGCAGCTCGTTAATCAGAGTGTGGAGTGATGAACTTTTGGAAGGTCCTCATAAAAATTTAACTCGACGTCACGGCCACATATTTCGCACTAGTGACATGATTTTCGGTCATGAAATAGAGCCACCCTTTGTGATTCTCAGGATCATTTCAAAATTTCCCTATGTCGCACGGTTTTCTCTCAGCGAGCTCTAGATCGCTCAAAGTGGAACCCAATTTTAGGGCTTTTCGCCTATAGTTTATCATTGTGGCTGGTCAGGATTATCTCAGCCAGAGAGATGTTCTTAGTCATTTTTCTCTCGCTCCCTCTCGGACTGTGAATAAGGTAGAGACTTCTGCTTTGGCATGAACGAAGACAAATGATACATCTCGCTCACACTTCAAGAATTTTCCCGATACCTTGTACGGTTTTCGAATGGGAACGATTTGTTCGGCGCACTTTTTGGACTTTTTTCTTAAAATTGAAGCTCTTAATCATCTTAAGTGTTTGCAGCTGCTGCAGTTTTCACTCACACTTGTTGCTGGGGAAACGGAGCACCTTTGATCAGAGTTCACTAAAGTTCAGTCCACAGTATATACATATTGAAGGCCTATTAAACCCCACTTAAACACAGGTTATGCTATGCAGTACTATAGAGAGAAGTACTACAAACAAGTCCATGTGTCAGTCCATCTGTCTTTGTCTTTCTGACCATGTCTATGTCTTTCTCAGTCCCCCTGTCTGCCTGTACCATTTCATCTGTGAATAAGATAGAGAGTTGTGCTTTGAAATAATTGAACACAAAGGATAAATATCGCTAACACTCCAATAATTTTCCTGATAGCTGCTAGAGTTTTCGAATGGGAAAGGTTCGTTCGCAGCTGTTTAACACTCTGAACATGGAGAGGAGACAACAGATCATATGGCCTAAAACTCAATGTTATATGTATGTCTGTGTTGGCGTAGTGGTTAAGAAAGAGGGTTTGCATCCCAGAGATACTGGGTTCAAATCCAGGAGCGAGCAGCAAATAATTTTTCTTTGCTGAAAGCTGAACTGGGAGACGAGACAACAGATCATATGGCCTAAAACTCAATGTTGTATAACTGATGTTGTAGTGTGACTGCGAAGGAACAGGAATACAATGCAAGAGGTAGTGGGTTCGAATCCCAGGGGGAGCAAAATTTTTTTTTTCTTGTTTGAAAGCTGGAACCAAAATCCCTATGTTATACACAGTACTACATTGCACTTGTATGCATTTTAGTTGATTTCAGCTTTTTCAGTATATTTTCATACTAATCCTATTAATACTAATGCCAACATCTAAGCTAGCATTAGCATGCTAGTTAGCATTACCATGCTAGCTGTTGCTAGCATTTTAGCTAATTTTAGCTTTTTGACTATATTTTTGTACTGAATGGGATTATAGTAATGCCAACATGTTAGGCTAGCATTAGCATGCTAGTTAGCATTTAGCATGCAAGCTGTTGTAAGCATTTTTAGCTAATTTTAGCTTTTTGACTATATTTTGGTACTGAATGGGTTTATAGTATTGCCAACATGTTAGCTAGCATTAGCATGCTAGTTAGCATTAGCATGCTAGCTGTTGTTAGCATTTTAGCTAATTTGAGCATTTTGACTATATTTTGGTACTGAATGGGTTTATAGTAATGCCAACATGTTAGCTAACATTAGCATTAGCATGCTAGTTAGCATTAGCATGCACACCGTGGCCGTCCCTTCTCTAAATTTCCTGAAATTTTCTAGTTATTTATTTATTATTCTTCCGCCACCCTTAATGCGGCTCGTACCGTAGCGTGCACCCGCACAATATATACATCAAAACGACCGGCTCGATCGCGTGATGTGTGCTATTACTTTTATTGGCGATTGGAGTTACCATGGCGACGTAATTAGCGAAAAACCACGCAAAAAGAAGCCCAAAATCCCCATAGGAAATGAATGGGAATAGGAGCCAAAAAACATGAAAATCACCTATTTTTGAAGATTTACTGTGTCAACATACAATAACCTAGCAACACCATTCGAAATCCAGATTGTAGCCACGTCCGTGCTGTGTTCAGCATTGAAGACCGCATGTCGATAGCTGTTACGGTTTTGTCACAATTTGACTTTGTTCGACCCAAAGTTGGCCCCAAATCGTCATTTCTAGAGTGTAACTGCTGTTTCGTTAGAGTGTGGAGTGATGTACTTTTGGAAGGTCCTCATAAAAATTTAACTCGACGTCACGGCCACATATTATCGCACTAGTGACATGATTTCGGTCATGAAATAGAGCCGCACCTTTTTGATTCTCAGATCATTTTCAAAAATTTCCATACTATCGTCACGGTTTTCTCTCAGGCAGAGCTCTAGATTCGCTCAAATTGGAACCAGTATTAGGCTTTTCTAAATATTTATTTATCATTGTTGCTGGTCAGATTATCTCAGCCGAGAGAGATGTTCTTATCATTGTTGTCTCTCGCTCCCTCTCGGACTGTGAATAAGGTAGAGACTTCTGCTTTGGCATGAACGAAGAGAAATGATACATCTCGCTCACACTACAAGAATTTTCCCGATACCTTGTACGGTTTTCGAATGGGAACGATTTGTTCGGCGCACTTTTTAATGAAAAAGTCTAAATCTAAGCTGTTAATCATTCTAAAGTGTCTGCAGCTGCTGCAGTTTTCACTCACACTTGTTGCTGGGGAAACGGAGCACCTTTGATCAGAGTTAACTAAAGTTCATTCCACAGTATATACACATTGAAGGCCTATTAAACCCCACTTAAACACAGGTTATGCTATGCAGTACTATAGAGAGAAGTACTACAAACAAGTCCATGTGTCAGTCCATCTGTCTTTGTCTTTCTGACCATGTCTGTGTCTTTCTCAGTCCCCCTGTCTGCCTGTACCATTTCATCTGTGAATAAGATAGAGAGTTTTGCTTTGAAATAATTGAACACAAAGGATAAATATCGCTAACACTCCAATAATTTTCCTGATAGCTGCTATAGGTTTTGAATGGGAAAGGTTCGTTCGCAGCTGTTTAACACTCTGAACATGGAGAGGAGACAACAGATCATATGGCCTAAAACTCAATGTTATATGTATGTCTGTGATGGCGTAGTGGGTAAGAAAGAGGGTTTGCATCCCAGAGATACTGGGTTCAAATCCAGGAGCGAGCAGCAAATAATTTTTCTTTGCTGAAAGCTGAACTGGGAGACGAGACAACAGATCATATGGCCTAAAACTCAATGTTGTATAACTGATGTTGTAGTGTGACTGTGAAGGAACAGGAATACAATGCAAGAGGTAGTGGGTTCGAATCCCAGGGGGAGCAAAATTTTTTTTTTTCTTGTTTGAAAGCTGGAACCAAAATCCCTATGTTATACACAGTACTACATTGCACTTGTATGCATTTTAGTTGATTGCAGCTTTTTCAGTATATTTTCATACTAATCCTATTAATACTAATGCCAACATCTTAGCTAGCATTAGCATGCTAGTTAGCATTACCATGCTAGCTGTTGCTAGCATTTTAGCTAATTTTAGCTTTTTGACTATATTTTTGTACTGAATGGGATTAAAGTAATGCCAACATGTTAGCTAGCATTAGCATGCTAGTTAGCATTAGCATGCTAGCTGTTGTTAGCATTTTAGCTAATTTTAGCTTTTTGACTATATTTTGGTACTGAATGGGTTTATAGTATTGCCAACATGTTAGCTAAGCATGTGAGCATGGCTAGTTAGCATTAGCATGCTAGCTCTTTTAGCATTTTAATTAAATGTATAGGGTATTGAGCATTTAGACTTATTATTTTGGTACTGGAATGGGTTAATTGATAGTAATGCCAAACATGTTAGCTAACGATTAGCATTAGCATGCTAGTTAGCATTAAGCATGCACACCGTGGCCGTCCCTTCTCTAAATTTCCTGAAATTTTCTAGTTATTATTTATTATTCTTCCGCCACCGTTAATGCGGGTCGTACCGTAGCGTGCACCCCCACAATATATACATCAAAACGACCGGCTCCATCGCGACATCCGGGCTATTACTTTTATAAGCGATTGGAGTTACCATGGCGACGTAATAAGCGAAAAACCACGCCAAAAAATGCCCAAAATCCCCATAGGAAATGAATGGAAAAACGGCCAAAAATCATGAAAATCCACTATTTTTGAAGATTTACTGTGTAGCCATACAATAACCTAAAAAAACCATTAAAAATTCAGATTATAGCCACGTCCGTGCTGTGTTCAGCATTGAAGACCGCATGTCGATAGCTGTTACGGTTTTGTCGCAATCTGACTTTGTTCGACCCAAAGTTTTCCCAAATGATGATTTTTAGAGTGGAGCAGCTCGTTAAGCGCAGAGTGTGGAGTGATGACTTTTGGAAGTCCGCATCAAAATTTAAACTCAATCCGTTCGACGGCCGAGCATAATTTCGCACTAGTGAAATGATTTTCGGTCATGAAATAGAGCCGCCCTTTGTGATTCTCAGGATCATTTCAAAATTTCCCTATGTCGCACGGTTTTCTCTCAGCGAGCTCTAGATCGCTCAAAGTGGAACCCAGATTTAGGGCTTTTCGCCTATAGTTTATCATTGTGGCTGCTCAGGATGATCTCAGCCAGAGAGATGTTCTTAGTCATTTTTCTCTCGTTCCCTCTCGGACTGTGAATAAGGTAGAGACTTCTGCTTTGGCATGAACGAAGACAAATGATACATCTCGCTCACACTTCAAGAATTTTTCCGATACCATGTACGGTTTTCGAATGGGAACGATTTGTTCGGCGCACTTTTTGGACTTTTTTCTTAAAATTGAAGCTCTTAATCGATCTTAAGTCTTGCACCTGCTGCAGTTATGTTTCCACGTAACCACACTTGTTGCTGGGAAACGTAGCACCATTGTATCAGAGTTCACTAAAGTTCATTCCACAGTATATACATATTGAAGGCCTATTAAACCCCACTTAAACACAGGTTATGCTATGCAGTACTATAGAGAGACGTACTACAAACAAGTCCATGTGTCAGTCCATCTGTCTTTGTCTTTCTGACCATGTCTATGTCTTTCTCAGTCCCCCTGTCTGCCTGTACCATTTCATCTGTGAATAAGATAGAGAGTTGTGCTTTGAAATAATGTGAAGCAACAAAGGATAAATAACGCTAACCACTCCAATAAAGTTTACCTGATACTGCGTGATAGGAGGTTTTCGGAATTGGGAAAGGTTCGTTCGCAGCTGATTTTAACACTCTGAACATGGAGAGGATCACAACAGATCATATCCGCCTTAAAACTCAAATGTTTATAAGTATTCCTGTGATGGCGTAGTGGTTAAGAAAGAGGGTTTGCATCCCAGAGGTACCGGGTTCAAATCCAAGAGCGAGCAGCAAATAATTTTTCTTTGCTGAAAGCTGAACTGGGAGACGAGACAACAGATCATATCGCCTAAAACTCAATGCTGTATAACTGATGTTGTAGTATAACTGTGAAGGAACAGGAATACAATGCAAGAGGTAGTGGGTTCGAATCCCAGGGGGAGCAAAATTTTTTTTTTTCTTGTTTGAAAGCTGGAACCAAAATCCCTATGTTATACACAGTACTACATTGCACTTGTATGCATTTTAGTTGATTTCAGCTTTTTCAGTATATTTTCATACTAATCCTATTAATACTAATGCCAACATCTTAGCTAGCATTAGCATGCTAGTTAGCATTACCATGCTAGCTGTTGCTAGCATTTTAGCTAATTTTAGCTTTTTGACTATATTTTTGTACTGAATGGGATTATAGTAATGCCAACATGTTAGCTAGCATTAGCATGCTAGTTAGCATTAGCATGCTAGCTGTTGTTAGCATTTTAGCTAATTTTAGCTTTTTGACTATATTTTTTTACTGAATGGGTTTATAGTATTGCCAACATGTTAGCTAGCATTAGCATGCTAGTTAGCATTAGCATGCTAGCTCTTGTTAGCATTTTAGCTAATTTTAGCTTTTTGACTATATTTTGGTACTGAATGGGTTTATAGTAATGCCAACATGTTAGCTAACATTAGCATTAGCATGCTAGTTAGCATTAGCATGCACACCGTGGCCGTCCCTTCTCTAAATTTCCTGAAATTTTCTAGTTATGTACTATTCTGCTCTTTCAAGTCCTAAAAGGTTTTAGTTTCACTTCACTCTGCTGTCAGTCAGGCTGTTTACTTCTCAGTCAAAATCTTGTCCGTTTATCCCTTCTTACATCCAGTTAATTACTCTGGTTGATCCAGTTAGGCAACTGTACTTGTCATTAGCTTTTTTTCTTTTTCTTTTTTTTTGCTAAAAGTCAGTCATTTGGTAACTTTGATCAGCTTGAACTCAGTTTGAGCTTTCCCTTAAGCCAGTATATTTTTACTATACTCAAACTCTGTATAGGTTCAGTACTTGTCCTGAATCTCTCCATGACATTCATTCTGAAGTTGCACACCAATTTTCTCTCCACCTGTGTTTCTGCTCTGTATGTAATTTTCTCATATTTTTCTCTAACAGACACAGTTGGAACAAACGTGTATCTTCTAACCTCCTTTAAGGCAGAAGCGGTGAGTTCAAACACATTTCAATTGTTAATATACACCATGCATCAATCTACATAGATGTTGTGGTTGAATAAAATGTTATTCTGTTTTGCAACATTAGATTACAAGGCATGTAGTTTGCAAAACAATAAAAAAAATATTAAAAATGAGGCAAGAATATTTTTTCAATATTTTTTTTTGTACAATAGCCACTGGTTTTCCCAATACACATAAAAAAGTTGGCAAAATTGTGTTTTGTCCTTCACGGTTTATTAAAGGAGAGCAAAATACCCAGTGTATCATCCCAGTGACAGGCCAGAGTTTCATTTTTACTAAAAGAAGCCACATCAAGCTGGCATTTTTCTTTAAACAGCCTGTTTTCAAATGGCTCTATTGTCAGGGGAGAATAAATAGTGTTTCAGTGTGGACACAGGGCCAAAACAGACAGGAGAAAGATGCTTTAAAATTTGTCTCGACTTTACAAGGACATGGTCTCAGAGTATATTTACTATCAATTGCAAAAGATACACCGTGTGCTTTAAAGGTAACCATCCACTATGCAACTCAACCAAAACATGTTCATTGGTTTTAGATAGAATCTTGACAGTACTTTAATACATTTAAAAATAAAATAAAAATAGATACAAAATGGATGATAAACTCATGTTCACACTTCTGCTAAAATTGTACATTCCTTGAAAAAAGACCTCTTTATTTTTTTAGTGTATGCATATATAAAGACTTATGGCAAAGGTTACTTATATGGAAATATTTGCCATACCTCAGTTTGAGTTAAATACCATATGTCAAAAACTTTCTCGTCACCAAGACTAATTGGACTAGCACAGCTCTATTCAGGTTTGTCTGTTTGTTTGCCTGCCAATCGCAGGTACACGCATGTACACATACATTGCACAAAAATGCTCCAAGACACACATAGATGCGCTCATCTACAGTATACACATACAGTTACCGTGGCCAAACATCTGTGGCTGTCCTCTGCCTACTATCAGGCTCAATCCAAAGAAATTTTACATGGCGATTAAAAACAGACAGTATCTGGCAGCCAAGAGAAGACAGAGCAGCAGAGAAAGAAACTGTGCCTTTGTGTTTGTGTATACGTGTGAACAGCCAGATGTGGAAAAGATGAGGATAACTTGGGCAATGAGGCCAATGCTGCCTGGAAGATTAGCAGATAGTATTCCATTTTGGAAGGGCGTTGTGAACAAATACTTAGTTGTGTGTGTGAGTGGGTGGGGGCAGTTCTTATAACTCGTCAACAACACTCTAGTCTTTCCAATATCTGCTTATTGTCTACAGTAAAGAATTGTAGCTAACTAATACATTTTTTCTGGTGTCATATTACTTGTAAAAAGTAATGATTAAAAATAGGGTGCATTATAAAGTCTTGAGAAAATTATTCTAAATTTAAAAAGTAATGTAGAATTAGATAAATAGAATTTAAGAATAAATTGCTATAAATTGGTTACATAAGTGTATGCCTATGTGAAAAAATAATTTTGGAAAAGTAAAAAGTCTTCCTTGAAGTCGTGTTATAAAGCAGCACAATTATATTTAATCAGGTAAATAACCTAAGATATATGTTTTGTATTGCTATTGTATACATTTCATAACTAATAATTACCTATCTCTGTCATCTCTTTCAAATTCTTCTTCCAGAAAACATTGACCAATCAGATTGCTCACAATGGTCTTAACCCTGCTGATCATCTGAACCTGGGTTTGGTGAAGGTTTGGGGAGCCGGGACCGTCAAGGTCACAGGGGTGACGCTAACAGATGAAGGAGGCTCGGCACATCCTCTCACTTTTGATCACAACACCGACACAGAGGTTAGATGTGTTTTAAAATGCTAATTGTTGATCGTTATGGTGATGTCATTCTTCAACACAAGTGCTTATGAACTGCATACCTAAATTATCACAAGCATGCGGTATCTTAGTCTTTGAGTAAGAAACTCAACAACGGAGGTCCAACTAGTGCTTTTTTCAAACGCCCAATTCCCTGAGAATTATCTATTTGGAGCAACATGACGAGCACATCAGTCTCTCTTTCATCACTTGGAACTAGCAAAGTGGTAAAAATGTGTTTATGGCAAAACCTTTTTTGCATTTCGAGGGGAAATCAAAGGTTTAATAGCGGGCTTGTTCCGTGTGCTTTGTCCATCCGGGCTCTTGTAGAAGTAAAGACATCATATAATATGGCTTTCCCCTGAAAAGAGGATCCGCACCTATGTAATTTAAAATATTGTCAATATTTTGCAATTAATGTGCTTTACGTAATTATTATTACATAATATTTTAATGCCTATTTTAAGGATGTAAAGATAAAAAATATTTTCTGTTATTAAATGAATAAATTAAAAGAATAAAAAATACATTTGATTAGAAAAAGCACAGGATAAAATGCATAAGAAATGCCTAAAAATGCATTCTCTAACATGGAAAATGCATTTTTTATGCATGTATATGTATTACAAGGTTGTTTTTATATTTCCCCACGTTAACACACAAAGTATTTGAGTAGACTAAGCATTTATCTGCCTATATCCTGTTGTGTTTTATTCTGTTAACTAATAGCTGTAATCGATACTGTCATTTTTGTGATACTGCAGTTTTGTATTTGTTTAGTGATTAACACAGATCAGACTTGAGATTTTAAAGATGGTTGTATATTCATTTACTGTCACTGTATTATCTCAGCTTTTGCTTTGACAGAAAGATGTTTGGAAATGAGCATTCATTTTGCACAATGCAAAACAATTATGAATACACAGTAGGCCTTACGGTTCAGGTTAGTTTGAATTTTGAGTTGCCATTCTTAATTCAATACTTTCTGAAAGGAAAGTGCACAGAAAGGGATAAAAATAAAAAATAGACCAGGTTATGCAAAGATGGTCAGAGCCCCTTTGCAGTGACACAAAATACAATGTACTAACTCAGATAGCACAACAATAAAATAAAAGATGACAGATCATTGTGAATGTTACTTCTCACGTTTGGCTACTATGAAATACTTCTGCTGAGGTTGTGTGCCTGTACTTAGTGCTCTTCTTGAGAGCATGAAAATGATACCCAGGAAAGCCCTTAAATAATCAGAGATGAAAAAGTGTCCAATCTTCAGATTTGATCTGACACTTGAGAAGTTAGCGAATCGATTCAAGAGTTGGAGAATTGCACATACAAGAAAGTGAGGACTTCTGTTGTTGGTTGCATCTGTGTTAGGTATGTAAAAAAAATGGCTGTTAATAAGGAAAAAAATCACAAAAACATCCCATCTAGAGAAACAGAGAGAAAAAAAATGCTGAACAAAGAATGGGCAGATGGAAATAAGACAAACTGTAAAAATGAGTGTATGAATGGTGAGATTTTATTTTACTGAGACTATCTCTTATTAGTAATTATGGTCTAATTGGATAATAACTTGAACATCAGTAAACGAATCAGTGTGTAGATGGTAGTGTCATATAGATACAGTAAGGTAGGATAATAATTTCTGTCCTACATAAAACAAGGTAGTTACAATCATGCAGAAAAATGGTTTATGGTAAGGTACGTTAGGAGAGATTTACCAACCAAGCAGTGTCTATGCATGTCCCTGTTATAGGTCAATGAAGTAGCTCAAACAAATAGGAGCAAGTTTTAGACACGTTTGCTCACTTATTATCTAAGAACATACTGTCCATGGCCTTTGAAAAAGATAAACATACAAAGTAAATGGTTACATTTGCACTTACAGCACATCATTCTATGGATCATTCATTCTTATTTTCTCTTTTTTTCTTTCCATAGGAGCTGATTATTGATGCTACCACAAGGGCAGTTTTTCTGCATAGTCCTTTCAGTATAACATGGAAGACTGGCTGAAAGCCATTATGGTGTTTTTTGCTATTTAATGACTGATCCAATGAGCCAAATTTTAATGTGAAACTAAGGATATAGGACATTTTAAATGTAAAACCATAATTTATTGTATCAATGGTAACTTTTTTTTTACAAACAGTATTTTTATGAATATACCTGAATTGAAATGTTAAGAAAACGAAACATGTGTGATTAATAAAATGTTATGTACAAAGTGTGATGGTCGCTTTAATTTTTTGGTTCTTTTTAGATTGCAATTGTTATACACACATTATGCTTTCTTAATCTTGCTTTTGAATGAAGCACATTAATGCAAAGATGATTGCTGTTTTAATAGGGTTGTATTGATCAAAATGATTTGTCTCGTTTTCATAAAGTGAGAAGAATATTAATCATAAGTTCAAATGCTTCAGATAGAATAGTTTTTACTTTACAGTCCTCTTTTTAAAACAGGAATTTTTAACGTGTGAAATTTAACTACAAAAGAAAAAATAACATTGCCTTTTTAGTAATTACTTGTAGTACTGTATAAATTAAGCAGTTGTATAACATTTATTCTCAGCAACTCCATGGTTAGCATTTTGTGAATAGACCAAATATATAATGTTATCACTGAGAAATAGTCTAATTCTACTAATTTTAAACTATTGTATGTCTTTTTCACCAACTGGTTGACACATAGCTCAATGTATGTGCGAATTACACTATTAAATGTTTTAATAACCAACCATAGTATTAGTAGTAAAATACGTTTTAAATCACAGAGTATTTGAATTTGCTACTGCAACTGCTGGGGATTACCACATAAAATAATTAGATAAAGATCTTCCATATTTGCATCTAGGTAATTTTACGTAGGACCATGTTTGAAGTATACATTTTAGTCATTTATGATAAATAAAACAGAAGAGCAAGGTCGTTGTGGATTTGTACAAATTATCTCCAGTTTAACAAGACAGTCATTTAGTTGTATGCTCATGCACTTCCAGACAGTTAATTAGGTGCACCTGATCAGTTACTAGTTACCACATCAGGCAAATCTGCCAAATGCAGAGCATCAGGTCGAATAGCCCTAAACACTTCCCCCTACTGGTTACACTCAATAGCGCTTGTAAAAGATATGCTGTTCGGTTCTCGTCTGACGTTTTAAAGCCCATAAACTTTTTAAACTATAGACAAGGCTCATCTTTTTTGGAATTACTTAATCGGAATTGTGTGCTTTTCTCCTGCCAGCAGCTGTACTTTATTTTCTACACTGTGGTGAAGAGCGCATAGCAGTGAAATTGGTCCGCGCTGAAACACTTCCCCTCATTAAATGTTCCAGAAGTTGTCTTGCAGTACGTACACACCAAAAGCGAATTAAGCGAGCGGCAAGTCAGGTGTACATGTTATGTCAATGGAGGAGCGCGATGACGCGCGGCAGTGGGTCCCGCTTCAAGTCAGAAGCAGATTTGCGTCACGAAAACGCTTTTCTGCCCGATCTGCGCGGAGGATTTGTGCGAATGAGGCGTTTGCGGTGTGTGAAAAATTCTGCTCGAGTTGGAAAAATATGAACTCCAGCGTCAAATCGCGGCGAGTCATCCAATCATGGGACAGAGTTTCAGTGATTCTGTGACTGTCATGGAATCACAGCCTCAGCAGGACATGGAGGAAATACTGATCAACATCGTGACTAAACACCCCGAGCTACATGACACAAGCAGTTTGCTATACAGAGACAGAAATTAAAAAAATAAACTACTTAGACAGGAATGTTCTTACGAGGTTTGTGGGTGGCTCTTAAAAGAGCTCCGCTGAAGGCCAGTTCGCGCGTGAAAATACAATATTTGAAGCGCGTCCTGTTCGCGTTGTACACGCTTCGCGGTGCGAATGTTCTAGCATCAAGCTGGGGGCATGTGGCGTGTCTTGACGCTTTTGGTGTGGACACAGCATTAGTTATTCAACGGTAGGGGTATATTTAAATTCATATAACAAAAATAAACACCGGTTTTCGGTATGAACCAGTATACCGCCCAGGCCTAGTCCCAAGCATCACTCAGTTTTACAGACAATGACCTGAAAATAGGAAAATATCCAGTGAGCAGTGGTCTATGTTTAATCTATGCTTAGCTACCTTCGGTCATTTTCCACTGCATAAAATGCAAACACTGTAGGTTTCAAGTGATTAAAAAGGATAAGACACTCAAGGTTAAGCTTTTCAACTTCTCTCTTATTAAAATGAAACCACATTACTGTAGATATTGTAAATGCTATGCAATGAGTTCTAAAATGTGCTTTAAGGGAGACATATTATGACTATTTTTCCACAATTTAAAATAGGTGTAAGAGTTCCAGAAAACATGTTTCTGAAGTCGTTTCCTGGAAATAACTTATAGGAAACAATAGTTTCCAACCTGTATTTCTCTCTGTTTCAGCCCCTTGCAGATTGTGCTGTTTTCTGCTGATCATGAATTGCGCTGCTCTGGGTGGCTGCATGTTGGAGTGGCTCTGTTAGCTACACATTGAGTTTTGTTTTATGGACATTGCTTCCCCCTTTTTTCTTGAGGAAGGATTGCACTTTTTGGACCTATTTGCTTTGTGAGTTTTTGTCCTGTGAAGTTGGAAGGATTTTTGCTTTTTGATTTTTCACTTTTTCTCATTGTTATGACGCATAACCATGGCAACAAGGTGGTTTACAGCCGTGAGCAGCTGATTAGCATGGCAAAAACTGAAATTATACTTCAACTGAAGCCACAAATCCCTTAAGAGTTGAAAAGGAAGAGGCGTGGGTACAGAGCAGGATTGAAAAGGAGACAGAGAAGGAGGGAATTCAAACCATCTCTTCCATAAATCATTATGGGAAACATGAGATCTCTTGCTAACAAGATGGATGAACTCCAAGCCCTGACAAGGTCTCAGCCTGAGTATCGTCAATGCAGTGTTATGTGCTTCAGTGAGACGTGGCTACAGGATCATATCCCGACTCCAATGTCTCTCTGATTGGCTTGGCCACGCCCAACACTTCTACAATCTTTGCTCACGCCCACCACTCACATAATGACTGTTCCCACTATGTGTGAAAGTTATGGCCATGGCTGCTGCAGTAGTTCAACCATACATACAAAAAAGGGAATTAAACCATACAAGGAGTGCAGAATTATTAGGCAAGTTGTATTTTTGAGGAATAATTTTATTATTGAACAACAACCATGTTCTCAATGAACCCAAAAAACGAATTAATATCAAAGCTGAATGTTTTTGGAAGTTGTTTTTAGTTTGTTTTTAGTTTTAGCTATTTTAGGGGGGTATCTGTGTGTGCAGTTGACTATTACTGTGCATAATTATTAGGCAACCTAACAAAAACAAATATATACCCATTTCAATTATTTACTTTTACCAGTGACACCAATATAACATCTCCACATTCACAAATATACATTTCTGACATTCAAAAACAATACAAAAACAAATCAGCGACCAATATAGCCACCTTTCTTTGCAAGGACACTCAAAAGCCTGCCATCCATGGATCCTGTCAGTGTTTTGATATCTGTTCACCATCAACATTGCGTGCAACAGCAACCACAGCCTCCCAGACACTGTTCAGAGAGGTGTGCTGTTTTCCCTCCTTGTAAATCTCACATTTGATGATGGACCACAGGTTCTCAATGGGGTTCAGATCAGGTGAACAAGGAGGCCATTTCACTAGTTTTTCTTCTTTTATACCCTTTCTTGCCAGCCACGCTGTGGAGTACTTGGACGCGTGTGATGGAGCATTGTCCTGCATGAAAATCATGTTTTTCTTGAAGGATGCAGACTTCTTCCTGTACCACTGCTTGAAGAAGGTGTCTTCCAGAAACTGGCAGTAGGACTGGGAGTTGAGCTTGACTCCATCCTCAAACCGAAAAGGCCCCACAAGTTCATCTTTGATGATACCAGCCCAAACCAGTACTCCACCTCCACCTTGCTCGCGTCTGAGTCGGACTGGAGCTCTCTGCCCTTTACCAATCCAGCCACGGGCCCATCCATCTGGCCCATCAAGACTCACTCTAAATTCATCAGTCCATAAAACCTTAGAAAAATCAGTCTTGAGATATTTCTTGGCCCAATCTTGACGTTTCAGCTTGTGTGTCTTGTTCAGTGGTGGTCGTCTTTGAGCCTTTCTTACCTTGGCCATGTTTCTGAGTATTGCACACCTTGTGCTTTTGGGCACTCCAGTGATGTTGCAGCTCTGAAATATGGCCAAACTGGTGGCAAGTGGCATCTTGGCAGCTGCACGCTTGACTTTTCTCAGTTCATGGGCAGTTATTTTGCGCCTTGGTTTTTCCACACGCGTCTTGCGACCCTGTTGACTATTTTGAATGAAACGCTTGATTCTTCGATGATCACGCTTCAGAAGCTTTGCAATTTTAAGATTGCTGCATCCCCCTGCTGCATCCCTCTGCATATCTCACTATTTTTGACTTTTCTGAGCATGTCAAGTCCTTCTTTTGACCCATTTTGCCAAAGGAAAAGAAGTTGCCTAATAATTATGCACACCTGATATAGGGTGTTGATGTCATTAGACCACACCCATTCTCATTACAGAGATGCACATCACCTAATATGCTTAAATGGTAGTAGGCTTTCGAGCCTTTACAGCTTGGAGTAAGACAACATGCATGAAGAGGATAATGTGGACAAAATATTAATTTTCCTAATAATTCTACACTCCCTGTACAAGTACCTAACTTGTGTGGGTTTTTTGAAGAATAGATTTAACTGCTTACCTGGAACTCTGATATCTTCCTGAGACGCCGACTCTAAAGCCTTCCAGCTCCATCAGCTGACTCCAGCTCTCTAGCACCGCAGATACCCCGCTCTTTGAGCTCTGTGCGGCGGCAGGTCTTCAGCTTTACCGCCAGCATCTTACCATCAAAAATAAATCCAACCTATGCTGCTCTTCTGCGGCAGATCTCACATCTTCTGACCATTTCTCAGCAGCTCAGTTTGGCGGCGCGTTTCCCTTCTACTCTGCGGTTGCTTCTTCTATCGTCGTCCCCGCTCTTACCGCCAGCATCTTACCATAAAAAATAAAGTCAACCCATGCAGCTCTTCTGTCCTCTTCCACTGGGACCCGATAGAGTCTTTTGAGCTCTTTTGAGCAGCCAAAAACGGAGCATTTTGCGTGGAGCAGCAACATGGTGTTTCCTAATCTGAACAAGTGCTTTCCAATCAGAAACTGTTGTTTAATGCTGTACCTGGTGGGTGGAGGCAGCAATCACCTGTTGGGTGGAGGCAGCTCTGAGGAGGTGTGGATATTCCAATATTACGGCTTTTGACGTAGAAAGCCGGACAGATTTTGAACAGCTCAATCAGAGACTGAATGCAGGATCAATTAAGAAAATAATATCTCACTCAAAACAGCATGGATGTTTTTTTTCCAAAATGTATATGTATGTATATTCACCAGAGTCAAACTATAACAATTCAAATCCCAGGAAAAGTGATTTTTTTCATAATATGTCTCCTTTAAAGTTTTGCTTTTAAAACACCCTTATTTTTACCACTCAATATATATTTAGTCTTTTCTTTGGTCTTTCATCTTGCAAGAGCCTATTAAAGTAAATAAAATTTGCTCATAAAAGTTCAAATACCAACTACTGTTTCTGCTTTTCAACATGCTCCCATACATATCTGAATTTTCTGCACAAATGTGGAGGTCCAAAACTTTTCACACAGTACCTAACTTGTGTGGGTTTTTTGGATCATTTCATTATCCTAAGCCTTTTTCATGGAGACTGTTATCAGCCACCATGGTTTTTAAATAAGTTGCAGTAACAATGCGTCTTTGTCACCAGAATGAGTGTAGGATGCAAGTGTGTCACAGATGAGGAAGAAAACAACATAAAAGATCATGAAAGCGATATTGGAAAATCCTGACATCTGAAGGTTGTCAGACATGACAGTGTGTGGGTGGTAACATGTGTGTTCTTAATGCTTTTTTGATGTGCTTTTGCATACTTGTGTCAGTTTGTGCGAATCAGTTGTTTCTAGTCTTTGTTTCCTTAATTAGAACTTTGTGGATTTGTGCAAAATTAAAGTCACTTTCAAGTAGTTACCAAAACTAGGAGATAATGAAGGTACAAATGGTTCAACTGCATGCTGACTGATGTTGCAGCCATTAGTTCTGGAATAAAAGGGTTTATTTATGTGATATTACATTGCAGTTATTTATCTAATATTTCAGATGCTGTTTTTCCAGTGACAAGTTAAATATTGAAAATACTGCATTCTCTATTAATATCTCTTTATGTGACACCCTAAAAGCTCAATTTCCATCAAATACAAACCAAATGCAAACATAAAGTGTGATATAAAAATGGTGCCGCTTCTGTCGTGTCAAACAAAGAGAGATTATTTTGACAGCAACATCATGTTATGACCTTATGTCCCCAGATTCCTTTTCATAATTTTACAGGCCCTCACATTCTCACCAAGACATATCCCACATCAAACACTCTAAAATCTCACCTGTTTGTCATGAGCTATTTCACATGTTAAATATTCTCACTAATGTGCCACTCAGTCAACTCCACCTTATACTATTCCCACTGCAGCTCCTATCCTACATTAGAACCTGTAACTCCTGCCTGTCAAATGTGTTTGTTTTACGATACCTACTTCCTCTACAAATCCTAGAGACAAAAGGGATTTTCATGAAGACAGGAATTTCTGTAATTTGCTTTGATCATTCTGCAGGTTCAAAAAGTTATCAAAAAAGGGAAAATATAGAAAAACACGTTTTAATAAGCCATATATTTTTCTTCTTCAATTTTATAAAATGACAAAAATTTAATAAAGCTAAAATGCTGTGAATTTTGTTTTGATTGATATTTAAACTGGATTTACTGTATTTGATTCACCAAATCTGACCTTGACTGTAACATTTCCCCGATCAATATTTTGGTTTCTGCTAATGATTGGATGGTCAGACATTCAAAAATTACTAAGGGCAATCTCACTACTTTTTTGGACTTTAAACTACCTTATACACAGTGGAGACTCTTCCTTTACTTAAATGTAGGAAAACATAAAAACCACATGTAACCACACCAGCCCAGGACCTCCACATCCAGCATGTTCACCGCCAAGATCGTCTGAGACCAGCCACTCGGGACAGCTGCTGAAACAATCGGTTTGCATAACCAAAACATTTCTGCACAAACTGTCAGAAACCGTCTCAGGTAAACTCATCTGCATGCTCATCATCCTCATTGGGGTCTCAACCTGACTCCAGTTCGTTGTCATAATCAACTTGAGTGGGCAAATGCTCATGTGCGATGGCGTCAGCCACTGTGGAGAGGTGTTCTCTTCACGGATGAATCCCCAGTTACGCTTTTTAGGGCAGATGGCAGACAGCATGTGTGGCGTTGTGTGGGTGATTGGTTTTCTGATGTCAATGTTTTTGATCGAGTGGGCCATGGTGGTGGTGGGGTTATAGTATGGGCAGGCGTATGCTTTGGACAAAGAACACAGGAACATTTTATTGAGGGTATTTTGAACGCATATAGATACCGTGACAAGATCCTGGGGCCCATTATTGTGGCATACATCTAACCACATCACCTCATGTTACAGCATTATAATGCATGGCCCCATGTTGCAAGGATCTGTACACAGTTCTTGGAAGCTGAAAACATCACAGTTCTTGCATGGCTAGCATACTCACCGGACATGCATGCTTGTAATGCTCTGGATCGGCGTATACAACAGCGTGTTCCAGTTCCTGCCAATATCCAGCAACTTCACACAGCCATTGAGAGGAATGGACCAACATTCCACAGGTTACAATCAACAACCTGATCAACTCTATGCGACGGAGCTGTGTTGCACTCCATTATTGTAATTCCTACCATAATATGCTGTAAGCCACAATCAGCAAAAATTATAACAAATAAAGGCTTGAGACATTAATGAGTCAATAGCATACATTAGTTTCAGGTTGAATTACTGAAATAAATAAACTTTTGCATGATTTTATATTTTTTCGAGCTTCACCTGTACACTACATGCTGTCTTGTTCCAATCAACTTTCCATAGTGGGCTAATACAAACAAAAACACTTACCTATATTTTCAACTTAAATATTTATATTTGTGCAATGGAATTCACCTCCAAAAGTCTATCCTTTTTGTGTCTAATGTTATTCTTGGTTCTGCATCAAAGTTATCACTGCAATATCTTGCTAACAAAGAACAGCTCCAACGATTTGTGCCATTGTTAGAAATGTTTTAGCCAAGAAAATCAGTTTTTGTCTTGTTGGGTCTCAATTAATTTACATTTGCTTTGCGCAAACTTGTAATTATGGGGCTATGCATAGAGGCCTCACATTTTTATAGTCGCCGTATTGGAAGACAGCATCAGTCATTAAAAATGTGTTCACCTCTGAAATGTCCATGACAAAATACAATTAGTTGGTGCTCGATGGCATCTGCTGCTTTCCTCATTGACTGGCTGTGACAACACAGGTGAGATGGAGGAAAGGGGGTGGGGGGTTTTGGAGAGTACTCTGTAAAGCAGCTTTAAGCCTCGACTCAAATCCAAAATTACTTAATTGATCCCAGAGGGAAATTGGGTGTTGCTGTAGCGCATACTAATTAATTAATTGTTCAAGGAGTTGTTGTAGATCTTGATGGCTGTAGGCGGAAAGAATTTCCTGTGGCAGTCTATGGTGCAGCAAAATTGAAGAAGCCTCTGACACTCTATGGTGTAGGACAAGATCATGCAGAGTATGCCCCTATACCTGTGAATAGCTCGGACAACTTCCAGAAGGTTTAATGAGGGGACGTGTTTCAGCCAGGACATATTTCACTGCTACACTCTCTGTCAACACAGTGTAGACAATAACGTTTTTAACTAAGTGCAGCTGCTTGTAGGAGCGAAGAACACAGTTCTTATTAAGTAATTCCAAAAAAGAGGAGCGTCGTCTATAGTTTAAAAAGTTTATCGGCTTTAAAATGTCAGACGAGAACCGAACAGCATATCTTTTACAAGCGCTATTGAGTGTAACCGGGACGTGTTGAGCGCTATTTGACCGTCTGTAGGTAAACGCGGTCAACGACGGCAAAACCAGTAGGAAAGAAATCATTAATAGCGATAAATATGTTTTACATACCATCTAGGATACTTCTGCAGTCTTTTTTTCTGTTATCTGAATATTAACCAGCTCATAATCATCTATGGTTGCCATGTTTATTTTACTTCTTGTGAGGTTTAAAAATAATTATAAAGAATGTCTACCAGAATCAAAATCATGTTAATTATTTTCATATCATTCACCTGTGTCTGGAAAAAACATGATGCAGTCCATATGGCAGTAAAATTGGCTTCATCAGGTTGTTGAGTTGTTTTAAGTCCCTAGCTCTGATGCTGTTAACCCAACAAATGATGGTCAAAGAGATTATACTTTACATAACAGACTTGTAGAAGATATGTAGCATTTTGCTGCAATCCTTGAAGAACCTAAGCTTCCTCAAAAAGTACAGTCTGCTCTGTTCCTTCTTGTAGACGGCTTCACTGTTCATCTCCAGTCCAGTCTGTTGTCCAGGTAACTCTGAGGTATTTATACTCCTCAAACACCTCCACTTCTCCTACTATGATGTTAACAGTTTTGCTTATAACTGTGTCTTCTGAGATTTTCTTTGTTCACATTCAAAGTAAGATTATTGTTTTAACACCATGCTACACGGCAGTCGATGAGCTCTCCTTTATTTTAGCTTCTCTATCTCTGAAACACCCAACATTTACAGTCATTCAAAGGTCACTGTCTTATACTGGAAGCCTGAGGTGCACAGATTGAAAAGCAAAGGTGAGAGTACAGTCCCTTTCTGGTGCTCCTGACCCACCTGGTTTGACACATAATTCTTCAATCTCACAAACTGTGGTCTGTTTGTCAGGTAAATAGCCTGTACTTATATAGTGCTTTACTTAGGCCCTACAGACCCCAAGGCAATTCACACGTCATTCATTCATTTACTTGACTTGAGAGAGTATAAGGTTCCATTATCTGTCACTTTTTAATCGAAGTTTGATGGATTAAAAGGGGGCAGGGCGATTAAAGAGGGCGGGAGGGTCAAAGGTCATCGCCTGGGGCTAAACAGTTGGTTGGGGGAGGGGTAAGGGTCAAAGGTCATCGCCTGGGGCTAAACAGGTGGTTGGGGGAGGGGTAAGGGTCAATGGTCATCGCCTGGGGCTAAACAGGTGATTGGGGGAGGGGTAGAGGTCACTCAAAAGGTCAAATATGCTATAGGGAGGGGTAAGGGTCAAATGTCATCGCCTGGGGCTAAACAAGTGGTTGAAGGGAGGGGCTAGCCCCCGCAGGCAAAATACTTTCTGTCAAACTCACTCGTCAAGCTGGCGCCGGTTAGGGAGGGGTGTGGGTTACAAGCGGTCAAAACTTTCTGTCAAACTCACTCGTCAAACTGGCGTTGAGGCGTGGTTTTGTAGGAAAGGAGTCGTCTGTGTTTTTTCCACTTTTAAATAGAGAAATGGCATAGATTATTTTGAGGAAAGCAGTGTCTAAACAACAAAAAAGCTAACGCAGAGATGGCCGCCTCTCTCTCAACAACCCCGGTTTCTTCTAAAAGCGAACCAGTGAATTTGAACAAGAAAAAACAGACGGACGAAAATGGTCGTTTTCTTTTACACCCTCCTGATTGATTATGCAGAACAAATGGGATTTAAAGCTGTACGGTATTGATGGAAAACTGTGTTACATTTTCAATTATGAAGTCGGCCTACTCTACCTTTATCAAAGGTACAGTGATGAAAACCCTGACTTTTCCACCCTTCCATCAGTTGCGCACAGGGATTGGAATAGACTGGTCAGTGGAGCTTTTTGGAGTAGCAGTGACGATGATGATTATAGTGATGATGCTGATGGCGATGATGCTGCTGAAAGAACACTGGGCTGTATCCCACCACAGGCTCGGCATCGATATTTTGGAAAAGCGTGACAAAAATGTTACCCGCCAAGGCACCTTTCAATCCAAAGCAGCCTCTCCTGGGGAACTGTTCTTTATTAAAAGCTGGCGCAATAGTGAAAAACACGACGCAGTGATGGTGGTCGGGTCGTTTTCTTTAAAGACGAGGGGTTTCACCACCGTGCTCTATGTGCCTTTGGAAGCCTGGAAAGATTTCGCTCAAGTGTTTGATCATGTAGTGACCTACCTGTTTGCGTGCCATCGCCGTATGAAGAAGCTTCGGGAAGTGAAAAAAACGGCTCCTTTTAAGCAACACCTCTTCATACGCTTGAACACGCCTCAGTTGAGCTCTGCCCTACTCCACCATACATATAACTGGTTCGTGACCAAACCTCAGCACACCCCCAATTACGGGAGCAGAATGAAGAATGACGGCTTTCATATGGCTCTACCAACATACTGGAGCTCTTTTGATCCCTCTCAAGATCTATAAATCACGCAATCGCTAGATGAGATGGGTTTTCCCGGACCATACCACTCCCTTGGCCTCCCCGACGTCTCCAGAAGCATCGCCCACCCCCAGTCTACCTACGTATGAACAGTTTGATACCTGACTAAAATGCACCGCCGCGGTGGCATCGTCTACCATCCCCGATGACAGCGGTCTACCGGCAGCGGCTGATGACAACGCACAAGCGGGGATGGCCCCTGCAGATGACAAGCCTTCGATACCGTCTACACCTATTCCTGCAAGTGGGTGTTCTCAGCCGGCCCCCCTGCAGTCATCGTTGGAGCCTATACTGGAGATGGGTGATGAAGTGGATGGATGGTTCTCTTCTTTGCTGGTAAAGACTATAAAAACTGCATTACTTCACTTGTTCAACGTAACGTATATTAAATATACTAGAGAGACCTGCTACGGCTGTCAAATCTCACACCCCAGCCAACGCCAACATGAATGAAGACTATCTGCAACTGTATTTCGAGGGGATTACCAGAAGAATGATCGGCCCTAAATTCATACCGGATATTTAAAACCTGTTGCCTCGCAAGCATATACAAACGGCTGATGGCAAAGTTACAACGGTGGTAAAAACTTTAATGCATGAACTCAAATGTGGTTTTAACCTACATTCATCCATCGTTGAATTGTATGAAAACGTTTCTGCAGAGAACCAACTCAACGAACTGAATGCTGTCTCAAAGTGTTTTGGATTTGACAACTGATTGATTCTGTGCTGGAGAATTTTGATTTAGAAATAAAACAAAAAACATTTACCTTGCTTTTGTTGGATTAAAACATTTATCTTACTTTTGTTGTATTAAAACATTTATACTGCATTTGTTGAATTAAAACATTTATCTTACTTTTGTTGCATTAAAACATTTATCTTACTTTTGTTGAATTATTTTTTTTTCATGCCTCTTGTTGTATTAAAACATTTATACTGCATTTGTTGAATTTAAATATTTGTCTTATCTTTTTGTTTAAAAAAAAAAAAGAAAAAAACCTTTGATAGAGAACAAATTGTCTAATTTCCTTCATGGTTTAAGAAGAAAGATGGAGCGCAGGATGATGGAGAAAGCTTATTATACACCACAACATCCAGGGAGTTTTGGTGGTGTGCATAGGCCACATCGATCTTTTCAAAATAAAGATGGTCGGAGATTTGAAGTTGAAAAAGTTAAAGACCTTCTCTCCGGCCAAGACGCGTACACATTACACAAACCAGCAAGACTTCATTTTCCACGTAATAGGGTGTTTGTCACTAGACCTTTTAAACAGCTTCAGGCCTTAACAGAGCCCAATGATGGTTATGATAAAGATTCAACAGAACTCTGAAAACTAGAATGTGGCGTTATTTTACTGCGAATAACACGCTGAGGTACGTAGATATTCTTCAAGACCTGCTTTCAAGCTACAACCACAGTTACAATTCGAGCATAAAAAGGGCACGTAACCCCTGAAAACCCAGATCTTGTTTTTGACAATCTTTATGGATCTAAACCTCAAACAAGATTTAAAATGAAATTCAAGCAAAACACTTTCTCATGAGCTATCTGGGTTCAAGTTACCATCATCAGCTGTTGGAGAGTGTCACACACACACTTGCTAAATCTGGACAAAACCAGTAAAATCTGTTTGATTTTAAACCTTTGAAAGGTGAAAAAAAAATGTGTTTAGTTCCTTAGGGTAAACTAATTTAAGATGCTGTGGTTGTTAAAGGTAGATATATGAGTGTTAAAAGGTAAGCATAAGGATACTTGCTTAGTTCCTTGGTAACAGGTTAAAACATCTTTTGGGTTAATTTCTAAAAGTTAATCAATTTTTATGATTTAAGCAGGTAAGTATTAAAAGGTCCATCATATATTAGATTGCAGGTGTAAGATGTCTCTAAGGTCTATAGAATTTTTTTCTTTTTCTTTTAACAGGTGAAGATATCGTAAGACTTAATCTATTTTAGTTTTGGAAGGGAAGTATTAAAAAGTATTCTTGCATCTATTTAATTTTCCTTTTTCACAGGTGGAAGATGTTTTTTTATGGTAAATTGATTAATTCTGTATTGGTTTAATTGATGTTCTAATTGATAAACAGTAGCTCCCAGGCTAGTTAAAGAATGAGAGGGCTGAGCAGGACCAGCCACAGCGAGCTCTGTCCTTCCAGTGCTTTACAACCCCCATACCTTAACCCAAGGCCACCATCCATCAGAGAGAAAGCAAGTTAAGTGAATGTGACCTATTCCGGTAGGTGCTAGGTGGATACGCAACAGATAGTAAGTCAAAGGCCAGCCAAGGAGTGAGGGTGCTCCGGTCTTCCAGGTCTTTACAGCTCCTCCCCATGCTTGTCTTGCGTAAGACCACCATCCATTGGCCCCTCAGCTTGGACTCCTAACTGAGCACAAGGGGGGAGAATTTAGGGGATGTGACAAATCTGAGATATTCAATTAGATTTAGGGACAAAGCCTGATTGGGCCTGTGTATGCATTACTGTCTGTCATGTAGAGGCTAATCCTCCGGGTGGCTACGATTAAGGTTCTAAGCCATGAACCAAGCCCCACTTAGGAGATCTGCATACTTACCCTGACCTAAGTTCCGCAACGCAAAGAGCTTGTTGACACCGTTAGGTTAATTTGCATGTGTAGGTACTAGGACGGGTTTCCCTCCAGCCGGGACAAGAGTCCGGAAACCAAAGGACAGACAACCTAAGCAGTCCCATTCCTCCCATTCCAGGATAAGGCCCTCAGACGCTTACAGTCCTTGTTTGAACAGATTGGCCCCACAGATCATGATGCTCTATGGGGCTTCACTTTAACATCACTTTTGCATCTCCATACACCACAAGACCTCAAAATTATCTGACAGCATAGGGAAGAAAGAGAAGTTTTCGTTAGATTGGTACAGAGCATCACTTTGTCAAGAGACCCTAAAAATATAACATGATGTTTCTTAATCATTGACTATGCTACAAATCTAAAAGGACAACTGATGAAGCTGCACCTACTTATGTCCCCACAATTACATCGCCAGGACAGGAGAGCTGTTGTAGTCATCTCTGTCATTTCACTGCGCTTTTACTAGAAAGAAGTTCTGGCAACATTGATTTGGAACACGGTTTCATTTTCCCCAATAAATTATGCTTAACCCCCCCCAATGCATTATGGATAAATGAGAATAGTAATTAAAAATTAGTTTTTTTCACATTTGGTTCAGATGTTGAGTTTCTCTTAAAAGTTATTAATGATAATAGGATAAAATTTCGCAAGGGATTATGGGTAAGAAAAAAAATTACCTACTGGATTCCCTACCTTTCTGACTAACGGTTTTGTTATAAGGCGAATGATGTTCTATTGCATTATGGGTAATGGGAATCATGAAGTGAAAGTTATTTAAGACACGATTTTGGTAAAGAGATTGTGGTTTCTTTTCAAGATATTCGAAGCACACGATGGTCATATCTTCAGATTCCCTCACCTACACCATAAACTCAGATTTTGTTTATAGTCAAACTTCTGAGTGCTTACTGCTCATATTGTTAAGTTTTGTAAAAACCTGCTTTCATAACTAAGCAACATTAGTTGATCGTACTATGTAGCCGAAGGATCATTTCTATTATTCAGGTTTAGTAGAGATACCTTGGTGTGTTTAGTTTTATAAAAAAGGGAGGGGGAGGGGCCGCTGCATGACCTACAGTGTGCGAGGTGCATTGTGGGTATCAGTGTTTTTGAATATTTTGTTCTATTTGGGGCATTTGCTGCAATTTTATTTTGATGGTGATTTGTGTTGGTTGTTGTTACTGCTTTGTTCAGTGTGGTTACCTTTATTTGTTGGTGTAAGAGTTGGCACCATGAGTGAAGAAGTAGTTTAAAGGGAATAAGACCACTGCGATATTGGAATCTCATATTACCTGCCTCTAAGTGTGGGGCATTATATGACTGTCAATTCAGTTTAATAACTTAAGCTTGTTGTAATTACAACAATCTTAACTCATCAACCTGGTTTTTATAGTCAGTTTAAAGTTACAGATGGTTGAAGCTTGTGAAAAAAGTGAACGTTCTGCGTTAAATTTAACCCATTTAGTTTCAGCTTGTGCAATAAGTAAAAATGGTATAAGCCAATGGTCTTCTCGCGTTTTGCTTGTAAAGTAAACTAGTCAGGGTTAAGAATTTACCAGGTGCCATACTGGTAACTGCTTCTACAATCACCTCACTCTAATTTACCCCTCTCTTACCCAGTCTGCCAGTTTAGGCAAAGAGCCTAAATCAACAAGTGTATCGCTGTTTGTGGTAATAAAGTATGCTTTCCATTTTGAGATGGGGATTTAAACAATTTTTTGGGAGTTACATGAATATATTACTTTTAAAAAGAAACAGTAATGTAATGCATTACATATACAAAGTACAGCCTTTGGTTTCTCAGTACAATTTCAATAAGTTGACTAACAATACACTTCAAATGTTTTTAGTCTGAGAGTAAGCCGATGAATTCTTTTTAACTTCTGAAGGCAGATGCTTATTTAAAACCGTCAGAGGGAAATAAGAATGCATGCTACACTTTTCTGATTTCTGTTAATAAAAAATGTTATGAGGGTTCAAACAACAACTGTGATCAATTGTTTTACGGTACAGTTTGTAATGTAGTTTTGAAAATGATGCGCTTCTCATAAGACCCTGCAAAAAAAAATGACAATAGTGGTCTATCAACTAAGTCTAAAAAACGGATTTCTCTTTAAGGTTTTCAGAAAGTTTATTCATCTCACTTGTTTCTAATTCCTTTTTTTTTTTTTTTTTTAGTACCCAAATGTCTGGGTTTTTTTAACGCTAAATCATAGTTGTTTTGCTTAACGAAACTCGTGCTTGGGACTTCCTGTTAAATTCTCACACTAAATATTTTGTCCTTTGAACTTTCAGTATACTGTAAACCCAGATATGTTGAATCTATTTAAAAAAAAAAAAACTAAGGTAACTCGTTGCCTTTAATTTTTTAAGTAATGAAGCATTAGTTGAATGAGTGCAGTGAAGTAGTTGTCCCCCTAATGGATTTGAAAATGTTTAGTTTAAACAATTGAGCAACCATTTAATTAACTCATCTTGTTAAGTAAGCCTTACTCCATTACTAAATTAAATTCACTGTATATTCTAACTCACCAAGCTTAACTTTTGTAGTTCTTAAAAATCAAAATATATCTTTCATTCAATAGAGGCATAAAATGAATACACACAACAGATATTTATTGAACATATATTTTTTCAAGAACAAAAATCAATATTTTACAATACTGAACCGTCTGAAATGTTGTGGATAAACTCAGCCCATCTGAACTTTGGAATCTTTAAATTTACTAATTCATCTAGAACCACACTCTCCCCTTTCTTTAGATTTGTCTTACCTATGTTCAAAGTATCTGTTGAACAAAATCACAAGTTTTCATGTACTTTGGATAGTTGAGATGCAGAGCTTAGAAGTCCAAAGGCAATGTACATGGTCTGGGGCAGGTTCTCAACATCCATCACGATATTTCCTTCTTAGATGATTCCCACTGAGGTTGTATTATGGTGAAGGGGCGGCATGCATGGAAAAATGTTTTCCTGCTGAGGAGCCACACTTAAGGGTTGTTGTACAAACTTTCCTCACCATCATTATTCTGAAAGATATGTCACAGCTGTTCAGTGTCCAACCACTGGTTATGTCAGTGAACGCTGCAGAACATCGCGTTTAATAATCAATGACAATAATATTTAAAAATGTAAATTGAAACAAAAAAATTAAAAATAATATGGATGGTAGGTAGAGATGAGGGAAGCTATAGAGTGAAGTAGAGAAAACAGAAGTAAAGTTGCAGGAAAATAAGGAAGATGTTAAACAGGTGGAACTAAGGAATGGGAGGAGAAATGAGAGGAGGTAAAAAAAAGAATAAAAGTCCCTTACAACGCAGGCCTTAAAAAAGGTGGGTGGATGATCTCAAGGAATGACGGGAAGGAATCTGAACTCCATCATATTTAAAGCCTGATGGAAGGAGACAGGAGATCACACGATGAAAACAGGGTCCGTGTCATTCTGAACAATATGTATGTACACAGTAATGAAAAAATACAACCATTATGTAATGGAAAAAAAAAACAGTTCTTCACATTATTTTTAAAGAAAGCTATTTACATGCTTTATTTACAAATCGACTGACAAAACCAGGTAATGCAATCGGTGGTAAGGGATTAATGTTAGAAAATATTTTAACAAAATGTAACTCTATTGAAATTAGGCTAAATAAAGATCAGGAAAGAATCTACAAACAGCGTACCTCACATTCCCGGTACATTCTTATACAATATGGGATTTTTCAACCTCGATCAATTAACCGACTGCATTCTTAGATAGAAGTATAAAAATTAAAATATACTAACCTTTGTTTGTTGCATCTGGTCAGTCAACACCCACTCTGGTAAACATTTCTTTGCCTTAAACATTTCCATAAGCCAGTCTGGGACTTTGGTGGTCAAGGGCCTCGTAGAACTCCTGTCTCAGGCTCCTAATAAGCACTCTGCTGCACTGTAGCAACACCTGAGACATATAAAAAGAACATGTTCATGTGTAAAACGAGTTGGTCTTTTTTATATGCATTAACCCAGACCGCCACTTTACTCTTTAATACAATTTTGATGAGTACTATGGGTCCTTCAGGTGATATAAGATAAAAATATAAATACAAACTGCCGGTCATGAAATATTACTTTTAAGATTTTTTTGCTTTGGCCTGCAAACATAGAAAAGAGTGTGAAACTGTATTTAATTAATATGCAATTGATTTACTTCAACTTGTCCTTTTTTTAAATGTCTCTTTTCTTCCCACCATATGTTCTACCAAGTTCTGCACCTTCTACAACTTGTCTTTACTTGTTAGCTAAAGCAACAGTAAACAGTCTGTGACAGTAATTGCTGGCCAAACATCCAGTATCACCAGAGATTATCGGTTAACATGTAGCTAGCATTAGCTGAGAAACTATCAAGCAAATTGAGCTAGCTTATTCAAATTATGTCATTAACATCAGTCGATTTGATACCAGTGTAGGTTTTAACTCACCATTTTGTGGCTGAATTCCAGTCATTCACCTTCAAATGTTGGCAGGAAAACTTGCTTGCTGGTTTCAACATTCCCTCTGTTCTGCCTCACTCAGTTTTGTTCTTATCAGTGTAGCTCTGTAAAACAGGTTTGAACCACATTTTTACCGGGTGCAAAATGCAAACTTGATGATATTAAGTTGTTTGAACTTGAACACTGAATTACTAACAGCAAGGTCATTTAAAAAGTACAGTTTACTTAGAATTCCTAAGTAATGTAAAGAATTGACAGCTGTTTAGTCATTTGAATTTAACATTTTTAAGTTGAATGAACATTTGGGTTTACAGTGTACCTTCTTTATGTGAAAGATCTGAAACATGTGAAATGTTGTTATGCAATCCAACTTCTTCCATTTAAAAATGTTTTTTACGTATGGTCTGAGAGTGTTAAGTAAACCCCATCAACCCCCAAATTGTAGACAAAGCGATAAAACATTTACCGTACGGAGAAATAATAGTTTAGTATGAAAAAGTAATGTTACACGAGTTCAAGATGAACCTAACATACTTTTGCTGCGTGATTTCATTCTTTAAAAGCTCAAACTAACCGCAAGACCTGTATTCGCACTAATCACTATCTTGAACTAGAAAGATATAAGTCAATATCGATTGTTACCCAAAACTAATTTAAAACTCTGAGCAAGACTGATGACATTTACTATCATGCAGTTCTTTGTCCGAATGTTCATGGAGGACCTGCAGGATGAAAAAAAATAAAAAAAAATAAAAATCTCATGCCTCATGACTGCACGGTACAAGGATGTGCTTAATGTTAATGTTAATGTTGTTTTAATCTTAAATTGCACTATGCAGTTTTGTATGTTGCTGTAACAGCTTTAATTGTTCATGGCAACTTATTCCATTTTAGCTTGAATTACGAGCGTGATAAGGTATTAAAAACATTTGTGTGGTTTTGCATTTACTCATTATTTTTCAGTGTTGCACCCTAGAAATTTGAGTAAATATCATTTTTACTTTTTAGATTGTGTCTTAGTCACATGAGATGCGGTGAAAGTGGATAGCCTACGATCACAATGCTTATGTCATTTGTGATTAAACTAACATTATAAAAAGGTTTAGGAACTGATGATAGGATAGACCTTCGGTGATGCAGAAGTGTTTTCTGTTAAGCAGAGAAGAAACATGAGACTTACAGATCACGCCTAATATACCTCAATGTACAAATAAAGATTGTCTAATGTTGGAATAAAGAGAACAATAAACTTAGCCCCTAAATCCGCTTAATATAAGAACATACTCATCGATTGGAAGGTCCTGATATAGACTACTATCAGAAAGATGTATCTTTCACAATGCTTTAAAAATCTCAAGAGCGCATTGCCTCTCTGGTGATGTGTTACAAACACCCCCCACCCGGGAGGAGACCCTGAGGAAGACCCAGGACATGGTGGAGGGGCTTAGAGATTGGCCAGGGGTGAGAGGTCTCTCTGCTTAAACTGCTTCTCCGACTCCTGGATAATGGATGGACGGAACAACGCAAACACTGCATCCGTCTAATGTGTTTTACACAACTATAGCCTAGTACTTCATCAACATATGTAGAGTCTAGAGATACACTCGCAATTTTGTTTTTTAAAGCGAAGACGCTTCTTCATCTTATTAGTGATAAACTAAAACAATGTCTGATTCACCCCATTTCACTTAACTTCACAATGAAATTCAATTTCAGTACGATAACTTCCTGCGCCGCTTTTATATTGAAAGCGCGCTTCCTCCGTGTGTGCATGATTCTCTACTTGACATAATGACATAATAATACACATAATGGGTCCTTATACTCTCTGACTTGTTCACACACATACTCACACACTGATGATGGCAAGCTACGTTTTAGCACTGCCGGACACTGTTGCCACTGGGCCCTCTGACTACCACCAGTAGGCAATGGCTGAAGTTTCTAGCCCAATGACACAACGACCGAGACATTCAGGGCTGGGGCTCGAACCAACAACCCTCTGTTTACAAGCTGAACTCATGGTTAATCACCTGTGTCTTCAGGAGTTTTTGACAAAGTAAAGCAGGCTGAATTGTGTTAAATGCATTGGAGCGGGTCCTGATATGTTTTAGTTTGCTTACTCAGGTGGGCCAACAGGAGTCTCTTCAGGACCTTCATGATGTGTGATGTCAGGGCAACAGGTCTATAGTCATTGATGACTGGTAGGTGATTTTTATTTTGGAATTGTAACAAGGCAGGATATCTTCCACAATACTAATGCCTACTTATGGGTCAGGCTAAGGTTGAACGGCTGCTGCACAATCCAACTGAGCTGATCTGCACAAGCCTTCAGGACTCTGGAGCTGACACCATCTGAACCTGCAGCCTTGTTCTGTTTCAGTTTCTCCAGCTGTCTCTTCACCTAACTTTTAAAGACAGACAAGTGGGAGGGGCAGGGAAAGGGGATAGCAACCTGATTTGGTTAACTTTCATCATAACTACCGTTAGCATTAAGTTAGCCACATAGGGCTTCTTCTCATTCTTATTCTTTGTGTTTATAAATGGCCTGCTAACAACACATTGGTGCACTACCGCCACCAACTGGCACGGAATGTGTACAACACTCACTACATTGATCAACAGCCCATGGAGCTCGGCCTGATTATATCAGCTCCCAGGGCGGGCACAGCTGTCTCTGTGGGAGGGCACTGCCCCCCCAATGCCAGCCCATGGCGCTGGGACTGGATCCAGAGTTTGTGGAGATAATTTCCACAAATAAGTTTATGACTCTCACATATGCTGTTCTTCAATTTCAATGATATTTAATGAAGAACATTTTTACTGCATTTTACATACTACTTTATTTAGTTGCCTGTATAAACTCGTAAAAACTTGCATGTATGATGTCACAGATCTATCACTACCTAGCACCTAAAATAGTCACGGAGACCTTGTAGAGTTTGTCTAGCATGCTGGCTCTCAGCTGACTGTTTCTCACCAAGTATAGCTGCCACTTTCCACATGGTCAGATTTACAATGCTTTTCTCCACATTTTATGCTCATTCCTTTATCCTGGCAGTAAGATGCAAAGCTTGCTAAACTCACCGCCAGTTTTAATCTTCAGTTTTAGTCCACTACATGTTTTCAAACAAAACCCACTATAACTTTTGGAGCTGGTCAAAAATGTGTGCTTTCTCTGCATCACATTTTTTTTTTTTTTTCTGGATACCATATGTTCAATCCATAGCATATTTCAAACAGGATCAGAAAATAACTTATCGGGCCCTTAAATCTCATTCATTTTTTTAACAGTAGACCAATTCATTGGATTGGATTCCCTGAGTTTTTGTGGAACCAACAGATAAGACTGCTGTCTATATAGTTCATTGTGAATGTTTGTTTCCTAATTCCTGAATAGTTTTGAGAACTGCAATAACAAAAATAGAAAACAAAATCCTGAAATTTGAGCAGGGGAAACTTAAACTATTTTGAAGTAAAAAAATAAGATTTATTTCTACTTTGAATATATAATAGATTGTGCTGTGATTTGTCTTAGCTCATGCATTTCTGCCTTTTCTATATTGTCTAATTAAGACATGCTAAGAGACTGCATAGTAGATTACTTAGTGTTTTCCATTGCTTGACATGAAACTTTCAAAGGAACACATTCTTATTTATTTTCTGTTATATAAGCAGCAGATGACAGCTAATGCGAAATTTTCAAAATATGATGCCTTTATCAGCTTTTCTCCACACTCTTGTGCCACAACAGAGATCATCTTGTAATGGATCACTTGATAGCCATGAGGCTCCTTTCAGAGCACACTTCCTAAGTGTCCTGATTATATATGGCTACCGTCTGCCTAAATCAACCTTTGTGTCAAACTAAAACTAAGTAATAAATGCAATCTAATCTGACAAATATATCTTCTCTTTTGCAGTGTTTTTGTGTTTGCACAATTCCCAATGTTTCTCTATACAGAAAATTGGAATAACAAGAGACCAACTCATATTTTGCCTTTAAAATTGTTTTGATTTAATTTTTGTACTTACAGTATTTGACATTTAAATGTTTACAGGGTGTATTTATCCATCGAACATACTGCGTGCTATTTAGCATGGAGGGGATTGAAATAGAAATGGGCAAAGATTTCATTCTCTACATTAGCAAAGCAGCAAAATACACTAATATATTATCCGTCTATAAAAAAAATATTTAATTGAAAGGTGGGTTGTTACCTCCGCCAGGACGTTAGGTTTTGTGCCTGTGTCGTTCAGCAACATAACTCAAAAGGTTATGGAAGGATTTCAATGAGATTTTCAGGTTTGCAATGGAACCTTGAACAAGTGATTCCAATTTAGGGGTTGCTCTGGCATAACGTGCATATTTATCCACCAAGCAGGGGCACTATCATGGACTTATCTCCTGTCTCAGATAGCTAACAGCTGGTTGACCTCATGTAGCAGCCCCAGGATGACGGTAGCATATGGACAGCAAATTAATTGCGCATGTTCAAATCTCTCCGCTCTGCTGGAACAGCACAGCGACAGCACCAACACAGCCTACTGTCTCATTAACAGAGATTTTAATGGAAAAGGACAGAAAAGTAGATTTGGATAATAACATGGGGGCTGAGTGGCCCTGGTGGAGGTCTGTGCTCTCTGAGTGCTTTTAGTTAAAAAAAAGTAAAGGGCAAGGAATTTCACGTGATTTCACAATGATCTCCGATTGTGTGACAGGAAATTTAGAATAGTAAAAAACTTTTTTAACATAAATTTTATGTAATATATGATCCACTACAAGAAAAAAACAAAAAACATTGGGCAGTCTGCTATATTTACTAACGGACTTTGGTGGCGATTCAGGCAGCTTGTGATTTCCTTATAAAAAGAAAGTATTCAGGAAAACCTTTAAAGTGACAGAAAAAAAAACTCCACTAATAAAAAACAACATTAAAAAACATATTAAGGATGCTCATTAAAAATAGAGAAAACATAGAAAAGCACTTGGATAGTGCAGACCTCCGCCAAGCCAGCTCAATCTTCCCCACCCCACCCACACACAATTTAATTCTAACTTTTTTTTAGATTCCTTGACCGTGAAAACATACATTTTGCTTCTGTATTTCCACTGACATCATTTTAAGTTCAGGATGTACTCACAAAAATCTTTTTTTTTTTTTTTGGTAATGGTTGTTTTCCAATCGGTCTTGTTCCTGGTTACATACATTTCCTGAAAATGTAATCAAAATCCGCTTTTAACTTTTTGAGTTTTGTCATAACTAACAGACAGACAAACAAACCCGGACGAAAATATCACCTTCTTGGCATAGATCATTAAATATATTTGAAAGGATGGATGAAACAACTGTTACAAACCTACAAACATGCATACACACCCCAATAACATCACTGATCCATTCTTACCCATGTTATTTTACTTCAAGCCTTTAACTTTTAATCAATCCAATTTCAATTTTCTTTGAAAGTAAGGTGAAAGCAAACATAAAACTAAGTCCTTTGTTCTTCCCCAGTCACAGATACAAAAGGAACAATGTTACTGTAAATGGGGAGTAAAAGTGGAGTAAAGCTGCAAGGTTAGTTATGAGTAACTGCGAATTGGGAAAGATTTCTTCTTTGGATAGAGCATTGATGGGAGAATGCATTTATTTAAATAGATTGTGGATTAAGCACCAAAGGATGGCCACACGCACACAAATTCACAAATCTCATCAAAGGGCACAGCAGCACACCCACACACTCATTTACAAACATTCCTCACGCATTAAACCAGAAACAGTTCATGCACAGAACAAAGATTCGCCAATTGGCCGGACCAGCCATGCAGAAAAGGATTTAAATATCACTGAAAATGGGGCCACACTGATTGCATCACTTCCGATTCAGCAGAGCTAGTCAAATGCCTCTGGTGACTAAGTAATTCAATACCCCAGACAGTATGCATAATGTCACAAATAACCCTGCATGCATGATCACCTGCAAACCTAAATTAAATTCACTCACTGCTGTTTTCAAGGATAATATGTGTGTGTTTAGGTTTCGAGCGTGTGCCAGGGTCATTTGAAGTAAAATATACGGAGGGACAAACTTCTGAATAACTGTTTATTTCTAAACTTTCCTCATCAGAAAATAAGCAAAATGCTGCTCTCTGTTGCCGTCAACTAAAACAAGTGAGACACAAAGAGATCCAATAAACAAATGAATAATCTCTGCTCATTACTTAAACAGAGGGAGGTGACATTTTTCTGTTTACTTCCCTTTTTTGTAGTTAGATGCTGAAGTAATTAGAAACACGTGGACTTAAGTGTCTACCTCTTTGCTTCACTGTGGATTAGAATCCCCAGTAAATGACATACACATGATTTATTCACACACTTCAGACAGATGTGTGGGGTCAGACTCACAAATGTTGAAGGTAGAAATACATTTAATATTGCTGGCTCACACAAAACGTTGGCAGATAGCAGCAATTATGATAAGTGGTTCAATTTGCAAAGCTAAAAATGGGAAAATGTTATTAAGTTTGTGGATTTAAAGCTGTAATGACAATCCATGACTAGAATTCATATAGAACATGCTAACATGCACTAACGTCACTAACATTGAGAAATACGGGGGCTTAACCCCAGGAGCTTGACAATGAATTCATTATTTAAAGAATTATTTGAAGTTATATGATCACCATATTTTCAATCCCTGACTCTTGCATTTTGTTCTTTTTATCAAAAATAACCCTAAATCAGTTCATTAGAATGGTTTATACTGAAGAACGACGTTATATATCCATGTTTACACAGGGTGGACATTTTGCGGTCATTTATTTAATCTGTTTAATTACAACTAGTTTAGTTCGAAATCCTTCTTAAATCTGACAGTAAAGAACAAATAAATATTTGTCAAACATTTATTCTCCCAAATGTGTATGCAGCTGATACAGTTTTAGTGTATAAATTACAGATGATATGGAACAGAGATGTCTTTGAATCATCAATTAAAAGACAAAATAACAGCATAAAAAAACTATCCAGCAAGAACTTGAACTTATAATAAAGAAAGTCAACCATCCATTCCCATCACTGTTGTGACTTGGATTAGTATGCATGACTACTTCACCCAAACTTTCTTACTACTTTGAGCATGGAAGCATTGTGTTTTTCTTAGTAACAAAACGGTCTATCACTTTGTTGTCACTCAGCTGACTTATTAGCTAATGTTCAATTAACATGGCTGCAAAGTTATGAAGCTTTTTCTGTCCCATTGTTTGACGCAACCAGGTGTGCAGTTGACGCATTGCACTGAACGACCATTTCACATGGAAACAATCTAGATGAGGATATATGTGCATATAAGAAACCTATATGAAGTTTATATGCTTATATATGTTGCCTATATACAGCATATATGCACATATATGATAACATGTGTGCCACATACACAGTACAGAGCAAAGGTTTGGACACACCTAACTCTGTGCATTTTCTTTATTTTCATAACTATTTACATTGAAGATTCTCACTGAACGGATTAAAACTATGAATGAACACACATGGAATTACGCAGTATTTTTACAAAAAAGGGTGAAATAACCTGGCCTCCAAAGTCACCAGACCTGAACCCAATCGAGATGATTTGGGGTTAGCTGAACCGCAGAGAGAAGACAAAAGGCCCAACAAGTACTAAGCATCTGTGGGCACTCCTTCAAGACTGTTGGAAAACCATTTCGGGGTAACCTCTTTAAGCTCAAGAGAATGCAAAGCAGTAATCAGAGCAAAGGTTGGCAACTTTGAGGAATCTAAAATATAACATGTATTAAGTTTCTTCACCCTTTTTGTTTAAGTACATACAGTAATTCCATACATTATGTGTTCATTCATAGTTTTGATGCCCTTGACTGAGAATCTACAATGTAGCAATGAAAATAAAGAATTCAGCAGGCCTGCCCCCACTGCTAAAAAAAACATTGAAACTGCATGTTTCATAAATGCACATATCGGTTATTTCCATGTGAGAATTACTGAGATCAATTTACGATCTAACTTTGTGTATCATTCACTGCCTAATTTGTCCTCAGCAACTGCCTGCCGGGTCCGGGACATTACAGCTAGAAACCATATGCCATATTCTCTGTTATTTCTCTTTCAAAACAAAAATAAAAAACAAACTCATGTAACATATACACCAGTCTCGTCATTCTGTTGAGCATGTAACGTCTGCAAAAATATATTTAGCTGGCGAAGGGAGTGAGAGATGATAAAGTATATAAAGGGCAGGACAACTCTAGGAAGACTAATCAGACAATGGATGACAGGTGACTTCAACTTGACAAAAAAAGGGACTGGAACTGACACGGAGGAAGAGGGAGGGAGTAGAGACACAGACGAAGACGGAGTAAAATCATAACAGTAGTAGTTGTGGCAGGCGATGAGGGAGCAGTATACTGGGGCATTGAAGTCCGGCGCCTAAGAATCCTGTGCCTCGGAGGCCCGCACCTGAGAACCTTGTGTCCCGGAGGCCGGGGATGAATAACCTTGTG
The DNA here is from genome assembly GCA_028564705.1 of Apricaphanius iberus. Lineage (NCBI taxonomy): Eukaryota > Metazoa > Chordata > Actinopteri > Cyprinodontiformes > Aphaniidae > Apricaphanius > Apricaphanius iberus. Next base: position 112,057 of record JAPXFQ010001324.1, on the reverse strand, counting down.
TCCCAGAGGCCGGGGATCAAGACGCTTGTGTCCCGGAGGCCGGCGATGAAGAACCTTGTGTCCCGGAAGCCAGCGATGAAGAACCTTGTGTCCTGGAGGCCTACGATGAAGAACCTTGTGTCCCCGAGGCCGTAGAAGAAGAACCTTGTGTCCTGGAGGCCGGGGATGAAGAACCGTGTGTCCCTGAGGCCGTGAATGAAGAACCTTTTGTCCTGGAGGCTGGCGATGAAGAACCTTGTGTCTTGGAGGCCGTGGATGAAGAACCTTGTGTCCTGGAGGCCGTGGATGAAGAACCTTGTGTCCCGGAGGCCGTGGACGAAGAACCTTGTGTCCCGGAGGCCGGCGAAGAAGAACCTTGTGTCCCGGAGGCCGGCGATGAAGAACCCTGTGTCCCGGAGGCCGGCGATGAAGAACCTTGTGTCCCGGAGGCCGGCGATGAAGAAGCTTGTGTCCCCGAGGCCGTGGATGAAGAACCTTGTGTCCCGGAGGCCGTGGATGAAGAACCTTGTGTTCCGGAGGCCGGCGATGAAGAACCTTGTGTCCCGGAGGCCGTGGATGAAGAACCTTGTGTCCCCGAGGCCGTGGATGAAGAACCTTGTGTCTCGGAGGCCGTGGATGAAGAACCTTGTGTCCCGGAGGCCGGGGATGAAGAACCTTGTGTCCCGGAGGCAGGGAATGAAGAACGTTGTGTCCCGGAGGCCAGCAACACTGAACTTTGTCCGCAGCGGCTGCAGACTCCGACTCTGGAGGCAAGGGGTAGCAAGGGGGAGCCTGTGGTCGTATGTGACTGAGTGCCACTTGATGTCTGTAGTGGCTGAGGGGACCAGAGCAGGAAGCAGGCTAGGTAAATCTGGAACTTGAGCCTGAAACCAACGCAGGGAACTGGACCGAGAGGCAGGCTCATAGGCAGCTACATCAGCCTGAGTATCAGGAGTCGGAGACTGGTTGATAACCGGAGACAGAACCCGGCCTTCGCTGCAGGGGAGATGGAGCAGACCCCGGAAGAGCTGGCCACACAGGAAGACAGGGAAGCTGTCCAGGCCATCCATTCTTGCAGCCGTTTGATCAAGGCAAGGCTCGCATTCCTCATCCCGCCAAGTGAGAAAAAAGGCTGGAGAGACCTCGGACAACCCCTCCAGTTCAGCGTCTCTGGAAGCGAGGAAGCACGCTGGGGATACAATAGCCACACTCTCATTGTGACACGAGGGAGCAGCACGGCGGCGGCAGGACTCCACCAAAAGGGGAGTCCCCTTGTTTGTCCATTTCTACTGTGTCCTTTTTATGGCCACTTACTATTTTAATGAGATGCAGATTGGACTCAGTTGCAGAGACAGGTTTGGAATGATTATTTCCTATAATTTTATTGAAGATAATTACAATCCAAGAAGGACGAGATGAGGAACCACACAAAGGTAGGTTTGGCGAGGAGCAGGGAAGGGAGTGAGAGACAATAGGACATATAAAGGGCAGGACAACACTAGGAAGACTAATTAGACAATGGAAGACATGTGACTTCAATTAAACAAACAAAGACACTGGAACTGACATGGAAGGGGATTAAGGAGACACCAACAGGGTGGGAGGAGAGACACAGACGAAGACAGTAACATCAAAACAATTCATACCATTTTTTTTTTTAATTTCTTCTAAAACTCAAATGTACTTTAGTGGAATTTAATGTTGCACATAAATATAAAGTAGAAAATAATCGTAAAAAGTAAATTAGCAATGCTTTCGAGTGGTTTTTACTCTCCCGTCTGCCTAAACAGTGTGCATGGCTTGGCCATTCCAACAAAAATAGACTGATCTGATCAAGTCCATTGTACCTCTGGCTAAGGATTGTTCTCAACTAGAAAGGCCACATCTTCCTTGGCTCAAGCTTTTTACAGCCTAGAACATGTTTTATTACAGTATTGCCTTGTACACTGCCTCATCCATGTATTTATTAACTCTGTCCACCTTTCCCATACCAGAAGAAAAGCCAGCCCATAGAATTATGATACTTCCATACTTCATGGCAGGGAATTTGTCTTGCTGGTGATCTAAACCGCTAATATTCTGCGACACATAGTTTGTATGTTGGTCAAAAAAGTCCAATCTTAGTCTCTTCTGAGAAGAAGATCTTATTCCAGATGTTTGCTGTTTCTACTGTTTTGATTGTGGCAAACTGGCTTGTTTGCACCAAAAGCTTTCTTGCGCCTTCCAATCAAGGTATATTTGAGAAGTTCCCCATTAGTTCTTCTATCAACAGATTCTCCCACTTTAATCATGAAGCTCTCCAGCTTTTTTAGAATTACTATACTCTTCTTGGATACTTCTGTGATACTTTCAATACCTGTAGGTTTAGGTAGAGAGATATGTGTTTTTTTTTTCTGCTCTTTTTTTACTGTTCTACAACAAACCATGTATAATTTCCATTCATTTTTAAAGTTGTAAACTACTTAGCGTTGGTCTATCACGAAAAATGGTAATAAATATATTAAAATGTAAGCTATATTAAGACATAATATAAAAGGTTTAAAGGGTATGAACACTTTACAATATAAGCCTATCAACCAGTGATATATATTAGAGGATACTTTCATCTATGTGAATTTCCTAGGATTAAAAACAATTTTTAAAAACTCTGGGACTTCTTGTAGCTGATAACCATCACATAACAAAACTGTCTATAATGACAAATTTAAAGTAATCTAAGAGAAGAAATTTGGAAAACAGAGGTCCAAAAAGTGAGAAAAGAATGCAAGAGATGGGGAGCGGTGACATGTTGAGGGGCTGGGTCAGGAAAAATAAAGAACTGTGGATGGGAGTTAGGCACTGTACTGAGTGCTGGGGATGGATGGAGGGACACAGTGTGGAAAGGAATGTCCTTTTGCAAGAGTAGATCTGATTGAGGTCAGTTTTGCTACCAGATAAGACACCACTTTAATCACCCTCTGTCTGCCTCATCACCATGAAGGGGTTGGCCTCATCAAGAAGAAGAGACACTGCTTGGAGACAGACAGAAAGAGAGAGTGGGACAGAAAAAATATGACTGTAGAGACATGAAAATGAGAGAGCTTTGCTGAATAAGACAGTGGAAGAGGCAGTTCCCCAATGAGAAACAGAGAAAAGTTAAAAAGAAGCACTGCATTATATAGAATTTTGAATTGAAACAATAAAAGTAATTGCTTCAATGCATATAAAAACGCTGAAAGAAAAACTTATTTAAGCAACTCATCAAGAGGTGTGCAGAATGAACAAAAAAAAAAAAAAATAGAATTATGGCCCAAATGTGTAGTTTTGATATTTTTTAAAGAACCCAAATAACCCAGATAAGATATCTAAGGAGGAACCTAAATGAAACTACAAATAAACACACTAGTCAGCAGAGGGGAGAAAACGGGGGTGGGGGTGGGGGGGGGGAATTACATTCTTAACAAGAAAACCTTCTAATAGGAGAAATTAAGTCAATTACAACCAACAAGGAAAACTGAAGAAATTACCAAACACAAATAAGAGCTTAAAATTAAAATATCTAAAAACAGGAAGTGGAAAAATATGGAAAAGCCTAAATCAGTAATAGGATTCTAAAATAACATAGGTAAACACCAATTAACTAAAACAGCAATGTAAACTGAATTTAAAAAAAAACTAACTAAAACATAATTACTTTACATCATAATAGTAATATCTACAGGAAAGCTGTGCATCCAAAAGGTAGATTTTTAGGGATAGTATTTTAAAAAGAGCAGACTTATATACCTTCCCTGGCTGATCAGCTGTTAAACTTTTGATTTTGCTCTAAATTAATTAAAAACAGTGGACTAACAGTAACACCAGCTAAAAGACAGCTATATATAAAGCCTGATTTATCAAAATCCCCAGTAATAACAAAATTGCATGTACAGCAAAAAAATTGCAACAGTAGGTTGACCTTCATTTGCACGTGATGTACTAAGACTGAGTGAGCAATTCATAACGCGCACAAGGAACAGTAAAATTTCAAATGAGGACTTTGCTGCTGCTGCTGTGTATGCGATGAGCTGGGCCATGGCTGGAGAGAGGAGGAATATGTGCATTGATTTATGATGTATCTTTGGGGAAAAAGGGAGAGAAAACTATAAATATAAAGTCTATGGTGTGATTACTTTTAGGATAGAAAGTCTGAATTATTTTTCTCCTTTGTCTATAATGAACTTTATGCGAGCGGTGTAAATGTGCCGCTCTCTGCTCCATGCAGAGATGGCAGCCTGTCCAGAACACGGTCGCCAAGATGTCCATAAAAACTCAGCATATTTTTGTGGTCTTGAAAAAAGGAGACAAAAGAAAAACAGTATCAGTTCCCTAATAATAAATGATATAGAAATTACTGAACCAAAATTAATCTCCTCAGAAATCCTCAAATTCTATAAAGAGCTTTACAGCTCGAAATTCTCTGATGAAGATTGTCATACATTCTTAAAAGATATAGAAAAATATATCCCAAAAATTGAATATAACTTAAAACAAACATGTGATAGTCAAATAACGATTACTGAACTCGACAGGGTTATTGGCCGCCTATCTCTTAATAAGGCACCGGGCTCGGACGGTCTCACAGGGGACTTTTATAGACATTTTTGAGAGGACATTAAAATTCTGCTACATCAAGTTTTTATGGAAATATTTGAAACCTGTGTACTTCCACCTACAATGAGACGTGGAATAATTATATTAATTCCTAAACCCGGGAAAGACCCCAGATTTATAGAAAACAGAACGCCTATTACCCTCAGAAACTCAGATTATAAATTACTTACCTACATTTTCACTACTCGTCTTCAGTCACGAATTTCAAACATTATTGGAGAAACACAGTCTGGTTTCTTAAAAGGCAGGTCAATTCACACTAATATAAGACTTGTAATGGACATCATTGAATATAGAAATCAAATTGAAAATTTCTTCTTTTCTTAGACTTCTTTAAAGCGTTCGACTCCGTAGAACACCCATTCATCTTTCAAGTTCTTGATCAATTAGGGTTTGGAGTCAAATTTAGGAATTTAGTGGGTGGACTATATCAGAACATAAATAGCTGTGTCATGCTACCTAGTGGCACCACCTCAAATTTTAATGTTAATGTGGGAATTCCACAAGGTTGTCCCATTTCACCATATCTATTCCTTTTAGTCACAGAAATGTTAGCAATTCATATTAAAAACTGCAATGATTTAAAAAAGTTAAATGCATTCGGTACTGATATTATCATCAGCCAACTTGCGGACGACACAACACTTTTTGTAAAAGACAAACACAAAATTCCAATTGCAATTGAACAAATAAAAAAATTCTCAAAAGCTTCAGGATTAACTCTAAATTTAAACAAATGTGAACTATTTGCAATTCATGATACAACTCTAAAAACATCTGTAACATCCCTATAAAGTCAGAAATTAAATACCTTGGAATACATCTTACCAAACACCAAAAACAAAGTCAATATTTGAATGTAGAAAAAAAAATAAAAGAGAGTAATGCCAATTTAAATCTATGGCTCCAAAGAGATCTTTCAATACTCGGCCGAATCTACCTGACCAAGATGGAATGCCTATCAAGATGCATCTACCCAGCTTACTCTAATGCCATCTCAAATAAACTAATCAAATCTATTAACAAAATTAATATGAATTTTATCTGGAGAAACAAGCCACACTATATGAAAAAGAGCAATATGGTTAAAGATATTAAAGATGGTGGCTTAAAGGTCATCGATTTTGATTGCCTCAATGGAACCTTTCAAATCAATTGGCTGAAATCTTGGCTCAAACATATTGACTCATTTTGGTACTGTGTCCCAATTTCCCTATTCAATAAAATTGGAGGTTTAAAATGTCTTCTTATTGCAGACTTCAACATAGATAAACTACCTATTATATTATCAGAGGTTCACAAAAAAATACTATTATATTGGAAAATGCTTTATGTGCATAGCTTTTCACCCCACTCAACTATGATTTGGAATAACAGATACACAAGAATAAGTCATTATTCTATCAAGATTGGTATGGGAGGAATATTTGGTCTGTAGTTGACTTAATGGATGCTAATGGTAATCTTTTAGATTACCAACAAATTTGTACTAAACATAAATTTAACCCTTCAAAATCAGATTTTATTAATTTACAAAAAGCACTTCCTCATGAATTTATATTTTTAACAAAAAACATATTGACCCACCATCCCATTATACCACAGCTGGGCCAATTATCAATACAAGGGATTCTAATCCTGGACAAAAAATGTACCATCATTTTATAAGAAAATGCTTCAATGAAACAATATTCCCCGGGAAACAAAACAGAAATAATATTCTACATAAATTTGATAATAAATCTATTGATAAACTAAGAACAATGTATTTAAAATTTCCTATACCCCCTAAAACGAAAGAAACACATTTTAACATTATGAACAACATTTATCCCTCTAAAGAATAGCTCAGACTTCGTTTCAATATCGGTGATAATCTATGCACATTCTGTGAAAATGACATTGAAACCACAGACCATATCTTCTTCTCATGTGACTTGATACAAACATTTTGGTTTAACACCCACAACTGGATTAAACAAAAAATTGCTTTATTTCCAGCTGCTATCTCAAGAGATGATGTAACTTTTGGCATGATCCTTCAAGACAAAAATGATGAACTCTGCTGCAAAATAATCCTTTGTTTAGCCAAATTTTTCATTCATAAAAATATAATTATGAAGTCATCCCCCAAATTTATTATCTTCCTGAATGAATTCAAATTGTACATTAAATCCCTGAAACTTCTAACTGATATAAAGGCACAAAAATTATATGATAAATTAAAGAATTTTCCAAATGTAATGAACTGTTAGAATATGATTGGAATACCCCCTCTGAGATTGTTTATTTTGTTTTGTATGTATTTGATTTTTTTTTCTTTTTTTTGTCATTCTGGTTAATGTATTCGAGCACTAATATAATTGTTCATGTTGTAAATGTACATTCGACGAAAAGTGCCACAATTGGATATGTTTATACTTTTTCAATAAAGCTTATAAAAAAAATAAAAAAATAAAAAAAAAATCTACAGGGTGAGTGTTGTAGTAAACCCACCATTTTGCAATCTGCTGTGTTGCTATGGGATGCTTGAATCGCGTTGTTTTGGTATTTTTATGGTTGCGAGGTGATTCTGTAATTTCGGCCGCCAGTTTCGTCATTTCCGCGTGGAGTGTGCGTATTGTCTTGAGTACGGCCAGAGTACGGGTTGTGTTCACATGATCCGTGGCCGCTCGTACCTGGACTCGGATACTACCTCCAGGGCTGGTCTCTCTGACCGTATCCTGGCACGGTCCAGTCTGTGCTCACATGGTACGAAATAAGTGGACTGTGCCCAAATACGGTATCTGAGTATAGACTACCATACCATGTAAAAACGCCCTGCGTGGTCTGTGGCCGGTCATGACAAACAGAGCTGATAAGCGGGCTGGAACACACAAAACACTGGTCATTCCCTGCTCATTCACTGCTCGTGAAATTCCTTTATTTTGGTTCCAACCTGTTGGTTCAGGAGGGACTTCCCTGAAAACTTTGAAACATTACCTGTAACGTAATGCGTAACGTTTATGCATCTAGGAAGTCTGTTGGTATTTGAGCTATACCAAATATCTGTCTCAAGACGATTCTTGTCATCTGAACGCATTCATCTCTAAAATCGGCTGTGTACACCTACATTAGTCCTTAAAAGGACTCTACTATGGTTTGGGCAATTTTCTTCCCATTTCTCCGTTGTTTGTCTTGGACTGGCAGCGTAGAAAATCTTCGTCACAATAGAATAAACCCTCATGTCTTGGTATGATGAAGTTATTAAAACAAGTTTAGATATTGTGTGAGTTGGTTTACTTGATTTATTTGTAATTGTTAAACCACTGGTTGCTCCGTGTTCATGTTGCTAAAAAGCAGTGTTCATTTTTTTTCTCTTTTTATTACCTTTAATTCTGTTGATGTTAGTTGATTGGCATGCACCATGCTCCTAATATTATTATAAGAGTGATGACTCAGCTCAGATTTAATCAGATTTAATTCTTTTACAATTTTTATTGTACTCTACTTTGTTCTTCTAATGATCTTGTTACGATTTTTTATTAGGTTTTCACATTACTGCTACATGCTTATGCTGCTTACCCTATAAATAAATTCAACTCCCCTTTATTTGATTTAAATGGTGCCAAATCACAAAAAACTAGGGTACACTTTATAAATTTAAACATCCATTTCATTCGTTTTTATCCATTTCATTCATTTGAATCCATTCATACTACAAAATAAGAAAATATCTCAGGAATATTCTAAACTGCACTGAAACTTCACTTCTTCATTATAAACCTGTCCTGAGCAAGCATTGCATGAAAGTGAAGAACAATTTTTAAAACATCAAAGTTTGTTTTTAAAAGGAAGACAAGCTTCTCCCAAAAGATACTGAACAATGAAAACGTAGTAAGCAAGAAAATGTTTTATTTAAATTTCTTTTTAAAAAAATAGCATTTTCAAAACACATCTTTACCCTCTTATTTTAGCCCAGTGGTTCCCAAACTTTTTCTAATAGGCCCCCCTTTGGTTCATCAGGAAATGTACCCTTCCCACCACCAAGGCCACCGTACCTTCCAGTGTTATAAGTTTAAGTATACTGTTTTTGTTATTGAGCATCAGTATCCAACATTGCTTTAATTGCTTTACGCTTAAATAACTTGTGGGCACAATTGCTTAAAATACATAAAAAAAAACAAGAGGAAATAGCTAGTCTAAGAGGCCTTCAATCATAACTTTTGATGTGAACCTGCTGCGATGTCACTTTACCCGACAGGTGGAGGTGTACTTGTACACTGCATCAATGAATTTTGTTGAATCAATTAGGATTTCACATACATTGTAGAGCAATTCTGTCTTTACATGCCATGATTCAAATGCAACAAAACCTTAAAAAAAGACAAGATGATTACTTCTCAAGACATTACCACATCATGGAAACTTTAATAATACAAAATTAACCTCAATATTGTTATAGATTGATTTGATTAAAATTGAACAGATCCGATTTTTGATGCGTTTCCACATATATACTCATGCCAATTCTTATAAAATATAATACCTTTATTATCTATTACCCTCTTGGAACCAACATGATTAAAACATTTGCTTGTGTTTTCTGGGTGATTCTGCTTTGGGGTTGTGGCGTGCTGTCATCACATCACCACATTCATTTGTGGCTCTTGGAGAAATCTTAGGAGCTAACACATTAGGGGAGTGCAGCTTCACTAAAGGATTAGTTTGCACAGCAGGAGCCTGCTTTCAAATGTGTTAGCATAATGCTGGAGACAGCTGGGAATGGGGAAAAGAGCCAGAATAAAAAGACAAATAGAACAAGAGATGCTTTTCTGTAAAAAGAAATTGAAAATTGAAAGTGAATCACATTGATTCAAACCATATTAGAAATGGTAAATTATTACTTAAAAGCCCTTTATTTTGTATTACTTTATATTCCAAGTGGTTTATAAAGGACAGACATTATTCATCACTCAGTGTCACTAAAAATAAGCTAAAATATGCATTAGAATTTTTAGAGCTGTTCATTTAAATATTCCACTATAACATATGATGTAATTTAGAAAGGAAATCATATATACATTTTTTGTAAACAATTTGATATCCATATTGGAGCAACTGTTAATTTGCCTCATCTGGTATGCTTGTATAAATATTACGTACCAACTGACCTCCATTTTGCAACTGTAAACATACAATTTTATATTATTTACTTAACTAATTCAACATCAGTTTAATTACAGTGGTGCAAAAAAATTATTTAGCAGCCACTGACTTTGCAAGTTGTCCTATTTAAAAAGATGAGAGAGGTCTTATTTTTATCATACGTATGTGTCAACTGTGAGAAACATAATGTAAAAGAAATATCCAGGAAATCACATTGTATGACTTTTAAATAATTTATTTTTATAATGGTGCAGAGAATAAGTATTTAGCAAACAAGCACGAATTCTGGTCCTCACAGACCTGATATTTACCGTCTTTAAAAAGGTCTTATATCCTCCACTCGTTACTTGTATTCATGGCTCCTGTTTGATGTCATAATCTGTATAAAAGAAAGCTGTCCACACCTTCACACTGTCAGACTCCAACCTCCACCAGGGCAAAGACCTGTCTAAGGACACTAGGAACAAGATTGTGCACCTGCACAAGACTGGAATGAGCTAGTTGGATATTTAACATAACGGCAGAGACTCCATCCCACGTCTCATCTAGAAGGTGGAGGTTTCCTTCGCTAAATTTCCACACATTACAGAAAAGAAATCAATGCCTGTGCAAACTCCTGACAAAGTAACCCCAAACTTTAGCCTACCTACCGTGTAGAAACGTGGCGACAGAGGAATCAGTGGGCAGCCCAACCTGTGCTGTCAGCACATGCCATCGTTTTATTTTATTTATTTATTTATTTATTTATTTATTTTTTTAAACGTGTCCTGTCTAGCAGTATGCTACTCAGAATTGGTGTCTGAGTACCAAGTACAAGCCCAACAGTTTTACTTTCCCAAGCAGAGTATTACAGCTTCGCTGTAGTACGCCACTTGATGTATATGTATGAAAAATCTTTATTAGTGATTACTGTGGGTTCAATTTCCTGACGTCATGGACATTAAACTGAGACAAGAAGGGAGAAAGGAAGAAGGTGAAGAAAAGAAACCGGACCAACAGAGGGGCGAACCGATGACACACGACAGGGAGGCAAATAAAGAACACAAGAAAACATCCCAGTCCTCCACCTCTGCCGGACGGCAGAGAAACAGTAATACAAAACAAAAACAACAAAGTGTACAGAACCAAACCAATAGTTCGGATCTGGTAGAATAAACAAAGAATTACACATTCACTACACACAAGCATTGATTAATGAACATAATACAAATGTTTCTGGTAAGCTCCTGTGAACAACTAACTAATGATGATAACCTCAGCTTAAGATATGTCCGTCCTCACCTATGTCCCCACACCTATGTGTGTGCGAGCATGCAGGTCGGAATAAGGTTTCCCCATGCAAGTGATTGATAGCTGGTGTAAGGAACCGTCAATCCGTCCTACAGGAATCGGCACAGACATGGAGGAGGCAAGAGATGTATGCATCCAGCGTCCCACAGAGTACAGAGTCCACAGGCGGATCAGCGCAGGGTCGATCACCCGCCAAGAGGGGAACAGATGGAAGCCCCAGGGGAGCACCCACCAGCCGCGATGCTGGGGCCCGAGAGATCGCAGTGACGAGCCCACGGGCTCCGCCGGTAACCGGCTACGCCAGGGCGGGCCCGGACCAGGAACCGGAGGCCACGGGGACCAGGGGCACCCCACCCCCCAGCGGGGCCCCAACCAGTGACCAGCCGACAAGGGTCCCCCGCCGCCGCCGCAGGCAAGGAGGACCCGCAGCCAACCGACGGACAACACACGCCGCCGCCACCCCGGACCAGTACCCACCGCCAACAACCCGGCCCGCCTCCACACATCCACACGCCAGGGAGCCACAGCAAGAGCCACAGCGGATGTACGCCCTCCCCAGGCCGCGCCCAGCCGGCACCTGGACATCCAGATCTTCCAGCTCCAGGGTCCAGATCCCGCCCCACGTGGGGCGCCAAGATCAGGGGCCCAGCCAATGCCGGACAGCCCCACCAGGCGAACAGACCAGCCAGCTGAAGTCCTGGAACCGGCAGGAGGATTGGGCGCCAGGCACGGTCCCCACCGATCCACCGGACGGCACCAACCTATTCTACAAACCCGGCACCCCCATAAGAGGTGCCCCAGTCAATCCAAGGAGGACATCGGCCCGAAACAGCGGCCGCCCGACACACCGGACCACCCAGGACCCGCCCGACATGCACCAGGACCGAGCCGGGCCGCAACCGGGACCCCCAGCCCCAGGCATCGAGAGTCATCATCAACCAGCGGGCAGGAGCAACCATCACCGACGGGGAGTGACGGGGAGGGAAGAAGATGCATCAGGCCAGAGAGCAGCCAAACACCCAACCTGACAGGTAGACATAGACAGACAGAGACACTCATACGTACCCTCCCTTTCTTGTGTACACATTCTTACAAATACAGGACATACGAAAAAAGGACGCTATACCCTCATTCATACCCCCCATACGTACACTATACTCCATACTCCCAGGCCCAGGGACAGACACCCCAGTAGAGAACCCTGCCCCTGCACCCAGGAGACAGACCCCTTTGCCCACCAGGACGGGGACAAGTAGACCGCCAAGGCCCCACACCGGCAAGAGCAGCCCACCAGCCCAGGACCCCGACCAGACGGCGTGATGTTCTATCCGGGCTCCGACCCCTGATGGTCCAACGAACAGGGGTGTGGAAAGACCCCCCAGCCTCTCTCCCCCAGCTCAATGTGGTGTTGTTGCGTGTTGTTCTAATGTGCACTTAAAACAGAGGGGGGGGACATGGGAATACTGCCGGGTACCCCCATCTCCCCCCCCGGGCCCTCAGTGTCTAGATGCGTTTAACCAGTGGGTGCCGGCACCACAGGCGAGGCCCCCTCAACGGGGGGGCCTCGCCTGTGGCGCCACACCGCCAGGTCCCTACATGTGCGTTCCCTGTAAATGTTGCAAGTGTAGTGTCTAAATTGCTCAATAAAATCGGGACCCAGGCCGCCACCGGGTAGCGAAGACGGAAGCTCCATCCCGCACCCCAGTGACGTGCCCACGTCCCAAGGCCTTGTGAATGGTAGAATGAAGGAGCAGGTGGACAGAGGCATGGGGATGGGGAGAAAATAACTGGGGTGACCATTGCCAACCCCAGGGAGCCAGCTCCCCTGCTGACTCCAATAGGCACCCCCGTTCGGCCCGATCCACCAGGGGTGGGAGGCCCCAGCACGTCCAGTCGGGGCCCACGGCAGCGGTACCGCCGAGCCCCATGGGGGCCCCGGCAATCCACCAGCCCCCATGCCAGGGGCATACCTAAATCCTCCCCAACATTCACACTGCTAACAAAACACATGTCACTAGACACCCAGGTTGAGTTTAGCCCCCCCTCACCCTCAACGCCCTCCCCCCTCCCGTCCCAAGCGCACCCCGTTAAAAAGAGCGCCTGTGCTAGATGGTAAAAAGCCTCCCCGCCAATAAGAGACGCCCCAGGCACCGCCAGCGTCCGAGGACCCCCGGGCCGAGGCCGGAACCCGGCGCACCACCGACTCGGGTACCCCGGACATGCCGCGCCAGGCCCGTGAGCAGACCGAAGTCCCGGGCGGCCAATCCCCAGGCCGACATCCTCCAGCCTTGCTACTACCGCCCGATGGCCGGGTGGCAACAGAACCCAGCACGTCCACCCACCAGCCCACACCCCACCAACTGGTCAGTCACCGTGGAGGCCGACCAACACCGGCCAGAGCCCCCCACCCCAGCACCCCCGCGAGGGCTAAGACCAAGACCCAGGAGCCATGTCCAGTGTCGGGCCCGGAGACGCCGGCCACCCGCCACGGCCTCTCGCCGACGCCCGGACGCGGCAAGCGGCCACCGGGGAGCAAGCGACAGGAACCAGCCCGGGGAGATGGAAAGGGCAGCAGCGCCCGCCAACCACCGGCCGACCACAGCCCCCCCCCAGCCGGCACCGACGGCAGCGGCCCCCCCCGGCCAAGCCCCGCCAGGGCCCCAGCCGGGGGGCGCGCCGCCCCAGAACCCCGAGCCCCAGGCCCAGTCCAGACCCCCCCAGAGCAGCACAGCACCAGGCCAGTAACCCGTGTCCGCCAGCACGACCCCTCTAAGGCGCCGCATGCAGCCACTAGGAGTCACCACACAAAGACCCCAAAGTCCCACCCCAGGCGAGGGTCTCGGCACCTATCGCCGAACCGCAAGCGGACCCACCCCCAAGGACCTCCCCGCAGTCACCACCAACCCTTAGCTCCACATCGGCAACCGTGTCCCACAGAACGGAATCAAGGGCCCGACCCCACTAGGTGATGGAACTGATCAAGGGTGACCAGAAAGATTGATCAGATGTGGAGGCAGATGCCGTTTCTAAACCAATGTAATCCAGAAGGAGATCTCTATATTGATTAATATTCAGAGTATTTTTATTTTTCCAGTTCAAGAGGATATTTTTCTTAGCGATGCATAAGGCGATGTAAAATAATTGCATAGACTTTGTATCCATGGTAACTTCATCTATATTTCCCAGCAAGCAAACTCTGGGAGCAGGTGTGATATTACATTTCAGACACTTTGATAGATCTTCACATATCTGGTACCAATATTTCTTAACAGGTGGGCAGAACCAAAGAGCATGAATATAATTGTCTGGTAGATTGCTTGTACATTGTAAACAGGTATCAGACGGCGTATAACCCATCTTGAACATCCGTTGCCCTGTATAATGCACTCTATGAAGGATTTTATATTGTATTAATCGTAGATTAGGATTCTTAAGAAATTTGAAGGTTCTTAATGAAATTTGAGACCAGAGGTTTTGGTCTATTGAGATGGACAAGTCCATCTCCCATTTTGAAATAGGAAGGGCTATTGATTCATCTATTCTATTTAATGTTTTGTATATTTTAGATAGCAGTTTGGGAGGGTTAAGATTAAGGAAGTCTAAAACTTTTCCTGGAATTTGTAAATCAACTGTATTGAGCCTAAATTTATTTTTTATAATTGATTTAATTTGTTGGTATTCTAAGAATTTATTCTTGTTAATTCCGAATTGTGTAACCAATGTATTAAAGGGGATAAAGTCTGTTCCATCAAATATATGCTCCAGGTATTCAATTCCTTTACAACTCCAGCCCGGAAAGTTAATCATGCATTTTTTTTGTAAGATATCCGGGTTATTCCAGATGGGTGTACGCCTGCATGGGACTAGTGAGGTCTTTGTCATTTTAAGAAATTCCCACCAAGCTGTCAGAGAGGAGCTGATATTTATACTTTTGAAACATTCATTTTGTTTTATATTTGAGCTAACAAAAGGTAGATCTGAAAGTTTTATCTTATTGCATAGTGTCTGTTCTACATCTACCCAGCACTCATCGATATAACTGTGTTTTACCCATCTTGATGTGTATTGGAGTCTGTTGGCTAAGAAATAATGACGAAAGTTTGGTAGGT
The DNA here is from genome assembly GCA_028564705.1 of Apricaphanius iberus. NCBI lineage: Eukaryota > Metazoa > Chordata > Actinopteri > Cyprinodontiformes > Aphaniidae > Apricaphanius > Apricaphanius iberus. The sequence goes on along the minus strand of JAPXFQ010001324.1, from coordinate 96,899 downwards.
CTAGACCTCCTTTATCTTTGGACTTCTGTAGTGTTTTTAAGCTGATACGTGGGGGTTTATCTTTCCAAAGGAATTTAGAAACAGAAGAGTCCAGAGATCTAAACCAATCAGGTGATGGTTTGCTTGGGATCATTGAGAATAAATAATTGATTCTAGGCAAAACCATCATTTTTATTGTAGCTACCCTTCCAATAAGTGATATTGGAAGGGATTTCCATCTTGCCAGATCATCTTCCACTTTTTTTAAAAGTGGGACGTAGTTTAGCTTAGATAAGTCTGCCAGTCTTGGTGAGATATGGATACCTAGATATGTAATATTTCCCGACCGGAGCTGTAAAGCAACAGGACTCTGGTAAGAACAGTTGATAGGAAGGACTGTAGATTTTAACCAATTTATGGAATAGTCTGAAACTCTTGAGTAAGATTTTATTAACTCAATTACCTGATACAAGGAAGTTTGTGAATGCTGTAGAAAAAGTAGTACATCATCTGCGTATAAACTGATTTTATGTTCTATTTTGTTGCATTGTATACCTTTAACATTATTATTTTGCCTGATTGCTGCTGCTAATGGTTCAATAAAAATAGCAAAGAGGGAGGGAGAAAGTGGACATCCCTGCCTGGTACCTCTCTGAAGAAAGAACCTTGATGATGTTTGATTATTGGTCCTAATACATGCTGTTGGTGAGCTGTATAATATTTTTAACCAGTTTACAAAAGAATTACTGAATCCGAATTTATTTAAGGCTGCAAATAAAAATTTCCAGTTAACTCTATCAAATGCTTTTTCTGCATCTAAAGATAATATATTGGTTTGGACGTTTTTACAGTGGGAATAATCTATTAAATCTATTAATCTACGTGAATTTGTGGAAGAGAGCCTACCTTTTATAAAACCTGTTTGATCCGGGTGGATTATTAGAGGTGTTATTTTCTCTATCCTTCTTGCAAGAGCTTTGCAAATTATTTTCAGATCCACATTGATAAGAGAAATCGGACGATAACTGGTAGGAGACATAGGGTCTTTTCCTGGTTTTAATAGAAGATTGATGTAGGCAGAATTCATGTTTGGTGGTATTCGACCATTTTCCTTTGTTTCCTGTAACATTTTGTAAAATGTTGGTGCCAGAATATTCCAGAATTCTTTATAGAACTCTGCTGGAAATCCATCTGGACCTGGAGCTTTATTATTAGGCATAGATTGGAGGGCCTCCTGGAGTTCAGACACTGTTAGCGGTGAATCCAGGGCCTTTGCTTGACTGTCTGAAAGTTTAGGAAGAGTTATTTTATCCAGAAATTGTACAATATCATTATTTGAAGGGTTTATCTCTGGTGTGTATAACGTCTCATAAAATTCTTTGAAAGTGTTGTTTATTTTTTCAGGGTCATATATTATATTCCCAGTTTTGTCTTTGATTGCAGATATAGTTGTTTTTTCTTTATTTATTTTTAACTGATTAGCTAAGAAGCTACCTGATTTATTACTATGTTCAAAGTTTTCTATTCTAAGTCTTTGGATTAAGAACTGCGTCCTTTTATTAATAATTTCATTTAACTCTAATTTTGCTTTCCTTATTTTACTTAAGCTCTCTTTATCCAGGGAAGGTTCTAATGATTTAATAGTTTCTTCTAATTCCTGAACATGTTTATTTTCTGTTCTCTTTTTATTTGATGAGAATGAAATTATTTTACCTCTAATCACAGCTTTCCCTGCTTCCCATAGAGTGGATGGCGACATACCAGGGAGATCATTAAATTCCATGTATGAAGCCCATTCTTTTTCAATATATTTAATAAATTCTTTATCCTTAAGTAATGATGTATTAAATCTCCAATTTTTATATTGAAGGGTTGCAATTTTATTTGCTAAATTTAAAGAAACAGGAGCGTGATCGCTGATCACTATAGGATGTATCTCAGTGTCTGAAATGTCATTCAACAGTGAGCTGCTGACTAACAAATAGTCCAATCTAGAATAAGAATGATGTACGTTTGAGTAAAAAGTGTATTTTCTGTCGTTGGGATGAAGCGATCGCCATGCATCGCAGAGTCCATAATCGCTCATGTACTGTTTAACTATATCTATGGATTGCCATCTGCGCTGAGTCCCTGCTGTACTGAGCCTGTCTATTTCTTCATTTAGTCCAAAGTTGAAGTCTCCCCCAAGAACAAGTGAGCAATCCATGTGATTAGCCAGAACCGAGAAGAAAGTATGAAAGAATGAGGGGTCGTCAACATTTGGACCATATATACTAACTATACATAACTTTTGGTTATTTATAAATAGTTTTAATATTATAAATCTACCTTCTGGATCTGTAGCTGTGTCTATTACTTTAAAATTAGTATTTCTATTTATTAATATTGCTACTCCTCGTTGTCTAGAGTTATAGCATGAAGAAAATATATTAGGATACTCTGGTGTTTTTAAATCATTAGCTGTTGAACTTGATTTATGAGTCTCCTGTAGTAAGACGACATCTGCCTTCAGTCTTGTAAGATGGTTGAAAATCTTAATGGTTTTATCTCTGCAGCTAGCGCCGCGAATATTCCATGTTATAAATTTTACAGGATTCATAGAGCTAAGATAAACCTTAGATATGTACTATCGCCAAGGATGAATATAGGTGTAATTTTGGTTTGTCCATGGGGTTGCCAGATTGAAAAAAAACCAGAAGCAGAGATAAAGCGAGGCAAATAATGCACCATACAGGTGTGTACAGAATGAAAGTATGATGGAAAAACATGAATATGCCATGATAAAAGTCTGTGTGTGTGAGAGAGAAAAAGGAAAAAAGGTGATAAAGAGATTTGGTTGTACACATGTGAGAAAGATAATAGTGAAAAAGAAAAAATGAAAGAAAAAAAAAAAAGTGCACAGCCCTGCCCCTACCCACATTAACAAACAAAAACAGCCTGCTGAGCTGTGCTTTTTTTTTAAACTATAGTTGTCTGATAAAGCTAATTCTGTCTTGGTTCTGTTAAATATGACTAATAAAGCCAAGGAGTAACCTGAGGGTCCCTAAACAGCTGACCGTTAACATACAGTTTATCCACACTAACCGTAGCCCTACAGCCCTCACTAATATGTTTTTTTCTAATTGGAAATAACACGCGTCTTCTGTCCAGGATTTCTTTCGGAAACTGATCATTAACGCTGTAATTCGTCCCCCGTAGCTCTCTCCCGCGTCCTTTGACTTGTTCTTTTTGTTTAAAATGTTCAAATTTTGCAACAATTGGTCGCGGGCGGGTGTTGTTGGGCTTCTTACCTCCGAGTCGGTGAACCCGATGGAAGGTTATGCTTTTAACCGTGTCGTCTGGCAGTTTCAGCTGGTGTTGAATGAACTTTCGCACGGCTACTTCAGCATCTTCCTCAGCCTGCTCTGGTATCCCCGAAAAAACAAGATTGTCCCTCATTGATCGGGCCTGGATGTCTAGGATAGACTCCTTGAAGCTTTTGTTTTCTCCAGACAGCTGCTTCATTCCCTCGGTGAGTTTTTTAACGTCTTCTTTTAGTGTTTGGTTTTCTGTAACTAGCGAAGCTACTTGTTGTTGGCTGAACTCCAGCGATTCCCTCAGAGCCTGAAATTCTTTATGAAGAACCTCAACCAGCGCGAGACGGGCGTCCAGGCTGGTTAGCTTCTTGTCTATTGAGTCCAGGATGTCGCCGTAGCTTCTATCTGGCGAGTCGGTGGATGTGCTAGCCTCGGAACGAGTGCGCTTCTGCGACGGTGTGCTCGTTGTTGTATCTGAAGCAGGTTTCCGTGACTTACCCATAACGATGTTATCAAAGCACTCGTCTAGGTAGCACTCCAGCGAATCCAATGTTTCCTCGTCCAGGTTGTTTAGAGAGAAAAAAAAGTAACTTGATGGTTATTTTAGAAGCTGCGTTTGATTCAAAATGATTGTCTTATTTTACCTGGGTGTATACATTACCACATAACCGCCATGTTCACCTATGCACAGCTCTCGCGAGAACTCAGCAGCTCATCCTCTGCCATCGTTTTAAAGAGTGTCCTAAAACCACTCTGGTATATATTCTCTCTTCGGAGCCCTTTCTCTTTGTCTCATAAACCTCAAAGACTCATTTTCTCTAGCGACTCACAGCCATTTTAAAACAATCCAGTGAGAACTGTGAGGCGCATGCAGACTCTGAGGAAGATTGACAGTTAGGTGGGCCAATGGTGTAGATGATCTACCCAAAAAGAAAAAGATCCTCCATAATACCTTTAAAGTGCAACTCTCCCCAAAATCAAAAATGTTTGTGTTGATAAACTGTATAAATGAGTGAATAGTAGCGCTGTCTACATGTCTGGTCATTGTTTTATGTATTTTAGTACATTTTAGTGAAAATATTAATTTTGTACTAAAACCCGTAGTATAGTACCTTAAAAAAATACACTGGAATTCACTTGAATTGAAATCATGCATCGCTCATCTTGGGTTTTTGACGTAGCAATTGATATGGGTTGATCAGAAATTGTTATATTTATTGCTGATTAGAAAACTTTTTACACAACATCAGCAATAATCTTCAGATCAATGGTTTTGATAACAAACAAACAGGCCTATACAGAACAAGTTTTGCAACAATGAATACTACACTTGCGGTTGCAATTACGAAGTAAAATATAATGAACAAGAGTTTTCATCTTAACATACCTTTCTTTTTTTAACTTTAATTTTTTTATGAGTGCGATTTTTTGTGTGGTTCTTTATTATATTTATTTTTTTTATTTCCACACCAGGTATGTGTGTGTAGCTAATTAATTTGTAATATATTTTTATGCAATAACTACCTTTATTTATTTAATAAACTAAATCAAAATTTGATTTTGCAGTCCTAGATTCACCCTGGGCCCTTTTATCCCCTCTTTATTAACCTCCTGTATACACCCCTGCTCAGCAGCACTTAACATTTAGGAATAGTCATGTTGTGTAATGTTACTGGGGAATGCTGGCCTCATCCATGCCAGGACCCTTTTATACTTTCATATATTCATGGGTCAGACCTTTCAGTTCCGAAGAGTGCGCTTAGTGTATTCTTTGGGACTGGTATAGGGTCTTGTTCCATCCAGTGTTTCCTACACATAGACGAATGTGTGGCGGTACGCCACAGGTTAAACTCCGACTGCAACATATTGCGTTTTGTACTTGTTTTTTACGCTATTTTACGCACACCTTCAATAATACCCAACTGCAACACCTCTGTCTCTTCCTCGGACAGCTTGTGTCTGCGTGACAGCAGGGGGATATTTCTGAATGCGGAGAGTTTGCCCGATGTTTGGATTTAGTCCTCAGCCAAGTGCGGGGTGGGATATTAAACTGTTTTTCCGGGTTAGGGAGAGGAAAGCGGGAGAAACCATAAGACACTGCAAACATGGGCATACTTGCTAGGGGTGTGCGATTTGACAATGTAAGACCGTGAAGCAATCTAAACGTGTGACGATCTGTCATTTTTGGGAGATTGTTTTATCCCGATTCCCAGTTCTGCTGCTGTATTTCTGCCTCTGTGTGCGATTAAAATCCTCTGCTCTCTTCCTAGCTAATTACCCGCGCCCCTCTCCCCCCTTGCATGTGTGCAACATGTAAACAAGCATGGCGTTGCCGCATCTGAGAGCGTAAGTTAAGTTTTCGTTCTGAAGTCTAAGTCCTCATCTGTTGAATGGAACTGGTTTGGTTTTTTACCAGACAACAAAGAGCTACAAACATAATTTTCAAAGTTTGCAAGGAGAGCATCAAGGCAAGTGATCGCAACACCTTAAACTTGTTAAATCACTTGAAGAGATGGTATCCCAAACAAAACAATGAGCCGTCTGCCAGCTAAAGCTATAAATCATGTTAGTAATTTTAATTACAGGCTTATTTTTATTCTTTTTAATCTTTTAAACATTTATGACACTTTATAATATTATGGATGAAACCCTTAAAGTACCTTGTCAATAAAGTTTAGTCAAATTCTCTTCAGCTGTAGGCTAAAGCTAACTAGCTACTCACGAGTGTTGATAGGCTCCAACACTGCAGCTCAGTCACTGAGAACTGAAGCCAGCAGGTCTATCCAACCCCTGTTGTGTTTTTTTAAGCGTTTTTTTTCGCTTCCGAGGACCGGGAGCAGAACCGAAGGGAGATTTTAAAAGCCACAGATGTTAGCAACGCAACGCGACCTGGGTACGTTTCCTGTGTCTCTGTAAGAGATTCGTAGCGAGCTGGAGAGGGAAGTCCTGCTTACAACAGCTGACCGTAGTTTTATATTTTGTTCATTATTGCTAAGTTTAGTGTTTTAGTGCATGGAGGATCGGTTCAAAATGGGACGTAACCTTTACCGGAGCCACTGAAACATTTATCCGTGACAACGTCCTCTGCTGCTTCTTTGTTGTTATGTCTGAGCGCGCCGAAGCTACGGTTAAATTCTGTTTCAGCTCAAATCATTTAATCCTTTTTGTGGTTTGAAAGGAGAGAGGGTGGCTGACAGAGCTGCGTGGGCCATTGTTAATGATTCGTTTGAAATAAGTAATGATTGTTGTATTAAGCTGCCTGATAGGGTATAATGAAAAAACGAGGGGGAACTTTTATTTTCTATTGAACTTTTTTATCGACCCCCTTTTTTTTCTATCGCACCACACATCTATCGTCAATATATATTGCTATCGAATTATCGCCCAGCCCTACCAACAGGTGATGATTTTTCATGACTGGAATAAGAAAACTGTACCCCATAGCACCTTCCTAGGCAAAATGCAAGTGTAACACATGTTTTATTGTTAATGTGTTTACAAAAGGCGACGCTGTCAGATATCAGAAGAAATGCGGTATTATGGTGGCTCCAAGAACGCAGACAGAGTCAGCTACCCAATGAGAATTTTTATTCAATCAGAGCACGGATATTGACCTGATTACTCATATGATACTCGCACCCTGCAGAAGTGCTTTATCCATACCGGATACTCGTTTCAGCAGAGTATCCTGCTCAACTCTAGTAAGTATTTCTCCATACTGATGGATGAAATGCTTGGAAGCCTTAAAATTAATATTTTAGACAAAATTTCTGATTTGACATCTGGTAGGGGTTTATTTTGAATGTTTGTTAAAAACAACTTATCTTACATTGAATGCAGTTTTTTAATGTTTACTAATAGGGATGTAAGAAAATAATATTACCCCAATAGATCACAAGGTAGTATCGATATTCAAAAGCTATATATCTTCTTTTTTTTTTTTTTAGAATAATGGAACAATTAATGATGACAGTACGTTCTAGTAAAATGAAAGACATACGTTGTTTGTATGTTTCTGATTGCTATGTAACATTTACTGAGCCTTGTATTTATTTCAAAACTACATGGGTACAATCTACATACCAATCAAAAACATACAAACAACTTATGTCTAGTGTGATGTGGCTTTTTTTCATTTCCCCTTCCTCTTTGGGACAGTGATATGCCAACACAGGAGTAATACCGCATACCATGTCAAGGCAATAGAGAATATGGAACTGAGTGGCAAACATGCACAGAAACCAATTAAATAAAAATATAATAATAGAATATAATACAAATAATATAATATTCATCTGAGTTTTTGTTCTTACAAACAACAATCTTCAATTAGTTATCAACACTTTCTTACAAGTTGGTGTGGGTGACAGCAATGTTTACTGGTAAAACACTAAGAAAAATGGCTCTACACAGCAGCCCTGTATTAAATTGGTGTTAGGATTCTGTGACTATGTGCTGGAGAGTGGGTGTGTTGGTGTTCTTTCTCCAACACCCTCTGTAGGGCGTGGAAGGCACAGCCACCAGGTGTTCCTCATTGATCCTCATCACCATCCAGCTCAAAAGGAGAGCAGCCTCGGCAGGTTGACGGCAGTCGGTTCTCGCTTCTAGCGTGGTACAATGCCAAGTTACCTTCCGAGATTCAACGTCAGAAACTTTGCTCAAGCTTACGAAACTTTGATCTAACTTCCATTCTCCTCGTAGATCCTCCCTGGGTTTCTAGTGACCTTCCTCCGGAACCAAGCCAAAGACAATCCATCAGCCTGGTTCCATCTGGTCAGCGTCTGCAACACTCCCCTCATGGTAATCACATCAACACTCTCCTTCGTTGTCGCTGTGATCAAGCTGCTTGCCTGTCCGCCCAGAATCACCTTTACCTACAGATCATGGAATTCCTCTAGACTCCTTTTTGTCATCTATCTGTAAAAACAACAGAAAGTTATTAGACGTTACACGCTCACCTCCAGCCAACCAGAGTCCACACTTTTCAATTTAGCTCCTCCAAGCAACACTTCTCTGGATATCAAGTAAAAACCAAACCTCTAATCTCCAGATCCTCTTCATCCTGCTAATCTCAATATCTACACCTCTTACAGTTCAGCTAAACTCCCTGTATTCCCGTCCCTCCCGAGACGAACCACATATCCTGTTAAAATAAAAATAATTTAAAGAAAATATTATCTGTCTATGGAGTTCTGAGACAAATCATGTCAATTGGGGTTTCGAGATTCCGGATCAGGATGTTTTTTAAACATGTGTGCCATCTTTAACTAGTTCAGAATCTATACTGATCAAATTTGAACTGGTACATTTCAGAAATTTTTTTTAGACACCAGTTTGGGTTTATTAAAACGGTTATTCTATTTTTAACTGAGCAATTTTCAATGCTATTATTGACATTAAGACACCCCTGAGACTTTGTCCTAGAAGGGGAAATTCATTTTTTTGGGGTTCTTTTAAACCTTGACCTTATTTTCAGCATACATTACGTTCATTTATTAACCCAGACAAGTTTGGTGCGACTGGGAGTCTTTGTGTGAAATTTATATTATTTCCATTCATGATCAGTATTTCCATAAAACAGGAGTTAATGGGGCAATGACAAGTCCACCTCTAAATAAGGACTATTTTTGCGATGAATCACTAGCCCTTGTGAGTTTGGAGTTTCTCGGAGGTGCTGCATTGTTTTCTTACAGGGGGGTATAGAAACATCTATCTAACTACACTAGCATACAATTTCAATTGTTATACTTGTGAGGATATTGTATTGCCTTCCATTGATTTTTACTATGCTTAACCCACACACTTACCCTAACCCTACCAATTAGTGGCAGAAGCCTAACCCTAATTCACAACATACATCTAAACTTAACTATTAGAGTGCAATTCCTTGTTAAACATTCTGTGGAATTAATGTCCTCACAACTACAAAAGTCTACACAATGCTGGTGGCGTGTCAAAGGTTGGTCCACACAAGTAGATCAAGACATGTATACACACACGCGCTGAAGAAGTTTGACTGACGGTTTTTCAAACTGCTGAGAGTAGCTGCTGACAGCATTTATCAGCTGCTGATATGGCAACATATTCTTTATAACTTCTACAGTGTGTGTATTGTAGCTACAAGCAGGCACCATTTTCTGGTGATGTGGTGATTTTCTGTTCTCAGGTGCTCTTAGATTCAGCACTTTCAACCCAACTTTTTACTGAGAGGCAAAGGATGTATTTTTCCAACCTTTTCACAAAGCCTCTAAATGACATGGATAAAACATACTGGAAGTTGCACATGTACAAGTTGTATTTTCAGTTTTCTTCTATTTTTACTTGTCTCTGTATTTAACCCGTTTATAAAACTTTTAAGCCAAATACAGGCATTTACTGTAGAGAGATAAAGAGATCTCCTTTGACTCCATGACCTTGCACATATCTTGCCTTTCAGATGCCCTCTCGGATCATGTCAACCCTGCTCCATCAACTTGAATATACATCACTCAGGTCCTTGACAGCACATCAGGGTGAATGGCAGACTTGGTCTGTCTGTTCATTTTGCCACAGCCTCCTGTGGAAATTTCAAGCTGGCGGTGTGGAAAAAAGCCATAAAAATAGACATCTGAATAATGTAACAGGGGGGAGTGTAGATGAACCAACAATGGGGGAAAGGCAAAAACAGATAGAGGGAAGACTGACATAGATGGGGGAAAGGTAAAAACAAAAGAGATAGAGGTAACTAAAGTGAATAACAAGTTTGTGGAAGAAACATACACTGCATAATAGTAGAGTGGATAGAAATAAAAGTAGAGAAGAGTGGATAGTAATAAAGACAAACAAGTAAGATGAATAGTCAATCAAAAGAAGTAAAGTAGATCAGTTCTGATTCAGATTTCTTTACAAAATCTTGTTCTACTTTATCTTTTTTGGCATTCTATCTGCTGCTTCAGTCCTTTTCATAATTTGCTTTGTACCCCACTTTTTTCCAAAGTTTGACGTTTTTCATTTGCAGCTATCACAGCATCCTTCTCTTATTGACTTTATTTTCAATTTTGCGGACCCTTGTTGAGTCCATCTTTTTTCCCTCCTCAATGCCTCTTCTCATTTCATAGTGGATTTATAATCTTAATGGCTAGCATTTTGACATTGAGTACAAACAGGTTTTAAGCCTTTGGTTTGGTCATAAACCATTTTCGGTGCATGGTGATTTGAGGCGAACTTGTAACAACAGTCTAAGTGATATATTTGGTGGGACACCAACTTTAGTGTATATGCATTTGTTTGTGTTTTAATTGTGTAAAATGAAAGCATTTACAAATGCAACTTTTGCATAGTTATTAGAATCTTGTAGATTAAATTTTACTTTCACCCCAACCAAACACCTGGAACCTTAACTGCTATAAAATACAATTAAAACAACTCTTGGAATTAAAAAATTTTTGTCACAAAAATCCAAGTAAACAGAAAAAAATATTATTTATTCAATGTAGTTTAAGTATGCACTTATTTTGATAAGAGAAATTCCTAAGCATGAAGTTTGTAAAATTCAAATACATTTTGACAGAAGTTAAGAGCACCTATTGTGGGTTTTTCTCTAACTTGAGCTTCCAAATCAAATATTTCTGCATCTTATTGAAATATACAAACCAGAAAATATACATTTATGATTCTGATTATGTTATTTCTTAAAACCTCTTTTAGTTAACATGTTGCTGACACAGAGAAAGTCACATTGTTGTAATGTTTTATTGCTGAAATAACTTATCCTCAATACTGATGATACAGGTTCGCAATTCCAGCTGGTTGACAAATATGGAAATAAAAACCGGTTGAATTAGGTTTAATGACACTCCTGGATTCAAGTTCTGAATAAGTGCTTAAATGTAAGACAAAACATTTAGCCACCAGCATTCATTGCTGCCAGACCATAATCTGTTCCAGTTCCAAACAGAATTTCTCAAACTTTTCAACACTAAAATTCTTTTAAGATTTTGTTTAAATTAAAGATCAATGGTTAAAATAACTGATCTTATCTTATGTGCTAAAAAGACTCATTTGTGGCTGTCGGTTCTCCTTAGGTCTGCATTACAGTTGTTATAAGACTTTTTTGACTTGCAAATAATTAATGTAGTGCTCATGTCAAGTGGTTAACAAGGGATGTAGTTCTTTGGACAGGGCCCTGGAAACTTTTTTTATGGATTGCTGAACTAATTGTTTTCACGAGATAAAACTTGGTAATTATCAATGTTTTATTTTTAAAGAACAGATTTATCATCTTTCATAATCATTTACCTTTTAAACTTAACTGATATTTAAAGGACCCTAGTAAAATAAAGGTGAGGTAGGTGATTTTCTTCCAAAACACTTTTTGCAATGTTACCAGAATTGCTATTTACATACAAACAATAGCAAACAATAAATTGGGTGTTTTGTTAGAAAAGCAAATTATCATAATTGCCTCTGAAACTGAAAATCTTGGAAAAACCTCATCCAATTGTCGGTCAGGCCAACTGGCTGCTGAATCCCTCCACTGCTGCGCGTTCCCTCTTTGTACACACAGCGGGCGGGCTTGGCCTGGAACGGTGGCTAAAGCTGCATTAGCCATTTAAGCTTGGCTACTACATTGGCATATGTTTGCATAGGTGCATTATTTTACGGATTATGGCCGAAAATATGCCAACAAGAGGTTGAAAAGGTAAAACTGTATTTCCAAAGGCCATGACCAAAATATGAGACTGATGAAAGAGCAGAGCAAGAGAGAAGTGACTGTGGTGTAGCAGCTAACCATTGCTAAGTTAAAGGAGCAGAGAGCTGCTGACTGGGACCTGTACAAACAGGCCAGGAACAAGCTGACAAAGGAGATCAATGCAGCAAAGAGGAACTACAGTGCTAAGCTTAAGGACCGTTTTTCTGCTAACGACCCCTCTGCAGTTTGGAGCTACCTGCAGACCATTACTAACTGTAGGAGACCATCCCCCCACCCTGTGGAGAGCCCCCGCCTGGCTGAGGACCTCAACGACTTCTTTTCCAGGTTTGAAAGGACTTTCACACCTCCCACCTCCCCCACCATCTCCATCACAAAAGACCCAGCTTCACCCCAAACCACCCACGTACCTGCCTTGACGATCTGCGAACAGGACGTGCGCCAGCTATTTCAGAGACAGAAAATTAAAAAGGCTCAGGGACCAGACGGAGTGTCCCCAGCCTCTCTGAAATTCTGTGCTGACCAGCTGGCTCCCATCTTCACCCAGATCTTCAATAACTCCCTGGAGCTGTGTGAGGTCCCCTCCTGCCTCAAACGCTCCACCATCATACCGGTTCCCAAGAAGTCCCCAGTCACTGGATTAAATGACTACAGACCAGTTGCCCTAACATCTGTGGTCATGAAATCCTTTGAGCGTCTGGTACTGACCCACCTGAAGGACATCACAGATCCCCTGCTAGACCCCCTGCAGTTCGCCTACAGATCAAACAGGTCAGTGGATGATGCCGTCAACATGGCTCTACACTACATCCTGCACCATCTAGACTCTGCAGGTACCTACGCTCGGGTCCTGTTTGTGGACTTCAGCTCTGCGTTTAACACCATTGTACCAGAGCTCCTCCACCAAAAACTGTCCCAGCTCACCGTGCCTCCATCCACCTGTCAGTGGATTACCAGTTTCCTGACTGACAGGAGGCAGCAGGTGAAACTGGGTAAGTTCACATCCAGCTCCCGTTCCCTTAGCATCGGCGCCCCCCAGGGATGTGTTCTCTCCCCACTGCTCTTCTCCCTTTACACCACTGACTGCACGTCGAGGGACCCTTCTGTGAAACTCCTGAAGTTTGCAGATGACACCACCGTCATTGGACTCATCCGCGACGGCGACGAGTCTGTGTACAGAAAGGAAGTGGAACAGCTGGTTCTCTGGTGCAGTCAGAACCACCTGGAGCTAAACCCGCTCAAAACTGTGGAGATGACAGTGGACTTCAGGAAGAGACCACCATCAACATCTCCTCTCATGATCCTCAACAAGCCAGTCCCCACAGTGGAGTCTTTCAGGTTCCTAGGATCCACCATCACACGGGACCTGAAGTGGACCTCACACATCAACATAATAAGGAAAAAGGCCCAGCAAAGGCTGTACTTTCTGCGTCAGCTCAGGAAGTTCAACCTGCCCCAGGAGCTGCTGATCATCTTCTACACAGCAATAGTCCAGTCTGTCCTGACCTCATCCATCTCTGTCTGGTTCGGATCCGTCACCAGGCAAGACAAGGACAGACTGCAGAGAACAGTCAGGACTGCAGAGAGGATCATAGGAACCGATCTTCCCTCCATTCAGGACCTATTCCGGGCCAGGGTCAGGAAGCGGGCCAGGAAAATCACCACTGACCCCTCACACCCTGGCCACAATCTGTTTAGGCTCCTCCCCTCAGGTCGGCGTTACAGAGCGTTGTACGCCAAAACCACCCGACACAAAAACAGTTTTTTCCCCCAGGCTGTCGCTCTGACGAACTCTGTCTAGTCACAGTGTGTGAGTGCACTCACATAACAATAAACTATAACTCTGCACTTCTGTACATACTCACTGTAAAATAACCCCGGCTTGGTGTATATATTATCCTTTATTATTTACGATCTGATATTTATTTGTATTTTTACTTATTTTTGTTCTTATTTTTCTTTTTTTTTTTTTTATTTTCTTTTTTTTTATTTCACTTATTCAAGTTCTGTACTGGAGAAAAAAGTTTGCCGGAGTCAAATTCCTTGTATGTGACATACTTGGCCAATAAACTGATTCTGATTCTGATTCTGATTCTGAGGACATGAAGGCTCTCTGTGATCAGTATGATGACGTTATGTTTTATGGTTCTATCACAGTACCTGGCATTATGTTTTCATTTCAACTCATATCTGTATACGATTTATTTTATTCTACTAGTCTGAGGACTTATTCGTTTTTTGTGTCAGAAAGACATTACCTGAGCTAGACCTCATCCTGCATCAACAGCTAAATCCTCTGATCAGTGAGTGGATTAACATTATGTTGACTGCAGCACAGCTTTGACAACTAACGTTTTTATGGATAAAATATATATAAATGATAGAATTTTGTTATTAGATTATGGCTCCTTGGGCTTCGTATGTCTTGGAATCCACTCACGTTGGCTTGTCGTCAAAAACTAGTTTTACCTTTTTGCTTTTCTCCTCTGACTTGTGTCAAATATCTTATTCGCTGAAAAGTCAAAATTGTTTACCGGACACCAGAAAAATATTTGTCAAATATAGATAAGGGGTCCGTTCCAGAAAAAAGGTTATGTATAAGTTCGAGGGTACGTTTGTGGATAACCTGAACTTTCGGTTCCAAAAACGGAGGTATCTTTCAAGGTAAATTAGTAACCAAAGCAACTTAATCTCTGAACATAACTTGCTCCTGACCAGGTTATGTTCTGGGTAAGTTTGTTCCAGAGAGGTATGAGCATGGCGTGGACTTTTAAATGATGATCCTTTGGACGTGGAACCATACTATATTTTGTCAAAATAACTTCAATTTGTCAACCAAAACTGTAGGACAAAGCCCATTACATATTACAATCAAACAAAAACTATTTCACAAACATATTACTAACATGCAAGAGTTTTTCAAATAAGATTACAGAACACATTATATGCAGCTATCCATCCATCCATCATCTTCCGCTTATCCGGGGTCGGGTCGCGGGGGCAGTAGCCTAAGCAAAGAGACCCAGACCTCCCTCTCCCCGGCTACTTGGGCCAGCTCCTCGGGAGGAAACCCGAGGCATTTCCAGGCCAGCTGGGAGACATAATCCCTCCAGCGAGTCCTGGGTCTTTCCCTGGGTCTCCTCCCGGTTGCATGGTGGGAACCCGATGCCAAAAGGACACGGCGCCCTACTTTTTGTCCCTTCCTCATAGGCTCCCATTGTGGAAACCTTATGGCAAATGTCCACGGGTTTAGGCCCCAAAAACCATGCATATTTACTCCTTCACAACTTTGGAACCAGAGGTCAGAGGACAACCGAATTACACACGCAGTAGGCCCCCGTATAGGACTACATAAAACCTTGGGTCAAAGGTCAAATGTCAGTGGTATAGGCCCCTGGATCTCCGGTGAATGAAGGACTAACTCTACCCAGGCCCCGGGCCTCCTTTCTGGGCTTAAAATCCACTGTCTGGGCCCCTGGTTCTCTGGTACGGTACAGGGCCAACTTTGGCTTCATGTACCCGGGCTGCAGGCCTCCGTTCTGGGCTTAAAATCCACTCTCAGGGGCCCTGGACGTATGTCCCAGTGAAGAAAAAACCAAAGTCCACCATGGACATTTGCCACATGTTTCCCACAATGGGAGCCTATGAGGAGGGGACCAAAATAAGGACGGTGCCCTACTTTTCATGCCCTCCTCATAAGATGGAAGTGCTGGAGGCAAAGGGACGAGCCCTTCCCCAGGAACCTGACACCGCTGCCAATCAACGACTAATTTTTTTTTTTTTTTTTTAAACGTGTCCTGTCTAGCAGTATGCTACTCAGAATTGGTGTCTAAGTACCAAGTACAAGCCCAACAGTTTTACTTTCCCAAGCAGAGTATTACAGCTTCGCTGTAGTACGCCACTTGATGTATATGTATGAAAAATCTTTATTAGTGATTACTGTGGGTTTAATTTCCTGACGTCATGGACACTAAACTGAGACAAGAAGGGAGAAAGGAAGAAGGTGAAGAAAAGAAACCGGACCAACAGAGGCGCGAACTGACGACACAAGACAAGGATTCAAACAAAGAACACAAGAAAACATCCCAGTCCTCCACCTCTGCCGGACGGCAGAGAAACAGTAATACAAAACAAAAACAACAAACTGTACAGAACCAAACCAATAGTTCGGATCTAGTAGAATAAACTAAGAATTACACATTCACTACACACAAGCATGGATTAATGAACATAATACAAATGTTTCTGGTAAGCTCCTGTGAACAACTAACTAATGATGATAACCTCAACTTAAGATATGTCCGTCCACACCAATGTCCCCACACCTATGTGTGTGCGAGCATGCAGGTCTGAATAAGGTTTCCCCATGCAAGTGATTGATAGCTGGTGTAAGGAACCGTCAATCCGTCCTACAGGAATCGACACAGACATGGAGGAGGCAAGAGATGTATGCATCCAGGGTCCCACAGAGTACAAAGTCCACAGGCGGATCAGCGCAGGGTCGATCACCCGCCAAGAGAGGAACAGATGGAAGCCCCAGGGGACCACCCACCAGCCGCAATGCTGGGGCCCGAGAGATCGCAGTGACGAGCCCACGGGCTCCGCCGGTAACCGGCTACGCCAGGGCGGGCCCGGATCAGGAACCAGAGGCCACGGGGACCAGGGGCACCCCGCCCCCCAGCGGGGCCCCAACCAGGGACCAGCCGACAAGGGCCCCCCGCCGCCGCCGCAGACAAGGGGGATCCGCAGCCAACCGACGGACAACACACGCCGCCGCCACCCCGGACCAATACCCACCGCCAACAACCCGGCCCGCCCCCACACACCCACACGCCAGGGAGCCACAGCAAGAGCCACAGCGGATGTACGCCCTCCCCAGGCCGCGCCCAGCCGGCACCTGGACATCCAGATCTTCCAGCTCCCGGGTCCAGATCCCGCCCCACGTAGGGCGCCAAGATCAGGGGCCCAGCCAATGCCGGACAGCCCCACCAGGTGAACAGACCAGCCAGCAGAAGTCCTGGAACCGGCAGGAGGCCTGGGCGCCAGGCACGGTCCCCACCGATCCACCGGACGGCACCAACCTGTTCTACAACCCCGGCACCCCCATGAGAGGTGCCCCAGTCAATCCAAGGAGGACGTCGGCCCGAAACAGCGGCCGCCCGACACACCGGACCACCCAGGACCCGCCCGACATGCACCAGGACCGAGCCGGGCCGCAACCGGGACCCCCGGCCCCAGGCATCGAGAGCCATCATCAACCAGCGGGCAGGAGCAACCATCACCGACGGGGAGTGACGGGGAGGGAAGAAGATGCATCAGGCCAGAGAGCAGCCAAGCACCCAACCTGACAGGTAGACATAGACAGACAGAGACACTCATACGTACCCTCCCTCTCATGCGTACACATTCTTGCAAATACAGGACATACGAAAAAAGGACGCTATACACTCATTCATATCACAATCAATGACTAATTGAGGTCATATCTCGGCCTACGTTCCAGGTAGACTCACAAAACTTTCAGGGTTGCGCCCTGGGGTTCGGGGCCACAAAATACGTCGAATATATGCCGCTCCGACGTCGCCTGGGGTCGTAAGGTTGCCCCGAAGGTCCCACCGTTTTGATGTCGCAGGCGCTATGTTTTTGGGAGTTTTTCCATGAAAATCGTATCGTGGGCTCGACGTCGTCCACTCTACTTATCTATATATTAATCTATTATATTAAAAGAAAATGCCAAAAATCCCCTTCTAAGGCTAACTCCTCGCAGGGGCCACGTACGAGCCCGGCTCAAACGTATTAGTATTCAGCACATTGCCCAGTATGACATACTCGGAGTTGAAAAGGATCGAACTTTGTTAAGCTTTTTATTTTTTTAAAAATAAAAAGCTTAACAAAGGATTCCATTGTACGACTGATACCCAAATGTCCACAAGCTGGTTTTTTCTGGGGTAAAATTCAAAGGGTTAAAAATGTCCAATCCTCCCCTACTCTGGATATGTTAAAATGGGGAAGTCGAGGAATACTAAACCGATGGAGCCGTGCTTCTAAGTGGCTCCTGTGAGCAGTTAGCTTCAGGAGGTGTGTGGAGGCCTGTGCTTCGGTACACGGATACAGTGGGAGATTCCAAACGCATCCGTCCAGTTTGCGTCCAAATCGGCCTCAAAACGTCAAAAACGCGAGGCGTGGAAGTTGGCCGACGGCCGAAAAAGGGAGGGCCGTATCTCCGCCCCCGGGGGGTCTACGGGTCCGGAACCAAGTCAGGATCGTGTGTCCCCCTCCGGGGAACAACATATTAAAATTTTATAACTCTAGCATATGTAGAAATTTTTCATTCCCACAGACACTATTTTTCACTTGATGTGGTCTTGGGGTCCTTGGACCCTACCCCCATTCGTAGGGTCAGCTGGCTAGGGTCAGGCTATTTTTTCCAGAGGTATCTGGGGGGAAAGTGACACTGGATATCAATACTAGGTCACGCTGGGAGTGTACCCTGTGAATTTGGTTGCCCTGTGGGCTTTCCCCTTAGAATTATGAAGCAATGAAAATTATATTTTTTAGGGACAGAAAAGCCTCGCCTACCCCACCTCATAGGGTCCCATTCATTTGGGCTTATGCCAAATGTCCAGGGGCTGATTTTTGCAAGTGCTTTTTAAAAAAATAAAATACTTAACAATGTCCAATCCTCTTCAACTTTAAATATGTTTTGAAGGAGACCTTATTATGCTCTATTAACTTTATCCCTGGTTCGTAGGTGGCTCCTGTTGGGAGTTCTGTTTAGAAGGTGTTTGGAGACATGTGTTTTGCTGCATGGATAGAGTAGAGGATATCAAAATTCCCAAAAACATAGCCCCTGCAGCATCAAAGTGGTTGGACGCTCTGAGTGACCTCACGACCCCAGGCAACGGTGGACCGACGTATAGTCAACGTATTGTGTGGCCCCATACCCCAGGGCGCTACCCTGAAAGTTTCACGCGTGTAGGTGGAACGTAGGCGGAGATATGAGCTTAATAAGTCGTTAATTGGCAGCAGTGTCACGTTCCTTGGGTAAGGCACGTTCCTTGGGTAAGGCTCGTCCCTTTGCCCCCAGCCTTCCACAATGCAATCTTATGAGGAGGGGACGAAAAGTAGGGAGTTGTCCTTATTTTCGTCCCCTCCTCATAGGATTGCATTGGGGGGAACCTGATCCCAAATGTCCATGGTGGACTTTGGTTTTTCTTTGCTGGGACATACATCCAGGGCCCCTGAGGGTGGATTTTTAGCCCAGAATGGGAGCCTGTAGCCTGGGTACATGAAGCCAGATGTGGCCCTGTACTAACCCAGAGAACCAGGGGCCCAGAAAGAGGGTGGAAAAAACACTTAGTGAAAAATCCTGCCTTACCAGAGGCACAAGCCGCCTTACCAGAGGCACGAGCTGCCTTACCAGAGAGACGAGCCGCCTTACCAGAGGCACGAGCCATCCAGAGTTTTTAGCCCAGGATGGGGGCCTGCTGACTGGGATAAGTGACGTCCATTTGCCCCCAGCTTCCCATAATGCAATCCTATGAGGCGGGGACGGAAAAAACACTTGGTGAAAAATCCTGCCTTACAAGAGGCACGAGCCATCCAGGGACCCTGACGGTGGATTTTTAGCCCAGGATGGGGGCCTGCTGACTGGGATAAGTGACGTCCATTTGCCCCCAGCTTCCCATAATGCAATCCTATGAGGCGGGGACGGAAAAAACACTTGGTGAAAAATCCTGCCTTACAAGAGGCACGAGCCATCCAGGGACCCTGACGGTGGATTTTTAGCCCAGGATGGGGGCCTGCTGACTGGGATAAGTGACGTCCATTTGCCCCCAGCTTCCCATAATGCAATCCTATGAGGCGGGGACGGAAAAAACACTTGGTGAAAAATCCTGCCTTACAAGAGGCACGAGCCATCCAGGGACCCTGACGGTGGATTTTTAGCCCAGGATGGGGGCCTGCTGACTGGGATAAGTGACGTCCATTTGCCCCCAGCTTCCCATAATGCAATCCTATGAGGCGGGGACGGAAAAAACACTTGGTGAAAAATCCTGCCTTACAAGAGGCACGAGCCATCCAGGGACCCTGACGGTGGATTTTTAGCCCAGGATGGGGGCCTGCTGACTGGGATAAGTGACGTCCATTTGCCCCCAGCTTCCCATAATGCAATCCTATGAGGCGGGGACGGAAAAAACACTTAGTCAAAAATCCTGCCTTACCAGAGGCACGAGCTGCCTTACCAGGGTCAGGGCCCACAGACTCTCCCGGGATCGGGGCCCGTATCCTGGGTAAGGCCTTGTCCCTTTGC
Organism: Apricaphanius iberus; assembly: GCA_028564705.1. Classification (NCBI taxonomy): domain Eukaryota; kingdom Metazoa; phylum Chordata; class Actinopteri; order Cyprinodontiformes; family Aphaniidae; genus Apricaphanius; species Apricaphanius iberus. The sequence goes on along the minus strand of JAPXFQ010001324.1, from coordinate 76,624 downwards.
CCCCAGGTTTCCATAATGCAATCCTATGAGGAGGGGACGAAAAGTAGGGTGTGAAATGTCCATGGGGAGGCTGCGGTACTTTGGCCCCTGGACAGACATCCAGGGATCCTGACGGTGGGTTTTTATCCCAGGGTTGGGGCCCGCGGACTCTCCCGGGATCGGGGCCTGTATCCTGGGTACGGCCCTGTCCCTTTGCCCCCAGCTTTCCACAATGCAATCCTATGAGGAGGGGACGAAAAGCAGGGTCGGGGGCTCGAGAAGGACCACCGCGTCCGTTTGGGACAGTTTTGGTCCCCTCCCCATCAAGGCCTTAAAGGCCTATGACCCGGGGCCGGAAAATGTGCCGAAAGGACGCCCAGAAGAAGGCCCGGGGGCCCGGGTCGGTGTCCGTTTGGGACAGTTTCGGTCCCCTCCCAATAAAGGCCTATGAGCAGGGGTCGGAATATGTGCTGAAAGGAAGCGTCCATTTGGGACACGTTCCGGCCCCGGCTCATCAAGGTTCGCATCCCCATGCAACCCTATGAGCGGGGGCCAAAAAGTGTCCCCAAAGGACGCGTCCGTTTGGGACATGTTTGAGCCCCGGAGGACCAAATTTGCTCCACCAGGTGGCCATTTCGCGCCGGCGTCCTTTTGGCATAGGATTGCATTGGACTTTGAAAAACCACAGCGTGGACACCGTGTGACCCAGGGGGCCGGGAAAAATCATGAAGGTGGAGAGGGGGCCCGGCTAATTTATGAGGGGGGACCCGGGCCGGGGTCTTTTTTGAAAATGTGGCCCACCGTCCCTAATTTGTAACATTGAGCCTATGCCAAGTGGACGTGAGTGCCCTAGGTGTACACCCCGGCATAACTGCAGACGCCTTACCAATCCGTCCATCCGTCCACCCGACCCCTATGGCTCCTCCCACAGGTAGTGAGCTCATGGGAAGGGGGGCCCATGTTTCCTCTTCGGGCTAAGCCCGGCCGGGCCCCATAGGTAAAGGCCCGGCCACCAGGCGCTCGTCAACTTGCCCCACCTCCAGGCCTGGCTCCAGAGTGGGGCCCCGGTGATCGATTCGATCTCAGTACCTTTCACTCTCGACTGGCAGAGGTCTGGCTGAGCCGATACTATTTTTAGTACCACCTCAGCTGTGGTTCCATCCGTGCTGAACTGGTACTGAAAAGCGACGTCAGATGGCTGTCGGTCACTGATTGGCTAAAGGGCGTAGTCACACGAGAGTAACTTGACAGCGTCTTTTAACAACAAACCGACCGCCATTTTAAAACCTCGCTACAGCGAGTGGATGTTTAGTGTTTGCTGAAGAACAAAGACAACGTTAAAAACTAGTGCGGTGATCCAAACGGAGTTTCATCATTTCTGAGTTTGTTTGCTGAAGAGAAGATTCTGTGTGAGCTGTATGGAGCTGCTCACTGTGAGAGGGTTATCAAGGAGGAGTCGGAGCTGATCGTGGTTCATAGCTGATAGCTCTCACCTGCAGGCCGAAGCAGAGAAACGGAGAGCGCTGAAGTCCTGACCTCGCCGTCTGGTACTCTCGGTAAGAAACAAATTTCATGCCGCTTGTATATTTCATTATTATCTTCAGTATGAAAGTTCTTTTATTATCAGTTATCCAAATTAGCTCTGAGGCGTTTTCTGTTTTTGTAAATATGAATGACCTACTTGCGTTTTCTGAAGAACAGTGAGCCATTTGTTTCTATTCCTTAATTTTAATTAGTAGTGTGTTTTAAATGAACTGCAAGCATAATACTTTTAAAAAATATCTGCGATCCGTTGCAGCGGGATCAACACCTTCTTCTGATGGAGCAGAAGCAGGAAACCGGCTTACGGAGGGTGGAGATGACACAATGCCTTCAATCAAACCTTCCTGGGATGCTGCTGACTAAACCATGACCCACAGACATGTGCAACTGGATTTTGTTTCTGAACTTTATCTATACCTGTCCAATAAAAATGTCCAAGCTATACGCTTGTATTATCATTTGCAATTCCATTACACGCTGGTTGGTGGAATTATTTTACACTGTTATATCTGGCATCAGGGTTCAGCAACATTTTAAAAATCTGATAGTAACATTTGCTCTGGTTGTTAAAAGTAAAAAAGTATTGCGCTGCTAAATAAGTAAATTGCATACATTTGAAACCTGCTGAAAAGCCTAAGCCTAGTCAAAGATGGGATATTATCTGTAAAACACATTGTAGTGGTGATTTTAAAAAACTGAAAACATTTTCAAAGCACACAGCTTTATTACAAAACATACAGTTATGGTTTGTAATTCATAGAATTCAAAGCATGTTTATGACAACTCCTTTCTTTAAGGGGACACAGAGGCTAAAAGCTGCGTCGCTCCAGCGCTGGACGTAGTTTGCCGCACATGTAGATGAATTTGTTCCGACATCCTGAAGTTCTGCAGCCACTGAGCTTCGGTGAAACCCAGAAGAATGTCTCATCACTGCAAGACCCAATTAAACAACCAAACCGACGGTCGGCTGCGACAACTTCACATAGTAGTCATCTGAAATTTGCACACAGAATACTGATTACAAAAGACAACTTGTTTTTAAGCTGGGCTTTAGCGAATTAATAAATACCAAGAGCACATTTATAGCCCACCACATCGGGGTAGTATTTGCATCGGCTTACCCACACAAGCTGCCAGGGTCCTGTCTCGTCCTTCTCCTGCAGAGCTTCTCACACTCTTTTGTACTACTTCACCGTGTTTTTTCCTTGCAGCGTGTAGCTTTTCCGGGGTCTTCATTCTTCGATTAGAGTGGCTTTCTCTTCGACGTACCTCTACAGAAATCCACAAACTGAGCAAAAAGCTCATGATCGCTACTGAGGTCGCCATTAATCTTCTTCCTCTCTGAGCCTTTTTTACTTGGCCCTGTACTCTGGGGCCGCCCACCATATGACGGAACCGCTCACTTCAGACGCTCTGGTTTGTTGCAACTGTGAAGCAACACTTAAGTCGAGCCGTGTTGAGTCGCGTTACCGATAGTACCAGTACAGTACGGCTCGGCAAAAGGTACTGGTGGAGAGACGCGTTTAGGCTCCCAGTTCCTGTGTTTTGGAGACGTTGCTTAGAGTGAGAGCCTGAAGAAAGGGGGTTGGACTTTTTTAAACATGACTTGCTGCAAAATCACCTACCCTGCTTGTAATTTGTAATATAGCGGTGTTCAAACTGGGCATCATTAAAACAAAAAATTTATTTTGACGTTCAGCCCAGATACCATTAATTGTACCAGTTTCACGGGTTGAAAACAATAGAATTTGCTGTTTATTATCTGTAGGCTACGATGATCAAAATAGGAAGAAAAACAAGACCTATGATATATCATTAGGCCTCTTTGTATAGAATATATGGGTTGAGTTTCCAAAACCAGTGGCAAAAGACATTGAACTTTTTCTACAATATTCTACTTCGTTGATATGCACTTGTATTTTGTTTAATTAGTATGTTATTAATTATAGTAAATATAATGTGCAGACTTTACTCCTTACATTTTATGGCTTTTTTAGCAAGTCATATTTAAGGTATTTTTTATTTAACAGTATTTTTTTCCAGACAAGACCGTTCATATCAACATTATCTTGAATGAAGAATTGAAAAATGTGCTTTAAATATCCAATTTTACTGCCATATGGACTGCATCATGTTTTTTTCCAAACACAGGTGAATGATATGAAAATAATTAAAATTATTATGATTCTAGTAGACATTCTTGATGTTCTTAGGCTGAATGTATAATTTTTACCTCACGTTGGCGCAAACAACAAATTGCATCTTCTAATTGCTTTGCATGTAGTACTAGGGGTCAGAGTATAGACTCAGATCGGATTTAGCCAAAGAAGAAGTAAGCTACACATGATGACCGTAGATGATTATTAGGTCGTTAATATTCAGATAACGACAGAAAAAAAGACAGCAGAAGTATCATACATGTTATATAAAACATATTTACCGCTATTTTTGGATTTCTTTCCTACTGCTTTTGCCGCCATTGCCCGTGTTTACCTACAGACTGTCAAATAGTGCTCAACAATTCCCCCTACTGGTTACTCTCAATAGCGTTTGTAAAAGGTATGCCGTTCGGTTCTCTTTTGACATTTTAAAGCCGATAAACTTTTTAAACTATAGAAAAGGCTCCTCTTTTTTGGAATTACTTAATCAGAAGTGTGTGCTTTGCTCCTGCCAGCAGCTGTACTTAGTTAAAAACTTTATTTTCAACACACTGTGTTGAAGTGCGTGTAGCAGTGAAATCGGTCCTGCCTGAAACACTTTCCCTCATTAAACATTCCGGAAGTTGTCTTCGCCATTCACCGGTATAGGGGTATATTAAAAATTCATATGATAATGAAAATGAACAGTCGGAAATAAACCGGTATGAACCGGTATACCGCCCAGGCCTACTACTGATAAACACCATGGCTAATCACACCGAGCTACATAACACCAGCTGTTTTCTAGACAGAGAGAGGAATACAAAAATAAATAAAATAAACATTATAAAGAGGTTAAACTATTAAGACAGTAAAGCTCTTAAGAGGTTTGTTGATGGCACTTAAAAGAGCCATTTTGGCTGCAAAAGGCCCCACTCCCTCCACCGAGAAGTGAGCAGTGAACAGCTTCCTCACCCAGAAAACCTCTCTGGGGGAGTAAACATGACCCAGGCTTGGTAATTGCTCCACTACTGCACGTCCTGTACCACTCACATATTATATATTATACAGTTTTACTACCGACAGATGGACAGTCGCTAAGTATTGTAGTTGTTGTCTTGGCGGGCGATGCTTGGACCAACGCAGGACACCGGCGGCTCCTCAAACTGGGCCTGCCGACACAGTGAGAGGCCGGTGTTTATCAATCCCTGCGATTCCCTGCTGTAGCGGTCACAGCTCTACCTGAGTCCAGGCCGAACATGTAATGCGGTCAGCTCGGAGACTAGGGCCCACCTACAGTCACGCTCCACATGCTCGGCTCGAGACGGTGCACCAAGAATGTTGTGATGACGTTGAAGACAACGTGTCGAAGGGGGGAGTGCAATTAAAGAGACATGCAGCTAATTTCAAGGCATTTAGTTCAGACATGTTCTGAGTGCAATATTTCAAATGGGTAGTATATATCATTTATTGAACTTACAGATCTGTGATATTATAGTTGTACTGTACCACATAGTTGCTCTGTCTGCCTGAGAAGAACGTGCCACCCTCTCTTTAAAGAAATTGGCTTAAATATAAGAGAAAGATCCCATGAATAATTTATTAAATTAATGTAACAATACTTCCAATCTTTAATTATTTAGGAAGTTAAATGAGTTTTCAAAAGTCCCAATATAATTTTTTTTCACCTGTCCTTAGTAAAAAAAAAAGTGTTGATTTATCTGCAACAATATATCAAAAGGAAGAAGATAAAAGAGCTGTGAGGCAATAGTTAGGAGAAGACTTACCTCTGACTGCTGCAACAACTAACACACTGGCTTCTTGTTGGTATTATTTATTTTTCCTGAACGAAAAGTGCATTCATTCCTTTTTTTGGCAATTACTTTTAATTGGATAACCTTTCAGTTTGCTGAAGAGCACTATTTTTAACTTTGAAAGCACAAGGTGTTAAAGAGCCACGCTCTCCCTCAGGAGCAGCTCACACAGATAGCTCAACTGTTAATATGGAAAGAAGATGCAAGAAGTGGGAGGCAGACTGGGAGAAGCACAGACATCAAACACATGGAAATTCCTTGTTTAAGGGGATGTTCTTTTTCATTTATAAAAAGACAGAATTATAAACTTTTGAAGGAAAAGATAAAAACTCTCCATACATATGAAATAAATTCACATAGTAAATATAAAGTTATTACCCCAAAAATATGTGCATTAATTGAAGGGTATTAACATTGCCCCCACTCTGTGTAAGTTAGAGCTATTCAAAGTAACATAGCTGGATATCTGGAATAAAAATGACCCACTGAATCTGAATATTAAAATTAGATGACAATGTAAGAAGTATGAGATAATGGTTCCAGTGGAACAGTATTTCAAAATATGGAGGATCTTAAAATTTGGTTTGGCTTAAATAAAAAAACTGATTACATCTAAATGTTTGAAAATCGTACATAACCTAATTAGAATCCTAGAAGTGTGCCACTCAAGATAACAGCATGTTCGAGTAGGTATGTTACAACTGGGAACAGCTGATTGACATCTCACCACCTTATCCCAAATGATGTGAAAAAAGGCATCATGGATGAGAGCAGTTGGAAATAAATGAGAGAAGGATCAAATGTCTTTGATCAATTGTAATGGGCACTGATGAAAAATGAGATGATTGGCAAAGAAATTGGATGAACTAAAAGCCCTAATAAACACATCTAGAGTTTTGGGAATGCAGTAGAATGTGTTTCACTGTGACTTTGCTGCAGGATCATAGCCCTGATATTCATTATCCTGAATATCTCCGCCCGCCTTTCTGACCATATGACTAGACGTAGATTTAAAGAGAAGCAGTAAGAGCAAAGGAGGTGGATTAGCACGGTTTGTGAAAAACTATTTGTGTTATTCAGGACATGTTAGTATGAAGTGTCATCTCTGCAGCCTGGATATTTAACTGTTAGCTTTACGTTTAAGTCTATTCTACTTACCATAAGAGTTCGCCATCATTATATACATCTACACTGCATATGATGTAATTGTCTCAGTTGTTGATAAGTTACAGAAACACCATCACAATGCATTAATGGCAATAGGCGCGGTTCCACAGGGTTTTTCAGGGTATGCGCCGGTCTCGGTGACACCGGGCCGGCCCGACAGGGCTGTTTTGGGGGCCATTTCTTGAAACAACCGAGTACACTCAAACAAAAAAAAACTTTTTTGGTAAACATAATAAAATTATGTAACTCATTTCCACCCAACTGATTTTGGTTGATTTAACAATAATGAATTAATTATAATATTATAAAGACCTGCCAATTCCCCCTTTTTACATGAAAAAAGTGAAAGTTACTTAAATCATTATAAATATGTTTAGTTAACACTGGAAATTTAGTCATATGTGTTAGTGCGGGTGCTCAAAAAACAGAAGTCCTTTTCAGAATTTGAATCATATCCCCTGCTGTTTATTTGTGTGCCTTATAGCAATCTAAATGTATTAGGTTGACCCAGCATGCTTACATTTGGTTCACTCAACAAAATTCATTAGTCCTAAATCAACCCAAATTACTTGGGTGGAAATGATTTACATAATTGTATTCTGTTAGCCCAACAAGTTGTTTTTTTTAAGTGTACCAGTTCTGGGGTATCTCTTAGGAAATGGCCTGGTAGAGTTGCTAGGCGGGAACTGTGGTGAAGTCACACTGATTGGTAGTCAAAGGGCAACGAGCAGAAACAACAGGAGCATAATGAGCCAAAAAACAAAACAGGCTTTGTAAAATAAGAGTTGCTGGTGAAGTAGTTTATAACAACATAGCAAACAGAAACACAGCACGATTCGATTCAGAAACGATTCACGATTCAGAAGCGACTCGATTCAAATCATTTTTTTTTCTTAATAATACTCAATACTCTTTCATTCATCATTTGTGTTTGTAATACACATAACGGCGCATCAGACCTGTCAATGCGACGGTGGCCGTTGCATGACAAACACTTCGCGAAAATGTAAAAAGGTTCAGAAAATATATCTTTTGAGAATCGATTCTCAAACATTTTGGATCGATTCTGAATCTTGTTAAATAGGAATCGAGATTCAAACGTGAATTGATTTTTCCTCACACCCCTAGTAATTATCCACGCTGAAACAGTCTTTGCACAGAGAAAATCTTAGCTGCGCACAAAAAAAATCCAACCTAAACTGAAGATAAAATAACCTAATAATTAATTCCGTGCAATTTTGCAATATGAATCAATGAGCATATGCAATGATATGCAGAGCATATGTGTTACACTGCTGAAAATGATAGGCCAACTCATCTTCCATACAACATATTTGTTTTTGCAGAAACTTTACAGAAACAAGAAAACAGTTGAGCTACTCGGTACGCAATCTGCTCTCACCTGCTACTTACTGACTACTTCATTTAAAAAGAAAAATTAACACATTTGTACTGTTAAACATATCTCTGTAATACTGAAACAGTCTCTAATATAACAAATAACTTTAAATTCTCTGTATTTAAACATATCCACAAGCATCACTCACGAATTGACTGAGCTCAAAAAAAATATGTCACTGTAAACAAATCAAATACTGAACTCCAGCAACAGTTCAGTTTTTGAGTGCTTTCATGGGATTTTTAAACTACCGTTTTGAACTACTTTTTAATTCTATATATTTATTTATCACTCTTATGAACTGTATTTAATGATTTAAATCCACCTTTAATGCATTTTAATACATTCCTTGTTGTTGTTAACCTTTGTAAAATAAACAAAACATTTGTCCCGATTATCCTGAATATATTAATTTCAGTTCTGACCAACAAATAACTGTGTGACAATACAGACTCTCCCCACCCTAACAACCTGATCAGCACGGCTTAATCCATGTACTCCCTAGCCTAGCCTGCTTATTCATTTAGCTCAGCCTTTCAGTTTACCTCAGCCTCTCAAAATACCAATTTACTTTGATCATACAGGCTTCAGCTACAGGCTACATGCACTACATGCAGTTCCCAGATGCGGACATCTTATCTTATACAAACACATGTAACAGTATTCTGACTCACTATTACAATCGCGACGGACTACGAGTCCGCCATCTTTAACACACATGGTGGCAGAGCACCTTCACAACGCTTAAACATAAATATAGACAAAATATGTCTACACTTTCTAGTCTTGCATCCGTTACACTATAAACACATAAGAACTATACCGTTGTCTATTGCACATTAAACATTTAAGCCCCAGCTTACCTACAGAAACAAGAAAACAGCAGTTCAGTCTGCTCGGTGCGCAATCTGCTCTTACCTGCTACGTACTGACTTCTTCTGCCAGGCCGTCAGCTACTGGTGGAATAAAGGCACCGAGCGCCATCTCTTGACGGAACCTTTACCACATGCTTAAATGGCAAAATTGACTGACAGTAGTTATTTTACACCAGAAAATGGCTTTTGATATAAAAAATAAAATGGAGGGCTACTATTTTCATCTACTCATTTAAATGATAGTGCCACATATGTACAGTAGCTGTCCCTGCACCTGTCCAATTAGAAAATAAACAGTGGTCCATTCCATTATTCATAGTTATTTCCATATCAACGCGTCAGAGACCCACACACTGACACAGTGGTGGGCCGTGCATTTATTATATGGGCCTTCATTGTGGGCTTATCAACTTATTTATGCTGTTATATATATAAAAATATAACAACGCTTAGTATTTCAGAAGTCCTGTTTAAACCTGACATTGTAGCAGTATTGAGTGAAGACCGTTGTAGGACTTTTTTCGAGAGGTTTAACTTCGTTTTATTTTATTATTTTATTTATTTGTGATCATCATCATGCAACTGCAGCATGTTTATGGGGAGTGCCGAAAGAGGGACGAGGGCAGGGAGTGAAACAGCGCTGAACAATTTACAGTACATCACGCATTGCTTGTGGTTAAGTCAGCCAAGTGGTCTGCAAGTGATGGTTTTTCCAGGGTCAAGAGAAGAGAATGCAAATGAAACTAAGAAAATAAATGAATATAATCAGAAACAATATCAACGCTTAATTAAAAGTACTCTCACAGAAATTGAAATTTTGTAATTAGAATATTTTAATAAACCATGTAAATTGGATGGATAAGATGCTGGCATGACAATAGTGCACACATCTGATGTTGCTCACATTGGTCCAAGGGACCGCTCAGGGAGTTAATGACACGATGGCTAACAGGAACGGGCCAACAGATAAAATATCCACTAAAATTACCCTGAACTCCTGATAGTTGAAACGTGCCTTATCTCCGTGTCTGGTGATTTTATTAATGCGTCACTCTCTGCTACTCTTGTTAAACAAATCTTCTTACTTTGTTCTGATGATGCCTGGATTGGAGGAATAATATAAAATAATATAATTGCTAGCATAGAGTTCTTTGTCATGCACTCTTGAAATATGTGCCTTTTGATATATAGGGTGTGCCACTGTTATACTTTACCATGGTCCTGGCAATGTTGAATAAAAGCCACTCATATTTCCTGTTCCACAATGATAGATGTCAAAAAGCTTTTTGAGGCATCTTAAAAAACTGTTTTGACAGTATGTACATCTTGATTGGTACACGCCTTTATTTAGAGTAAACTACAGACAAGAATAAAAAAGATTTTAATTCAGTGGCAAAAAATATAAATAGTGCTCCACGATTGGCTGCTTCACAAGTGCCAGCCAATAGTGTGTCTATTTGCTTCCCAATCTTCATTTTCTTCCAGATATATTAGACATGCCCTAAAAAAAATTATAAGCAACTTTTCAACAAATAAGTCAGAGTTCCACAGAAAACTCACACATAGGGGAATACATGCATACTGAAATACAAATAAGTGAAGGTCCTTTGTACAACTCTGTGACTTCCTCCTAAAGTCCATCACAGCTTTAACAGAACTGGGTCAAATTCAACCCTTTGTTCTGTTTTGGCACCTGTAAAAGAGTCATCAAGTTTTTACACCAGCTATGTGTCATTTCATTAGCATGGACCACGCTTACAGAGATTAGATTTGTTTTGATTAGTTCATTTATTGACAAAGGTTAGATAGATGGTGTGTCTGGAAGGATGCCCCGATGGAGGCTTTTGACTCTGTGTGGGGGTGCAGTCTTCGGAAGTCGGTCTTCTTTTCGAGCCTGCTCAGGACCCCCCCAGACGAAGAACCTGAAAGAAACGGATATTAGTGCTGGAACTTTGAAAAAGCAGATAAGGGGATGAAGGGATGAGAGAGGGGATGAAGGGATGAGGGGATGAAGGGATGGGGGGGGATGAAGGGATGGATGAAGGGATGAGGGATGAGGGAGGGGAAGAAGGGATGAGGGAGGGGATGAAGGGATGGGGGGATGAGGGAAGGGATGATGGGATGAGGGAGGAAATGAAGGGATGATGGGATGAGGGAGGAAATGAAGGGATGAGGGGATGAGGGAGGAAACGAAGGGATGAAGAAGGGGATGAGGGAGGAAACGAAGGGATGAAGAAGGGGATGAGGGAGGAAACGAAGGGGATGAGGAAGGGGATGAGGGGATGTAAGGAATGAGGAAATGAAGGGATGAAAGAATGGGAAAATGGGGATGTAATACCGAGACAAAGTAAAGGATCAGGGGGAGGGAGGGTGGGGTTTACGAGATCAGAGTCTGAGCGACGCTGATGGCCAGGTGCTCAGGGTTTAAATAGATCATGGAGTAATTAGGGATGAAATTCAGGTGTGAGATGCCAGGTGAGTCGAATCCGAGTTGATTACTGAGAGGATACTGAATATGGGGCGTGGTCCAGCTCACGAACCTAAGTTAACATATTAACTTACATTTCATTAGCATGGACCATGCTTACAGAGATTAGATTTGTTTTGATTAGTTCATTTATTGACAAAGGTTAGATAGATGGTGTGTCTGGAAGGATGCCCCGATGGAGGCTTGTTGACTCTGTGTGGGGGTGCAGTCTTCGGAAGTCGGTCTTCTTTTCGAGCCTGCTCAGTACCACCAAAGTTGGTCATTATTTAACAAAGCAAGGAATGAGCATGGTGGAGATCGTCCAGATTATTATGAATATAAGTATGGTATGCTGAAGATGACCAACGACCTAGGACTTGAATAGTCTTGTCGGAAATGCCTGACTGAGAAGCTGAAGTGGCTGCGCCTATACGGATTGAGTGGATTGAATAATGCTCAGGGTTAATGCCAGATCTAAATAGGATTTGACGGAAGTGATGAGAAAACCAGAATCTAGTGGCGATGCTACCGAGATCAGTGATGAAGAGAGGATCATGAGATGTGCCGTTGTTGGCCAGACGGAAGCGAATGTAGTTTGAGATAGGTTCGTAGGGGCTGAGGGGTGAGTGAAGACGAAAAAGATAGATATGGAAGGAAGTGCCCAGTTGATCTGTTTTGCTTTTACGGAGCGTAAAGATAAGGGTATCCTGATTAAGGATTGAGATATCTGAAAGGCATGGATGGATGGACGGATCAAATCTGGAAGTAGTAGGGGCAAATTCAGAGCAGCATAGAAAACCGAAGTAGGCTAATAGGAACATGGATTCTAATGTAAGATTGACTAGAGGAGAAGAGTAACCGGAACGGATTGTGCGGATGCAGCGAATAAGGAGGTCAGAGGTTATAGGGAATCGTTGATTAGATGAAAGTGCCTCTTGCTTTTTAAGACCTTTAAGTAGCATGGATATATGGCTATGGGAGAGAGCTGGACAGGGGTTGCCAGTAGCCAGTTTGAAAAAGAAATTAATGCCAGAAAGGTATGATTGGATAGTGGAAATGCGGATTTGTAGGATTGTATGTGAATAGGTGATGAAGTGACAAATAGAAGATGGGATGAGGGAAGGGAATGGAAGGTTATACGTTACATGGAAACTTTTAAAACTGTTCCATCCTGAAAGATAAGATGAGAGAGTTCTAGGAGCGAGACTGTTGAGGATAGCGTTCTGAGAAATGATGGAGAGGTCTTGAAGCTGTGAAGTTAATTGTAGATGGTTGCTGAAAACGGTGGGATCGGAGTTGGAAGAGGATCTGTGTCTGGAGCCAAGGACCTGAATTTCTGCAAAGAAAGATGAGAGAGTGAATCAGCTATGGAATATTGATAGCCAGGTACTTGAGCAGCACGGAGAATTAATTGATGTTTGGCTGACGCCAGAGTGAGTCTTCGAATGAACTGCATGATGAAGGTTGAACGTGATCGGCCTTTGTTTATGATCTCAACAACAGCAGAGTTATCTGAATGAATAAGGATACAGTGTTGAGACCATTCGTGCCCCCAAAGTAGGGCTGCAATTAAAACAGGATAGATTTCATAATGAGCGGATGAGAGAGAGGCTGACTGGAGCTGCAAACGTTCGAACTCGGAGGGCCATGTTGAAGCAAACCATCTTCCATTGTAGAAACCGCCAAAGCCCGTAGAGGGTGCTGCGTCACTAAATAGCTGGATGTCATCTGGATAAGAAATGAAGTCATTATAGAAGAATGAAATACCGTTCCAAGATGAAATAAATTCTTGCCAGAGGCGCATTTCCATCCGGCAAGGTTCTTCAATGGCAAGTCGACCATGAAGCGAAGGGATGTTTGCTGCGGTTGAAGGAAGGTGGGAAATGAAACATCTCCCCTGCGGAACAATTCGCATTGCATAGTTGAGATGACCTAAAAGAGACAGAATCTGTTGTTTGGAGCAATAGTTGGCTAAGATGAAGTTAGAAAGAATCAGAGAGATTCGGTGAACCTTCTCGAGTGGCAGAGAAGCTTGAAAAGTGGAAGAATTGAGAGTAATACCCAGGAATTCTAGAGAAGTATGAGGACCTATAGTCTTCTCTTCCGACAGGGGAACTCCGATGTTGGAGAATGCTTCGGTTAGGTTACGGAGGCCGAGAAAAGAAGGAGATGAGGCAGGGGTGATGACAAGAAAATCATCAAGGAGATGAAGGACGTAAGGGAGGCGGTAAGTGTTAAGGAGAATCCAACACAAAGCCTCGGAAAGGGAGTCGAAGATCCGGGGGCTACTTCTGCAACCAAAGGTAAGTCTGACTGCGAAGTAATAAGCTCCTTTCCAAAAGACCCCAAAGAAACGCCAAAAGTCTGGATGAAGGGGAAGGACCTTGAAGGCACTAGTAATGTCTGCTTTAGAAAGCCATGCATTACGACCTGCTAAACGGATGAGTCGAATAGCATGATCTATAGTGACGTACTGCATTGAGAAATCAGGAAATGGTATAAGGCTATTGATACTGGGAACAGAGGAATTGTGAGGTGCCGACAGGTCGATAATCAGTCTTTTCTTTCCCGAGTATTTGCGGGTTGCTACCCCAAGGGGGCTGATTCGAAAAACTACAAAAGCGGAGCGAGCGAAAGGACCGATCATGAAACCCTCCTTAACCTCTTTAAGGAGTAAAGAATCGACTGTATCGGGACCAGAAAGGGCAGATAAAAGGTTAGAACAGTAAGTTGAGGAATCAGGAAAAACTTCAATGCCTGGGTGGAACCCGTGTTTGAAACCCTTAACTAAGAAATCGACAAATTCCCTATCGGGGTGGCTGGCCAAAGCAGAGATCAGAGCGCTCACCTTGATGGGAGTGGCGAGGTGCTGTATCAGTCAATCTGCTTTGGAAGTGGGGTTATGGGGGCAGGTGTTCAGAGCATGTGCCCCTCCGCAGAAAGAGCAGGTATGCAATAGCCTGCAGCTAGAGGCTGAGCAACCGAGGTCATTGAAATTGTTGCACACCATCCTACCACCCTGGTAAAGGATGGGACGGCCGCGCTTATCCATACCCCCGGAGACTGGTGCATTTGGTTTAGACTGTTGTGGCAGAGATTTAGGAATCATTGGAGGGGGAGGGGCAGCTGACGACAAATGGTTGGGGACTGATGAGCTGCGTGCCGATGATAGACGAGGACGGAGAGGAGTAACAAGTGTACATGCAGTAGCAGGGAGGGAGGGAGCGCCGCAGAGGCTGCAAGATAGGGATGCACGAGCTGCAAAGATGCGGCAATATAACTCTGAGTCTAGACAACCCCAGTATGTACCTTGGTTGAATTGGGCAAGACGACCCGCTGCCTGGGATGAAAAAAGAACATGATATCGGTAAAACCCTGTTCCTCCAAATCTAAGGGCCATGTCAAGGACAATAGATAAATAATATCTAATTCAGTCTGCCGGTTGGGAAATACTGAGCAAATGATGTCCCTATAAAGGGAGAATCCAAAAGCAAACTCTGTGGGGGTCAGATCTTTGGAGCTGGAGCTAAGAGCTGAACCTAGCTGCATCGGCCCCATACCGGTCTGCACCTCCCGGGGCTGACCTGAGAGACCTAGAGAAGGTTGGAGAAGGAGAGCCAAATCAATGTAATTACCGTTCAAAATTTGTTGTCGGAGAGCGGGTGAAACTGGGGAAGGGCGATTGATGGAAGAGGGTGGCCGAATGGGGGGTACTGCTGTGGAAAGAGTGTAATGGTTAGAAGCTGGTGTGTGAATAGATGAAGATGGCAACTGAGACGGCGGACCAGTAGAATTTTGAGGTAATGCAGCAATAGGTTGTTGGACATTTGAGCCTGTTGGTAATATTGAAGGGTTAGAAGGGGTTCCTGAAGCATGGGTGGAAGCCTGAGTTGAACCTGTAGGAAACATAGAAGGGGGAATGTGGGGGAATGGAGTTGATTGATTAAATGAAGATCCGGACTGAGATGCTAAGGAACAGAAAAGATTTGTTACGAATGAGGCAAAATTTGAGGGAAATGAGACGGAAGAAACTTCCCCGCCAGCAGGGGGAGCTGTGGATGTTGGCCCGGCAGCTGAGGGCTGGGATGTGCTCTGAGAAGAAGTGGCGACTGAGGCTGAAGTAGGAAGTAGATTATGAGAGGAGGAAGTTTTGGTTAACGGTGAAGTACAGGGAAAAAGGAGTTTGAAGAGGGTAGATTTATTAGCGGAACGACTGAAGGAGATTCCGCTTTCCCTGAGTGCTGATTGCAAGCGGGCTACTGTCCAAGCAGACATGTCCGGACGGTTGGAGACAGAAGAACGGCGAACTCTGAGTGAGTTCCTCGGCTGGAATGAAGCCGGACGAGGATGGGGAGGAGGAGAAGCCCTCCGAGCTGGACTGCCGGAGAGATCGGGTGGAGAGTGCTGAGCTCGTGACGAGCGGGGAGCCTGAAAAGATCGGGAAGAAGAGAGGCTTGGAGCCGATCGGCCTGCAGCGCCTACTGAGGACCGCTGAACTCCGGAAGAAGTCCCGGGGCATGACGAAGACGCTCTGCGGGAATGGGAGGATACTTGGACCGAGTGGCCCGAGGCCAGGGAATGAAAAAGGGGAGGCGAAGCCTCGAGACGAGAACGAAGGGAGTTAGACATGCGGGGAGGAGATGGAGAAGGGCGCCGATCTAGGCGGACAAGTGTACGGCCCCGAGGCGCGGAAGTCGCTGAAGAGGGATCCGACTGAGCAGAGCGAGATCGAAGAGCTCTGGCTGACTGAGAGGACTGGCTGGAATCCCGATGAGCCTATGGAAGCCTGACACGGCGAGAGACTTGACGGACCACAGATGTAGGTGATGGTCCGATGATGGAAGTCTCACTGGAGAAGAGTTTTTCATCAGATTCGGAAGGATCAAGGGTAAGCACATCCATTATAGTAAAGATTGTCTTGCGAAACAGCGCTGGTTTACGAGATCAGAGTCTGAGCGACGCTGATGGCCAGGTGCTCAGGGTTTAAATAGATCATGGAGTAATTAGGGATGAAATTCGGGTGTGAGATGCCAGGTGAGTCGAATCCGAGTTGATTACTGAGAGGATACTGAATATGGGGCGTGGTCCAGCTCACGAACCTAAGTTAACATATTAACTTACATATATATTAATCATTATTGTTAGACAAGATATGTAAATCATCTTATGTCACCAGAATCATTCCACAAATGAGAATCAATGAGTAAATCTTTCCCAGACTGTCACATCTTTGATGTTGTTAATTCAGGATTAGTTTATTTTGCTTTCCAAGTGATTCTAGAGTACACCTGCCTCCAAACTGTCTGTGCCATTTTACAATCCTAGATGGTGTTTGTGAAGGTGGGGGGTAACATAAAAGAGAACGTGTGTCAGTGTAAAATAAGACAGCGGCTTTATTTGCCAAAGAGGGTAATGTATACAGGGGAAAAGATAGTGGATGGATAACAACACTGTTTAAAATAGAATAATTATAAGGTCCTCCCCTCCTAAGTTGACAACTGTGAGATAAGTTCCAAAAAACAATTTAAGGCCAGTTAATTACAAATAAAAGGGGATGGCAAGGAACCTAAAAGAATGAGGCAATGCCCCACCAGAAGACAAATACAAACTGAAAGGAGTGCTGAAAAAAGTAAATAGTACAGATCATAACTCTTCAAGAGAGCGGTTAAAATAAGCTACCCTATTTCTAAAACTAATAACCCTTTAGCCTAACCAATAGAGCCAACACAGACGACAAAAGCGCAACATGCTTTTAAGCCAGCCACACTAACACAAGATTACAAAAGTAATCATATATCAAAAGTGATCCTCTAACATACAAAGTTACAAAACCTCTGGATCAACAAAAAGTTCACCTGAAGCCCGAGAACAATTATGGGACCACAGCACAGATCTGCGCTACCTGAGTAAATGGCAAATGGGAGTTTTTGTAGGGAAGCTGTTCCCTTGAAGCAATCAGGCTGGAATCGGAACATCTGTGCTGAATTAGTTGCTGGGGAGAAGTAGAACACCAAAACTGGCATGCTCCTGTCCCAGATGCTCATCTGGAGGTGTGCATGAGCCAGGCTATGTCAGTGGTGCTGATCTGGCTCAATGCAAAGAGGCGGCGGCTGTAACAGTCCTAGAGTGACTTACATGAACACTTGAAACCTAACATAAAATGTCTTCCCCTGGTCTTCTTTTATGCTTCCATGTCCTGAATGTAACCTGATCAACTGATAAATCCCCCCACCGTATCAAAATTAAGCTGACTGTTGTGTTTCCATTAAGAAGTCTCCTTTTTGTCACCATTCATCGAGCAAATTGTAATCACTATCCTTCAACCCATGAAGCAGGGGTGCCCAGCTCTAGCTCTCATCAGCATGTCATTTAGCTCTGCATCTGCCTGGTAACAAGCCATTCATCTGATTCCAAAGTGTTGGAAATGGGATAAAAATTGCAGGAAGATGGCTCTCAAGAACTGGAGCTGGGCATCCCTGATCAAAAGCAACTCCCCTTCTGCTGCTTTTTTATTTATTTTTAATTTTTTACCATTTAAGAGAGACAATATAATGCTTACAAAATACATATGGGTTTAATTCTGCATATATCCTGATCTAAAAACAGTCTCTAGACACTATAATAAAACACTAATAATAAAAAAGTATTGCGTATGTCCGATATCTTTTTAGATATTTAATTTATTGGAAAATAAATAACATTCCACCAACAGTCTAATATGAAATCAGATATGAAATATGAAGTCCAAACACTGTATTTAAGTACTCCCTTTAAAGAAAAGAAAAATGCATCACTCCAAATCCATCAATCACATCCCTCTTAATTATCTAATAACCATGCAAAGAATTTTGTTTAATGATAAAATGATAACTCATATTTGGATTATGCTGGTCTTTTCATCGTGTATGAATGTATTTTAAGTACTGCCACACATTTCATATTAATCACGCAACTCACTAATTGTTTAATATTTACCACATCCTGTACATAATGATAAAAAATTCAAATCAAGGAATTAAAATTAAACCATGATGTGTCCTTTACTGTTAAAAAAAAACATTCAGAGCACAGATCTAATTCATTCATTCCTACCAGTTTAATATCGATCATGGGACAGATGATTGCAAATGAAAACAAGTTGAGGGTGTCCATTAGAAAGATTGCTTAAGGCACTTTTAAATTTAGAGGAACTGTTTGTCAATTTGCTGATTAACTGTCTGTGGAGTTGAGTTTGAACATGCATGGCAGTGAACTGAGATGCCAAGATGCAGTGTTGCCAACTCCTCAGTAAGGAAAGTAGCTATTGGCTGTCCCAAAAGTCGCTAGAAGTCGCTAAATGACGTCATCGCCTAATTTGCATAATTGGCAATTTGCAAATAACTGTAACGGACGCTGTAGGAGAGAGGAATAACGTCGTGGGAGAGACAAAAGTGAGTAAAAAACACCCTAAATATGTTTAGAACTACAAATGTACAAAAATAATTTCAACATTAACAACATTTAATGATTTTAATGCTTTGTCTAGATCCACATTACACACATCAGTTTTGTCCTGTATTGTTAAATGTTATAACAGCAAATTTAATCAAAAGATTGTTCTGTAGGGTGAAATTGCTAGCTCAACAACCAACCCTCCTCCTTTATCCGGGCTTGGGACCGGCAAAGTGACCCAAAAGACACACTCTGGCAGAGTTACTTAGGGTTTTTTTTTTTTAAGTTGTTTTTTTTTTAAAGTTGTGCTGAGCTAGCTAGCAAGATCTTATGTCACAGAGAGGTAGGCTACACACACAGTGGACGAGGTGAATAAGTGACTGAGCTGCTGAGGTTGTGTGAGTCAAATGCAGTGATTCATTTGTGTGACAGCGTCACAGTGAAGAAACGTTTACATTTAAATCCCGCTCTGCAAGCCAGCGGCGGCTTTCTTTTGCGCAAGCGCATTTCATTTGCAGTCCGGACGCCGAGTGGTGAGGGTCTCCTCTCTCTCTCTCTCTGCTCCGCCCATAGACTGTAGATGGGACTGCTGAGCAAGGCTCCTGTGAGACTGGCCGCCTGTAAGTGCTTTGGGACGGGGGAGGGGCTCACGTTGCAGATAAGTCTCCAATAACACCAGAAAAAGTCGCTAGATTTGTCGCTAGTCGCTTTTCTGAAAAAAAGTCGCTATAGGGGTCTGAAAAGTCGCTAAATCTAACGAAAAAGTCGCTAAGTTGGAAACACTGCCAAGATGTCGTTGCTGTGTTTACCACTGCAGATGTTTATTTCCCTCTGCTTTTGACTATTGTCTTATCTAGTCCGCTACCATTATGTTTAAATAGATTGCCCTATGTATATGCATGTATACATTTTTCATGTAATTGTCTTTACATTCTTTTCACTCTTTTATCCTAAATGAATATAATAGGTCTTGCAAATTTTAAAATGTTTTGTTACATTAATATACACCTTTGATACCTTCAGTTGAAGGTTGAAATATCCAAGCATTCTTGGGAAAGAAAACCCTGTTTTCAAGTATTTAATGGTTTAAAAATACAGAGTTATTTATAAAATAAATTATTAAAGCAAGATCTTTGATTTTTTAACAAATGGTATCAAATGTCTGTATGTTGCGGTAACTTCTTTAATCTCTATGTACTTTCATCGTTTAGCGCTTTTATCGTCAATTTCATTATAAAATAATTCTTGGATCTTTTTAACTTTGAAAGCCATTGGTTTCTGTTAGATCAAAAATGATGAGGGCGATAGTGTGTGGCAAGAATATAATCTTCATTTTGTCTTCTATATAATTAACTAATCTGACACAGTAATTACCTAATCATGCTTGTGTGGGAACATGAGTGTTTAAGGCCTCTGAGAAGGTGTGAGGGCTGATATATGTTTTATAGAAGCTGAAAATGCCAGCATTTTGTTACGCTAAGATCCCAGGTCATGGTGACATGCATCATAGAGAATGAAAGAGTGAGTAATGTATTTATTTTATTTTTTTTAAATTTACTATTACTCTCCATTTTACGATTAAAGGTCAGGGTAAACATTCACACAGGCGTCGATAATTGATGTGAATTGAAAAGGGAATGCATTAGAAACAGTTAGCTGAACGAAGATTAACTGCATGTGTTTGTGTGCAAATGCATGTTACTAGGAGGGCCAGTATTTCTGGGTGTGCAACTCTATGAACATTTAGTTTAATGACCATTAGTTTGTCCTTGTGCTTGTTTGTCAGTGTATGTCACTGGCTTGGTGCACTTTGTGTATTTCGGCCCAAGGGAGGTAAGATATTGAACTGACCTCTGTGGTGTGACAACAGTCAAGTCTGAGGTAATCCAAAGGCCTAAACATCAGTCGCCACCAGCAACCAAAATGCATTAAAGATTAAAGCAGTCACTCAGAACAAAGCAGACTTTGTTGGTATCATCTCTTCAACTGGGGTTGGTGTGGCCTGTGTGTTTGTGCATTTTTTCGTACATGTGTATTTGGGAGCTGTTGTATATGTTACTATGGAAGGATGAGTGTGAATTAATCTGAATCAATAGTGGCTACTTTGAAAGCCACTTATGAAAATAATACCATGTGTGTTTGTCTTGCTTTGTTTATTTAGTTAAGCTTGAACGGAGAAATATATGGATCTAGCCAGAGTAACAAGCTTTTGTAATTAACTCTGGATTTCACAACACGGTTTGGTAAAAGGGGTTACATTATTGGTAGGTGAATGTTTCAAAAAAGATGAAAGGTTTGCATGCTAAAACAGCAGGTGTGTTCACCGCTTTAGTTGAAGACAGTTTGATAAGCACTGAGACTGACAAGGTCTATGTGTATGTGTGGAGATCATGGAGAAGATGATTTGGCAGGGCTAAAGGCAAATAACACCTCCTTGTTAAGTGAGATTCTGTCTCCTTGTTAATAGCAAATTCAACAGGGAAGGTGACTGAAAGCAACACTTTTGACTGCCTTGTTAAAAAGTGACTCCAAAAAGCTTGTTTTTCGGAGTAAGATGATTATGAATGGTGTTCAAAATGTATTGTGACGCTTGCAAAATACCTGTGTAAGCAAAACATACAAAAAAGGTCACTCTGTTGTCTTTCTAGACATAGTAATACATTACACTTTATTTTGACAAGCAGACTTTTATTTTGTATAGTCCTTTCCTGTCAGCTACTTCCTGTTTGTCATCTCATGGAAGCAAGCTTATCAGTCTACATGTGCTCACATACCTCCACGCTGTTTTACCACATTTACGTTGTAAATGCTAATGGAGCAACTGTCAGATGAGTACAATTCAATGTCATATTTAAGGTAATACTTTAGACAGACATTTAAGATTAGGTAGTTTGTTCAGAGTGTACCAAAAATAGTATTTTTTTTCTGTGTTATGTTGTTACAGTTTTCACTCTGTCTGTGTGAAATGATGGAAAGAGCCACAGTAAAGGAAAAAAGTGAATCTTGCTACGACTCCTCGTCATTTCCACCAGAGTTTAGCTGGTTGTATAGCTGCAGTTCATACACCGTAGTGAAGACAACACAGTGAAAAGACACTGAGAGCTGGCATTGTGCATCGTGGAGAAATGGATGCGAAGCAAAGTGATAAGAATTCGGTGTCAAGCAGAAAGAGTTCACATTCCTCTACGTCATCGGCTAACTCCGTAACACGAGCACGTGCTAAGGCTGAGGCTGCTAAAGCACGCCTTGCATTTGCAGATGAGGAAGCTAAAGCTAAAGTGGAGAGAGCTGCTAAGGAAGCCGAATATCAGAAAGAGATTGCAGCTAAAGAATCAGAAGCTAAGCTAGAAAAAGCAAGAAGGGATGCTGAGTTGGAAACGCTTGTTTTGCGAAGAGAAGCAGCTGCAGCAGAAGCTGAAGCAGCTGTGTGGGAAGATGCTATGGAAAACCTTGTCGTGTTGGATGAAATTGGCCCATCAGAGGAAGATAAAATGGCACGAACGAGAGATTATGTACACTTCCAGAATCCTGAACAACCCCCTATGCTAACAGCTGCTTATACTAGCCTCTCAACGCAGCAACCTCCTATCTTTCCAGCTGAAGCGGTGCCTGATAGCGATCCAAGCCACCCCATGCAAACGAATAATGGTTGCGGTGATGAATATGAGCAAACAGCAATAAAGACAGAAAGAACGGCTCCACGCAGCAACCGTAACCAGCAGGTAAATGCAAGACAGCCTCACTCTAACTTTAATGTGCATGCGCAACCCTTTAACACCCCTCCAACTCCAATGATTGAGCAAGATACATCTACAACCGATTATCTGGCACAGTACTTAGCCCGACGCGACCTGCTAAGTTCAAGTTTGTATACATTTGACGATAAGCCAGAAAACTATCGTGCATGGAGGTCGTCATATAGTAACGCCACTCAAGGACGAGGCCTCACAGCAACAGAAGAGTTGGATCTGATGACCAAATGGCTTGGCAGAGAATCCAGCGACCATGTCAAACGTCTTCGGTCAGCACACATATCTAATCCAGCCATCGCCCTCAGAAAGGCCTGGGAACGTCTTCAGGAATGCTTTGCAGCACCTGAAATTATTGAAAAATCACTTTTCAGCCGACTTGACAACTTCCCAAGAGTTTTAGCAAAAGAGCACACAAAGCTTCAGGAACTAGCAGATTTGCTGATGGAAGTACAGTGTGCTAAAGAGGATGGCTATCTTCCAGCTTTGTCTTACCTGGATACGGCACGGGGTATCAAACCCATAGTGATGAAGCTGCCTTTTGGACTTCAGGAAAAGTGGATATCTGAAGGTTCATGGTTCAAGGGGGTAAATAAAGGACAATTCACACCATTCGAAATCTTCGTAGATTTCATCCGATGTGAGGCACGAAAGAGGAACGACCCCAGTTTTGCCTTGCCAGTTGCCTCTCCACCACTTGAAAAGCCTCTAAAGATGCCCTTCAAAAGTGGAAGGAACCCAGTCACTGTTCAAAAAACTGATGTTGCTTCACCTGGCTCAGGCACCAAAAGCCATGTGGAAGTCATTAACGACCTGAGCAAAAGCTGTCCAATACATGGCAAACCCCATCCCCTCAAGCGGTGTAGGGCCTTCAGAATCAAGAATCTGGAGGACAGAAAGACTTTCCTTAAAGAAAGAGGAATCTGTTTTAAGTGTTGCAGTTCCACCACTCATCTTGCTAAAGACTGTCGGATCAGAGTCAAATGTATTGAGTGTGACAGTACTAATCATGACTCTGCAATGCATCCAGGTCCAGGTCCAAAGGTCGAGGCTCCCTCAACCCCATCACATAATGGCGGGGAGGGAGAAGAAGGTGAAATCTTCCAAGCTACTGTAAACGCGAGCTGCACCAAGGTATGTGGAAGTGGACAAGTTGGCCGCTCGTGTTCTAAGATTTGTCTTGCAAAAGTGTATCCCCAAGGTCAACCAGACAAAGCTATCAAAGCTTACATCATTCTGGATGACCAAAGCAATCGATCGCTAGCAAGGTCAAGTTTCTTCAAGCTGTTCAACATCAAGGCTGAACCACGTTCGTACAGTCTGAGAACGTGTTCCGGAACAATGGAAATGTTGGGACGAAGGGCCGAAGACTTTTGGGTGGAGTCACTCGACAGGAAAGTTAAAATTCCTCTCCCACCACTTATCGAGTGCAACGACATACTCGACAACCGGTCCGAAATTCCAACTCCAAGCGCGGCTCTGCATTACCCACATCTCACCAAAGTAGCAGAACATATTCCAGACATAGACTCTGAGGCTCAGATACTTCTGCTACTCGGCAGGGACGTGATTAGAGTCCATAAGGTACGGGAACAAGTGAATGGCCCACATCATGCCCCTTTCGCTCAACGTTTGGACTTAGGTTGGGTTCTAGTTGGAGAGGTTTGTTTGGGGAACGCGCACAGACCAACTGTCAATGCCTTCAAAACAACAGTGCTCGACAATGGCCGGCCTTCATTCCTCCAACCGTGCACGAGTTTCTTGCACGTCAAAGAGAAGGTTTTTCAGGCACGAAACGGGACTGCTGATGCCAACGAAACACCAGAAGAGGCGCTGGGAAAAACCTTGTTCAATCATACCAAACATGACAACAGGCTGGCTCCTTCTGTGGAAGATGCGACTTTTCTGAGGCTGATGGATGAAAAGGTCTACAGGGACGAGTCAAAAAGTTGGGTGGCTCCACTCCCGTTCAGACAACCAAGATCCCGTCTGCCCAACAACCGAGAACAAGCAGTTAAACGCTTTGCATCACTCCAGCGGAGCTTGAACAGAAAAACGGATATGCAAAAGCAGTATGTGGCCTACATGGGAAAACTGTTGGAAAATGATCATGCGGAAGTAGCGCCGCCGTTGAGAGAAGATGAAGAATGTTGGTTTCTTCCTTCATTTGGCGTGTACCACCCACAGAAACCAGGCCAAATCAGGGTGGTATTCGACTCGAGTGCAAAACATTCTGGTGTCTCTCTTAACGACGTGCTCCTTACGGGTCCTGACCTGAATAACTCTTTGCTGGGAGTCTTGATGCGATTCCGGAAAGGAAAGGTTGCTGTTGTAGCTGACATACAGCATATGTTTCATTGCTTCCTGGTTGAAGAAGGACACAGAAACTATTTGAGATTCCTGTGGTACAAGGATAATGATGTGACGAAAGAAATTATAGACTACAGGATGAAAGTACATGTTTTTGGCAACAGCCCGTCTCCTGCCGTAGCCATCTATGGGCTTAGGAGAGCTATCAATGAGGGCATGCTAGAACATGGAACTGACACGGTCAACTTTGTGGAGCGCCACTTTTATGTTGACGATGGTCTATGCTCAGTGTCCACAAATGCCGAAGCCATCGATTTGTTGCATAGGACGCAGTCTTCGCTAGCCGAGTCAAACCTCCGGCTCCATAAGTTTGCTTTAAATAGTCAAGAGGTCTTGAGAGCATTCCCACCCGAGGACTGCTCAGCGCCAAGGAAGGACATAGATTTGAGTGGAGAAGCTGTGCCAACTCAACGCAGTCTGGGTCTCTTGTGGGAGATAGCAAGTGACACGTTCACCTTCTCTGTATCAACCAATACAAAGCCATTCACCCGCCGTGGAGTCCTCTCCACAGTCAACAGTGTTTTTGACCCCTTGGGCTTCCTGACCCCAATCACGATCCAAGGAAGAGCCATTCTCAGAGAACTCACACTCGAGCCGTCTGACTGGGACATGCCACTACCTGAGGACAAACTTAGCAAATGGGAGACCTGGAGAGGCTCTCTGCAAGACCTTAGACACCTACACATACCAAGAGCATACACAGCGGCGTCCTTGGTCAAGGCTCAACGGCTAGAGCTCTATGTGTTCTCCGACGCATCCACCAAAGCGATCGGTGCTGTCGCATACCTGAGAGTTTTACAGGAAAATGCCCAAGTTCATATTGGGTTTGTCATGGGCAAGTCGAAACTGGCACCTCACTCTGAGCCAACCATTCCAAGACTTGAGTTGTGCGCTGCCGTCTTGGCTGTGGAGATGGCCGACCTAATTGCCGAAGAACTGGACTTGAGGCTGGATGCAACCGAGTTTTATACAGACAGTAAGGTGGTTCTCGGCTACATCTACAATGAATCGAAACGCTTCTACGTTTATGTAAATAATAGAGTTCAGCGTATCCGTCAGACCACAAGGCCAGAAGAATGGCACTATGTGCCAACAGAGGACAATCCTGCCGACCATGCAACAAGGTCGGTCCCTGCCTCGGGTCTAACACAAACTACATGGTTTACAGGACCTGCCTTTCTGCTCAGAACTTCTAATGAAACAGAACCAGTAAGCTCATTCAATCTAGTCGAACCAGACCAAGATGTTGAAATCCGTCCATTAGTCACGAGTTATGCCACGCAACTCCAAGACGGAAGTCTCAGCACAGAACGTTTTCAAAGGTTCTCCAGCTTCACTACTCTTGTACAAGCCGTTGCCCTTCTCATTCATGTCGCAAGGTCCTACAAGCCTTTCAATAGCGAAGGAAGGTGTAAAGGATGGCATAAGTGTGATCTGCCTCGCACTTCAGATGAACTGTCCCAAGCAAAGCAAATCATCATCAGAGCTGTTCAGAAGCGGACATTCGCCAAAGAGTTTTCAGCTTTGGAGTCAGATAGGCCGCTTCCCTCAAACAGCCGCCTTCGTGTACTAAGCCCCATCTTGCGGGACAACTTAATCTGCCTAGGAGGCCGCTTAAAGAACGCTGATATAGACATTCGGGAAAAGAGCCCAATAATCCTTCCTGGAGACAACCATGTTTCCCTCCTACTTGTTAGACATTATCATGCTCAAGTCAAGCATCAGGGCCGTCACCTAACTGAAGGGGCGGTGAGGGCAGCAGGTCTTTGGGTCTTGGGAGGAAAGAGGCTCATCAACTCAGTCCTGCACAAGTGTGTAATTTGCCGGAGACTTAGAGGAAAGCTGCAAGAACAACGGATGGGAGATCTGCCACCAGAGCGCCTTGCAACTTGCCCTCCATTCACAGACGTAGGGTTGGATGTTTTCGGACCCTGGTCTGTCATTACCAGACGTACCAGAGGGGGACAAGCTGACAGCAAACGATGGGCTGTTATATTCTCCTGTATGAGCTCTAGAGCCGTACATATCGAGGTCATCGATTCAATGGACACCTCGAGCTGCATCAACGCTATAAGGCGCTTCTTTGCCATAAGAGGACCCTCCAAGCAACTGAGATCTGATTGCGGCACAAATTTCATTGGAGCCAGTAAAGAACTTGGAATGACTGCTGACGGACCAAACATAACCATGCAGCGATTCCTGGCCCAACAGGGGTGCATCTGGGTTTTCAACCCTCCTCACGCCTCTCATATGGGTGGCTCTTGGGAACGTCTGATCGGAGTGGCCCGAAGGATTCTGGACTCCATGCTTCTGGAACAGCACACCCGCTTGACCCATGATGTCTTGTGCACGCTAATGGCAGAGGTGTCAGCAATCTTGAATGCGAGACCACTGATTCCGGTTTCGTACGACCCCGAGTATCCATTCATTCTGTCACCATCAATGCTTCTGACTCAGAAAGTCGGTGTGCCACCCCCACCAGGGGATTTCACAAGCAATGATCTCATCTCCTAACTAAACAGTGGAGACAAGTGCAATGTTTTGCCAACAAGTTTTGGAACCGTTGGAGACGAGAGTATCTATCTACTCTACAGTGTCGAAAAAAATGGACCAAGTCTCACCAAAACCTGCGAGAAGGTGACGTTGTTCTTCTCAAAGACCAGCACGCTGCTCGCAACGACTGGCCTATGGCTGTGATCACCAAGACCTTCCCCGGAGGAGACGGAAAGGTTAGGAAGGTGGAGTTGAAGACCACGGATCAAGGAGTTCCAAAGACTTTCTTTAGACCAATTTCAGAAGTTGTCCTACTTTTGACTACAACTGATGTTCAGAAACCTGCCTAGTTCTTAGGTTTCTGTGTTGTGACCTCATAGAGGTCAGGCGGGGAGTGTGTTGTCTTTCTAGACATAGTAATACATTACACTTTATTTTGACAAGCAGACTTTTATTTTGTATAGTCCTTTCCTGTCAGCTACTTCCTGTTTGTCATCTCATGGAAGCAAGCTTATCAGTCTACATGTGCTCACACCATCCACGCTGTTTTACCCCATTTACGTTGTAAATGCTATGGAAGCAATGTCGTGAGTACATTTCATTGTCATATTTAAGTTAATATTTAGATGGATATTTAAGATTAGGTAGTTTGTTTCAGTGTAACCAAAATAGTATTTTTTTTTCTGTGTTATGTTGTTACAGTTTTCACTCTGTCTGTGTGAAATGATGGAAAGAGCCACAGTAAAGGAAAAAAGTGAATCTTGCTACGACTCCTCGTCATTTCCACCAGAGTTTAGCTGGTTGTATAGCTGCAGTTCATACACCGTAGTGAAGACAACACAGTCACCAATGATGTGCAAGTATAAAAAGGGAAATATGCTGACTTAATTAATCAAAATTAATCATAATTAACATTCCTAAATTTGACCCAAAAAAAATAATACAATTTTTGGTGTAAATAAAAGACAAATCCAGGTGCCACTGCTTTTTTTTGTGCAATAAAGGATGCCCTTTTATTTTAGGCTTGAACTCCACAATCACATTCACACATGGGCTTTTAACCTTTTCATCTTTCAGCCAGTTGTTACGGCAAACTAACTGGTTGACATTTTCTGTATGTAAAGCTGACGGCTTCTTATTAATATTGGACAACCCTGATCACCTTCTTCGTAGAACTATCCTAAAACAACAATGTGTTTTCAGTTAAAGACTTCCACAGTTTTGCTGCAACACAGACTGCTACTGTAGTGGAACACTGAGCTATCTATCAAGGGACTGATTCAGGCTTAGATCATTCTGTTCCTCCCGGGAGGCACTCCTGGGAGTACCTGCCATCGTCTCTTTCTTTACCTGCCAGAGGTTCATTGTGGCCATTCAGAGAAGAAGAGGAGAAGATATGTCAGAGAAAAGGCTGTTATATTTATTTTGTTCTTTATTATTTACACACATCTGCTGATACAGGTTTTGGATGGTATACTGTACATGGAATGAGGGAGATAAGTGGTCTCCTATAAAAAAAATAAACACAACTAAAGTAGAAGTAACCAAAATATATGAATAAACTTAACATTTGGATATCAACAGTCTGTGTTAAACATTACATACATCAAATCTAATATAGACTTCAAGATCAAATGTCATAATTTATCATTTTCTCACCAGTAAACACTCACCAGATGAATCTCTTCTATTCATCAACCTCCACCGATGTCATCATGTTCTTATGGTGAAGAGCATGCACAGTTACTTCGGCTAATGAGTTAGCACGACTTTAACTGATTAATGTAACACTAAGTGACACTAAGTAACACTAAATGTACTGAAACTATATAGCGAGTAAATATGCATAAAGCAACACAAATACAGCACATTTGCCCAAAGCACACGGGGCTATGACCCAGTTGACATCCAAAGGGGTTAGTAGGAATATTCCCCCTGACAATTTATGAACTTAATCATATCAAATTAAAGCCAATACTTTAATAATAAGAATATACTCACATGTCATTTTTCCACACACATGTCCTGCTACTTAACAATTCCTTACTGTCCATATTGCAGTCTGGCTGGTTAGGAAGGAGAACGAATGTGGTGAGGGCTGAATTATAAGATGGCGATATTCTATACTTGTGTGAAGTGCATTAAAAAAATTAATTACGTTAACTCCATGAATTAATTGACAATGTGTTAACGTATTCTTGACAGCCCACAAAAACTTGCATCAGTTCTGGGCTATATACTGCCTCCTCCTGGCTGACCGAGGCACCTGAGGGGTTGGAGAGGATCTGGCTGGAATAGTGTGATCCTTCCACACGCCATGTCCAGCTGGGGGAACCCCACCCCCTCGGGTGACAAAAATGGGCCTGCTCACTCCTCAAGCAGGAAGGAGGCTTGAGCTTCAGTGCGGGGCCCTCCTGTCAGCAGAGGGAAGGCAATGCCCAGGACTGTACTTAGGTAGGAACACTGGGGTGATAATAATGGGAAAAAAACGTGGGATAAAAAAAAATAACGTTTATTTGAGCAGGGACCATGTACAAAATTAGACGTAAATGTTGTACTACATTTACTTGTAAGCTAATTTGCATCTACAGTCCCATAGCAATACACAGCATAAAGAGTATTACAATTATATGAAAATAAGATCAACAAAATCCAAAGCACATGCATTCCAATTTTCACAATCATTGTCATTATCATTTTTGCTTAACTTTTGGTCTGTTCATCCTGATAGAACTTGTACGAGTCAGGTTTGTAGGCAACATTTGTTGCACACACATTTTCCGCTCTGTCTACAATTTTCTTGGGGATTTTGAAGACAGCTTTGAGGGGCTATTAAAACACATTGTCATTGTTGTCCTTAGGCTGCTTTCAAACTAATTTAAAGGTGACTAGGGTTTTTGCTCATGTGGAACACCCATATAGGTTGCCAAAATGAAATTTCTTAGCTAATGTTTGGAGATAGTACTTCAATATTTCTGTAAAACATTCTTCTACCATGAGGCTATCCATTTTGTGTAGTACACCAGTCTCTCCTACAGCAAAACACACACATGACACAGCCTTCCAAATAAATCACAGTTTGGATAGCAATCTAACCCTTACAAGGTAAAACTTTTTTTGTTCCCTCTAAATGTTATGTGTACAAATTTCAATATCTAATCAGAACTCATTACATGACTTCAGGTCAACTTAAGTTGTTTATTTCTTAGTACATTTGCAACAATTATCTGTTCTTTATGCTGCCTTGGCTGTATTAGATTGTTCCTCTCTTAGTGGCTTTTCAGATCATTTCAGAAAGGAGAAATTTTTTTTGTTGGTTTTTCCTACCACATTCAGCCGGCATCTTCAAAAGGCCTTTTTCTGCAGTTTTGGGGTTGATATGGACAAGTTGCACCTAACACATTCATGTTTCGGGCACAAAACACATCTCTTTCCTGAACACTGCTGTCTAGATATTCCCATGGTGTTGATACTCTGATGAATATGACACCTTTAAGCATATTAAAATTGTATGAAAAGCACAATTAGACTTGTGTATT
This sequence comes from Apricaphanius iberus, assembly GCA_028564705.1. Taxonomy (NCBI): domain Eukaryota; kingdom Metazoa; phylum Chordata; class Actinopteri; order Cyprinodontiformes; family Aphaniidae; genus Apricaphanius; species Apricaphanius iberus. The sequence goes on along the minus strand of JAPXFQ010001324.1, from coordinate 45,661 downwards.
TCCACATTTCTTCCTCCGATATTTGGGATTATTCTGTTCAATTCTTCAGAGATGTCCCACTAAGGAAACAAGTGTGTTTGGAGCATTTCCTTAAAAATACATCCTCAGGTGTGTCTCCAGTTCATTCAGTTGCAGTAAATTACGGTACATCAAGATAACATTGCAGAATTTTTCTGCCAGTCCAAAAATATTTATTCATAAAATGTATTTTCATTTGTCTTCCAGAACCTTTGGTCCCCAATTCGTACAGAACCAATTTTTTTAATGTCACAAATACCTTTTTTTTTCTTGCTCTGTGAATAAGAATTATGAATTTGACATGTTTTCAAAAAAGCTGATTAAAAAAAGATGTAGAACCAGAGTAGCACCAGCTGGTGTAAAACTATCAAGCAACCAAAAAACTGTAATACAGTTTATAATGCTCCTGTAAAACAAAAAAGCCCCCCCACCCTTTCAGAATCACTGCGAGACATTACAAAGCAATTCCAAATAAAAAAAATCTGATTCTTACTTTAAAGAAAATTAAAAGAATTTATGCAACATGGGAACCTTTCATGGACTTTTTTTGATACAATGAAAGGATAATTACTGAGCTTCATACCAACTCATACCAATGACATGTCATCTGTTTAATGTTTACTGTATTCTTTTTTCTATTATTAGTCAGTTGTTTGATTTGTTTTCTTGTTTTTTGTTGTTGTTTGTTTATCTTTTAAGAAATATGTCTGTTTTCCATTTACTATGTCATCTTTGCATAAAATGTTAAAATTCAAATAAAGAGATTTAAAAAAAGAACTGTAAAAATCTAATTCGACAATAAGTTACCTGATACCAAGTTTTAGGTTATGAGACTGATATATAATTCCAATCAGACGGAAATTTAAAATAGATAACAGTCCATTCATCAAATAAAAATTTGCCTTTTCTCTTTCTAATCCATAACATTCACCTCAGATAAGCTCTGGTGTAATGAAATAGCTCATATTTTATCTGTAAAATAAGCAGAATATTTTGTAAAATGATACAACACTTAAATTTAACAGGCACTATACCACTCGAGTCTTTCTTAAACTTTCACCATATTGAGTATTTATGCTTGGCTGCAGTTTGGCTTCATGGGCTCCTACAGAATCCCTTCTGGGACTCCAGACAGGTGTGCATGATCATGTGTTTGTCAGTCTTTGTAAGCTTGAGAATGTTTTAGAGGAATCAAAAACCTAACTGTGAATTGCTTTCTCTGTAAATGTGCAGGAAGGATTTGTGTGTCTGTGCATAACTCTGCATTAATAGTATCGGCAAATCCATGTCCATAACAAGATATTCTATTAGCACTGAATGTGTGCTTTAATGTTTTAGCTATGTTATTGTAAGTGCACATCTTAAAATAGTTTACAATTCGTATTAAACTTCTAAATTCTCAAACTTTTTTTAAAAAATATTTTATTGTTGAATGGGACAAAGGTCATAGAATACAGCAGAAACAGAAAAACAAAGCTATTAAGAGTTTGAAATGTGAAAAAGCAGCAATATTAATGTTGCTGTTAAAGAGCTCAAACTACTTTGGTAGTTGTCTATCAGTATTCCAAATCTTACGTTGCCAGTCTTTTCCAAAAAAGTTTGCAAAATCTCTCAGGAATAAAGACATTTCTGTTTTTATTCATATATTTTACCCTTCCAAAATAGCTTGTTTTTCACTAGTACAGAATATGTGTCAAATTACTGTTGTATAAAGTTTGGAAATGTGTTAGTATGGTCTCATTTTCTTAAACTCAAAAACCTGGAATTCTTACTAGGGGTGCACATATCTACTGTTAGACATCCGTATTTCTTCAGCCAGTCGTCACAGTTCACATTCCAATATTTTTTTTTCATCTTACTCTGCTGCCCTTTCTGTCCCTCATTGCATGAACACACATATTAAAAGCACACACACAAAACAACTGCTGTGTCACACAAAGTCTCCAGAGCTGGATGCCAACAGACCTGTAACCGTCGGCAAATGCTCTTGTTTACGCTGGAGATGAATGAGACAGATCGTTGGTCGACTTGCCTAAATAGTTCCCCAAACGCCTAGACAGGTGGCGCGAATGTGTATGCGGTTTTAGTCGTGTGTTCTAGTAATGTGTGCATGTGAGTGTGTGTAAATAGTGAATAGTTTGAGAGTGGGATTGCAAGTATGCTTCATGGATCTAGTGGCAGATGGCATCATTTCATTTGTTTATTTTTTGCCCCTCTTCCCTTTTGAATCCCTGTTCCTCTCTCACACCCATTTTCTCTCTCATTCCTCATCCTTTAACCTTTGTTTTTTTCTCTAATTATGTAAGTTAAGAATATAACATAGAAAAAACGAAGGTTGTAACTTTCAGATCTGGTTGTTTTCCTTTACTTATAAGTCTGATTCAATCCATAGAATTCCACAGTTCATGTCAAGCATTTGTAAAAAGAATTTGCCCTTTTTTGTTCAAACATATACAATGATACCTATGAAAGAAAAACATTATTTGGAGAAGATAAATATATGGAAACTGTAGCTCTGTTAAAAAAAAAAAAATCAGTTTAAGAAAATTAAATGTAACTTGTTCAACAAATATTTTACTGTCAAGCTATAACAAAAAAGAGAGATCATTAAAGGTTCAAAAAGCAAATTATTTACAATGAAATAATCACTATAGTCCAATGTCTCAATCATGATTGATGGAAGGTTACATTAGCCTGTTTCAAAAGATAATTCCAGCATCAGTGGGCCTTTTTTTATTCATAAGTGGCTAGCCTGTGATGGCAATGATGCACGGTTTAATCCTTATTAATGAGTGCTGCAGAATAAGCCATATCGGTATTGCGAGTGCGCATGCTCACAAATGCGGCTTGGATCCCCGTTCACGGCTTGAGGAACCCAAACAATGCTCCGGCTCGACTGTAAACAGTGTATGCATGCTTGTGTTTTCGTTAATACGGAGTCTATTAAAGCCTCTTAAAGGCTGTTTTTGGCAAATCTGGTAAATCTGGCACTCATTGTGTTGTGGTTGGCTGTGGAAAGTGACCCCATTGAATGGTGGAGAATGCAAAACGCACCAGTGTATGAATGATATCCACCCTTGCAATGAACCACCATTATTTTTTTTATTTTTCATACAGAAAATAAAGATCCAAATGGACGTGCAAGGTGGATAAACAATGTTAATTGTTCGATATTTCTGTTGATCGTCTAGATCTAACTGTTTTAGTTTTTGTAGTATAGTCATTAGCACACAGGGTACGTATAGCCTACTGCTGGAAGTCGAAGTGAAGGATTAATGTTTAGAGCATCACAGCCTTATCCGGGGTTTAACTGCTTCTAACAAGTAAAAATCCCATTCAAAAATACAAATTATAAAAGTTTAAAAGCACGACGGAAGCAAATAAGCTACGTGATAACTGCTAGCCATAGCGCTTAAGTTTAACAAGCAAGAAATACCTGCGATAGGATACAGCAGATCTTGACTCCATGAGCTCAGGCATGAAAAGTAGCTGAGACCACTTCTGCATGACAACATTCTCCTCTTCTCAGCCATCTAACAGCATTTGGGTCTGGGATTGTCACACCGTGGAATGTCAATAAGCCCAGTATAATCAGCCTGAAATACTCCACTTTCCTTTTCTTTCGTCAAAAACAATCAGTAGTTTCTGCACTGTAGCTGCACACGCTGGTGCACATAGTTCTTTCTTATGCTTCGGGGACACTGACAGTCCTTTACGGCAAATATATGTTTTAAGTTCGTCAACTTTCCACCTTTTAAAATAATCGGTTTTGCAGCTTTTGCTATCTATATGTATGTTCATTCTGCCTGTTTGGGGTCCAAAACCCCAGAATGCATTGTTCGCAACGCAATACCGAAATGACTTATTATGACCATTTTTGAAAGTGATTTATTTTCAGAAGCGGTCAGGAGTCAGTATTGATGAGGAGATTTCTGTTTTCAGTATGCAAGGAACAGGTGTATGAACAACCAAACACGTGTTCACCTCTTATTGTTTTTAGTTTAAAAGTAAGACACAAATACACACTAAATACACAACGCCAACATTTGAAAGAGAATAGAATGAAAGTAATATAAAATAAACCTGCATGTTTTGGCACTTAAAATGAAGAGCTCTTTTCCAAAACGCTATAAATACTTTTCAATAATTTTTAGGAAAATTACATTTTTTACTTAGTCGCACACATTTTGTGAATATTCAATTTATCCTGGTTTGCCGGAGTCAAATTCCTTGTATGTGACATACTTGGCCAATAAACTGATTCTGATAAACTGATTCTGATTCTAAAACATTTTTTTGCCTCAGTAAGAACATGTTGAAAAATGATTATTAAATTAAACACAATATTGTTGATGATCCATTCAAAGTTAATTTAATTTTTCCTCAAAACGCTATAAATCCATCTATTTTTTTTCCAAAAAGCTAAAATCCATCTATTTTTTTTAAAACGCTATAAATCCATCCATTTCCAGAGAGAGATATCCACTACGATGAATTACTCTTCACCACCCAGGCCTGAAATTTCATGATACTTGCCAACCTTGAGACCTCAGAATTAGGGAGACATTGCAAAGGGCCATGGTCAGTCCCAGATCCACACTGGCCCCCTTTTAGTACCTCTTAATTAACCTCCTGGATACGCCCCTTCTCAGCAGCAGGAATAGGCGCTTATTAATCTGTGTCGGGAGAAGTATTTTTTCTTACTTTGGTAGCAGCGCAGCATTGAGTTTGTTTATTTTACTGTAACTTTGATTTCTGCCAAAACAAAAGCGTGTAGGGCTTAAAGAGCTGTAAGACAAAGTCTTGATGCACTTCTGAAGTTACCATTGTGCAGCCGAAAGGAAAGGAAACTAGACTTGAGGTTGGTTCAAACAGGTTTTGATCCTAAATATCTCGAAAGATTTAAAAGTAACTTAAACTACAGATTTTTTTTAGTCACATAAAGACTGTTCTTGTGGATCGCTTTTGCGTCACTAATTACAGCTGATTTTTTCCCTCATCAGACATACGAATCATGTAGTTAACCTATTTTGGAATCAAAACGGCAAATTTCACCAACAGGTGATGGATTTTCATGACTGAAATGAGGAAACTATACCTCATAGCACCTTCCTTCGCAAAATAAAAATTTAACAGATTTTATTCTCCATCCCTCTCACATAAGAAACCGGGAGTGTACATGAAATAGAACGGCATCAGATATTGACAGAAATTCGGTAAAATGTTGGCTCTAGGAGATTTTTGAGAGGGACACTGAAATTCGGGACTCTCCTGGGAAAATCGGGAGGGTTGGCAAGTATGATTGTCAGTCACCTGGTACAATGCATCACCATAAAAAGCCCTCACAGCATCAGACACAACTATTGCTCCTAGTAGTGCCAGCACATCTCTCTTTTTTGCAGCCTTAACAGAGGTCTGCTTCAGAAGTACCGCAGGTTTCAGGTCAGCCGACAACTTGCCCCTAGACAGTGATCATCCAGTCCATGGAGACTCTGACTCTGCAGCCTTTAGCCCAATGCAGACCACTCTTGCTCCCCCTCACTTATCACTGCGGAGACCTCCCCTCTCCTACTTTTGTATGTCTTTCTGAATTCTGAAATGTGAAAACAACAGATTTGATGGAGAAACAAAACCTCTCAAATACCTCCTTAACCACATATGTACAACATATTATGATTGCTCTTACAATCTATTACCTGGCATTGTATCATTTGATTGGAATATTTCTATCATACATGAAAAATCCATGTTAATAGAAGCTGAAATGAGAGTTGTACTTTGTTTCTTTCTATAATGGTACCATAATAGAAACACCATCCGACTCCCATGACCCATTATCATACAGAATGCGCACACACACACACAAAACAAATTCTACCACAGAAACAATCTTAATTGACTGTATTTAGAACACGTCCTTGGAGAACGTGTTTGTATCTATGCAGATGAAAAGTAAGAACGTCATTACTGTGCAAGATTTGCAAGAGCAGGTGAGTGCTCCTACAACACTTGTAGTATTGGAAAACCAACTTTAACAGATTATATTTCAAATCAGGTCCTTCATCCAGGATATCATAAGATATTCTCTCTTTAAAGCTGCTGTTCAGAGAATGTATTTATGCATCAAAGTTTTCTAAATCTTTTAAATTATAGTTCTGTTCTATGGGTGGTGGTCCACAACATTTGTTATTCTTCTCAAGTTCCCCCTTCCTCTCATAGACCAATATGGAATTTACACTGACCGGCCAACTTTTTTAGCCCACAGAATTCAAACTTGTCGGCTGTCAATCGATGTGCATGCGCAATGCGTAAACCTTTCAGGATCTTTGGGGATGGGGCTATACACACAAGGCACTCGATGTCTTCCTGTTTACAGTTGCCTGACGCAGCAGCTGCTCTATGGGCAGAACTTTGTGCCACTAGGAACTGAATTTGAATAAGTTTGGTTTTAATTTTAATCACTCGGATTGAATCTGAAATGCTTAAATTGAATAAAAGTTTTTAAGAACTGAATCTGAATTAGTCTGATTTGAAACCAAATAATTTTCAGTTTGCTGAAAATAGTTGATGTTATGTTAGAATCCTGTAGATTTCAATATCTAAAATATGTCCAGAAGAATTTTCAGTGCCATTCTAAAGAGGGGACAAAGAAGTTGATGTTTTTTTTACCTTTAGTCTCTGTTTTTCCACATCTTTAGTAGCCATGAAAAATTTACAGGGATTACAATGAGTCTTCAACTATTAACAGAAAACCTGTGCACAAGAGAGTAAATTTAGAAATAGTATAATAAATAATGTGTGGGTAACAACTCCTCATGTTTTCACTGTTAAGTTTACCAGAAGTCAATACACTGAAAAATGAATAGATTGTAGTAACACGAAAGATCTTCCAATCAAAGCATGCCAAAATCCATATAGGGTTTAGCTTTTGGTAGTTGAAAGTGTATTATACAATGAAGCTGTTTGTGTTTAATCTTGCTTATTTTTACCAGGTGATGAAACCTGATGCCGATTTTATACAACAAGATTTCTTAATACCTTTCATTTTACTTATATTGTGTGTAATGACAAAAAAAAAACGGGGTTCCTTGTGGAAAAACAGGATAAATAAAAATTCCCACAGACGTGGTACGAGCTGTGCTACAAAGTAATACCAGCCAGGAAAAGAAATTACGGAATTAGGAGGACCTCATATTTTAATATTTTGATAATCATTTTTGTTGGTTGGCTTTCTTAACACCCTGAATTAAAAGGTTTCTTAATAGCTGGATGATTTTTTGGATTTCTCTACATATATAACCATACTCATTTAACACTGATTAGTGTGAAATTAATACCTAGATGTTTTTTTATTATAACTTAGTTTTTGCTAATTTTTTTGTTGTTGTTCTTATTTGTTTTTTGTTAACCTCCTAGGGAAACATAAGGTTCCTGGAAGGGGAGATTTCACAGAAATACAAGGGAAGTGGTGAAGTTGTGATCTGCATAATCGTTTTTGTGTTCTGTGTGTTTGTTTTTATGTTAAGGTTTATGTGTACATTTGGAGTCATGCTGGGTTCCTTGCACCAGAGTTAATTCAACGGGCGAAAACTTGTTGTGATATGTTCCTCCACGAAATTGGAATAATGCAAATGCAAATGAAAAATAAAATGGATGGATGGATGGCCCAAAAGACCCGTGTGGAGGTTTTTAATCACGACTGCAAGGGAACTCCAATAACGTCATTTTGAAGGATGAAATTCTTTGAAAAAGGTCCAAGAGCTGATTAATAAATCCTGATCCTGATCTCTAATGATAATTATTCATAAGAAATGGGACTTCCTTGATGTGACTGTTTGATTATGTTTTAATGGTAACAGGTCACTCCGAAGATCAATTTCCTCGTAGGAAAATTTATTTTATTTTTGTTTGTGATACCTTTGGAATAGTATCAGAGGGAGGACTGTTGTGGGAAACAATTACTTTGTCCCTGAGGTTTTAATAACAATCTGAATCTCAGTCTATACATATCTACTTTCTGCAGATGGTCCTTTAACAAACTTTGCTTATTGCGTCTCTAAGCAAATCCATGACCTCGTCTGGGAGACTGAGGAGGAAAAATAAGGACTATAGCAGATGGTTGTGGTCTTAGGAGAAAAACTATAAAAATGTGTTTGTACTTACTAGGGGGGGTCAGTCAATGGTGAAAATTTGTGGAGACTGATCTGTTCTGGTGGATCAACTAGAAATCTGTAATAAAAGCTCTTGGACCGTAGAGGAAACTCTTTATCATCTTTTCTGCATATTATTACTATAATTACTGAAGCATCAGGTCTGTTTGCTATAACAAGGCCTAAAGCATGTATGAAAAGTGCAGCGCTGTAAAGCTGTCTAATCAATTTCTAGGCAAGCTGCTAGTTTTTCAAAAATATGACTAGTTAGAACTTTTTTTGTCTGTGATATTGTACATCAGGTGAAAAAAAGTATAAACGCATTCAAATATTTGATAGTATTTGGTCAACGAGTTAATTTTTCCCCTTTGCATGTATACTGCAAAGAAGAGTCTGGTTATGTGAAAAACTATAAAATTACTGTTTAAAACATAATTGAATAAATAGTGGAAATAAAAGGAGCTTTGGTGGAATATGAAAAAAATACTCAATGCAATAGATGTGGTTTTTGATGTTTAGTGAGTGAACAGTAAGCAAAATAAAATATTTTCTAGATTTACATCTAAATGGCAAGGAATAAAATACACTCTGTTTACCCATTGGCAGGTGTCCTTTTGCTGTTTGGACCTAAACACAGACGGATAAGGTGCAGATGATGATGATAATGAGAATGATGATGATGATGATGATGATGATGATGATGATGATGACGAAGGCTAGAATGGAGAGATGAGGACAGGACTGTAGGAGCAGGAAAACAGTAGAAACTGACAGGGAGTGATACATATTTTTTAGATCTTAAAATCTTAAAACATTGCTAATGCATTTGAAGTGTGTAAATAGTACATGTCAGAGTGAAATGAAACACTCTCTTTCCCCCTATAGGCAGATGTCATATACATATGCATATTTCAATAATATATAGGCTAATAATAACATGTTTTATTTGTATGTAAGAAGTTTTGCCACCCTTTAAGTAATTTATACAAGACGGTATACAAAATAAGAATGATATTAGATAAAGTTTTGTTCTTTGAAGCAATTTTTTTTGCTTTTATAATCAGCAGCTGGGAAGAAACCAGTTCAAGTTTACCAACATTTTTTTTTAGTGTTAGTATTTTGTGAAAATATTAAAACAACAAACCCTACTAAAGAAAAAAAATACTTAAAAAAATATGTAGTTGAATGATTGTCATGTTTTGGCATAATTTCATTAATAAACCAAAAATGTGATACTCTTCTTTGTTTACTACAGAATTTATTTGATTAAGCACTGTTTATCGTTGACATGTTTGATATTTTTTTGTTTTACCCTACACCAACCAGCTATAATTTAGGTTGTAGTATTATGGCACCAGTTCCATCCATCCATCCATTTTCTCTTGTCTCAAAAGTAGGGCTGGGCGGTATGGTGAAATTTTCGTATTTAAAAAAATCATGTCGGTATTACGGTATTTAACTGTATTTTTTTCCCATACAAGACCGTTGATATCCACATTATCTTATAAGAATGAATAATATAAAAATGTGCTTTGAACAGCCCATTTTACCATCATATGGACTGCATCATCTTGTTTTTTTCTAGACACAGGTGATTGATATGAAAATAATTAAAAATTATGATTCTAGTAGAAATTCTTGATGTTCTAACACTGAAAGTATACTTGTTTTTTTAACCTCACGTTGACGCAAGCAGCAAATTGCATCTTGTACTGGCTTTTCATGTAGTACTGAAGAATCCTAGGGGGCAGAGCACAGACTAATGCTGCATTCCAGTTAAGGTTTCCGAGTCGGAAAGTCGGAAATCTCTCAGTTGTCTCGAGTCATTTCACAGAGACATGCCCCTTTTACGTCGGAAATGTTGAGCTCCAGAGAGAACAAAGATTGCTGCACCCATAGTAGAGATGTAGTTTCTTTGAATTTGTACTATGTTGGTCATTTCAATGTCGTTTTTAAATGATCTTACACACTTGACTACATTTTTACTTTAATCCGGTCTTCAGTTTACACATTTTAGGCTTTGCTGTGCGTGCAATACAATGTACAGCTTTGTTTTTCATGCTGGTCTGCTGAAGATGCTATGTCGCTAACAAAAATAACAATCACTAGACCACCCCTTCCGCATCCATATTCTTTCTGACTCGGAGTATAGTGAGACAAAGTGGAACTCTTTAAGTAGGGAATTACGCCACATTCTCGTATACAGTGACTCGGACGCCCGAGTATCCAAGAGAAATGGAATGCAGCATTAGACCGGATTTTACCAAACAAAAAGTAAAATTAACATGGCGACCGTAGGAGATTATTAGCTGGTAAATATTCAGATAACAACAGAAAAAAAAAAGATGGCAGAAGTATTGTAGTGGGTATGTAAAACATATTTACTGCTATTTTTGATTTCTTTCCTACTGGTTTTGCCGCCATTGACCGCGTGTACCTACAGACCGTCAAATAGGACACAACACTCCCCCCTTTCTGGTTATTCGCAATTGCGCTTTTTAAAGATATGCTGTTTGGTTCTCGTCTAACCTTTTAAAGCCGATAAACTTCTAAACTTTAGATATGACTTCTATTTTTGGAATTACTTCCTCAGGATTGTGTGCTTCGCTCTGACAGCTCCTGCCAGCAGTTGTACTTAATTAAAAATTTTACTTTTCACACTGTGGTGAAGAGCGTGTAGCAGTAAAATTGGTCAATGCTGAAACACTTCCCCTCATTAAACTTCCGGAAGTTGTCTGGGCTATTCACCGGTATGGTGGTATATTAAAAATCCATATCATAGCGAAAATAAACACCAGTTTTCAGTATGAACCGGTATACCGCCCAGGCCTACTCAAACCTTACATTGCATTATTCATTTAGTTAACCCCTTCAGTCCAGCGCTGTTTTTTTCTGAATTTCTTCAGTACCTGACTGGACATTTTTGTGATTTGGAATGAAACTACTTAGATGGGTTCAGCTAACTAATAGCTTTCTTTTGATGCACATTTTTTGGTGCTGGCTTTTTTATTATGAAAATCAAGCACACATAAATACAATTTTGAGACAGATGTAGTTTCTTTGGTTTAGCTGTTTATTTTGGCAGCTGTTTTAGTTGTGTCTGGTTCATATAAACGTTGAAGTGGTTACTCTTGTAGAAGAGTCCGAGCTTGAAATTTTGGTAGAAAATATGTATAGATAAGTCAGAAATTGATCAATTTATGATGGTTTAATAGTTACTCTAGGAGGTGTGCCCCCAAAAATGGGGGCTAGTGGGCTTAAGAGAAACAAAAACCAGCATAGACTAAAATATTGTAGCCTGAATCTAAAATTTTGCTGAACCATTTTTTGCTGCAATCACAGCCAACTAAAAATATCTGTAGCTCACTATGAGAAATCTAATTTGGCAGATCATAGTTTGGGACATTTTCTGCTTTTGTATTTTTGATGCTTTTGTAGTCTTGAAACTTTATTGTCCACTGCTCAGATTCAAGGTTTCCTGTTTCAGAGACAACAAAGCTAACCCAAAACAAATTGGGTTTACTTACAGTAAACTTACTTTACTGTAAGTAAGCTTTTTTTTTTTCTATTTTCACTCGTCTCAATTATTCTCCTCACCAATTATAAATTCACTGGTTTTGTCAAGAAATCTGTAGGTTTTCTTTTCTTTCAAATAATCTAATGGACATTAGAACTTGTCAAAAAACATTTTTGAGAAAATCAAACCAGACTTTCTTGTGTGTTTTTTGCTGTCAGTATTCTAGTCCGATATGTTACAATATAAGATGGATGGTGGCTCGGCAAGTCATTTACTTTGACCTTGAGGTTCAGCTTGAATGATTATGGATGGTTTCCTGGGCGCTGTTTCCAGTGTTGGGAGTAATGCATTACAAAAGTAATTAGTTATAGGAATATATTACTTTTTTCGGTAACTGAGTAATGTAATGCATTACTTACAAAATATACAGCAATATATTATTAGTTACAATGTCAGTAACTCAAGTTACAATTGCGTTTAAAAAAAATTTCTGGCCAACTAATGAAACAGACTAAATCAAGTTAGATACGGTAGAACAACATCCACTTCCTGTTGCTCAAACCTAAAATATAAGAGAATCAGGACGGCTGAGGAAAAGCTCCGACTGTACATTTAAACATTATTCACACTGTTTTCCTAACCATCTGCTGTAAGACTTCAGACATCTAATCTTTGTCAATCTTTATCTTTGTGATGAGTACTTTCAGCCCCTTCTTTTGATTAGATTTAACAAACATTACCACGAAATAGAAGGCATGCAAAGGAGCTAGAGACTTAATTTTAATAAAATCTTGTTCAAAATACAGTATTTGTGGTGTGACACTAGTGTAAAATGTACATTGCAGTTACATTGGTTAGAAGTCATGTTAGATATTTAAGATGTTTTGCCAAAAGTAACTTAAAGTAGTGTAACTCAGTTACATTTTTTAAGACAGTAATATATAATGCAAACGTATTACATTTTTGACATTGTAACTAGTAATGTGAAATATATTACAATTTCTTTGTAACTTGCCCAACACTGTCTGTTTCTATCATTTGAGATCCTCGCCTGGTCCACTAGGGGTAACATTTTCTCTGACATCCAAGTTCTGCAAAAGCGGCTGCACTACCTTGAACCCTATGTTATTCAATAATTTTTTGCATCAGCAGTCAAATAAATATAAAGCAGCTTGGAGATGTCTTTGTATTCTTTACATTAAAAATGGACATCTATAAGCTCTTTCTTTTTGCCCTATACTTTTTCTGGTCCAAATCTGTAATTCTTACGACCCAATACCAAACTTTCCAGTAATAGTTCATAAGCTGAATGGCTGATGAGAAGCTTAAATGCACATTAATGTTAAACACTTTGTACCATGACTAAATGCACGGATTAATGTTCTCCTTATTCTGTTGATTTGTATCCCTTTTCACACACTCTCTTTAAGCCTTTACTTTTTGACTAAATTTATAGTGGTTTTGAGCTACATCAGTGTGTGGTCGTTTACACCAAGCTGGCCCAACTGATTCAGCTGAATGAGAATAGAGTAGCAAACTGCATACATTAAACCCACTTCGTGCCTGTATAAAAATTCAAAGCTCTGACTTCTTCAATTGCTGGCTTAGAGGCATTACAGCGGGCTGTCAACTTTGACCCCCATCGTGCAACAAAAGCACATCAGAGTTTAAAGTGTTGTGATTTGACGCACAGCTGCACCCCAGCCAAGCAACAAGCTGTTGTACGTGTCCATCTGTAGTGAACATTTGTGGCAGATGGGGGGACACTCTGAAGAGCCTTCGGCCATTATACTTCCCAAAGGAGCAAGTGCCTTACCTGAAATGACAAATCACTCTCACGTTCATTTCTCCTCCTCCTCCCTGGTATTGTTTAATCCTCTACGGGCGTCTAGCACAGCAGGAGAGAGATTTAACATGACACAACACTGTAAGTGACAAAAGCATCAGGTGAAACAACTAGAGGGAGGGCAGATCGGAGGAAAAAAGAGCAAACAGGATTTAGATATTTAGGTGGATTAGAAAGAGAAATTCAAACCACAAGATTTGTGTTGTGTTCAATGTGAGACCTTGCAGAGAAAGAATAAAAAAAAAACTTGCTTTGTTTGGTAATGGCAGAGAAGATGACATGGTAAAGGAAAGGGGGGAGGGGCTTAAAGTAATAAAAAAGCTGGTTACCTGTTGATAAATTTATTCTTACTTAATGTACTGTAAAAGGGATTTGACAAAAGCCTATTTCTGTCTGTCTATAGCTCTCATTAGAAGTTATCACTACTCTGAATCTTGCCCTCTTTTTGAAATGTTTATTTTATTTTCAAAAACAAGGTCAGGATGACACTTACTTTGGACTGTACATGTTTCAATGAAAATCAAGATATTGAACAGCTAACCCTAACTTGAACAGCTCCTTGTGGATGTTTTCCAACCCCTTAAGCTTTTTCATAATTTACCACCCTACAACCACCTATTTCATTGTATTTTCATGTCATACAATAGCCCAACATAAAGTAATGCATATTTTCATATTATTAGGCCAGATATAGATCCATGCCTTAGCTGCCTGATTGTTTTGTTTTGTCCTTTTGAAGGTAAACCGAAGCCCCAAAATTCATTGTATTGTATTCATACATCTTGCAATCAGTTATGACCACATTCATGTTTTTTTTTTTTTTTTTTGCTGAAAAAAAACCATCCTGCTAGCATGATGCTATTGCCACCATATTATGATGGACAAATATTGAATCCGGACGTTAGATTCTTGCCACACGTAGTATTTTGCATGTTGGCCCAAATAATGGATTTTGTTGTCGTTTGACCTGTGGGGTATTGCACAAAAGCAAGATAAGGGATTAAGCTGGGATTTTCCAGTTATCCTGGCTGAATTTAGCCCTGACTCGGTTGCATGAAGGGAGGCTAAATTAATCTACATTAAGTTACTATGGAGATTTACACTTTGCAGCTAGCCTGCTCCGGAGCAGGCTAACAACCAGGCTAAGATTAATCCTAGTGATTTATCGGCTAGTTCCTCCCTAAATCCTACTAGATATTAATGTGTTTTGGTCATTTCATGGTCCTGCATTAAAAAAAATATGATTATTTAAAAAAAGTCATTCATCTAATTATGCGTACTGTTATTTTAGTTATTATTGAAAACTGCTGTTCATTTCACTGTCAGAGGTTTGATGAATATATATATTATTCAAGATTTAAAGCGTTTATTGTCATACACAGTGAGGAAAGCAGATTTTCCTGAGCAATTATTACTTTGCTGTCCACAATGAATGCCAACACAGTGCAAAAGAACTATACTATACAATATGAGAAATAGAATATAGACTATGTATATCTATATATGCAAGTATAGAGTAGAAATGTACTGTTGAATGATAAAAAAATATCAATATATTATATTTTATTGCAGTTGATGAGATAATAAGAAATGGCTCATGAAGTTGCAAATGTGGTTTCAATTAAGTCCGTAACGAGGTCAATATGTAGTATATATAGACTAAAGATTTGTGTGTTTACCATTCACAATGGCTTGCCCTTTGTTGAATGATGTAGTTGATGAGGAAGTTTTAATACTCAGACGAGCATTCAGGCATGAAAGAGTCTTCCGAGATAGGGCAGACCCATTGGCCTTTTCAGACGAATATCTGACTGAGAGGTACAGATTCTCAAGTGATGGCATCAGATATTTGTGTAGGCTGCTGGGTCCAAACATACAGAACAGGACAGCACGGAGCCATGCTCTCACTGTCCCACAGATGGTCTGCGTAGCACTGCGATTCTTTGCAAGTGGCATGTTTCTGTATTCTGTCGGTGATGCAGAAAACCTCAATAAAGCCACCATTTGTCGCACAATAAGAAATGTAAGTCTGGTATTGCAATCTCTTGTGCACATATTTATCACCTTCCCTGGCCACAGAAGATTCATCCACATCAAAGAGGAGTTCTACAAGATTGCAGGTAACACGAATAATAACAGATTACTACAAAATGTTACATTAGCACAGTATGACACTCATTATTTTGTGATACAGCTTTTCCTAATGTAATTGGTACAGTGGATTGCACCCATATTCGTATCCAACGCCCCTCAGGGGCACATGAGGGAGATTATGTGAACAGGAAATCCTTCCACAGTGTCAATGTTCAGGTAAGAATGAGTTATGGTTACTGTCAGCTACATAATAATTCTGTGTATTAAATGACCTTAATAGGCTATATATTTTTACAGATGATCTGTGATGCTGACTGCCTTATCACAAATTTAGAGGCAAAGTGGCCTGGCTCAGTCCATGACTCCAGAATCTTTCGGGCCAGTAGAATTTACCAGAGACTCTCTCTAGGTAAGCCACCCCATTTTTTTAAGCACCTTGAACATCAAGAGTACAGTACTTGTAAGAATTATCTTTTGTATTCACAGGTGAGTTCTCTGGTGTGCTGCTGGGGGACAAATGGTTATGCCTGTGAGACATTTCTGATGACTCCCCTTACAGACCCCCAAACCCCAGCACAGCAAACTTACAACCATGCCCATGCCAAAACCAGGGCTCGAATTGAAATGACCTTTGGCCTCCTGAAATCACGATTTCAGTGCCTGCACCACCTGAGGGTCTCCCCAGACAGAGCATGCTTTCCCAGAGTTGCTTTGGATGTTGATTGGGACAATGCTGCCATATTTCCAGATAACAGAAATGGTAGACTTGTTAGAGAACAATACATTGCAAATTATTTCAGTTAATTTAGTTTTGATTTAGCCCATCCCCCTCACTCTGAGAAAGAGTGATTAATGCAGCCTATGATCATCACAAATACATAATAACTAATAAGAGGAACTCCAACTGCATATAAAAGCTTGTCAGGCTGCATTGTGTTATAATGTAAATTAGGTGATGTTCCTTACGGATGGTTTAAAGTGTGACACTAAGCGCTGAGAAGTTTTTTTAATTGTAAACTTCTAAATTCACGGTAATAAATCTCATTACATTGTTTGGTAGGGCAAAATAGTCTGGAGTCTGTTGTGAATTATTTGAACAATAATATTACAGATGACAGAAAATAGCGGACAGGTTAAATGTGTTTAAACATGATTTAAGAAAGGATGTAAAAATATTTAACAACCAAATAACAGTTTAAAGTCTTTAAATGTAAAATTACATTACTAAAGTATTTAATTTTACACGTGTTTTTTCCTTACCTGTTTCAAGGTTCTCTAAGGCTATTTTCACACATTTAGATGGGACAGTATGATGACTTTATGGCTCCATTTTAGACAAAAATTATGTAATAAAGGTCTCCTTCACTGAAAAGTGAAAAGAGTTTTCTTTCACTAAAATCAGTCACTATTTTTTCTGAAAGCAATCTGCATATGAAAATTTTATACAAACTCCAATCCCTGAATCAGTTACATGAAGAAAAGAGACTAGAAAACACCTGAGTTTGACAAAGCCCAAAAACCAAACTAAAAAATAACGTTTGGAGTGAACATAAAAAATGATGTAAATAATTTCCACCAAAATTATTTGGGTTGATTTAGCAATAATGAATTTTGTTGAGTGAACTAAATGTAAAAATGTTGGGTCAACCTAATACATTTAAGTTGCTATAAGGCACAAACATGAACAGCAGGGATGGGACTCAAACTCAAAAAATGGCCTCATTTTGTAAGTAGCTGGACTAACCACTTTGCTAGACGATAACTCAGGAAAATTGTATATAATAAAAAATATCACCCAGCTTTTGGAGCCCGGAGCTCCATCCATCCATCTCCTCCACCTGGCCTCCTGCTCACCAACCGTTTCGAGCCCCTGGAGCAGGACTTCCCTCTGCTGACGGCCTCTGGGCCCCGTAGCTCCGCGGTACCACCGTCCTATTCCACCCAGCTGTCGCGGGAGCAGCTGTCGGACACTAACGGCCATCCAAGCCCTGCCCTTGGCACAGTAGTCCCATCGCTACAGTTCCGGGGAAACGCTGCACAACATCCAGCAGGTCCTAGACAGATCCTCTGTTCACCCAAAACCAGGCGACCCACCACCCAGGACCCTCATCATCGGAGACTCAATCATCAGACACGTCAGGATGAGAGGAGCCATCACTCTCTGTTCTCCCGGAGAGACAGTAATGGATATTGCACAGCGGATCCAAGACCTCATCCAGAATCACCCAACAGTAAGTAAAATCATAATCCACGCCGGTAACAATGACATCCACATTCAGCAGTCTGAACTCCTCAAGCATGATTTGATGCACCTGTTTAATCTTTTAAAAAACACACACCTGTGTGTTTTTATCTCTGGCCCCATCCCCACCGTTGAAAGAGGAATAGGACATTTTAGCCGGCTTTTATCTCTGAACATTTGGCTTTCCTCTGTCACTGTGCAGCAGAACTTTGGTTTTATTGATAATTTTAACATTTTCTGGGGCAGGAGGCATCTTTTTAGGCCAGATAGACTTAATTTAAACAGACAGGTGACCCGGATGCTGTTAATGAGCCTGGCCTGTCCCATACCACCTCTTTCCAACACACCAGCCACAGCTGCCCGCCCACCCCAACATCCTGCCCCCACCACCTGATGCCCCCTGTGTTCAAGCACCTACGAACCCAGCTCTTTAACGGAAATATGGTTGAGTTCAGATACTCCTGTTGTTCTCACAGAGGCCTCCCCACTAAACTTTAATTTTATATTTTCAACCAGGAATGGAAAAAGAAGAGACGGAACCGCTTTTATATGTTCTTTAACTCCAGTTTTTAAAAAAAGTTTTATGTGACAATTTTACCACTTTTGAATATAATGCAGCTGTTTCTAGCATTCCTCAGATTGTATGTGTTCCACTTTATAGGCCTCCAAAGCACAGTGCACTTTTTATTAAATAATTTTCAGATTTTTTTTATCAATTTTACACAACTCCTTTAATAGAATTATTATAGCTGGTGATTTTAATCTACACGTAGATGACCTTTTAGACCCCTTTGCCTCTGCTGAATTATAAGGATTTTATTCAATACGTTGTTCAGCTGACTCATAACAGAGGACACACCCTGGACTTGGTCATCACGTATGGCCTGTCCACCGGTGTGTCCTCTGTTGTGGATTTAGCAGCCTCAGATATTTACTGCGTGTTTTTTAACATTACCGGTATTATTTAGCGGGGAGCCTCTGTCAGAACTGTAATACAATGCCATCTAACCCTTGAAGTAGCTGCTGGTTTTCTGGAAGCTTTTAAAGAGATCCCTCCTATTAATTTATCTGCCCCCTGTGATTTTATTTTCAATGATTTTAACAGTAGACTTAAATCTGCTCTGGACTTGCTTGCCCCATCCAAAATAAAAAAACTACACTCAAAACATGCATCTCTGAGACTGTGTGTCTACCTGAGGAGACACTGGACAGTTTTGTCCTGGTTGAAGCTGAGAGTCTGGATAAAGTTTTCTACTCAGTGAGGCCCAAGCACATGTG
Source organism: Apricaphanius iberus (assembly GCA_028564705.1). NCBI lineage: Eukaryota > Metazoa > Chordata > Actinopteri > Cyprinodontiformes > Aphaniidae > Apricaphanius > Apricaphanius iberus. The sequence continues at coordinate 26,516 of JAPXFQ010001324.1, read as the reverse complement.
TTCTGGACCCTATTCCCACAAGTTTTTTTTTAACTAATTTTATTTTAGAGAGGAGATTTTAACCCTGATGTTTTGCTCGCTTCAGACGGGGGTCTTTCCTGCCACTTTTAAACGGGCGGCGGTGAGGCCCCTGTTGAGGAAGAGCAGTTTAGATTTTAATGATTTAAACATCTTACGACCGGTATCCAACTTGTCATTTTTAAGCAAAATTCTAGAAAAGCTTGTTTAAATTCAACTTGATAATTTTATTAACATTCATAATGTCCTATAGAAATTTCAGTCTGGTTTTAGGGTGAACCACAGCACCGAGATGGCCCTTCTGAAGATTTTAAATGATTTTAGAGTAAATCATGATGCCCGGAGGGTGACAGTGTTGGTTCTAATGGATCTAAGCGCTGCCTTTGATACAGTAGACCACACTATTCGTTTTAGCCGTTTAAAAAAGATTGGCCTCTCTGGTGCTGTTCATATATGGTTCACATCCTACCTCACAGACAGGACTTTTATGGTGAGTTTAGATACCTTTTCCTCTAAGGTCCATAAGGACAATGGATGCACTTTTTAACTGCATTTTAGATATCAAATCTTGGATGACAGAAAACTTTCTCCAGCTCAACCAGGACAAAACTGAACTTTTAGTTATCGGTCCTGAGGCTTAGAGAGAGAAACTTTTACCAAAACTACAATTATTGTCTTTTAATCCTTCTTTACAAGTAAAGAACCTGGGTGTAATTTTTGACTCTGAGCTGACTTTTATCTCTCACATTAAAAACCAGAGTCCGCCCCATTCTCTCTCAGCCAATACGGAGATGCTGATGCATGCTTTTACCACCAGTAGAATTGACTACTGCAATGCCCTGCATTCTGGTCTTCCCAAAAATAGGATTTCAGGTCTACAACTTTTACAAAACTCAGCAGCAGCGGGAGCACATCATTTTAGTTTTAGAGTCATTGAATTGGCTTCCCGTATCTTTCAGGATCGATTTTAAAATACTTCTAATGGTTTTTAAGTGTCTTAAGGGTCTTGGGCCTTCTTATTTTTTGAAACTGCTTTTACCGTACGAACCCTCGCGGTCTCTGCGCTCCTCTGGCAGCCATCACATGGTGATTCCAAAAGTCAGGAAACAACTAGGGTGAGGCGTCTTTCCATTATTTCCAAAGGAACTCAGGGCCGCAGAAAATGTTCATGTTTTTAAGAACAGGCTCAACACTCACCTTTTTAGTCTAGCTTTTAAATGATTACTGTTTATTCAGCCTGTTTAGGTGCATCCCTTGCTTAATTAATTAATTTATTTTTTATTTTAATTATAGTTAAGTTTTAATACACAATTTATGTTTTACAGTTTTACTTTCTCCATTATCACATGTTATTTGTTATTTTATTATCCATATTAGCTTTTGTCATTTTATGTTTTACGGTTTTTAATCCCTTCAGTGTTTTCTCTGTGGAGCCCTCTGCCTCGGGTGGGCAGCGGCGGCCTGGGCGGGCAGCGGCGGCCTGGGCGCTCCGGTAAGGCCTGGGGATGATGGGGGTTTCCCCCCTCCCTGACTGGGCGCCCCTAGTAGGTGCCTCGGCTGCTGTTATGGATCTGCTTCAATCGAGGCAGATGGCTCTCCTGTTGGTTGTTTCGTTCCCATCTGAGCTCTACATATGGTCTTACGCGTTTTGGGAAGGTATCTGTGTGTACATGTGTTTGTTTGTTTGTGGATGTGTGCCTGTGACTGAATGTAGGTTATGGAGGGTCATTTTAATCTGTAAAGCACTTTGAGCTGCATTTTTTTTTTTTAAGATAATCTTTATAAATAAAGTATGATTTGATTTAATTTAACCTTAAGGTCACAGACGGACAAATATACTTTCTTTTAAATTCCTAAACGTAAACCTAAAATATATATAGTTTAAGTTGATTTGAACAGATTTTAAACACCAAAGGGAAATTTAATTTTTTTTTACTGCTGCGTATGCGCATTAACTGAAAGTATGTCATTGCGCATGCGCATTAACCAAACGTTTGTAATTCTGACGGGTATGCTGCTTTGTTAGAACACTGGCAGCGCTCATTCCGAACAGACTATTAGCTCAAATCAGACGAGACAACTCGCTGGATTTAGCATATTGCTAAGCGGAGGAGAATACATTATCAAGGAGTAACTCAGTAGCAAACAGGGAGACCGTGGCGCAGAATAACTGTCTGCCTGCTGTGTGTGGCATCCTGAAGGCTCTAGCTCTGGGAGCTTCGGTGGTGGAGTCCTGCTGTGGCCAGTAGCACGTCTGAGTCCGGTCTTGTTTGGTAATGCTGCCTAAACTGGTTGGTAAACTCAATCTAAGCCTAAATAAGAAATATTTATAACACATACTGTATATATCAAGTGGAGCACTATAGCAAAAGCTGTATTGCTACTGCTTGAGAAAGTAAATCTGCTGGGCTTGTATTTTGTACTCAGACAGCAATTCTGAGTGCAATGCTGGCAGACAGGACACGTAAAAACAATAAATAAAAAAATAAAAAATCATATTTTGATGATAAGGCATCTTCCTGTTGCTCTTCCCCCTGTTTCCTATACAATCCCACTATGTATGTATGTATGTGAAGCCGGGCCTCCATTTTACGTCAGTTTGTTTTGATTCTGGTCTTCCGCATTTAAGTGTCCTCTGCCTTTAGAACCATAGTATTGCTTCACTTAGACAAAACTGTATTTTGTGAGCAACCTGGTAATAAATTTGTTAAACTTGAGGTAAAATCTCTGTGCTTCTTTAGTGTTGTGTGAATTAATACATCGGTAAGATAATTCATCCTTTAGATAAAGAATGATGTAGTCTGGTATAATTAATATTGTTTCTTATATAGGTTAAGAATCTGGTGCCTCGTTTTGCTCACTTTATCAGTAATAATTCGAGTTTGATTAATAATTACCCCAGTATTAGAATGAATTATTATTTATAATTATTCCAAATTATTATTAACCAGACAACAATAGCTCCTCTAAAATATCCAACAGCAGCCTCCATTTATTAATTACGTAAATTTTGAAGGCATCTGGGCGCAATGAAAATACTTTAGAGTAATTGTTATAAAATGCACTTTACAGAACTGTACCCATTAAAATATGTAAATTAAAGAGATGGATAAAGATTTGCCTGCTTTAGAATTATTTGCTATTTTGTGTTAGTCTGCCACCTAAATTCCATACAAAATATGTTGAGATTTGTCGTTCTAATGTGACATAATATGAAAAAGTTCAAAGGGTAGTAATACTTTTGCAATTGAGTATGCATGCAAAACACTTACATACAATACTTATACAAACCCAATGCCATGCAGAAGACTATAAGCACCCAAATCCTACAACTGCTCCTTTATTTAAAAAGGAACCCCGGCTATTAAGACATATAGGCCCTGATGAGCCACAATTGTTATCTTAAACCAAAATATGTTGTTAGAAACACATAAAATATTGCCATTGATTTAGAAAGTATAATATTTAGTACATATTTTGACCTACGTAGGACGCCATGTTTTCCACACGCAATGTACTCTGGGGGCGATGACGTATATTGGTTGCACTTGGTAGAAAAGCTATTGACACTAGTGTTTGTTTACCTGCTGACAGAAGTAATTATTAAGCAAAATGCCACATTGCGCTGCTTTTGGATGCAACTTCCAGTCAAAAGGCAACAAGGGGGTAATGTGAGCTTGCACTGCTTTCCTACGGACAAGAAGAGGAGAAAGCAGTGGGAAGATGCTTGTGGACGGACAGAACTTCCCAAAGATCCGCGGCTGTGTTCACAAAATTTTTCTCCTGTTTCTCTTTAGGCTTTTAGTCGATCACACCTACTGAAATATCTCACCGGAGCGGCTGGGTATAAGCCAAGACTGAAGGTAACTGCTTTTCCAACCATTTTCCCACACAAAGTGAAAAGTGCGGTAAAAAGCGGCAAAGACAAGAGACGCTGGACACTCTCCTGAGCAGACAACCCGGTCCTGCAGTTGCCGCTTCTGTCATGGTAGGCGTCACAGATGAATCTGATAATTCACCTATTCAGTCAGTAAAGCATTCAGTAAGTGTAGCTATACAGTGTTCTCCAAATTTGACCGATGCTGCCACTCAGACAGATTCAGATACGTCAGATACAGCGGCACAGTGGCCTGCTGATGTGCAGCAAGTTGCTACGTTGGACCAAGGTTACAAGGAAACACCTGAGTTAGATCGACAAGAAGAGGATGACTCTAGTTCACTGGATCTGTTTTCCTAAGACGATGGAAATAGCGAGGACAGTAAGCCACTGCATAAAAACCCTGATCCTGAATTGAGTTTAAGTTCATCAGAGCCTTCTCAAAGCTCCCAGGGATACCATACTTCAACTTTAAATAAAGAAGACAGAGTTTTTCTAGTTTTTGAGGAGTAGTTAAAACAACTTCTTCAGCATTGTTTAAAGTGTGGTTCCCTGATTGCTCCAGAAGACGTGAAAGAGCTACAAAATGAAGGATCACAGTTGACATTAGAGCTCACATGTGCAAAAGGCTGGCAGTCTCAACCTACTGTGAGCGGGACCAAGGGGGAAGGAAACCTGCTTTTGGCAGCCTCGGTTTTCTTTAGTGGCATCCATTTTGCAAAAGTTTTTGTAATAACATGAGCCTCAAAACAATATGTGAAGACACATACACAACACTGAGGAAGAGATTTGTGTTTCCTGTTGTTGGAAAAACATGGCCAAAAGAGCAGAGTGCAGTCTTAACTAACATGAAATCTCGAGAAGAAGAAGTTATACTTTGTGGAGATGGCCGCTGTGACTAACCTGGCCACTCAGCCATGTACTGCACATACACTTCTTTAGATTTGCAGAGTCAAAAGGTTGTGGACTTCAAGGTAGTAAGCTGCACCCAGGTTTCAAGCTCTAATACCATGGAGATTAAAAACTTTAAGGAAGCTCTTACAACCATCGAAGGAAATGGAGTGAAGGTGTCAAAAATTACCACAGACAGACATCCACAAATTGTGAAAGAAAGGGAATGTGAAGGCCTAGGAGAGTGGATCCCATCCATCATAAACCTGGAGGAGTGTACAAACCTGTGGGGGTGACCCTGATGTTTTGAAAGAGAATTGGGTGTCAGTGATACACCATGTTACCAACAGACACGACTGGCCAGGGAACAGTTACTATCACCGCTGTGCTCACGAGCCCCTTGACGAGACAAGCCAGAGAAGCAAGCTATGGTTACTGCCAGGATCTAAAGGCCACCAAGCACTTGTGAAGACGGTTAAAGACAAGCAGCTTTTCAAAGATCTGGGGCATCTAAAAAGTGCATTCACACAACATTATTAGAAGTATGTTCAAGTACAGAAATGTTGCAATACGTTTCACATTAATAAAATGTGGAAGTATTTTTAATGCAGAATGTGACTTTTATCCATTTTCCTTTGTTTTGTTTCAGGTATACCACTCCATGTACCTAAAATACCTTCCAAAGAGAACACATTTTGGATATGATGTGATGATCCATGCCTCTATGCTTGCTGCTCTGGATCATAACAACAATGTAAACAGGGAACAGGTGGCTGAACTATTAATGTATCTTTTTTGGGCATTTTTTGATATATATTTAATATACATATATTATATTTTTAATATTATAAAATATTGAGTCAGGGCAAAGACTTTCATTACTTCAGCAAATAGATTGTAAAGTGATGGATTCAGACTGATTGCATTACATTTTAAATATATTTGTTAAGTTTTAATGTGATAGGGACACATACCTGTACTCACGTTTAGTTTTCTGTGATTATGTTACAATATGTGTTTTATTGTACTTCATCTTTATGCCAAGTTCATCTGTCCTTTTACCTCTCACTTTTTAATCTTTTATTTTTACTTTACAAATGCCCCTCCAGGGACAGGTGTTGCAGTTTAGCAAAAATACAATGATACTTGTATGGGAAGATAGCTGTTTTCAGTAGGGATGCACCTATACTCGTATGGGGGCTGATACCGTTCTTATGTACTGCATTGGTATTGGATGAAGCTAAATAAATCAAAGCTGAAAATAAGGGAATGTTTCTTATTTTGAGAAAGATTGTTCTTTTAAATAGAATCTGAAAACTATTTTTGCTTGAAATGAATGTAAAATAGTTACATTTTAGACATACAGCCTAAATACGAAAGAAAAGTAACATTTACATGAAACAAGTCTAATCATCTAAAACATGAAACTGGAAGCTATTTTGTGATGCTCAAAACAAGATGGAGATGATAATATGCCTAGATAAATCTTAAATCCAAGCAATGTGCAGTGTATTAAACTATACAACTAAAACCAAAATCAAGGGCAAAATTGCCCAAACAAATGTCATAATGCCCCTATATAAAACTTTTTAACTGATTTCCATGTTCCTTTTTTTGTACAGGCTGTTTACCAAGATGGGGAGAGTGTTGGTGAACTCAAGTTCAAAATAACCTGGAGCAAAGTCCACAAGAGATTCAGGGCAAGACCAGTGGCTGTTTAGAAGGACTATGGATACATGAAGGCTATGGTGGCAGATGCTCTCTCCTCTACGTCAGATTCCAACCAGGACATGGACACGAGAGAGACTCAAACTCATGTCATGGCTCCACAAGACAGACTGCCCAGATCACAGATCATTTTTCAAAGACAGCAGTTCTCACGTTTTCAGTAGTTTAAGCATCATTACAAAAATATATGATGTGCACACCAGCCTTTTTTACCTCCACATTGAGTTTAATTTTACATTCTAGTCAATTGGTCTGTATACAATTACATATTTCAAACAGCATAAAACAGATTTACGGTATAAAAAAATCACACTAGTGTAGAACACATTTTGTCAACAAATTTTCTTTGAAAGAATTAACATTTTTTGTTACCCATTTTTGCTTAACCCTGCATAACTGAAAGACATAAAAGTGCTCCTGATTAAATGCATTGAGATGTTCAACTGTTTAAAGGTTATTGAAATCTCTCCATAACTCATCTACTTCTGTGTCATCAATATCTACATCCTTGAAACCTGTATAGATTCCACTTGGTTCTGGGTAGAAATGTCTTATTTGGTTAACTGCACATGCAGGAATGACTCTGCGGATTCTTCTTCCCAGTCTGCCATGCATCCACCATGTAAACTGACGATATGAGGCATATCTGTAAGACCTGCAACCATAGTATTAATAAAAAAAAAGTTAATTTATGAAATACTACATGCTCTTTGCCTTAAACTACAAAAGTCTAATTGTGTGTATCAGGACTTGAGTTACTAATTGCAATAGATATATAGATAGATAGCAAACATAACATGGTCCTTCTATAGATATGTCAATCAAAAGAAAATAAGGGTGTTATTTGGTCTAATTTCATATATTATAATCTGTTGGGCCGAAAAGGATAGAAATGGTCAGCAATCAGACTCAGTTTAATTAAGGATGCTCTTTATTCAACACATCTTTAACATAACGCGGGACCACTAGCTTCATAGCTGCTGCTACATGACCAGCAGGAGGATCATCAACCAGGACAGCCCCGTCATTACATCACAATGATTAGTTTAGAGGCTACCTATTGGTGACCCAGTTCCGATTGGGTAGTGCAGCACTCTCCCGGTCATGGAGGCTGACGAGGGCAGCCCATAAAACGTCTCGGTTGAGGCAAACTGCATCAAAGTTTTCATGTGCTGTGATGCAAGGGATATCTGCAGAAATGATTATAGTCGTTTCACCGTGTGTCCTAATTATAAAGCACATACAGCTCTGGATGCTAATAATCTCCAAAAGCATTTAATAATTCAATACATTTGATCGCACAATATTTTACTGTGAACTTCTGCTGACAAAAATGGGAGCTCCTGAGAACAAACGCTTTCCTTTTCGGTTACCATGGAGAGACATTTGCCGCACATACACCACCGGTTTTGACCTGCTCTCGCTTCGTCCCACCCTACTTGCTCTTCATTTTCATACTTGTTTTGTGAAACATCATCAGTACTGTCCTCCTCATTAATATTTCACTAAGGGTCAAATTGAAAAGGCTTATGTCGCTGAACAGTCTGAAGCCGGCACGTGCAACCACTGTGCAACCATTTGACGTCACTACCCAGAGTGCATTGTGACGCAGACAACAATGGCGACGTACGAGTTAAACTAGTTTTACAAATTTAAAAAAAACTAAGACATCAAGAAGGTTTTTTATACCACTTTATTATAACTGATACTTACATCTATCTTTTAAGAACTACAAGTATTTGTAGCCGGGGTTCCTTTTAAACAGACCTCTCTTAAAGTACTATTTTATTAATAATATGGCATCTTGTATTGCTAGTGGTTGCTGTAATATATTAAAAAACGGGCAAAGTTTTTGTGAATAAGATTAGTTTTAGTGGTCACAATTAGAATTAAATGATGCACTTTATTATAACAGGCAAAGGCATGAAAAACCTTTGAGCAGACTAGTTCTTAGATTTTCGGTGCATGTGAGTATAATGATGCGAGAGAATGTGAAGGAGAGAAAGCAATGGTTGAGGGGTGAAGATGGCCAAAGTGACAGAGACAGATAGAGATTTCAAAAGGCTACCGTTTCTTATCAGCAAAGGTCACTCAAGCAATTACGTGACACATTGATTTATATTCCTGAGGGCAAACACTCCCAGCACAATATCAGCAAGTAAAACATGCAGAACCTCACATACACAAATAGAGACATGGTATTAATCTGCAACCCCCTGCTAATTATCAACATTTTCTGGTGGAGTCTGGAGGTTGTCTGAAATCATTAAGGTCCTGGCCACATGGATGCAGATTTTTTTAGTCTCTGAACTTGCGTCTTTTCACATTATGAAAAACCTTTATTTTGTATGGATATCATACAACACGTATTAATTTTTTTTGAAAGTGCCTTTTAAACATGTTCTACCTGTTCGGGTTTAGTTTTGCTTGTCACGTAAAGTATTCCATGTCCTGGAAGAATTCCATAGATATGAAGATAAGGATAAGGATGCTTCCGTCACCATGGACGTTTTAACATATTTATTACAATGGTACAGAAAGCCCTCTCCCTCTCCTAAACATGGCACTTCAGCCTGCCTTTGTCAGCTTCCAGATATTTTCTATCATCAGTGTTTGGCCGACGGTACAGACATAACAACAATGAGTCATTCAGTTAACCAGAATAGGTTAAATATCCAAGTGTTCTCCAAATGCAGGCTCTTCGTTGAGTCCCAAGTATTATGCCACATTTCCCAGATGTCTTTACTAATAATTACTAATCACTAACTAGAACTTTTTTCCCCATAATTTTCCCATTCAATTTCTTTAGTGAATAAAGGTGAATATACTTTTGAGACAAACATTTGGTCTGCAAAACCGCAATCACTAATTGTAAAATTCCCATAAGAAAGAGACAGAATATCTGTAATAATATGTATAGCTTCAAACATCTTTTTTTATATACTGAATAATTTAGTGACAAAAAAAATGTCATCTTTAGTGGTAGTCATGCTGAGGATAATTTCTGCTCTGGAGTGTTCATATTTATAAACTTTATTCTCTGAAATTACAATCATATTTGTGCTCAAAGACATTGCTTTTATTTTGTGATTTTTTTCAGTTTAGCTTATAAAATATATAATTAGATTTTAATAATGAAACATGTTCATAATAGAAGGGTCATAGAACGCATTAAGCTTAAATCTCTAAGGACCAAAACCATCTACATATTTTTTGTGCTCTAATGACTACCTTGTACAATGTTTCAGAATGTTCAAAAAATATCCATATCCTCTATAACAGCCAATAAAGCTCAGCTGTACAATGAATCCTATTTGGTTATACCTGGAAGGCCCAACCTAAGGTATTAAAGTAAGGCCATTATTTTTGAGCATGTGTCTTGAACCCTCATTAAAAATATGTGTGAACACTTTTATTAGTTTAAGCTAAGACTTTATAGCAAATATTGTTTTGTGAAATAAAAAGTTGAGCTTCTCTGTAAGCTCTGACGTACTAATCCTTTCAAACATGGACAAAGATAGGGAGTAAAATAGCATATACTGTAGATTGCTTTTGAATCTTGTAATTTAACACACTTAACAGTATTGAACTCTTTCCTCTTGTCTGATTGATTGTCCAATGCAAAATCGAATGTGTACATCAACCGGGTGGCGTAACTCTTAATACAAGCTTTGAGCAACATTTGACTCGTTAGACTGACTGTAAATAATTATTTTTTTTTGTAACAAGAGAGACAGTGAGAGAACCTTAATGGAGCAGATCATAATTCAAGAGTAACTCACCCCCCGACCTGAGTATAACCCCGCGGACATTTATTTTGGAAAAACTGCTCAAAAGGAGGCGTTGCCTGGCAGACCAGAAAAAAACATGGGGGGGTGAAGAGCTGAGCGTACTCTGGGCTGTGACTGACATGTCGCAGGCTGCAGCACAGCGCAGAGTCACAGACGGCCAGAAAGACGGAGAGAGCCGTAGTAATGTGAGCTTCTTTGCCTGGAAATAATCTGGAGGTTGAGTTTTTTTCCTCAACTTCCTTCTCCAAAGGAACAAAGTACAGGGAGATAGGTTCTGTGGAGGAGGGGAGTGGCGCCATATCGTTACGAGCCGTTGTCTCGTTCTCTGCCCGGAGCAGCAGCAGATGCCGAGCCAGTAGCGGCATTGCGGCATAGAATGAGCGCCATCTCTGAGTGGTACATTGTTGTTGCCCAAATCTAATGCTAAATACAGAATAGCTCCAGTAATTTCGTGACTCTACCTCGACAGGAGCACCTGTATGTCATTGTCTGCAACAGAAAATATGTGGTGCAGACAGATGTATCCGAGGATGATGAGAAATATTTAGGAATGTGCAAAAAACACACCATCACAATTATTACATTAAAAATGTACTCTTAGCCCAGATTTTATTTTCCATCTACTGATATCAGTTATTCCCTTCGTCAGATGTAATGAGTAAATTTCAGCAAGTAGGGGTAACCACCTGCTACGGAGGTGTGGCCAAGACCGCTAATGTTATATATCCCACCACGGCCGAACTGCTGTCGTCACTATTCCAAGCCTACGTCAACAATTTTAAAAGAGATGCTAGAGAAGGTGTCCAAGGAACCAGGATTTATTTTCATAATATAGGTAATGTAACATGCGTTTTTAAAATTTGACTCATGTCTTACAAAATTATCTTCAGTCAGATGCAATTAAGCTACTGTCAGACATATTTCCCACCTACCAAGCAGCTTTGTTGTGTTACTAAAAAACACCAGATGGGTGCTTATGCATTACAAACTCTAAACCACATATGAAAAATTAAACATCACAGCTTATTTGAAAATATTTGAAGGAAGGCAGGTAAACTATTTGCATTTGGATATTTGACACTATGTTATACCCGTAGAGGGTATAAATATATAGAGCAGCTGAACTTTTGTGTCATACTTTAGGAGATCTGTACTTCTGTGTGCATGTGCAAATATAACAGAGAAAAACTGCATCCATACGTTCAAATATTTTTATCTCCCATCCACCTCTCCTGCTATGAGCTTTGGTTTTCCAGCTCATCTGTTTGTCTTGGCACTTGATGATCAGTTAGCCCACCTACTTCACAAAAACTGTATTTCAACACGTTACATAAATGATGAATAAAGATCCACATTGCAAAATACACATCCACACACAGCACGGTTCCATCCTTGCACATATTTTGTTAAGGTGACTGTATTTTTTATAACACAATTACCCTCGGTAGTTTTAAATAATTACTGAGCTTTTGAAAGGATTTAATTGACTTGTGGAGAGGCCACTTTACTTTTAGCGGATCGACTAGTCAAAAACAATGGACAACTAATTGAATTTACATCCCGAATGAAAAATAGTTGAAAAAAGCAAAATATGTCCCCTCAGTGGCTGTTGCAATGTGCACTTAATCTCAAAAGCACAAACACTCTTCCTGTAATATAGTAAATAGCAGCATTAAAATGAAAGAGATGTGTTTCTAACAAACTGAATTAAAATAGTGAAACTAGCCTATTAAGAAACAAGCTTAGCAGCAATCATTTCACTGGTATTTTCAGGAGACCTGAATTTCAAGAGTAAAGGCAAACTCCATTTGCATGCAAACTTCTTTTTGTAAATGCGTTGTCATGCAAAAGTATTCCTACTCTTGAATATTTTTGCATTTTGTTATGCTATAACTACAAAATTCAGTGTTTTTTATTCATATTTTACATAAATATAGAACACAAGGCTGTGGTGATCGAATGTGGGTCTCTGTAGATTAGTTAGCTTGTAACTAAAATAAATGTAATTGAATTGAAAGTAATATATTGTCCTGTTAATAGAGTTGGAGGGTTGTTGGTTTGATTCCAGCTGCTGCCTGTGAGACGTGGATTTACCCCATTGCAAGACACTCAACTCCAAGTTGCCTACTGATTAGTGTATAAATGTGTGCCTACGTCAGCATACGTAGAAAAGTGCTATGTAGGTTTAGTCCATTTACCACAGACAGACAGGACGTCTATTTCTCTTGCAATTCAGTTGACCGGCCATGTTAGTTCAGTTTGCCATTGTGCCATGCTCCTTCCTTTTTGGTTGCTGGATCAATAGTGTTCCTTGATGTTGAAAGCTTTGGATGTCATTTTGTAATCTAAGGCCTAGTTCACACGGCAGGCTTTTTAAGTTGATTTCATACCCAATTTGGATCCCTCTTCAGATCATTCTAATGGATATTCCTGTCATAAGAGGCGGCTCTGATCTGATTGGAAAGATGTTGGACTACAGATTGCAAATCGGCGATATTCAACACATTTGATTGTCTTGGCTATATATTGCATTGTGTAGGTTGTGTTGCGAGGACAAACGAGCATGTTGAATAAGGTGTAGCTAATCAGAAAGTGAGGTGGCAGGTAGGTATATGCCTTCGAACCGTTTAGTATTATTTCTAAGTGTCGACTTATATGACCGATATCCACAAATGCATAGAAACAGTAATCGATCAGAGCAAATTATTTATGATTAAATTACACACTGGTAGATTTATTTTATGTTTATCCAAATTCTGAATTCAGTGATGTGTAATAGTTTTTATCGGGAAGTTTTAGAGTTAAGCAGCTGCAGCACATCAAACTTTTAGCTGCTAGAGTCCTTGACAACACCCAGAAAATGGGTAAAATCACACCAGCTCTTGAGTACTTGCACACTGATCATCAGTTAATAAAGTTTTTCAGCTATTGGTCCATAAAACACTAAATGGTCTTGAGCCAAATAATATTTTGTAGTTGCTTCTCAAGTATGAACCATGCAGATCCCTCAGTTCCTCAGAGACCTGCGTACTCAGTGTTCCCTGGTTCAGAGGTAAACAAAGTGAGGGAGCATTAAGTTATTGTACTCCCAAACTCTGCAACAAACATCCTGAAAGCCTGAGATGTGCAGAAACAGTTTGCTCCTTTACATCAGGACAGAAAACATTTCTATTTGCCACAGCTTTTGACTTAACAGTCTGACTAATGAACTGTTTGAAACATTTGTTCCTTTTATGCCTTTTAATGTCTGTATTTTAACTTCTTCATTATTCAATAAATTTATGCTTTTGCCTTGTCTTTTTCAGTTTTTCCTTTGATGTCTTGGAAACCACTTAGGATTGGCTTGTGTAAGAATGATGTTATATGGATAAACTTGCCTTTAGGGGTCTATATACTCAGTGTTTATGTGTAACAAATGTTAAAAACTATGTATCATATTTTTCAGCTTTAACAAGATGTATTAATCTGTGTTGGTATATCAGTTAAAATCCCATTAAAATATTGTATTCAGAAAAAAAGAAATAAAGTTAACAGGATCTGAATGTTATGAAAAATCCTGTTTACTTCATTGTGATTATCTTTATCCTGCAATAAGTTTTATGGAGATCAATCTTTTAGGTGGGGGACTAAGGATGCTCACTGTCTTGAAATAGTGGTTGAGAGAGGAGGGAGGGAAGGTATCCTGGTAGTGAATGGGGTTTAATCAAAGTTCCAGAGATACACCAGATGATTTTTTTGTTAAATGCCCTTTATAATAAATATAACTTTTCACCAGGGGATTGAATCCCCGGATATAGTGACTGAGTTTCACTTTACGGCGGTACGCTAAGTGTAGTCTATAAATAAAGTGTAATCTATCAATAAACAAACTTGCGTTTTTTAGATTGGAGCCATGGTAGATCCACCAAAGAAGACTTTATCAAAGAAGCGAGGAAAAGAAACTGGGCTGCAAGAGCAAAATCTGCCGAAGCCTCACTGCTGGAGAAAGCTTTCTAACCCCTGATTCATACTGGAGCGCATCCGCTCTGTGACCATGTGTGAATCGGGGGTAAGGAAAGTTGGAAAATATTTAGCCGCTGTCATGATTCATATTTTTTAGGGCTACTTTATATAACAGTCTCGTATTGAATATGTTTATATAATCTTTAGTTAGTATTCAGAAAGTAAAAGTCTGTTTTAATTAGCTTGCATGATAGTAAAGAAATGTTTTGTCAAGTATTGTTTTATGGGGGTAAGCTTTAAAGTCGTAAAAACTCCTAGCTAAGTTTAATGCAAGTTTAAAAGTGGATGCGGAGAAAAAAACAGAGTAAGAGAGAGAGGAAAAAAACAGTCATAAACAGACCGGACGGTTACAGCGATAACTCAGGAAACCTTGAGAATAAACGTTTGGTGTAATAAAAATCTAGGGGGAGGAGAATAGACATGTGACTACGTTCTTTGTTCTTCTTTAATAAAAATGGTACACCCCTGTATACGACAGTTCAGTTCAGTTCAACTCAGTTCTGACTGTTCTCCATCTGCAGATGTGTATGAATGTGAAACAGAAATTCTGTGTCTGTGCATCATTTCCATCTCTGTCTCTCAGCTCTGATTTTATTTTGAAAAACTCCCGCCGGGGTAAATGTTGGCGCCCCTACACTCTCCGGAAGCGAGTGCCGATCGCATGGGAACGAGGAGCCAACACATGGTGGAGGATGCGTGCTCCGTAATTCGGTCTTAAGTTGTTTCGGAGCTGGGAGAGATTGAGTGTGAGTAGTAAAGTGTGGCATAACTGGTTCATGCGTGTGTTTGTGACATTGCAGTAATTTTGTGTTTTTCCTTGGAGTTCAACAGAGAATCGGAGAGCGACTGGATTGATCCTTGCTAAATCAGCACCCGGGTGGTTTTGTATCAATCTGGAACAGCGCTAACACCAAATTAATAGGTATTGATTGATCTAACCGTTCTCCGTTTAATGTTGATGTGTTGTTTTTTTTTTGGTTAAGGGCCGACCACGGTGCGGATCGGGCTCGAGGTTGGCCGTCCGGCCCAGCCAGGACGCTGGTTTGGGAGCTCCTTAGCTGGCAAACGAATTTAGCGGCAGGCAGGGCCCGGAAGCCCTCTAACTGCTAACGGATTACTTTGGAGAGGCTGCGTTTCTTCCAAAATGCGCGACTGAGCATCGCAAACGTGGAAGTCTGTATTATGGTCCAGTTTTTGGTCGGTCCGGTTTGAGGTTAGTGTTTGATAAATATTGTAAAATTACTGTACTTGTTTTTGGTGTGATTGTGGGTGTGCTTGGACGGAGTGGAGGCTAGGGAAGAAAGCTACTAGGTAGCTTTTTGCACACCGGCCTCATATAAACTCCTCATTTAGGGGACCTAACTGACTGAATCTAAAACCATAATTCCTCTGCGAATTTTAAACGCCTAGTCGATGCCCTCGTTTTCTGTTTGTGCAGATTGCGTAGAAGCTTGGCATTGTAGAGGAATAATGGGAACTATCATTTTTCGGTTGGTTACAGTACCACTATATTTAGCTTACAGCTAACATACAGTGTGTGTGAGTCTCGCCTGGAATAAAGGCGTTCAACCTTGTACACTTACGTAAACACGTCTAAAGCATTGTTTAACACATATATACGACTATTGTTATGGATAACTGGTAGTAAACTCTTTAGAATATATATATAAAATAACTTTTTATTGTAACGAAGCGGCACCGTTTTGTTCAGGTTGTGCTGGGGTGCTCATGCTTACAGCTACACTGTGGTAGCCTAGCTTCCGACCGGTATTTGTTTGACACGGTTAAACAGCTATTCAAGTTTTTTGGAGACGAAGTGTGGTTCTGCTGGAGGCATTTTGTTTTTGTCTTTGGTTGGTTTACTTATGAGTACAGTTTGTTCGGTTTAACATTGTAGTGAAGAATTAGCCGTCTTTGTCCCGGTTGTTTTTTTTTTCCGTTCCGCGTGGTGACCCGGAAGTTCTATTGTCTTTGACTTGGTCCGCTACTTCGGTCGAATTCTTTTTTGTAAAAACGATCTACGATTGTGTTACAAAGCGAGTTTTACAGATATTTTTTCGGTTTGTTTTAATGATAAATGAGACTGCTTTTATATTGGGAGAATTCTATTTCTTTGTGTGATTCGTGGAAGTGTCCGTCGCGGGTTTTGCCGCCGGCCGGACTTCATTAAAATTCTTTGTGTTTTAAGACAAAACAGCTGATATCTCAGTATATAAATAAATTAATGAGAAAATAAAAAGTTCGTTATAAACCTTTTTAGATTTCCTTCGTTTCGGCTTTGCATAAATCATTATTAAGGTTAATGTTATATGACTAAAATAATACATAAACCACTTCACTATAAAGAATAAAAATAAATAGGTTAAATAAAATACTGCCTGTCTTTACTATTAACTGCATTAATATTGGGATAAATTTGGCCTACTACTTGATAGTTTTTCAATTAAAATAAATAATTTACAGAGTTATTACAAATTGCCTACTTCAATTTTAATCCATTTTGGATTTTGTTTTAAACTTTCAATGGCAGCCGAATATAAATTGCTTCCTGCTCCATTGGGACACGAGTGGCGCACGTTAGATGCCCAATTGTTAGTATACATTTCAAAACTATATTCTGTATTAGTTGATAAGCCCGGTGAAATAGATAAAAAGCAGTTTCAAGCCGACATGAAGGCCATGTGGTCTCGGCATGCTGCTAGTGGTGAACATAAGAGGTGTCTCTCACAGATGTGTTTTGAGGAAGGAAAGCGTTTTGCAGAAAAAGCTAAAACAGCTAGGAGGATCACTGGTGCTAAGAAGAGATACTTAAAAACTGAGAAAATGTGGAAGACATGGGGTTTAACGGGTCAAGGCATTGATCATTTGTGTGTTACTGCAGATAATGTTTATTCGGCAGACCAGACTCCTCCGCCTTATCAAAATATGTATCCCGTCTTGTCTACATCTGGTAAAACAAACATTTCTTGGGGGTTGGAAACTGACGATGGCCAGAGTGTACTTCAAAGCACGCAGGCTACATCACAGAGGTGTGCACCACCCTCTCTGGGTACCTCTCCTGCTTCCCCCGCTTCCCCCCTCCCTTCAAACACTGCAGTCTTACACTGGAGTGGCCCATCAAAGAGGTCTGTGGCCCATGACCCATTAACTAATAAACCACAGGGTGATCTGAAGGTGGACGATGAGGGACAGGATTATAAATTGCATTTTGAGGTCACTGGTAAAGGAACTGTAGCACACACTGCGGAGGAGGACAGACAGTTGTTGAACTTAGTTAAAAACAGAACAGAACAGGAGACTGATAAATTGTTTTTGGCTTACAATGGTAGATTAATGGAGGAAATAGAGCAGCACGAATACAGGTTAAATAAAGTTCAACAACAGATGGATGAGGTCCTTAAGGATCAGGACAGATTAACATCTTTGGTGCGAGGGCAGGCTGCTGACCTTCGGGGGAGTACCAGCCCCACTAAAAGTGATGAATGTGCAACAGTTGGACAGGTTAACGACGTACAGACGTTGAGAGTTGACCGGGGTGAGGGGGTTTATCAGAATACCAGAACTCATGGGGGCACTAATTTAATGTTTCCTTTGGTGGGAGCATCGGATGGTTCAGTAATTTACAAACCATGGAGGCTGGCTGACATTTCTGCAATCACTCTGCAACTCCCCGCTTTGACTGGTGGTGGAAACTGTTGGATAAACGAATTAAATCAGCTGACTTCAGGCCAAACACTAGCGGTGGGGGACTGGAAAGCAATTATGGGCAGAATGTTGACATTAACAGACTATAATGAGATGATGCTCCAGTGCAACTTAGTGCAAATACTAGATGAAGTCCCTTTTGCGCTTCACGCGCCTGCACTTGCTGAGTGGGTCAGGAGAAAGTATCCTACCCCGCCCGCCTCTAAGATTTTGAAATTTCCTTGGTCAACTGATGTAACTCCCGCAGAATATCTGGCTAAATGTAAAGATAAATGGGTTGACGTTACTGGCGAATATCCCAGAGATGCCGGAATAACAGAAACTGGTTTAGAGAAGCAGTTTTAGCGGGCATGCCAGAGTCTGTTGCTACACTAATGAAACGTAATCCTGATTCACATATTTATGATCAGCCTACATGGGAGAGACACATAACACATTATTTACAAGAAGCTCAAGATTCTGCGTTAAGGGACGCTGCGGAGAATAAGAAAATGGAGACTGCTTTGCTGAAGCTCCACTTAAAGGAGGCTCAGAATAAATTGGGTGACTTTCATCAGTCAAAACCAGTGAAGCAGATGGTGGCTAAAGCAGCGCCGACTGTTGGATCAGCTACAGTGTTGCCTTCCTTTCCTGTAATGTATGCTGCAGCCGCACCGAATCAGCCATTTGCTGCTCCTTATCGGACATGGCACTCTCGGGGACGGTCACGTGATAGGGCCAGGTTTGGTGGTAATAGAAGCCTGGGAAGAGGGCAGCCAGGTGCTGGCGGTTGTCGGAGGTGTGGCTCAAATGAGCACTGGGTGAAGGAATGTCCACATCCACGAGAGGGCGCTATTCCTCCCGGTCAGCCACCTTCACATTTTGCTCCGAATCAGCATATGGTTCCTCCCTCCTATCAAGGAGGACAGGGGGGGCCTCAGTTTTGACAATGCCCACAGAGTACCTTGGTGAGCAGGACTAAGGGGGATCCAATGCTCACAATGGACATATATGGACATTCATTGCCATTCTTGGTGGACACTGGTGCTACTTTCAGCACGCTGGACAGGGTTTTACCAGACGTCAATTTTTCTGGGAACACAGTGTCTGTGATGGGCATCTCTGGGGCTCCGATGATTCTCCCTGTCACTCAACCATTGCCTGTTGCGGTGGGAGGTCAAAGACTATCACATCCTTTTGTCATTGCTCAAACCACTCCTGTCAACTTGTTAGGCAGAGATCTGCTTATCAAACAGGGTGCTACTATCCTGTGTACCCCTGATGGACTTATGGTGACTTTTCCGAATGGACATACACATTGCTGTGACACCATGAGTGGTCAATTTTTGCTGAAAGATGACACTTCACAAGTGGCTGATATTTTCTGGGCCAGAGTGACTACGATGTCTGCACGCAAATCTTCTGCGGCTGAATTTCTGAGATGCTGGAAGCCGTGGCTGCTTGAACTCCAGCCTTTTGTTCCACCGCCTGACCCTTTACATGTTACCTTCTTGTATGAGAGGGGTGATCCGACTTTATATCAGGAAAAATTTGAAACAGAACTTGAAGGACAAACTTGGTCTGTGGCTTCGGGTCCATGCTTTGTGGGGAAGGAGGGTGTTGCACTGTTTGCTGATCTGACTTCAGAGCAGCAGAAATGGTATATGATGGAGGCTGAAGCGCTTCCTCATATTTCTTTACTGTTGCATCCAAAACAGCAAGCTAAAGATTTTGGGGGAATGGTTAAAAGGGGAGTTACATTAAAGGATTGGGTTCCTACCCAGATACCTTCAGTCTCTTTTTCTCCTTCTTCTCAGATGTACAAAATATACACGCAGCTCTCAGACACTACTTTTTTGGAACATTTGCAGCTTTCTAGAAATCATGGCAGAGAAAAAACAGATCATCCTGATGCAGTGGAGGCATTAAAGGTCGTGCCTGACTCTTTGTGGTCAGATGGTCCCACTGATGTTGGTCTAGTGCATACAACACCCATCACATTTGAGATGAAACATTCTGATCCAATTTGGCGTCCACAGTATCCACATAAACCTCAGGCTGAAGAAGGTATTGCAGACACTATTGCAGGGTTACTTGAAGTAGGAGTTTTAGAACCATCGGATTCTCCATATAACACCCCTATTCTTCCTGTAGAAAAACAAGGTACTGGTAAATACAGAATGGCACATGATTTGCGTGCTGTCAATGAGGCCCTCAAAAACCCTCCCATTGCTACGCCCAATCCGTATACGGCTTTGGCATCTCTTACACCTGATTTGAAATGGTTTACCTGCATAGATTTGGCTAATGCGTTTTTCTGTTTACCCCTCCATCCTTCTGTCAGGGATGTTTTTTCATTTACATTCAGAGGAAGGAAGCTACGTTATAGTAGGCTTCCGCAGGGTTTCGCTTTGAGTCCAGGTTTGTTTAATCAGGTATTGAAGCAGTCATTAAGCACTGTACAGCTCCCTCCAGGCTGTGTTCTGACCCAGTATGTGGACGATTTAATTTTGGCGGCCCCTACTGTTGAAACATGCATAGCAGCTACTCTAGCTGTGTTACAACATCTGGGGAGAGAGGGTTATAAACTCTCCCGTGATAAGCTTCAGTTGGTCAGACAGGAGGTCCAGTTCCTGGGGCGGAAGGTGACAGCTCAAGGCGCTGGACTGACTGATACCCACAAAAATGCTATTTTGGCTCATTCAAAACCTCTCACTGTTAAATCCATGCTGTCATTTCTGGGACTGACAAATTTTTCCAGACATTATGTGCCTCATTACACGAACCTAACCACACCACTCAGAGCGCTTGTAAATGCTCATGGTATGAAGAATCTACACGCTAAATTAGTATGGGATATACCAGCTGAGGAGGCATTTATTAGGTTGAAACAGGCTCTGGCACAAGCAGCTGATTTGGCCACTCCTGACTATACATGTCCATTTTTTCTCAACACATCAGAGACAGATGGCATTGTTAATGGCATTTTGTTTCAGAAAAAGTGTGGTCAGAGACAGATTCTTATGTATCTTAGCATAAAGCTGCAAGCTATTGAAATGAGACAGCCGCCTTGCACGAGACACGCAGCCGGTATAGCTCATCTAGTGGAAAAAACATCACACATTGTCAGGGGTTATCCACTTCATATTTTGACTTCTCATGGGGTCATGGCATTGGTTAATTCTGAGATGTTTACTCTTTCAACTTTGCGTCAACAGCGAATTAGCAGAGTTTTGGAAGCACCGAACATTGTTTTTACGCATGAAGGAATAAACATGGCTGACCAAATGCCCATCTCTGGGGAGCAGCATGACTGTGTCAGACTGAATTCGGTTGCTCAAAAAATACGTCCTGATTTGCGATCTGACCCTTTGCCTTCAGGTGTTGTGCTTTATACAGATGGTTGCTGTTTTAGGGATTTGCAGGGGCAGTTGAGATCAGGTTTTGCAATAGTAGAGCAAAATGGGGATTCCTTTCAGACTGTTGTTTCAGGGAAGCTTGATGGCAAGCAGAGCGCACAGCGTGCTGAAATAAGGGCTCTTATTGAAGCATGCAAGTGGGGCAGAGATAAAGATGTGACGATTTACACTGATTCGAATTATGGGTTTTCTGTCATTCATTATGAATTACCACAGTGGAAAAGAGCAGGTTTTGTTACCACTACGGGTAAGCCTATACAGCATCATGCTGACATTATGGAACTTTTTGGATGTTGTCATGTTACCAGCTAACCTTGCTGTTCTTAAATGTAAGGGTCACAGCAAGGCTGACACTGTTGATGCGCGTGGAAATGCTGCGGCAGATTTGGCTGCAAAAGAGGCAGCGGGTTACCTGTCAGGTGTCCACACGCAGCTGATTGTCACGTCAGCACAGGAACTGTCAGACAGTTTTACTGAGGAATTGCAGTTGGCGCAGCAGGCTGCTGCGCCACAGGAGATGACTGTGTGGAAGGATAGAGGTGCTGTTTTTGCTGATGGTTTTTGGCGTGGGCCTGATGGCCGTTTGGTTTTACCTGCCGCGTTAAAACCCACCCTTTTTCAGGAGGCTCATGGTGTGGCACATGTGTCATACACTCAGATGAAACGTAATCTTTGTTTTTGGTGGCATCCTTTCCTGCCACATATGATTAAGCGTTTTTTGAGTGAATGTGTGGTGTGTGGTCAATTTAATCCTAGGCCTACTATCAAGCCAGAAATGGGAGCCTTCCAGGACTTGTGCAGGCCTGGCGAGGAGATCGTGATCGATTATACAGATATGGGGACACCTGTTAGGGGTTTCCGATACCTGTTAGTGATTATTGATTCATTGACCTCGTGCTTTCTGCTTTTCCTGCTAGACGGGAGACTTCTCAAACGGTGGTGAAATCTTTGATTAACCACTGGATTCCGTGCCATGGCTTTCCGACTAAGGTCAGGTCTGACAATGGCACACATTTTAAAAATAAACATCTCCGGCAGGTTGAGGAACAGATGGGAATAACCCACAAGTTTCGGCACTGTTTATCATCCGCAATCGCAAGGTGTTGTCGAGCGTTCTAATTCTACTTTAAAGTTGAAGCTGGCAAAGATTTCAGCTCAGACGGGGCTTAATTGGCTAGATGCTCTCCCTATTGCTCTGATGGCCATCAGATCATCTGTCTGTAGGACGAAAGGTCTTACTCCTTATGAGATGTTTACAGGCAGGATCTTCCCTGGTCTTTGGGCTGGCAGAGAACCACAGGTTTCGCCCCATCCTGATCCAGATCCTCGAGGTGATCATCAGCAGCTGAAGGGCCTGGTCTCCTCCTTCCTTCCGGCTCCCCGTGACGTGCAGGGACCTGCGGCGTCTGCTTCCGAGGCTGGACGAGTTTGGCTGAAGGTGTATAAGAGAAAGTGGCAGGAGCCTCGCTGGTCTGGCCCGTTCCAGGTTGCTGCTCGTACGACTCACTCTGTCCAGCTGCGTGGGAAAGGTTCTACTTGGTTTCACTGGTCCCAGTGTGCTCCGGCCCCTGACCCCCCCTCCTGTCCCTCATCTGCAGCAGCTCTCTGCTGACCTGGAGGAATCTCTCTGCAGTGGGTGGTGTCGGTTCTGACTAGGCAGTATCGACTGCCGAAGCCAGGAGGCAGGGCTTGGCCCACCCAGAAGATTGGTTCCGGTTGCTGTGATCATTCAGTGTGATCTTTATGTGCCAAAATTGAGCGAGATAAGCAATTTGGGCTTGCTTTTCTCGAAGAGGGAGTATACAGAAGAGAAAGATCGCAAAACATCTAACACATTACACAGCAGGTTTTGACCACTTCACAATCGGTGAAGGAAGCCAGGAGGCGGGGCCTGTCTGTGTATTTGTGTTATTGGGGGAAATGTTCAGTTAATGAAGTAGCTGGCATTTCATTGAGGGCGATCTGAAAAAAAAATTGGAAGAAATAAAGAGCCCACTCTACTGAATCGTCTCACCACTTGCAGCCGCTGGGTGACGGAGGAATAAACAAGAGTAAAGACTAAAAAATATAATAATAAAGACTGAACATTTATTAATCATTTTTCTGTTTTTTTACAGGTTGTTTAACCAATTTTTATTCTACAGGTGCAGATTGTTAGACACTGCCTAAGAGTGTGTCAAAGACTTTTTAAGTAGTAAATTTGTAGGATTTTGTCATAATACTCAGTTTTTACGGTTTTATAAAAGTTTTTATTAATACGCTAAAACATTTTAAGGGGTGTTTAAATCATAATTAGGTTGACTTGATTACTAAATCTTGGTTTCAATTATCTTTTTTGATGATATGGTTTTCTGTCAATGTTTTTTAGGTTGTGACAATTGCTAGAGTTTTGCCTTGTACTAAAAGAATATTGAATTGGGTTAAAACGATAAAAAATAAATTAATAAAATAAAAATAATTGCTTAAAGGTAAAGATAAAGAAAAACAGACACCCTTCCTTGGTTAAAATAAACATAGGATCACACCACTAACAGAAAGTTTGCATCTTTGGGAAAATAAGAAGGTGCTGTGCACCACAGGTATTTGCATAATGTTATTGGTCAATATTATCTTTTACTGTTGTGGTGAATGGCCCTATAATAGTTCTGCAAATCAAACACAGGTTGAAGTTCACTCAATTAGACCGAGAAGAAACTTAATGGCTAAATCAACTCCCTATTCACTGTGTGGCTCTTCCGCCGCACATCGTGGATTTTCTCAATTTTGCATACCAAAAGGACGATCTGTAGTGATTACTATTCCCTTAAATACATTAGTTTATAAGGGAGAACAAGCAAGTAAATATAAAACCTACCCCTTGTGGTACATAACAAATGATCAAAAAGATACTAGTTGGTCCACTTTAATTGCTGATCCCCGTGGATATGACTGGAGAAGGTACACTACTACAGCTTATGCAAAATATATGCGTCCTTTGGTTAAATTGGATAAGGTTGCAGATAAATTACTTCTTACTGTTAATTTAACTAAAAGTGATCTCCTCCCCTTAAAATATCTCGAGAATGGGCAAGGTTGTACTCTCTTTATAATTTGGGTTTATAAAGGGGGAAAAGATGTTCAATTTCCCATTATGATCTGTCAAGATTCTCGTAATGCTTCCACCTCGGTAAGTCAAAATCAGGCCTCAGCAGTAAGAGGTAGTATAATTAAAGAAGAACCATCTGTGGACGATTACTTTGAAATGATGACAGGTGTGGGTGGCTCCACTAATAATTGGTTGCTTATGGTAGAACAAGCAGGACAAGAAGCGAGGCGGGATTGTGTTGTGTGCATGGGAGCCAGACCTATTCACAAGGTGGTCCCTGCACCTGTTGAGCTCAACACAACTTGTCTGGTTTCCCTGCTGTCTAGTGTAAATCCAGTAAAAGATTGTAGTAACTGGGAGAAATTATTCCCTATAGCTGATAACAGAGCTACCCCACCTTTCTTTGATAGTAATGTTGCTCCAAATAATTTTACTTGTTTCAAAAATGATAAACCTGGAAATAAAGTAGTGGGTTCAGTCAACATCACATATTGCAATTCAATCCAAACTTCTATTAAATCTTTTCAGGCTCGTGCTGATATTTGGTGGTGGTGTGGAGGAAAGTTCCTCCGCTCCATTTTACCTAGTAATTGGACAGGATTATGTGCACCCGTTACATTAATTATGCCGGTAGCAATATTTACGTATGATCCCACAGGAGATCAGACTTTTCTCACTTTGAATAATCATGTTAAAAAGAGGGAAATAGGCCATGAAGAGGATCCAACTTATATTGATGCCATTGGAGTTCCTAGAGGTGTTCCAGACGAATATAAATTGGTTAATCAGGTCTCAGCAGGTTGGGAATCAAGTATTTGCTGGTGGTGTACGTTGAACAAGAATGTGGACAGAATAAATTATATACACTATAATGTACAGAAATTAGCTAATAAAACTAGAGATGGGTTTGAGGCTGTACATGAGCAACTTAAAGCCACCTCCTTAATGGCGTTTCAAAATAGAATAGCAGTTGACATGCTCTTAGCTGAAAAGGGTGGTGTCTGTTCAATATTTGGTGATCAATGCTGTATGTTTATCCCTAATAATACTAATGCAGATGGAAAATTAACTAGGGCAGTAGAAGGACTGAGAATACTGTCAAATAGGCTGAAAGAACAATCAGGTGTAGATACCTCAATGTGGGACAATTTGTTAAATAATATGTTTGGAAAATGGAAAACTCTGGCAATGTCAATGATGGTTTCATTAGCAGTATTTGTGTCGACTATGGTGTTATGTGGATGTTGTTGTATTCCATGTATACGTTCATTATTCATAAAATGCATTGACAAAGCTGTTGGTAATAATATGCAAGGTCAATATCTGTTAATCCCTCACTTGGAGCCTGAAGGAGAAGTACAGAGAAATGGTCAATCTATTTGAAAAAAAGATTGAAAGAGGGAATTGTTCCTGAATCCATATTTTAAAAAAAAAGCCATAAACCACTAGTCTTCCTTTATTAAGGGGCGGAGCCAACACCTAAGGTAGGGTGGAGATGCTCCAGCCTTTTAATTAGCTGCATGATAGGTAGAATGTAGGGGTGGTCAATGATTTTTATTGGGGGTTAAGCTTTAATCGTAAAAATCTAGGCTAAGTTTATTGCATGTTGTGTAAAAGTGGGACAAGTGCGTAGATAGAAATCAGAGTAGAGAGTAGACAGTCATAAACAGACCGGACGATTACAGCGATAACTCAGGGTAAACCTTGATAATAAACGTTTGGTGTAATAAAAAACTAGGGGGAGGAGAGAAATATTACATGTGCTACTTTCTTTATTGTTCTTCTTTAATAAAAATGGTACACCCCTGTATACGACAGTTCAGTTCAGTTCAACTCAGTTCTGACTGTTCTCCACCTGCAGGTGTGTATGAGTGTGAAACAGAAATTCTGTGTCTGTGCATTATTTCACTCTCTGTGTCTCAGCTCTGATTTTATTTTGGAAAACTCCCGCCGGGGTAAATGTTGGCGCCCCTACACTCTCCGGAAGCGAGTGCCGATCGCATGGGAACTAGGAGCCAACA